>JAEQBH010000838.1:0-602766 GCA_016808115.1 Tetrastigma voinierianum | reverse complement strand
GTTATGTTTTAGTAGTTGTAATGATTGTTCTATGCAGTGTCAATTTACAAATTGCTAAGAACCGAGTGGATTTTTTTGTCAATATTGCCGGCTTTTGCTTTTTTTACACTTTGTGCCTTGGATGAGCTTTGTTTTTATTTGCTGTCATTTTGGTAAGGTTATGATGCTGTTGAAATCATGTTGTTGGTAATATTTTGTATCTTTTGCCACTTATTCTGTGCTGGCCTTATAACAAAAATGACACTTTTTTTCTTGAATACTTTGGACCAAAGAGCATATGTAAGTTTCCTATTATGGTATGGAAAGCATTTCCATACCTGCCTGAAGACTCAAGAGCTGATATGATCATTATTTTAAATTCAAATCATGAGAATCAAAATCATTTTACTTCATTTCCCTCAAGGTTGTTGGGTGCTGGTTTGTGTTGTGTTGTTGATGGAGTTTGGATTTTTTTTTTTTTTTTATGTTTTAACTAATTGTTTGTTATAGCTGGTATATGCCTAATGCTTCTGAATGTTGCTGTAAATTCTGCACCTCTGAGCCTTCGGGCTGTTGCTGTGAACCTAATTTTATTATTTACCGATCATGTTAAGACATGATATTCATATTAAACTCCAAATCTTACAAGCCGAACTTTACGAAATGGTCGCTTAACATGCTATCGGAAATTTCGTCAAGAAGAGTTCTGAGTCTCGTTTATCCTTATTTTGGTTGATCTTTGGAAGTCCATGTAGATTTATTTTATTTATTGACTCTCCATGTGCGGCTATGAGGTTGCACGTGAGGGAGTGTTTTAAAGGCATGATATTCATATGAAACCTAAATCCTATAAGCTTGAACTTTTAGGATAGTTGATCATTTAACCGATCATAAGGGAGTTTGCCTTTTTTTATAAAAGATTCAGCAACAATAAGAAATACAGAGACTATCTTGAGTGCCTTTATATACCAAGGATTTTATTTTTCATCTTTATATTTCCATGCTGTTTCTAAAAATGTTGGCCTAACAGTACCAAGGTATTTGCGAGTCTTTTATCTTCTTATCCACATTGCTAGTGCTTGACTTTTGACATGTTTCTTGTAAAAAAGAAGTGTTCTTTATAATGCAGTTCTGTTGTTCTTGGATGTTTTCCTTGTGGCTGTTCCATTCTCTTAAGAAATAGAACATGATCATTGTTTTCATTTTTGTTTTTTCTGAGTCTGATTTGTTTGATATAGAAGTAGAGAAGTTGAGAACTGTTCCAACATTTTGATCTAAAAAGCCAGAGTAGTTAGGTAGGAATCAACCAAGATCTTGAATGATTATGTTAAGCAATAAGCAATTTACAGTTTCTGTGAAGTAGGAATTCTCAAATTTCAAAAAGGAATTTGGATTCTTTTGTTGGTTTCTTCTCTGATGCATTAATGTTTTTTAATATAAAGCCTATTATTTTTTTAATATTTGAAAGAGGATGATTCAAAATGGGTTAAGGAGCAAAATTTTCTATGTAGTTGGTGAATACTAATTTGAAAGAGTTTTGTCCCAAAAAAAAAACAAAAAAAAACTAATATAATAATGCTTGAAAAAGAAGCCTAAATCAGTGTATTCTTTAAACTGTAGTTGATGACTACGATTTTAAATTTTTTTAAGTTAAAACAGAAGGTTGATTACGGTTTTAAGTCAGCTTAAAATCGTAATCGCCAAATTATGGATTTAAAATGCTAGTTTTGGTGTTGTTTTAAAAAATATATTAAGTTGTCTTTTTTTTTTAAAAAAAGGTACATAAGTCTTATTTTTTTGTTTATTATAAGATAAAACAGGGTGTTATTAGATATCATTTGAAATTGTTTCTAATTGTGATTATTTTGAAAAATTATTATATCAAAATGATTGAAAGGAAAGTATGAGCCATAAATATATATTTGAAACATATTTAAAGACAGGTTAATTTTTTTATAAATGGATTTTTATGCTTTATAAAATATGATAGAATAGTTTTTAAAAATTGTATTCTATTACTGTTCTTATGAAAACGGTTACCAATTGGGGTTTAACTTATCCTTAAAAATAAAATTTGAAAGCTATTGTTTGTGAAGCTTGGGTTTTGTTTTAAAAAATAGAAAAATGTGACAATTGCAAAAAACATTTAAAATATTTCTATGATGATTATTTCGGTTTTTTTTTTTTAAATATCCCCTTAAACTGTTTTTTTTTTTTTGTCTAAAAAGGCCCCTGTTTATTCATGTAGATCACTTTAGTCTTTAGGGATAACGTTAAAGAAGCAATGTTGTTAATTTGGCTATGAAAATTGTCACATCAAAAGAGTTTAAATGATATTAATTTGGTGATGAAAGTTGTCACATCAGTTGGGGTGTTTAATTTGGGTAAAAAATCATAATTAAATTTAAAGCCTTAATTCTAGTAAATCAAAAAACTGTAAAGGGGCTAAAGAAGATTGTGCAATTAGGGTTTTTTTTTTTTCATTATGATGACATCTTGTTGTTTTGTGTAACTTTGAAGGAATGAGATCTAAGAAAAAGAAAAGAAAAAATAATTCTAATGAAGCTATTGTGAAGGAAGATTATGATTGAAGAAGAGATTTTTTTTTTTCCGGTAAAGTTCTCAACCCTATTTGTTTTTTGGGAAAACAAATCATCATTAGGAAGAAAATGGGATGGAAAACTTAGAAACTCCCGATATAACCCATTCTCAAACTTTAAATAGGTAGGATTTGGCATGGTCGTTTATTGAGCCGGGCCATGGAATCAGAGCTTCAAGTGGGCCATTTTGGCAAGCGTGACCATGATGCGATGAATCGGAAGTTGGTTACGGCGGTTTCAATCAAGGTGATTAATCTAGAAACCTACAAAGGGTGTTGGTCGATTAAGACAAGAGACGACGGGTCATAAGCCGAAATCTACTACGGCTGTGTAACAACTCACTTGTTGAATCAACTAGCCCCGGTATCGGATGGCGCTGCCGCCACACTTGCGCCTCCCGCCCGTCGAGGCAAGGGCCAAGCCTCGGCGAGTATAGAGTGGCCGGTTACGCAAAACTTAGGCATGAGCCTTCTTAGCGGAGTGATCGCTGCCATGGATCTTGCGGTAAGTGAAAGTAAAATATTCAAACAAATTTTGAAGGCTTCAAGAGGGAAAGGTTCCACAAATCCATCAAACCAATTGAATTATTCCAATCCTAGAGCTTATGTATAAAGCTAATTCCAAATTGATATAAGAAGATTTTTTTTTTTTGTCAAGTTCTCAACCCGTTTGTTTTTAGGGAAAGCAAATCATCGCTAGGAAGAAAAATGGGATGAAAATTTTTGAAAACCCTGAATCTGTACAGATCCATCAAACCTTATCAAAAACAAAAACACCGTAATCATACTTGTACTTTCTACTTTTTCTTCTCTGCCTACTCATGCCACTTTTTCTTAGGAACCAAACAGAAAGTGGTCGAGAAAGTTGCTTTACTTTCTAACACTGATGTAAAGCATGGATGAGCTTAGGATAGAGAGGATGGGAAGCGATTTTGGCTCGAATAGTATTGGAAACCTCTTCTTCGGAAACTCCTTCAATTTCAGTCACCATAGAAGTAGAATAAGAGACCGCCAATAATTAGGATCTCCTCCCCGTAATTAGGGTTTTTTTTTCCAAATTAAACCTCTCAAACTTTTAATATTAATTAGGGTGAAATTTTAGCCACATCAACTGTTAATGTGACACATTCACAACCAAATTAATGTCGATTTGACCTCTTTAATGCTATTTGTCACGGAAGAGATTAAAGTGAGCTATGACGATAAACGTTAAGAGCCTTTTTAGACAAAAAAAAAAAAAGTTTGAAGTGTAAATGAGATATTTGGAAAAACATGAGGAGATTTTTTTGCACCTTTTCCTTATGGAGTTATTACTTTCTTTGATATTATATATGTTGGGATAAGTGGGTAATGTTCTTTGAGTTTTATGTATATATCCCATTTTATCTTTTTTTTAAATTTTTTTGGCCTTAAGATAATTTCGACAAGCATCAGAATACTAATACTCACCTCGTTAAAAAAAGTCACCATCAAACTGTAAACTTCTGCTCAGTTTCTTGGAGGTTAACTGGCTTAATGGGCATTTAATGTCGCTTTTGTCCTTTCTAACAACTCAAGTATGATTGAGTTACAAAAGAAATGTCGCGATCTTGCGATCGTAAAAGTTTATATAGTTTTAATATACGCAAAGAAATTCACAGATTCTTCACATTTGTCCTTATATTTTTTCTACAAATGTCTCATCCTGGTATATGTTGGGTAAAAGTTTGGAGGTCTGATTTTCAAAGATCATAGAAACAGACGAGTAAAGACTACGCTTATTCTTGAAGCTCCCGTTAGTGAATCGTTTTATAATAAGCTTTGTAAAACATGTTAACATCATTTTTGCGTTTTCTAAATTTATTTGCTTTTATGCTTTTATATAATAAAAAATCGAACTAAACGCTGTTTTCCTTTATTCTTATTTTTGGAGAATAAAAAACAGCTTTCAAAAAATTGTAAACGAAACATACCATAAATATAATTGTTGTAACTCTAATAGGTCATGATATTGAATATAACTTGAAACTCAATATTATTCTATAATATCTATGTAAATAAATAAATGGTGTTTCAGTGTAACTTCCAATAAATGTCAATTGTTGTCCTTGTATCGTGTTTTACTAATTATGTTCATCTAAATTTAGGTACGAAAAAAAATAAAATTAAATTATGGTTACTTAAACATAATTAATATATAAAGATAGAAGTAAATCTTTGAAATATAAAAATAAAAATGATATTATATACCATTTTATGATTTATTTAATGAAATGTTTATTTTTATATAATTGTGAAGAAATTTAATGGTGAAACTATGTACATGAATGTGCTGATATATAAATTTAATCTATGCTTAGAAATCATATTTAAAAATATTTTATTAAATAAAGATATTCGTGATTGTGAAATTCTAAGTGTTTTTATTGTTTAAAATTTTAGGGCCTTGGGTAAAGTGTAATGGAGTGGAGATATGGAATAGGAGATTTTAGGCTCCAATTTTTGTATGAATAGAATAGTACAAACTAAGGATGAAATTTTTAATAATTATGGAAATATCGAAATATTATGAAAAATTTCACAAAATTTTGAGACAAATATTATCGATGGAGTAAAAATTGAAAAAAATCATTAAAAAGTAAGAAAAACTCTTAAAATGAAATTAGAAGTATAATAAATATCTCAATATTGTTTTAGACCATTATTAGAAATTTTTAATGAATAAAAAATAAGAAGTTGCATCATAATAGATTAAATAAATTTTTATCAAATTTATGTTGGTTGAACTCGGGTCTTTTGGAAAGGAAGAAATCGTGATCACGTAAGAGTTGTGTTAAGCATGAAAGATAAAGAACTGTTTGTTTTTACAGTGATCTATCAGTTGTTATATCAAGTGATGCACTATTGTCTGGACCGAGACCTACCAAGATATGTATCTTCAATGAAAATTAGGAAAATTAAACTCCAAGAGATATAAGAAGATAATTCGCGACATGAAAGGACATAAGAGACGTTACGTAAAGCAACAAAAATATCGTAATTACGGATATATTTGCATTTCTGATTTTACTGATATATTCCGAATATCGAGCAACATCGATATTTTGACAAAATATCGCAAAGCTAAATTAATAAAATACTTTAAATTTATGAAATACTTTGTTGAATCCTTATAAAAGACATAAATAAGTTTAATATATACTCTTAAATTAAAATAATATTCATTATAATTTATCAGAATTACATTACAATAAGAATTTAAAACCAAACGGCATCGATGCCATTTCCATTTACATTATTCGACGGCGATCCCATCTCGAGCAAAGATAATATTCAATAAGATCAAAATATCGGTATAAATCATGTTAAAAATAATTCGGTAATTAAATCTGTTCGATGTGTATGGATAAGTTTGTAGCGAGATTGTAAGGATTTTAATGGTGATTTATAAAAAATTTTTGGAAATAAAAATAGTTGATTTATCGATAATATTTTACCGATATTTTTTCGTAAATTCCCGCACAAGCTGCTCCATAGCCGCACTCTTCTGGAAAATCGGTTTTTTTTATTTTCGCGAAAAATCGACGATTTTACCGATTCCCGATTTTTCCGACTGATTTTCCTCCGCTTTTTCTTCAATGCCTACGTGAACCGACATTTTGGCGACATCTACCGAAAAACCGATTTTGTTCCCTGCTACGTGGTTCGACCAAACTTAAGATCCCAGAGGCCGAGCTCTAAGATGCAGTTGACCCACTATTTCTCAATCAAAGTTACATTTGTCTTTCATGAGATAAAGCTTCCCCTTTCTCCAACTTCTTCTTTCACCTAATTTTTCAATAATGAAACATAGAATGAAATCCCTTCATTCCCTAACAAATATCTAGACTAAAAACTCCAAAACATCATTCAACAAGATGGATAAAACTCCTAACATTGATAGAGTCGGTTGTTCTTACAAAAAAAGGTATTTAGACCCTCAAGAACACCTTATATTTCTACATCTTCTTGTGTACGCTCCTCCCGCCTCCTTGCATAAACATCTTTTCTTTTATTTAAAAACCTCTAGGAGATATTCTATTCAAAAGTCTGTAGCTTCATGTTTCATAATCATTAAGTAATACCAAATCTGACAAATCAGTTTCATCTCCACATTTATCTTACTTCTAAATATCTTCTTCCAATAGAAATATCACCAAATAAGATCCAATTTTTGATTTGATCCATCAAATATTACCTAATATCCTCTTTATATTTTTCCTATTCATCTTAGAATGCCTTATGATTTCCAAGTGTGCACACACACCAAAATTTGTGTTGATCAAATAAGGAAAGTTTTCTCACACAACTAGATTTACCATCTCGTGCGACACTGTTGGAAAACATGCAATTTTAGTTTTGCCTAAGATTATGACAAAAAATATCTCCAACAAAGTACACCAGGAAAGTCCCAAAGTCAGTGGGAGGGTCACAATAGTCCACTATACCCACTTGTTTTAAGCTCTTTTTGCTTTATTAACAGGCTTTTCCTAGACATGTATTAACAAGTTTTCACTTATTGCCTCGCTTATAACCCTTAAGGTCTTAAATAAGGATTAAAGAATTTGATTCTAGCCCAAAACAAAACAAACAAATGAACAATTGGTAAGATGAACACTCGTTATGATGGTTGGAGGCGCACTGCACTATTCTAAAGTAGATTTGTCCTCCTTTGATTTGTAACTCCTAAGCAAAGAGAGACTCTGGTGTTTACCCCAAGATTTAGCAACTAAATCACATTGGGCACACCCTTGTAAAGATGCAAAGATAACTCAACATTAAAATATTCCTCCAAATTTCAGGCTATGACGGCGACGGAAATAAGGGATTTCTAGCAGCGCCACACTTCATTAAAGGGAGAGAAAGCTTTATGAGTTTGAGAAATCCTAAAGTGAGTGTGTAAAGGGATGGGAGGGGCACCTATATAGGTGAGCCCCAACGGATCTTCCAATAAAATGTGTCAAAAAAGCAAGCTTAGTAAAAAAATAATTAAAAGAAAGAGTCATAACAAATCACATGACTGTGTTAAAGAAAAATTTAAAAGGAAATTAAGTTACTTTTAAAATAGGATATATATTTGATTAAGTAAAAGATCCAACCTTTAAAATAATATTAATTAAAATTAATTAACCAATTGAAATTGTCATAACATTTCACGTAGTAAAATGACTTGGTAAACAACTATTTAAAAGAAATGGGGTCTCTAAATTAAACAGTTTGATCGATCAATTGCATAAACCAAAATATTTATTATTTAAAAGGCAAACTAAATGACTTGGTAAAGTCAAATTGAAATATCACAGGAGATTTCTTCCTCTTCCCTTTTTACACTTAATTCTCCAACAATCTCATAGTGTATAAGTGTGAAGAAGAAGAAGAACAAGAATGGAGGAATACTATAATCCAATGTGTGAGATTTGGTGCCCATAGGTTATGAACACTTTAGGATAAATAAGTATGAATTACAAAACATGGTGAATTAAAATTTATGAACCAATGTTTCTTTATGACTCGCTGAACCTATCATCCACATTGATTTCTCAACTACGAGTTGTACTTTTTACGAGTTAGTTTTAATAGGCCATGCGCCTATGTTTGTGTTATCATTAAAGCTTCCAGAATATGCCTACCTCAGGAAGCAGCCCCACTTTCACTCTTATATAGGTGAACCCAGCAAGTATGTTCTGCATCTAAACACGCCATCCATAAGAAATATGGTATCTTACTAAGAGTTGATACTCAACCTCAATCAATGCAGAAATAAGCTCTATATACACTATAGGGATGAACTCCTCAATAAAACATGACTAAAAAAAGAGCGTACCTTACAATCAATGCATGACTTGTTATTACCTATATGAACTGCCTTTATAGAGATCTCCATTCTCTAGCAAAGCTGGGTTACCACCACCTTTGATTTCTGTAATAGGCAACAGTCTCATTCTCCTTCAATGTTTGTTCCACTAGTTTTCTATTTAGTGGTTTAGTTAGAGGATCAACCAAATTCAATTATGATCTCACAAAATCAATGGATATAACCCATGTCTCAAACAACTGACGCTAATATTGTGTCTTAGGCCTATGCATGTTCTTCCTATTAAGCATTTCACTTTAGCCTTAGCTATTGTAACTTGCTATCACACCATGTATTGGGACATACGATGTTGGTCTCGTCCATAAAGGGATATTCGTCAATAGCTTTATATAGAGGTGAGATAATGGCTGACCACTTTAAATTTCTATATTATACGGCTGGTGAATAGAGCCATTAATCTGGGCGCCATCGACAAATAATATGACTCATGCCATTAGTATTCAGCCTAGACAACTCCACTTTACCATTTTATTTTAAAATTTTAATGATTATTTATTCTTTTTAATTATTAAAATAATATTTTTTTCTATTATGAAAAAAATATAAAATAGTTTATAGAAAAGAATATTTATTAAATAATTTTTTAATAAAATAAAATAATATTAGTATGAAAATTAATTTAAAATAAAATGAAAATTATATAAATATAACTATAATAATTTATTTTATACAATCTTTTAAGAATATAAGAAAAAATTATAAATATTTCAAAGAAACTTTATTTTACAAAATATAAAATTCAGAAAAATCAAGTATTTATTATTATTCAATATAGCGAATGTCAAGCCCATTTTGGTCCGCGGCCCGAATAGGGTCGGACTAGGCTAGCAAAAGACGGGCTTGAATAAAAGTGGGCCGAATTGGCCTGACCCATTTTGGCCCATGACCCTAATGGGTTAGGCCCATTTCCCACCTATAGATTTATGAGCCACTGAGATTCAAAACTTGCCTTCTCTAAGGCTATAAACTTAGCCTCTAGAGTGGACCGAGTAATGCAAGTTTGCTTGGATGATTTCCAAGAAACTGCACCTCCTCCAAGGGTAAAAACGTACCCACTAATGGATTTCATCTCATCTGAATTAGAGATCTAATTGACATCACTAAATCCTTCCAAGGATATTTGGAAATCCACTCAGAATACAAATAATAGTCATAGTGCCTCTCAAGTATTTTAACTCATTTAAATTGGTAACTCCAATGACCTTGATTAGACTTTGGTATTTATTCACTTCCAATCGTAGGTACGTCTATGGTACAAATTTCCATATATTAAGCTACAAATTATCTACATATTCAATTTGTAAACATTTGTTCTCTATTTTATTCAACCGTGAGCCGGATCATAAGGATGACATCGCTTACAATCAAAGCTCAAACCTCCTTAAAATCTTCTCAACACGGTGTTCTTGAGCAAGGTTGCCCATTAAGCGTTTCCGATATTTTGATTCCTAGAATCACCTCCATTCTCCAGATATTTCATCAAACTTAGATCTAGGAAACTTGATCTCAATAACTTGTGGTGGCTAGTCCCAAATATAAGAATATTATCGACATATTGACAAATGAAAATGCATGTGTTTTGCCATAAATGCATTTATCAACATCATTAATGGAGAATCCATTATATATCAAAACATGATCAAATTTTTTATGCCACTGTTTGGGTGCTTGTTTTAACCCATAAAGAGATTTAACTAAATTTCCTAGGAAATAAATACATTTTAGGAGACTTATAAATGCTTTGATATGCCATTATTTGGGTGATTGTTTTAACCCATAAAGAGATTTAACTAGTCTACAACTTTTACTCATTTCTTGAACCATACACTTTTGTTGATCTATAACTGTTATTTTAGGAGACTTATAAATGCATTTTAAGTCTCCTAGGTCACATTTCCCTTCATGGGTTTCAAGGGCAATTTGGGAATTAAACTTTTAATTTGACCATTTTCTAATATAAGAAAAGTTCACATGTTCTAATCTACCATGCTAAACATCACACAAATCAACTATGTAGGTAGAAGAAGAAGCTTTATTATTCAATATTTCTGAAACATTCAACATAAAGAGACATTGGTTACCATAACCCTTCCCAAACAAAAGCATCATTTTTTGTCGACACTATTTTGTTTGAATCAAACATGACCCTAGCTCTTGCTTTCCCAAGTAGAGATACTAAGACTAAGTTCCAACAAATATTTGGCACATAAAGGACATCACTAAGGGCGAGTACTTTTCCAAAGGTTAGCTCAAGGAGAATTTTCCCCTTTGCCAATCAATAGTATAATCTAGAATCACCCATAAACACTTGTTCCTCTCCCCTTCCTTCACCATGGTAGGAAGTGAATGCACATATATGGCAACAAATGTGCCTAGTAGCCCTAGAGTCTACTATTTAGTCATTCATATTGGTGACCATGCTCACCTTAAAGGAGACTAATGCTACAATATCCTCTAATTTGTTCACATTTTCCCAATCATACAAATGTCCATAATCACTCTTGTGGATCCGGGTCTCGTTAAGATATGCCTTAAGTTCACAACATTAATGGCGTAATACATAATTTCTTGCACTCTTAAAGGTCAGTCCTATTAAAAGGTCAATATTGGAAGTGTTTAGACATGAATCTAGGGAGGTTTCATCAATTCAAGGAATTTAATCTACTAAGATTGCTGGTTGAATCTGGTCTTTGGGTGAATAGAAACTTGAACAATAAGAAGAAGGCGCGCAGACACTTAAAAGCTCTGGGCAAGTGAAGGGATCACAATGGTCCGCTATACCCATCTTGTCTTAAGCTCTTATCACCTTA
The DNA here is from genome assembly GCA_016808115.1 of Tetrastigma voinierianum. NCBI lineage: Eukaryota > Viridiplantae > Streptophyta > Magnoliopsida > Vitales > Vitaceae > Tetrastigma > Tetrastigma voinierianum. Next base: position 591,485 of record JAEQBH010000838.1, on the reverse strand, counting down.
TTAACAAGCCTTTCCTAGATATGTACCAACAAGTTTCCACCTAATGTCTCAGCTCGACACTTTGTAGAAGGTCTTTAAGTAAGTGATTAAAGAATCTGATTTAGCCTAAAACATACAAATAAGAAAAAATTGTGTAAGATGAACTTATCTGTTATGATGGTTGAAGCGTGCAATTGTACTATCCTTAAAGTAGATTCGTCTCCTTCAATTTATAACCTTGATGCAATAGGAAATCAGTGCTCTACCTCCAGGATTCAATAGCCAAATCTCACCTTAAGGCACTTCTAGCACGTAATTACAACTCGAATATTAAAATATTTCTTAAAAATATGTGCTTCAGATGAAAGCACTTGAGCAAAGGAGAGATGTGCCAGGCTGGAAAGAATCGAGAGGAGAGAAGGCTTTGAGAGTTTGAAATCTCAAAGTGAGTGTGGAAGAAAGGGTGAGGGACACTCATACACATAGGTGTGCCAAAAAGAGCTTAATAAAAATAATTAAAAGAAAGAGTCATAACTAATCACATGACTCGGTTAAAGAAAATTTAAAAGGAAATTAAGCTACTTTAAACAGGATATATTTGATTAAGTAAAGATCCAACCTTTATATATTAATTTAAATTAATTAATCCAATTGAAATTGTCATAACACTTCTCACGGTAAAGAGCTATTTAAAAGAAACAAATGGAATTAAATATTTGATTGATCAATTACATAAAAACTAAATATTTATTATTTAAATAAACAAACTAAATGATCCCGTTTTTACACTTAACTCTCCAACAATTTAATCTCAATGGGCAATGTAGGCAAGTTGGTAAGATTCAAACATCACTGTCGAATTTCCATCTTGAATTCCTTTCTTTTGCAATTTTTATTCGATTTTGTCTAGGAAATTTTAATATCAACAAAAATATCCATAAACTTTTAACTAAAAATATTCCAAAAAGTAAAAATAAAATAAGAAATTCTGGCTGATGTATCTTCATCCTTGAGTACAACATCGTATGCAAAGTGAACAAATATCCAAAAAAGATTTATTAAAAATTTGATTTAATAAAATGAGTTATTTATTATAATAATAATAATCTAGCAGCCACAAGCCCAGCGGCCAATGCAGCTCCAAATAAGGCGTGTAGTCTAACACAATAGTACTTTGCCATGAAGATCTTCGACTTCTCCTGTAATGTGAATTTTCCCAGCCAAGTTATGGGAATTTCTCAAACCCAGAAAACCAAAATAAACCGAAGAATCCTCTTATTTTGAGGTAGAACGGGTAAACAAGTCGTCTACTGCAGTTTTACTCCAACCTCGACTGTCACTCAAATCTCGACTAAGTTAATCGAGTCTAGCTTGAACTCAAGCAATTCGTCGAAATGAGCCAGTATTGCGATACCCAACTCGAGCTGATCGTAAGCTTAATCGAGTTTTACTTTATTAATCGAGTTTTTTTATATATACTTGTGCTCGAGAGTTTAATCGAGTTTTACTATTTTATTAATTGAGTTTTTTTATATATACTTGTGCTTAATCGAGTCTAGCTCGAACTTAAGTAGCTTGTCGAGTCGAGTTAGAGTATTGTGATACCTAACTCGAGCTGCTCGTGAGCTTAATCGAGTTTTACTATTTTATTAATTGAGTTTTTTTATATATACTTGTGCTTAATCGAGTCTAAATAACTCAAGAGTCTTATCGAAATGAAGTTCGAGTATTGTGATACCCAACTCGAGCTGCTCGTGAGCTTAATCGAGTTTTTTTATATATACTTGTGCTCGAGAGTTTAATCGAGTTTTTTTTATATATACTTGTGCTTAATCGAGTTTTACCATTTTATTAATCGAGTTTTTATATATATACTCGTGCTCGAGAGTTTAATTGAGTTTTACTATTTTATTAATCGAGTTTTTTTTTTTTTATAATCCATGTGTCTATGTTACTTATGATTCTCTTCTAATTTTGAAATGACACCAGCTTCTATAGCATCTCACAAGCCCCATACTTTATTTCAGGTCTCTATTTATATAAAGAGCTCAAAGTAAAAACCAAACTCCAATATTTCATCTCTTAAAATAAAGCATTTGATAAAACTCCACATTTTATTAAACACTATTCATTATTATTATTTTATTATTATAATAAATAATTATTTTAATAATATTTCACTATGTAATTTTTTTTTAACGCTGCTTTTATTTTCTAATGTGAATATTAGTTTTATAATGTAATTTACTAATTTAAAAAGCATTTTTAGGTTTTTAATCTATTTTTATTTATTTAATATAATTTTATATTTATATTTAAATAAAAATAAAATTATTTCATATATCATATTCTTAAAATATTTTAATTATAAAAAATAAATATTTAAAGAATGAATAGCGATCTGAAGTTTAAAATAGAGATTGCTCGTTGGAGTTAATTTTCTAAAATGTGGGCCCATCATCTCTAAAGATAGGAGAGACATGTCATTTTGGGAGTCGGTGACAGAGGATCACTGTCGAGATACTCTAATGACTAGTTTAGACATGAAATGAGAATTAAAGTATGTTCAAACTAGAAGTTTTGCATGTATGTCCCATCGGTCCTCGAACTTTTTCTGGCCCCAAGATATCCCTTCCTTCGTGAGTTTCACATCTCCATCCCGCTAAAAAGTCACAATTGCTTCGAAACTCTAACACGGTAGTAAGTTTAACGACCGTTTAAATAGGCGTTTATCCATCTACGATATTTTCTAACTACGCGGCAGGTACGACTTAGCTGATGAAGTAAACGGCCACTGATATCTTTGACCGAAAAAAAGCTTCAAGAAGAAAGTAGACATACACGCAAACTTGGGGAAAGATTTTCAGACCTTATCCCAACTACAACCGAACCTTGTCATACCAATTGTTAGAACTTGTAAGGCCATGGAAAATTTGAGGGAAAATGGAAGAGAAAGAAAATTGGGAGGAAAAATAAAAAATAAAGTTAAAAGAGTCATAAAAAAAAGTAGGAGGATCACTCACCTTGTGATTGTCCTCAACATAGCCAACAACCAGCTTCGCCATTGGTGTTGTTAGAGCACAAAAGAACTGCAACGACCGAAAATATAAAAAATAAGGATATTCTAAGAATGTTCTAGGACAGATTTGTTTTTATCAATGTAAAAAATCAATATTTCTGACATTTTCTATTGAGTTAGACGTAATATGTTATCGATCATTTTAGGTATAATGGGTGATAACAATAGATTACTACTGGCTTCAACAATAAAAATGTAGTGAGGTTTCTATACGCTCATATAAAAATATTCGCATATGTCGACAAGAACGCTTCTCAAAATAATTGTGGTTTGGTTTAAAAATAAAAAATACCCAAAAAAACTCCCCAAACTGCTATTTGTTATGATAGTAAATGGAACGGTTATGGTCGTAATTACGGTATATTATGATAGTAAATACAGTATATTATGGTAGTAATTTATCTACTACCACAATATATTGTAGTTGCTACCATAATTGTTCCATCTATTATGATAACAAAGGGGGAGTTTGGAAATATTTGGAGAGCATATATTGACTCCTTATTTCGCTTTCTTGATCACTTATGTATGAATGTAAGGAAACCTACTTTTTCCCGAGAAAAATTCAAATACTTGGGCTTTTTTCCATTCAAACAAAAAATAAAAAATACCATGTAGGAGTCACAAAACTCAACTTGGATCAAATGAGAACTATTTAACAATAGGAAAGTAGCCACAGTGGGTGATGGAAGAGCCATTAGGCCAAAAGCTAATAGGAAGCGAGTAGAATGTCACCATTGCCATTTTCACTACTCTTGAACCTTCTCTCAGACAAGCCTCACTCTACATTATTAAAGAAGGAAATATTAGCTAAAATAAATGTGAGAAAAATCTCCAATTCTTTTCTTCAATTTCTTCGTCTAAGTTTTTCTGAAGTTTCTCTATTTTAGTTTGTTTTAGTACTCTTTTTGTTCGAATCAACAGGATCTAATTTCATCTAATTTGCTTTATAAATGAAATATCAATAACTAGGGTGTTGTAATCATAGCTTCAATGTCATGTTAGCCTTAGCATAGATTCTGGTTGATCATAACTAGGGGTATGGAATGGTGTGGGTATAACTGTGTTGGGAACCCCACGAGGGCCTAGATCCAAAATGGACAATATCATACCAATATGGATAGGGATGAGTCCATGAAGGTTTCCAACAGTGGTATTAGAGCCGGGTTCAAACTTAATTGTGTTGGTGGAAACTGAATAAAATGATGCAGTGGGCCCCCCTGGCAGATGGTGTTTCACGTGAGGCGTGTGCCTCAACGTAGTGAAGGAAATTTTGATTTGAGAGGAGGTTTGGTGGAACTTTGTTCAAGGAGAGGATTGTTGAGTGTGCACCCAAAGTCTCACAAATATTCCACATCGGTTAGGAAGGGGAAGACTTATGAGTATATAAACATGAATAACATTCAATTGATATAAGACCTTCTGAGGGAAAAGTCCAAAAACAAAATCATGATAGCTTAATCCCAAAATGGATAATATCATACCAATGTGGATAAGGAAATTATCAATGGGGTTTCCAACAAACTGTTTTAAACTTTTCAATGTCTAAAAAAAAAATCAAAGCGAACTTATTGAAGATTGGTTTGGTTCAAATTTAGATGCTTAAGCCTTAAATCCATGAACATATATATATATAATTCACAAACAAAATCAACCATTTGTAGCTATTGAAAACCAAACCAGTTTCATCAGCTTTGGTTGAGGGATAGGGATGGCAATGGTCGGATTTGGGTAGGATTTTAGATTTCCCATCCCTATCCCTGTTTATTATTTCTATCACATTCCCATTCCCGTCAGATTTAGAATTTTTATCCCTATCCCCACATCCATCGAAGGATTGGGTACGTATACCCCTAATACCCTATTCCAATTTGTGAAATGAATTGTTTTAGCCTGGGTGAATCTTAAACAATTTGTCGTATAATATTAATAAGAATTATTGTGATGTGATTTCATTTAAAACTAATAAAAATAAGGCAATCAAATATTATACAACAAATAACAATATAAATAAATAAATAAAAATAAAAATATTATATATTTAATCGGGTATTCGAGTCGGAGACGGGTAGGATATACTCAGACCCGTCCCCATCCTCGAATCCAAAAATCTTCGTACCTAATTACCCGAATATTTAATTGGATCTAAAATATTCCTCCATACCCTTCTCCATTCGGATCAGGTATTGGATTCTTCATCGGGTTCGGAGGAAGTTGCCATCCCGATTGAGGGAGAGCTTTACTTTGCTAGCATAACCAAAACATAGGATTAAACATATAATCATACTCACCAGAGGTGATATTTTTCCGACTGCTCTATCTCCTTCCACCTGGGTCCAACCTATCTGGCGTTAGCTCATAAATGACAATCCAACAAGAAAAAAATAATAATCACTGTGAAAGCAACCTGGTGGAAGTGATCAGAGAATAGTGATTAGGGTTGTGGTGAAACCAACAAGCAGTGATGCAGAAAGAATTGTGGCAGTCACCGGTGGAGAGATCATCTCACTACCATAAACACTTAAAATCAAATGCTATAACAAGACGTAAAGAGTCTAGGGGTGTAAATGAGTGAAGCTGCTCGTGAGCTACTTGAGCTCGATTCGTAGAATACTCGAATTCGACTCAGAGTAATCGAATCGGGTTCGAGCTCGAGTAGCTTGTCGAATTGAGTTCGAGTATCACACTATCCGACTCGACCGCTGTGAGCTTTTAATCGAGATTTACTATTTTATTACTTGAGAGATTTTGAATATAATTATTATTTATTAATTTTTTCATTGATTCGAGCTTTATCGAGTCGAGTTTGAGTAGCTCGACTATTTTTCGAGTCGAGTTTTAAACATCTAAAGAAAAGCTCGATCGAGCTCGAGTCGAGTTTGAGCTTCGAGTTTTTTAATTGAGTCGAGTTCGAGTTTGACTCTGTATCAACTCAACTAGACTCGATTACACCCCTAAAACAGACTAGTTAGAAATATTACAGATTTAGAAATTATTTCATTATCTTTTAACAATTAGTTCTATATAACAAACCTTGTGACAGTAGTCTGCATAAAGTAGAAGGCAGTGGTGGCGAAAGGACCGAATGCTGCAAAGCATAGGGGCTCTCCGCGAGACCTGGTAACTTAACCAAATGGTGGACATCGCAACAAATATCCTAGACTAGGTAGGTATTATAATGTGTTATAAAAGCTGCTGGAGAATATCAATTCAAGAACACAAAGATAAGAAATCAACATAAAGGTGCACGAGGGTTTTAACGTAATTCGGCCAATCATGTCTACGTCTACGGATGAGAGAAAATATTTTTCAAAATGTTAATGGTCACACTCTAAATAACTTTCACTCCGGACTCTCTTTCGGACACCAGGTAGCCCTCTTTCAGGTAATCATTTCCCGCTACGCACTGACTCTCAATGAAAGCATCAATGATAGGTATCCAAGCCCAATAGAAGAGCTCAACCCAAAAGCCTAACCTGATAGCTGGGAGAACCTCTTAAGCTTAAGTACCACTCCACAATCTCATGTGAAACCGATGTGGGATTGTATCATTATTCAGTTTAGTCTCAGTCATTTAAACACTAGATTACTTTTGGTACATGCTGGATTTTTTACATTTCACAGTTTTTAATAAAAAGATTTTCAAAAAATAAAAAATGGCAGTTCAAAAGAGAAATTTAGCAATTTATAGTAGTGGAAAAAACATTTCTAAATTTATGGCAATTTGTTAAATACCAACAGGAAGTTGTCTCTAAGACAAACTTTATATCACTTTGAAGTTATATTTTTGAAGAAATAATTGCAAGGTAATTTAAAATTTGAAGTTGCTTCTTCAAAGAACAAAATTAACTCTTCACAAGCCATAGTAAACTTGGAAACAAATTTCAATTTCTATATTTTGAAAAACGCTTTTAAAATTACTATGCTTTTAAAATTCAAATGCAATTTCAATTATCAAACTGAAGTAAAGTGCAGTATTCTCAATATTCCCTACAATCATTTATTCATAGATGACTTCAAAATCAATAGTTAATAGATTGAAGTTGTCATTCCCCAAAAATATAACTTTCTAACTCATAAACTACTATGAATTTGTAAATAACCATCAACTAACTGAGAACAAAGACACATTCCCCAAAAAGAAATAACTTTCTAACTCATAAATTACCATGAATTTGTAAATAACTATCAACTAACTGAGACCAAAGTTTCCAAGTGCTCTTGGTACCTGATATATATACTCCACAGGTAACTGGCACAAGCCAGTAATAGTATTGCTCTAAAATTTGAACCACCACAGATGCCCAGCTAAGCCCACAAACCCAAGAGCAAGCAATGCATAGGCAGCAGCGAGAGTCCCTGTACGACTTCCCAAAATTCATTGCAGAGCAAAACTATTAATCAGCCTGTATTTGTAACCACCAAAAAAAGAAAAGAAAAGGACAAGAACAAATCAATAACACAAAGGCAAAGAGAATGAAACTTACCTGCCAAGCATGTTTACAACAGATTCTTTCTTGTTCTTATCCGCTCCCGTATCAAAATCGTAAACATCATTGCTGCCAAAGACAACAACTATAGTCTGTCATGAAGATAATCTATAACTGCTTATCATGTTTGATGATGAAAAGGTTGGAGGGAAAGGAAATTCAAATTATTAAGGAATGTACTCTTCCATGCTTTCCCACCTGTAATTGAAGGTTGAAAGCTTGAGGAAAATTCTTTAATATGACATTTAAGAAATTTAATTTCTTTGCCATTTTTAAAGAAATTTTTTGCTATGTTTGGTTTTATTATGGAAAATTTAAAGAAATTAAATTTAATTAAAATTAAAAGAAACTTATGAAAATTTTACTATTTAATCTTTACATAGAAGAATTAAAATAAGTGAAATGAATTTGAAATAGCATAAGCAATAGTTTATTGACTTTCAATCTATTTTTCATTTTCTTTACTTTTTATTGCCTTTAACATTTCATCTATTTTATTTTCCTCATGTTTTCCATTCAATATTTTATGAAACAAACATAGCCTTCAAAATGCCATGTCTACGAATGATTCAAAATGTAAACATAGGAGGAGGAATGCAGAGTACACAGATTCCCACTAATACTAGATGGAAATGAATTATAAAAAATTTAAGAAATGTGCTGAGGATGTTTCATGAATTTCTACTCAAAACAAGTTGTAAGGATATTTGTACATTATATCCAAACTCAGTAGCTTGAAACGAATGTTCTCACCTTTAGATTGAGCCAAGCAATGATAAGAACTGAGGAAGCCAAAAGAGTAAAATACTGCCTTGCTGAAAATAGGCCTGTCTGCAAATAAGCTGCAGCACTGCCTACCTGTTCATCAAAACTAGAGAAAGTAAACTTTATAGAATCAAAACTGGCAGATAGGAAATGTCTAATTTTATCTCAAGTGAACAGAAAGCAGCAAGTGAATTGCACTGACCAACCAAATCAGTTTAAATAGCCATCAACAGCCCTAATTCTGGTTTCTTTATCCTAAATCTTCTTCTCATTGCCAGCCATCATAGAATCTGAATTGCATCTTCTTCCACTAGACAGTTCTACAGTGTAACTGCAGAAACACTAGATCCATACATAAACATGTATGCCTATCAGTTTATGTGGCATAGACACTCGTAGTTTGAAACACATAAGTAGCATGCTAAACGAAAGAAAGAGAGAATGAGAATTGTTAAAGGCATGATATTCATATTAAACCCAAATCCTATAAGCTTAAGCTTTTAGGAGAGTTGGCCGTCTAACATGGTATTAGAGCCGAGTTTGGCAAAAGGTCTTGGTTCGAGCCACCTCTTTACAATTTATTCCTCATTTGTTGATTTGAAAGTCCATGGAGGACTCTATTTGGTTTATTTGACTTTCCACGTGCGGGTATAGGGCTTCACGTGAGGGAGGGTGTTAAAGGCATGATATTCATATTAAACCCAAATCTTATAAGTTTGAGCTTTTAGGAGAGTTCGTCGTTTAACAAGAACAAAGGCCAAAATCAAAGAGGGGCAGGGGAAAAATTAGCTCCCTACTAAGCCCATAAAAGAAAACGCATAAGATAAGGATTTTTCAGAAAAAGAGTGGAAGCTCCAAGCTTCTGAGGAATCTTCTATTCTGTCTGCACACACCTAACAAGGCCTAGGAACCATTCCACTAGATGCCAACTGAAGGAATCCTCCCTGTCCTTCCTAACAGAATAGTTATGAGTTCAAGCAGTAAAGGATCCTGCTTCTTGAGCTCCTAGACATGGAAACTCTTGAAGAACTGTGACTCCAGTACCTCACGTGTCCTCTGAGCTCCAGTTGCCAGCAACTGAGACCTCTCAATCAGATGCCAAGGCAAAAAGACCAAGAACCGAGTCCTTGGAGGCCTTTTAGACATGCTATACATCATGTCAAATTTGAAACAGCTTCCCTGAGATGCAACCAGCTAGATATTTCGCTTCTTTTAAGGAGGGGGGCCAAATGCCACAAACCTATTGAAAGCCTGTACTCAACCTCACATCACTCTTTCCTAACCCCTCAAGCTCTCAATAAACATGGTTACTTATCTCCATATCCATTGTCCAAGCAGAGCTTCTTAAGGAGAAGAAATTTCAGATATCTAACCCCACTTTTTTTCTTAGGAACAAACAGTAGAATATCCTGCCAAATGGAACCCTTTTTTGGTCCTCTGTTGTCTCCTCCCTGAGAAAAGTCCCTTTGAAGTTTTAAAAATTGTTTCAGAATCCATACTGAATAACAAATGTGGATGCATGAGTAAATCAGCAAGTTAGGACAGTATGCCCTTCGTGGGTGGTTCTCCAGGGCAATCAAAGTCATCCCTAAACCCTTAAAAGCTGTGGATTTGAAAGAACTACCAATGACAAGACTGCACTGCAAAATGCGAGTGTCTCCACCTCAAATCCAAGAAAAGCAGCCCAAAGTCCCTCTACATTATCCATACATACTTACTGATACCTCTTATCCAGGTTACATTTAAACCTCAACATGGTCTAGGAAGCCCAGAAGAACACATTTGAGGTATAAAAACAATTTCCTCCAAATCTTGATTCAATCTTGTTCCATGAGCAAACCATTTCTGCAACTCCAAGGAAATAAATAACTAAATACCTTTGATAAATACAAAGGTATGGGGAGGGATACCCTGACCCGACCATCTGAAATTCTGGAGAATTAGCAGGAGCATTATTTACCAAGAAAGAAAATTGAATAGAAATACAAGGTCCACTCAACAAAGAATGCCTTGCTTCATCCATGAAATCCAAGTTTCTTAAATGAGTGTAAATAATAGAGGCCTATTGAGTAGGATTGATAGATGGAACGATGGGATAGATCAAGGGATGGAAAGATTTGATAAACAGATCTCTGGATGGTTCATTGGAGGATGTAGATGAACTGACCTAAAGAAAGAGATGCATCATAGTAGGTAGATGGATTCGTAGAAGGATGGATGGATAGAAATCTTCCACAAAACTATACCCAACCTCTCATCATGACAAGCAGGCTCTAAATGGTGTGGTAAAGTTGAACCCATATAACCAATTTGGAGATGAATGGTAAGTATTATACATAGTCTTTACTGGAGGACATATAACCAAGTTGGAAACTTAGAACATTCACTTCTGCTGAATTATTCTCACCACTTTTAACAAGCATCATACTTCAAAGAAAAAATGATGAGATGTAACTAATCCATACCCTAATTCATGAAATATCGATTTATGATTCACACAAAAAATACTAGGATATTTCACCCAACTAATATTATATTTATGAAAGGATTAATACTAAAATGGAACTCTATCCAGTATAGAATCTGTTCCTCAACTCTTATTGGGTTGTTGCTAGATTTTGAGAAACTAAGCTTGCATCCCTCTTTCCAGGTATACATTGGAGCTATCCGGGGATACACTCTGGGCCTATATTTTAGAAGCTGTATGCTTTTAGAAAAGTTGGTTCTTTAACATGCCACGAGTCCAAAATTGAGTCAATCATTTTAGCTTCATTCACTGGCTTGTTGAATCAATCAGTTTGTTGAGACCTGCGAGATGCTTGATTACTCCATATCCAAGTATACATAATTTCATTTGTATAAAGTTTACACTTACTTTATATTATCTTATAACAAGTATGATATGTGTATCTACATAAATTCATAATTTCAAACAAACTATCTACAGTGAGGGAACCAATGCAACAGAGTAAATTGGCAATTTGATTGCTCTCCATATCAAGGTCCCTTTTGATAGCTCTATATTATCAGCATAAGAATCCTCTACTCTACATTCAAATCGTTTGAATTTTACTCGGTGTTGGTAATCATGGCACAGATATGGAGAATGTTCGCATTATTTTGAGAAGCATACTTTGTTACCAGACCTGGAAAAAGTGTGAAAACTGTAACTCAACTCAAACTCCCCAAAAAGGAAATAGAAAACGAAGAGTTGAAGCCAAAATTGTCAAATCCTGGGCAGTAAAACCAACCAAATATCCAACGTTGTGAAATCTATAAATTTCTAGGGAACAAACACTAAAACTGGAACTTTCGAGCTTGAAAACACCTGAAAGACACACAGTGGCTTTGAGAACCGAAATTCCCAAAATGTGGTTCAGGATTTAGAGGGTTATCTGGACATGTCATCTTCAAAACAACTTAAAAAGTGATGAAATATATACCTGAAATTAGCGGTGAAGTGGGAGATATGAGAGCGGCGGAGATATAGAAAAGGGGTGGCGACATTGGAGGAGGATGAGGTGGTGGTGAGAGCGGAGGCGATGGAAGCCATAGCTCATCCCTTCAACTGCGGAAGCGCTTCGGACTCTCCCTCCAGTCCCCCCCCTAGCTCCTGACTCTTCTGTGCTTTCTGTAAGAAGATGGGAAACTCTTATCTACTTTAAATGATAGGGGGGCGGGGGCAATTCTTGTGGGCCGGTGGTGTCGATAACATGTTTTTTTTTTTAAATATTCAACAACCAAGACAATTCAATAATAAACGGTTAGAACAATAACCAAACACATATATAACCTTTTTTAATTCAATAATTTAAAATATAAATTTGTTTGGTAGATTTTCTAGTGTCACCCAATACATATAAAGTAATAAAATTGCGAACGCGCGAACGCAAATTATGATTTCCAAACCGAAATTGTCTAAATCTAACTTCCGCTCAAACTTAAAACGACTCCTGCTCTCGACATTCCCTAAATTCTAAGCATAAAAATACCTTGAAAATTGGGGAGTGCAGAGACGAATCAGAAAGCTCTAAGAGAATCTGAAATAATACCAAAATAAAGAGATTTCATTATAATTGGGGACTAAAAATCAAATGCTGAAGCAAGAAAGTTTGGAAGCAACAAAATGCTTGGAAAGAAAAATATATAGAACTAAGTTGGGAATCTGGAAAAGACGGCTGCTAAACTTGTAGAAATGCTGAAATGTTTCGTCGGTTTTGCTGCTCAATCATCATTCAATTTGCTTACGCTTTAATCCCTTTATGGGTTTGGGTGACTACCCATGTTCCCTTCTTCACATTCTTCCTCAATTGTCGTCCCACTCTCTCACTAGGGCCAACTACTTCAGTTAACTCATTTCTTGGAGAAACTGCTCTTTCCCACTTTCCCATTAGAGAAACCACACTAGCACATATTTTCTTAGGGAATACTCTTTTTATAACTTTCTCACATCTCATAGTCCTTTGATCTCACCTTTATATGCATCCTTGACTTTTTCCACTATCTTGGCTTGCCAGATCTTCAACCTCTCTACATAGCTGTTCTTCCATGTGTCTTTCCTCCAATAATTATGTCACGCCCCTACCCCGCTGGGGGGCGAAGATAGGCACAACACTCTGGATCGGGAATCCTTTACCTTACTTTCCTCGATATCAGGCCCATTTCTCGATAAACAAATCCATATATTAATATAACTTATAAACTACCATCAGAATGCTGCTTAAAACGTCTCCGCACATATACATGCTTCGAGTCCCATTTATCAGATTTTTACATAAACTATACTATTACAAAATTTTTGTATTTACATTACAAAACATATTCAGCACCTACATCAAAGCGCTCATTGTCGTTGCTGGCTCGCGGATGCGACGCCGAACGTCCTATTCAAAGACTTATATGCATTTAAACACCGTATAAACTTACAAATTTTAGTGGGAAACAAATAAAAGATATGCTTTCTTCTTGTTCATTATTTGGATTTTTATCATATAAATGTTTTCATATGTCAATTATTCAGATAGACAACATATAAGTCAGAACGCCTAAAAATACCTTGTAATTTATAATAATTTATTATATATTCGTATAAGTTGAGCCGACTGGGTATTTTTCGAATCATAAATGAATACCGATTTAAATGATTGTATGACAAAAGGTCAAAATGCAAATGATTTGTGATCGAGCGATATATGCTAAATGAGAATCGACAAGACCCGAAATCAACCCAAGCCGAAAAATGCAAATTTGAAATGTGAAAATGAGCACTTAAGGTCAATCAGAATAAGTTTATATGTCTAAGTGTAAATATGAGGATTGAGATGCAAATAGAAATAAGTGTGGGCTATATTGCCATTTGGGAGAACTTAACCCAAAATGCATTTTGTAGCCAAACAAGGCCTTGACGAAATGAGATATTTAAAACCAAAAGTAAAAAAAATGAGAAGTGAGACTAAGTGTGGAAGGCCAAACATGGCCTTACACTTAAATGAGGATTTAAAGACCAAAAGGTGGTTTAGGGGAGCTCATTCAGGAACTCTGCCAGGGGAGAAAGAGAGAGGAGAAAAAGGAGAAGAGCCAGGTAAAGTGAGATCAAGGCTCTGGTTGGGTTTGCTTCCATTTCCTTACTCCCAAGAGAACAAGCAACTAAAGGCTTATGATTTGAAGACGCACAGAAGAAATAAACCCAAACCCTTGTTTCATGTTTGTTTGTAAAACCCCAAATGTGGATAAAAAGAGTTTTGTTTTGGTTGTAAATGAGTTTTGGGATTGTGTTGAGGTTGTTTTGCATTGTTGGTTGGGATTAGTTTGGATTGGTTTTATAAGAAATGGCTTGTAAAAAGGGAAACGTTGAGTTTTCAAAAAAGAAATGTCACAAAATTCTCAGAAAAACCCCTGCTCTCTGTTTTGGCTATATCAGTTATAATTATCTAAAATGAAGTGATTCCAATTGTTAAATAGCCATAAGATATAGGTCTAAAATGTATAGAAGGAAATAGGAGCAAATTGTAGCTCTAAGGCTCCCAAATACGGAATATTTAAAGGTGAGCCTGCACTTACCTGCATGCCTCCTGCTTTGGATATTGTTATGTTGTTTTCACATATTGAGTTTCACTCCACTCAAATTGGAGGATTCAAAATTCTGGGTAAAATAGACTTCTAGGGGAATAATTTAACTGAAGTAAGTGTATGAAAATTGTAACCCAAAGTTCCCATAAATTTGTCAAAGTGGAGCTATGTGTAAGAATAGTCTCGATTCGCTTGCAATTGGAGTAGTTTGATGTAAAATGCACAACTTGAGTTTTGGTAACTAAATTGGATGATTCTAATGGGAAAAGAAACCTTAGAACCATGATTCAAAATTGAGTAGAAGGAACCATTACCAAAATTATGGAGTTAAGACCCTGAAATTGGGAATAACAAAGAGGGTAACCAAGTGAGTCGGGCATACTAATCTGGTTTGGCATTAAAATGCCGTAACTTGAGTTTGGGTGATCCAAATGAGATGATTCCAATTCTTACTAAAAATATACTCATATAGATATAATTTTCTTGAAGGAAGCATGAGCAAAATATGGCTCATGTGTCCGTAGAAAATTTTTCAAGTGAAGGGGTATCGGGTAGACATAAACCCTGACCAAAAACTCATAGAATAACATACTAATATGTGATTGTCATTGTATTTGAATAGGGGCTGATGAGGAGGAAAGCCTGCATTGAAGTCAAGATTCTGAAGATTGGAATCAAAATGACGATTTTGGTTTGTTCTATCTTCTCCTATTCTCGTTTTAAGATTTGAACTATTTGTTCTAAATGCATAAGAAAAACATATTGAATTGATTTAATTGATTTGAGAAAAGTGATTGTGAAATGTTTGCATATGACAATTGCATGATTATTGAAAATGAACTGTTTATACAAATGTACGTATTGTACTATATTTTGTTATAACGGATTTGAACGCTCTTAATAGAATGTTAACTGCTTATTTCGTGATACAGATGTATTTGGCATACCAATGAGGCCAAAATAGCGCATCGCAAACGATTATATCGATGCTACCCGATCAACACTCCTGGGACCAGACGTGAGGGTGTCACTAATTGATTTTTAATAACAAGTCAAGAGTCTACCGAGATCGCATCAGTTATAAATCGCTTATATCGGCCCAGAACCCAAATGGAACCGTGCCTGATTATGATATCTTCGCATACCGAAAACATGCGCAATTGGGGATGTAACTAAATTGAATCAGAAGTGAATTGAATTTGTGAGCGTAATTCGGAATTGATTTGAGATTGTGAAATATTGGAATCGAAAAGCATGTTTGCCAATTGAAATGAAAAGAGCATTGTGAAATGCATGATTTATTGAATATGAAAGTGTATATTTGGGATGATCAATGAACTATAAATGATTGTATATAAAACAAGTATATGTATTGTATTGACATTGATCATCCAAAAGATTTGAAAGTTTTGAATTGTTAAATTACATGATTTGAATTAAACTAAAACTGAAGAATGGATTTGTATAGAACCACTAAGCATGAAAATGCTTAGCGTATTGTTTTACCAATGCTACAGTAATCGAGGATAGAGCAGTGATCGAAAGCCGAAACAAGATCAAGGAGCGTCAGAGTCATAAAGAAGGAATTGAGGAGTATGTTCGACTTGTGCATTCATGTCATGTTTCTTTTTGAACTTTGATATTTTTCAAAAACATTTTGAACTCTGAATATCTATTTTGTAAATCATTTGAAAGGGCTTGATATGCCTTTATAAGAATTGTACTTTTGTATGAATGAAATGTAATGGGCTTACCCCTTTAGAAACGTTTTCGCATATTTGAAAAGAATTTTATGCCAATTGAATTGTAACGCTACTACGTGTTTTTGATAAATGATTTTGATAAGGTGATTGGGTGATATCAGAGCAACCCGGACTTGGTTCGGACTCGCCAAACGGGTCGGGTCGGGTCGGGAATGGGGTGTGTTGACCGAACCAAAACACACATACAAATTTATGACACTATTACCAAGGGACTATTGTCTAATCCTAAGAACTAGCACTAAAAACTTGCTATCCTTATACTATATAAACCACCAATCTCTTAGAGTAAATCATTTTTAAAGTTTGGTTTTGGTCCGATATTCTCGCAAGTGCACAAAGCCGACAAGTAATAAAAATGGATTTAAGTCCAGAGTATCGATCCTAATACAGAGATCTCAAGAATTTTAAATCAACTACCCTCGACTACTCAATTTCCATACTATTCGGGACCACAAATGATAGTAGGATCCGAAAGATTAAGGTGCTAGAAAATTAAAACTAACAAAAGGAAAATAACCGAATCCATCCAACATACCGGGAAAATAAAGAATAAAGAATAGTTAATTTCTAATAAAAGAAATGAATAATCGACAGTTATCTCGTAAGATTACATCAATAGAAATGTAGCTTATAAAGGAACCTCATCGATTCGTGAGTTAATTCCGATAAAATTTCTTATCTATCCGTCTGTCAGCGCTGAAGTGTGCTGATCTTCACACCCTTACATTTCATCATCTAATTTTATGACCCGATTCCCTCTCGAATACAGTGGAATTAGATAACTACTTTTAAAAATGGACTTCCTTTAATCGTATTTTTCTTTTGCAATACTTCATACTCCATTTTATGGATCAGAACCTTAGCCCTGCTATCTGGCCAAGCATGATATACAACTTCCAGACGTCCTCCCCGAAATTGCACATCAACCTTCTCGATTAGATCACGCCTTAACACTCGACACACTCACTATCCGAATTGAGGTGAACTCTTTGCTTGTTTAAATAGATAACTCATTCAACTCGTTCTTGATTTCAAGTGAGAAGAGGATTTATCTAAGTGAACTTACAAAGCTCAAAAGATCCCTAATAGCCAATCTCACGTCGCGACATCAACTTAGTTCCTCCGGGCTTTCAATCAAAGAAGTTCCCGATGTCGCGACTCCGATCCCACCGCCGCGACATCAAATTTAAGTCATTCGCGCTTTTAACTTGTGTTCCTGCGATGTCGCGACATCAATCTCTTTGTCGCTACATCATCTTAAAGAACTCGTGAGTGCTTCAACCGGGTTGTTCGCGTCACGCGACATCAATATCTTGTCGCGAAGCATCTCTTTATGGCTCGCGATCATTGATCCGTTGTCTCCCGGCGTCACGGCATCGATATCTGTCGCAATTTCATACCTTAAGGAGCTTCAACCTTCAATCGAAGGGTGTCTTGTGTCGCTGATCATCTCACGCCGCTGATATCACCAGTTCCGCACTTCACTACCCAAACTCTCATAGCTTAAAGGTGTTTCGCTGGTCGCGACCTCTTATCCTATCACGATCAACTTTGTCACGACTGCACGCCGTCAGCGACGCCGCTCCTCTTAAATTCTCCCGGGTTACTCCTTCAACAAGTATCCGGGTACTTACTGGTCACACCGCATCGATTTCTTCCACTCTCGATGTCGCGACCTCATGATCGGATCAGAACTCTAAACCGCATCAATGAATCAGCCAGCTCTTTCATTTCGCTCCGCCATTCGACCGCACTTTTCCTCCACTTATTGGGTCAGATTTTCTACTCTTCTTCTCTCTTCCCGCTAATAACACCTGGGTGAGTTTCTTCACATTTCGTATATTAATTATTCACTTCTAGATGAAAATCAAAACGTAAAACGGACTAAAAAATAGATGACTTTTAAGCCTATCAGTGGTGCTATAAGTATTTGTCTACATAGACTGTAACAATGAATGAGAGGAACACAGCAGAATAGGTACCCGAAGGTATGATATAAAGATCAACATAGACGTGGTCCGCCACTTACTGTGCCATAGCACTAAAGAAAAAAATAGTAATAAAATCAAAGGAGTTTTGGTATGAAAAAGTAAAGAAAAGAAGCAAAAAGAAAGAATAAATCAAGGAGGAGTAGGTTTGGCCTCGTAGCATTCCTACCTTGAGTGATTAAGTTCGAAGGGGTGTCTCAACACCTAGTACCCTAAGACCATCCGGGATGAGTCATGACTTGGGCTCACCAAGGGTAGGTAGAAAGCTTAAGGGGTTGAACATTGCATTACTCCATACCTTATGGTAGAAAAGCAAAACAATAAAGCTTCTTGGTGATCTTTTAAGGATGGTGAAATTCAAACAAGTTTGAGGGAGCTATGTGTTGGAAAATACGCAATGAACCAAGTTTGGGGGAAGATATGAGAAGTTGAATTATGTATAAACCTATTTTGTTAAAGGATGGAAAGACATGAAGAGAAAAGGAAGTGTGTATGTTTTAGGGTAAACATAACCTAAAATGACCTAATTAACTACCCTTTACCTACATATATTGGCAAGCCATTGAAGACCTATTTAATCCAAGAGTTGTAAATTGGCTACATTAGTGGAAAAATGATATGCCCAACAAGCCTACTGAGTCTTATGCACTCAACATCATGGGATCACACATGATTAGATCCCATTTCATTATTGTTCATCTAATTCCATCTAAATTGCTATTGGACATATGGGGGAAGACTTCACACACACACTCAAGAACTTTGGTTTAGGTATGCTTAACTTAAGGTCAACCTATTATATTGAAAGATGCCATCTCAAGAACTTTGGTTTAGGTATGCTTAACTTAACTTATGGTCAACTCCATTATAGGCATGTGCTTTAATTTTTATCAAGCCTACATATCTTATTTTGTTTTGTAAATAAATTTTGGGAGAATGTTCTTTTTTTCGCTTTGAGGACAAGCAAAATGTCAAGTTTGGGGTATTTGATGAGTGCATTTCATACCATGATTATCATCCCCAATTTTCAATGTTGAAGTGAATAGATTTTGATGATTATTATTAGAGTTTTAATGTTTAAATGCCTCATTTTGGTGATTAGGTCAAATTTGGAGAAAATGGAACAAAAAAGAGCTTAAATTGAATAAAAGAAGACCAAGAAACCACCACACACAACAAGCATGAGCTTACTCCCGAGCCCGCCCGACCCGAGCTCAGGAGTCCAAACCGAAACCCTGTGGACGCCGCTTAATTCTTTTATTTACATTTTATTACGCCTTCTTTTCAGCGGTACCTTGACCCGAATCTCTCGTTCGACCGGCTAGATAATCCAATCCCGAGCCCCGCCATTCACGCCTTCTAAATTCATCTTATCAAACATTTTCAGGTTATTCCTCGTTAGGTTTTCGATTCACACTAAGCATTTTCAAATGGTATGCCCACAAACATCTGCGACTTACAAAATGCAATTACAATGAAGGCATTCTATGCTCAAAATGATATACAAAACCAACATTTCTTTGGAGTTCGACTAATTGTTCACAAAATATTCCATGTTCAAAAAGGAAATGATATGCATGACGGGGTATGTACTTATACGCCGCAACTCGCTTTATGACTCTACACTTCATGATCTCGTCTTCTTTCCTGTCTACTCGAAACCTGCGCATAGATAAAAACTATACGCCTGGGCACATGCTGAGTGTTCTATACAGCTTATATTCCAATATTCAATTTAACTTGGCATGCATTTAACATTTAACCATGCCTATTATATCAACATATACTCATGCTATTCATTTTCGCATGCTTTCAATTTCAAAATCATTATTATAGCATCACAACATGCATCTTTCAATGTAACAATTCATTTCACAATTCAATTTATGAGATTTAAGCATATACATAAAATCCCATTTACACTCGTCAATGTTGCTATTTCACCTTGATCTATTCAATCACATTGACATTCGCTTTGATGAATCCGACCCTTATTATCATTCTGCAGAATGTGCTTACACATTTAACACCCTGGCTCCGATCACGACGAATGTCGCTTGCACCCGATGTGGTATCACTTAAATGCCATACGCCATCATGACAGATGTCGACTGGTGCATCCCGCTAAGTGGGACATTTCTTCAATGCCACGCCTCATCGCGACTGAGCGCCGATTGCATCCCGCTGCTGACATTAGACAATTTCGTGGTGCCTTGATCGGAGCGGCCGATTGCGTGTATCCCATCAGCGGCTCATTCAGATATCGATTCAATTCAAGATGTCAGGAATTGACCGAATTCTACATAATTCGAATATCATTCACATTCATTCGGTTTTCATCATCACATTTCAATTCCATATTCACTTGTATATCTTTTCAAAGATATACTCAATTATGTATCATTTCATATACTCATTCACTTACTCATTTCATATACTTCACCTGTACTCATTTCATATTTACTGTAAACTACCAAAATACTGAAATAAGAATGAGTCGTGAGAACAAACCAATTATCGATTCCTTTTCTTTCGATACCAAATTCCCAGTTAAAGGTCGTCACCCTGACCTAGTCAAATACAAATTTTTCACTTAGGTTAAACTAATAATCATACTAAACGATATCGTGGAGGCGCATTTGAGGTACGGTGACGCTTTTTCACTTAGTCTCATTCTTATTTGAACCCCCATTAATCGCTTTCAGGGTTCCTAAACAATCTGGGTGTATGGTAATGGACTTAACGCGCAAAATACGAACAAATGTGGTCATTGAAGTAGTGGCACGCATTTGCTATCAAGTAGTAGTGGTACCGTACCACTTTGATCGGTACTTTGGCACGCCTCATCGCTGGTACGGCATTTCGGGCTTTGAGTGGTATCTGCATTCACTTACCCATCGTATCATGGGTATCGCACACTCTTGGTAATTTATTTCACCTATGTGCTTTTTGCCTAGAAATGCTTGGATTTTTGGCATTTTCACATTTTTCTTTCCCACCAACCTTCTCCAATTCGGGTCCCATATCAAAAATCCACCATGGAATCCACTCTCAAAACAACCTAAAAGTGGTTTAGGAATCAATGAAAACCTCTCTCTTAAGTTGTGTGGTTTTTCCCCAAAATCAAAATCATAAAAGAGGAAGTTAGGGTTTGATTTTTCTTACCTTATCTCTTCAAATCATTCTCTTGTAGGTTGTTTGAACTTTTAGAAGCAAAAAGTGGGAAATAATCACACCAAAGCTTGATCTCTTGGAAACCCTAGCTCCTTCTCCCTTTTTCTCCTCTCTTCTTCTCCAAAAACGGGATGGCTAAAAAAATGAGCTCCCAAAGACCACTTTTGGTCTTTAAAAATCCCACTTAAGTGTAAGGCCATGTTTGGCCTTCCACCCTATTCTCAATTCTCATTTCCCCCCTTTTTGGTCTTAAATCACTTGTTCTTCATAAGGCCTTGTTTGACCACCCAATAAATCCAATTTTCCATTTTAGTCTCCTATTATACACTTTGGCCATTCATTTATCATAAATTCACTTGTGACATTTGCCTAAGTAACAATCGAATTCCTTAGGTCCTCATTTTACAATTTTCCACATTTGTGCCCTTTTCACTTGGGTTTATTTCCTGCTCACTAATTTCTCATTTTTAGCATATAATATTAAATCATATGCCTACACTTTCAATTTACATTTAACAATTTGTCAATTTATCAATTTTCCCAAAAACCTAAGTTCGCTCAATTCATACTTGAAACATAATAAAATTACAAAAAATTCATAGGGTATTTTTTTGGGGCGCATAAAGCATATGATCTTTGATTTTCTATGTTAATTTATGACATAAATGGCTCTTCTACCCAATAATGTGTTCCTAGAGTCCAAGAGCTTCTTAATGAGCTAAAGAATCGCCCAATTTGGAGTTCCAATAGAAAGTTACAACCCCTGAAGTTCGATGCAAGAAAGCGTAGTGCCGATGAATGTGCGATTTCCTGTTGCAACATTGAGCTATATGCCACGACATTGAAGTGGAGAAGAAATTAGCATCTAACACTGGTATGCTGTAGCATCACTGTTCACATGCTGTGACATCTAGAGAAATTTTGGAATTTTTAAGCCCCATTTAGCTGCAATGCTGTGACATCACTGTTCACATGTTCCGGCATCACTATTCACATGTTGTGGCATAACTGTTCACATGTCGTGGCATCATGGCCCAGATTTCATAAATTGCTGATTTCGGCCTATTTTCAAGGTCCATTTCCTAAGACTCTATATAAACACTTATTTCTTTATTTTTAAAGAAGATGACCCTCCTACTGAGGGTAGAGGGAATAAAACCTCTGAGTTTCTAACTCTAGGTTTCTAGCTGGAAGGAAGATTAAAAAAATATAAGGTTATTTCTACGTTTTCTTATGCTTCTTTGGTTATATTTCTTCGCAAGATGTTTTGATTTCTTGTTTCTAGGGTTTTAAATGTAGTTTAGTTACGATTAATGCATTTGAAAAAATGATTTTCCTTGTATTCATATTTATCACATTTCTATTAATTGTTATACTATAATTCATGCCTATTTATGATTTATCATCATTTATGCTATTAATTTGTCTAATTCAAGATATGAGTGATAGTTGAATTAGACTTGGTTGTATATCACATTTTTGTCATCAAGTAAGAAAGAGATTCTCATGGGTTTTATGTGGTAATTAGGGTTTTTGGTTTATTATGCTTTTTAGTAGTTTTGAGGTTGAGTAGAAAATGCAAAAACCTAAACCCTGTGGAGTAGATTGTGGTTGTCAAGAGAGAATTCACAATTGCAATAGTGAAACTTTACCATTAATAGGAGATTAGGAATGTTAATTAAGGGAAATTAGGTAATAATGTACAATATTAATCAATGAAGTCTAAACTCTAGGTTTTTTCTATTTTATTTCACATATTTGCATGCTAGTTTAGGATTTTAGTTTGTTAGTTATTTCATCTCAATCCATCATCCAAATAGTTAGATTTACCAAATTTCATAATTAGTAATCATTTTCCTGCGGGGATCGATAATTTTACTTTTCACACACTATATTACTTGATACAACCTGTGTACTTGCGCACAATAGGTGTACATTTTATATTGACAAGCATCATGCGTATCACTAACTACAATTTTCTAAAGATAAACAACTATACATGTAGGCGAATTAGCTAGCTAACACAATCTTTAATCCCCTGTCAAGCTCTTTGGACTAGTGAGGACAGTGAGCTTGGAATGAAGAGCAAGGAAATGTTGTGTTTGAAGGGGATTTGGTCATACCAGACCGATTCAAAAGGAACATATTGATCAACAAAGTGTCATGTTACCTTTCTTTTGATTAAAGTGATAATCAATCTCTATATGCTTGTGAAAGCAAGAAAGATCGATTTTGTCGTGAAGCTGTATGGCACTTTGTTGGTCAGCACATTATGCGAATTCATGATTAGACACAAGAGCTCTGCAAATGACGAATCACATTAATCTCTGCTGTCTACCGCGTTTCCGTATTCACCCACGCTTGACCAGATACAAACTCTTCTGCTAAGAAACCAAAGATGAGAGCTGTTTTCTCACATACAAAAGCCATCAGGTTTCTTGATCGGTCAGATTTGATGCTAATCTGGTTATTGGTGAGAATAAATCAGAAATTGTTTGATGCATAGCGGCGTGGAATAGTTGAAATAGATATGGCCCCTCTGAGTGCCCTTGAGATGAATACCACAACCACGTGCCATGAGAATACGGTAATCGCGCGTCATCATGGGGCGTTCGTCGCAAGACGGCGTTACGCCCCATGTCTGATCTACGTTATCTTCACAGAAAGTCATCATGATTCATGAGAAATGCCGAATACATGGGGAAAAACCGTCATGGCATCATTGAGTTCACGCAAATCGTCGATGGCTGGTTTGCAACAAATTTTCTTGATCTCGTTAATCCAACAGTTGGGGTAGCGAACTGGTTCCGGCGATCTTTGATAACCGAATCAAAAACTCGCCGAATAATAACGCGAGTGTTAAAGTTCATATTAAAATACGATCATTCATATATCGGCGGCCGTCAATAGAAGGTCGAATCCAGATAGTCATGAAAGGTCGTTCTGAGTCAGAACTTTGCTGAAGATAAATGGGCTTCCAAACAACAAAGATCGTGGTAAAATTATTTCACCAGGTGAGTTTGTTGTCGTAAATGGCATGTGGTTGAATGGTCAATCAAGTAAAACTGGTAACTATATAAACACTTCTGGCAGAAACCGCGCAGAAATCCATTAGTACATCATCGTCCATCTGCAATCTGTTTCAACATAGAGTATTGGTTTATTGCCATAATATCAACTGTTCGATTGAAAGTGTTCAAAATAGTAGTTCTAAGTTTGTAAAATTCTTTAGCAATCCAGTAATTTTTAATATGTTTCTATCTACGAAGCCAATAGATATCCACTCAGAGCTTTAATTATCTTGCCACCGGAAGTTGTCGAACAAGATGACATGTCTTATTTATTTGAAAGCCATCAAATTCCCATCACATTGCATTTTCCATTTAGAAACTAAGTCGAATCTTCTAGAGCGTCCATGTCCAATGAGATCAGAAAACATAATCCAAACTACATCTGTCTTATCATTTGAAAAACAGCTTTTAGACATGGCTTTGCATTAGGTGATGATTAGCAACTTGAGTGTTAACATTTGATCATACAAACTAGCTATACTAGGTGAGGAAGGAGGAGAGTTGGCTGTTGAGTATTTAGTGAGAATGAAAGTGGGTTGAGAGGTGAGTTGCTAGTTGATTGGTTTCAGGGATAAAGGGAAGAAAATGGACAATGAATACAGTTTCTAGTGATAAAATAAATGGGATGGGAAAAGGTAGGCTCGTGAGATGCTCTAAGAGGCGTGAAAGGCATGTTCATTGAAGATGACATGCCGTGGACACGGGAATTTGACTCAGAGGGTGGGTAAACATGTAATAGCCTTTATGGTTGGTACTATATCCAACAAATACACACTCCTTGACCGTGGCTAGACTTGTGATCATTGTAAGGCCATAAGTAGTAAAGACGACAATCGAAGACACATAAGTGATCGTGAGAGTTGCTTTTTTTTTTTTCCAAAAGTTTTGATAAGGGATTTTTTTTTGTAAATATTATGAGTAGGAAGATGATTAATAAGATAGGAGGTGTTTGGAAAGGCAATCACCCGTGAGGGAAATATGTGTATGGAAGATAGTGTAATCATTGAAAGACCAAGTTCAACCCACATGTCTATTTTTTCTTTTGACATGTCCATTTTGTTGGGAGGTGTAGGGACATGAGAGAGAATGGTGGATGCCTAACGACTCAAAGAACTTATGCTAAGGTCTATATTCTCCACCTAATCCGATTGGACTTGTCTAATTTTGGCATTGAATTGAGTTTCAACAAAGGCTTTAAATTTAAGAAAGTGGAATAGGCTTCATCTTTGGTTTGAGTAGGTACAACCAGTGAAACGAGGGATCACTAATGAACAAAATGAAGTAACGTTCATCGGTTAGAGAATTTACAAGGGCAAGGCCTCATAAATCTATGTGAATTAAGTCAAATAATTTTAATGAACGAGACAAAGAAGAAGGAAATGGAAATCAATGGCTCTTTTCAATTTGACATGAATTACAAAAAGAGTGTTTCATTACTAATGAAATACTTGGACTACATAGTTTCATAACAATTTGAACAACACGAAAATTCGGATGATCTAAACGCATATGTCAAAGGTTGGTATCACTAGACTGCACATGATGCATATTGATGGTTGGAATGGAACTGGTCTTATTTCTAGACTTGGACAAGCTAGAGTAAGAGTTGATGTCAAGTTGATTGGGAGCATGGTTGAATGAGGGTTGGCTGAAGTGTGAATGTGGTTAGACTTTGTAGAGATCTTAACGTAGCCATGGAGGAGGGTCTTCTTTGTCACCTAATCCTTAACAAGGAAATATGTGGGATACAAATCAATAATGCTTTATGATTAGTACATAATTTTGTAACACTGATAAGATTATGAGAGATAGAAGGAGAAAGTAGAACATTTTTAAGAAACAGAGGAGTAGAATTTGTAGGAAGTTTTGTATGACCAATATGTGAAATGCTTAGTTACTACTCATTACCTATAGTAACCTTAACTGTGACGGGCATGGTGTGGTTGGATCAAGAATCCTAGTAACTGAGTGAATGATGTGGTGGTCTGTCCATACACTAAGCAACTGGTAAGCTCTATAACAAAGTGGCTGTAGATGGATGATACCCATGTGGATTAATCAAGCTTGAGGAAGGTAACATTGAAACTCTTGGGAGGTGCATGATAATTTGGATTTGCCCGATGATAATATATTACGGTTATATGACCTTGCTTGCCACAGATCTGACAAGTTGGGTGGTGACCCTGAAAAGAGTGCACACAACTACTCTGAGATGGAGGTTTTCCCAGGACTTTTTCTTGGCCATGTCCGGCGGTAAAGCCACTACTTTGAAAGCCACTTGATGAGTTGTGAGAATTTGGATTGAAGGCCTCGCTGCCTCTCCTCGAACGAGTTCAGCGGAGTAACATGATCTTATGGTGCAAAGGCTCGAGGTCGGCTTATACGAGATTTCGGGTCATATCTACCGCGTGGATGTGAGGATTCAGGCATTTGCATTTTTTTTGTTCAAGACGGTATTTTTAGCTTAGCAATTGACCAAGGGATCTCTTCTGCGCTGGTCGACCGCCTGTTGTCACGGAGTCACAAAACGGGGTTGTATTCTCATCCAATCCCCAAAAAAATAAACTGCTAATCTTTCGTGAGAGCTGTCTCTACCTACTCGCTAAATTGTTCGCATGTAGGTAAACGATGGATATATTCCATATCAGTAATGCCCTTTTTTTTTTTGTCAATTGGAGTTTCTTCCTTAGCTCAGTGACACGTGACATGGCCGAGACGATAAAGATCTGCTGAAGAGTAGACCAAATATCATCAATTGTGTCAAAACACACTATTTGGGTAATCATAATCTCAGACAAGGATGAGTATATCTAGCTCATTACGAGACGGTTCATACATTGCCAAAGGGTGTGATTTGGGTTTTGTTCTTGGTTCTCTGGGTCGAGGAACAATGGCAGACATGGTTAAGACCCATTGAGGAAGTCCTCCAAATCATGAGCAATCACCACATTGAGTAGTTGATTATTCCAAATAAGGTAATTAGTGTGGTCGAGTTTGACAAAGAGGGGTTGATTTAAGGTGGGAAAGGTTTGTTGATTAGGTGTTTGAGGAAAGGCCTAAGGGAGAATCGCTTCAGGGATGGAGGTGTGTTTTATCGAGAATCAATGGTTGATGAGATTCGAATCAATGGTGGCCATTTTGGTAAGCTCCGATACTCAAGAGAAAAGAGACAGTGAATAGACCGGAGAAGAAAGGAGAAGAGAATAAAAGGACTGAGAATATATATTACTATGTATATTCTATATTGAAGAATGATACAGGCTCTTCATATGTGGCTGTAACAAGAAACCAATCTGACACGCGTTAGCCTCCTACAAGAAAGTAGAGAAAAAGGAATATCTTGGCTCTAGATTTTCTAAAGATAAAGAACTATACACGTGAGAGAATTAGCTAGCTAACACACTCTTTAACAAATAAAGATAATAATAATAATAATGTCAATAAGCCCCTAGCTTAGTTGGTTTAAAGCGCTAGGCTAGACATAGGGAGGAGAGGGACCAAAGTTCAAAAGATCTTGAGAGCATATTACTACATTGTAATTCCAAGTATATAGTTGTCAAAATAATAATAATAATAATTATTGTTATTGTTATTATTATTAGGATTAATTACATAAATGATGTCTTAGCTTTTCTATTTTTTCTATTTTGGTGTCTTAACTTTTAATTTTTTCAATCAAGTGTTTAATTATTAGGATTAATTACATAAATGATGTCTTAACTTTTCAAAATTTTCTATTTTGGTGTCTTTACTTTTATTTTCTTCAATCAAGTGTTTCAACATTTGAATTTTTCTATTTTGGTATCTCGAACTTTTATTTTGTTCAATTAAGTGTGTGAACTTTTAATTTTTGTGCAATCTAGTACTTCCCAACTGATCAAACCTTACAAGGATGTTGAATCAACAAAAAATGGATCATATGAAAATACAAAATTACTTATATGATTTTTTATTTGGTGAAATAATAATATTATCCTTTTTTGTTGAAGTTTTTGGCTATTTATTTGTTAGAAAAAATTAAAATAAAATTGGTTAATATGAAATTGTAATTAAACATTTTCTTAAAAAAATGATACTTTAAGAAAATAACTTTAATTATCTTCTATTATTTTTAATTACTTTTATGTCACTAAAACCAAAAGTAATTATATATAATAAAATTAAACATTAAAATCATTTTTAAAATGAGTAACATATTTATTTTTTATCTAAATTTCATAATAGCCATTTTATCCATTTCATTTTTACTATGATAAATAGATAATTAAAATCATAATGACAAAAGGATAATATTGTCGGAATGTTATGTGAATCTAATTTTTATTGATTTAGCATCATGATCAGCTTTGACGGGTATGGAAGCATTTCATTGAATAAAACTTAAGATTTCAAACACTTAATTGAATAAATCAAAGTTGAAACACAAAAATAGAAAAAAAAAAAAGTTGAAAAAAATCGAAAAATTGAACACCATTTATGCTTTGGCTAATTTTTATTACTAGAAAAAAAGAAGGCAGTTTATTATTTACATGTTTATAATTTATTTATTTAAAAAAAATGAATGCGGGGATAACTTAAGGAATATCTGGAATATTTAAACCAACTAATTAAGTCCAAGGCTTTATAGGATACCAACACAAATTCTAAAAAGCTGTTAATAAAAATATATCTAGAGTAATTTATTTTAAATTTTATTTGTTTACATATTTTTAAATATGAAATATAAAATTTAAAAAGGGATAAAAATAGAAAGACAACAAAACATTAATTCTCCCTTACAAAAAATAATTTCCTTATGAGCAATTTCACTAATATATATAATTAATTTTACAAAGTATTTTCACCAAAATTGAAATTTGGCTTGATCTAGTAGTGGGTTAGGCCTAAGTTCAACCTGTACTTAATGTTCAGATAGAAGAGGTCCGCACTCATTTGTACAAGCCCATAAAAGAATTCCAAGTGTATTTATGAAATTTTTAAAAATTTTGGAAGTCAAAAAAAGCTTTATCAGAAGTGGCAGAGAGGTGGGGCAGTTATGTGGTGATGTGGAATTTCCTTAAAGAACATGACTCCATAATGGCGACATGAAAGAATTCTTGAGGAACAAACCTCCATAATAGAGACATGGATGAATTTTTGAGGAACAAGCTTCCTTAATGAAAAACATGAGATAATTACTTTAGAAAATGGAGAGAGTGGAGACTTGTGCAACAAGTCAAGACGTCTATAAAAGGAGCAGAAAGTAATCAACAACTCAACAAATCAATCGATTCAATGTCAATCTACTTCAGCAAATCCTAGCTTTTCAATAAGCTTTTAGCAATTTAGCATTCTATTTCCTAGTTTTAGCCAATTTTATGTCAATTTTCCCGCATAGTCTTATTTTCACAATGAAATCCATTGTTTATTTCAGAAAATCCAGCACTTTATTTCCAAGTTTCAGTCAAATTTGTTAATTTTTAGCACCGTGTCATTTCATTCATTCCTGTGTGAAATCCAAATATTTTGCTCTCAAAGATCTAATTCTCGTGTTATTTCATTCACATTTTCTACTTTGGATTATGGGGAACTGTCAAGAACTACTTAATTTATATTAGTCTCGATTAGAAGTTTGATCTATGAGTCATTTCAGCCTTGGAAACAGCTTTAATTCAAGCACGCCATTACCGCTTAGATATTTTATGTTCTTATGTGAAATTCAAAATCACTACAACATATTTTCGCATGGTTCTATGGGACACATCTTTAAACATCGTCAGATTCATTCTTAATAAGATGCCACCAAAATTGAGAAGTAAAACCATTTTGGAGTCTCAGGACATAGTAT
This sequence comes from Tetrastigma voinierianum, assembly GCA_016808115.1. Lineage (NCBI taxonomy): Eukaryota > Viridiplantae > Streptophyta > Magnoliopsida > Vitales > Vitaceae > Tetrastigma > Tetrastigma voinierianum. Next base: position 561,280 of record JAEQBH010000838.1, on the reverse strand, counting down.
TTGATGTCGTAGAAGCAACACAAGAAGGACTTGTTCCAGCCATGGTGGAACAGTTTGAGAGAAATATAATAGATTTTCTCCAAGAAGAATTTGCATTAGACAACCCATTCGAGTAGGAAGCGGGTATAGATAATGTAGATGATGATGATACTCATGTTCCTACTATTGCTTAGTTTCAGGCAATGATTGACGATCAACAGAGATTGAACGCATTAGTTGGACAACATTTTGATGAAATAATGGGCGCTCAAGTAGAGATTGACTCTAAACAACTCAAAGTTCTAGTTGAGAAAACTAAAGTCATGTCGGACTATGCACAAGCCTTGATAGATGCGGTTGATGAACAGGCCAGAACAACCTTTGAGAGAGCTAAGGCCATTACAACAGAGCAAGAAAAACAATATCAGGCACAAGAGACTATCATAAAAAACAATCTCAAAGATCGGCTTCGACAAATGCAGGCCTTAACTCGGGCTTCTCGATTTATGCTGCAACTATTCAATGCTCCTAGACAACTATATATTTAGCTTGGGGGGTAGCTCCCTTAGGAATTTTCAAGAAGCAGGTGGATCTCATTGCTTCCCTAGACAGGTTGAAAGTAGATATCTTTCTCCCCATAGGAGAGAAGATGGAACTTTGAAAAAGTTCAATGGAGAACGTTCTAATCCTATTGTAACAAGTTTCCCTCAAGGCAAGCCTACAATACCAACCCTGCTACGCAACTCGTTCTTATAATGAGCCACTTCCTTTAGCTGGAGGCACGAGGGGCCACTATTCCACCGCCCTTAGGGGTAGGTATTAATAGAGGGTAGCAACTTTCCCAGCCTTTTATGCAGCCACCTCCACCAAGAAACTTGGAGGCAATAAGGGAGGTGGTACAGAGCTATACGAGCCTAGTCTTAGACGAGTTGTCCACCTAGAATTCTATAATCCATATCTAAAGGCAATAGATAGAGAAAATCCTTACCCAAGGGGGTATAGAATTCTTGAATTCTCTTTATTCTCTAGAGAAGATGGACAATCTACCTTGGAGCATGTGGCCATATTCATAGTGCAGTGTGGGGAATTGGCCAACTATGAAAGTTTCCCATATTTCAAACTCAGGTTATTGTTAGTAATAGTGCTCTAGGCCTATTTATGGACATGGTATTTTGATTATTTATGAGAATTTATTATTATGATGATTTGCATGTTTATTATATATAATGTCCTTGAATAATATTATTAATTATTCTAAATGTCCCTAATCTAAGTTATCATATGGGAATAACAATGAATTAAGATTAGTATTTGATTGATATTCATGGGATGAATATGTGTATGAGGATACAAATCAAATTTATATCTATTTGTTGGAGAACAAATATTGACACTCGCCTCGAGATTAATATACGGATCAAAGTCATAAGTTAATTCTAATAGTCAGGTCATTAAATCCTTCACCAGATCGCTTATAGTTCTCAAACATAAGGAATATTGCGGTTTTGATATAATCAAACGCGTTAGTTCCTTTAATCGGATGACTATAAGGTTATACTGAAAACATAATAAGAATTATGAGCGAGATATGAGCGATTAAGACGGAATTTGTCCCTCTTATTATAAGAGAGATATCTCTGTCCTCGACAATCAGGATCGAGAAATGCATGGTCGTGCCTAAATGAATTGATGGAGACAATGTCATTTGTTTAATACCACTGGTTTCGACAATCAAAGATAGAACGATATAAGGTTGACTTTGTCCATGCCTTATATTTCTATCAAAATATCATGAGACAAAAGCGGATTATGTCATTAGCTATATTATATTGCTCTGATCATGAGCTTTTCATTTTAACTCGGGTAGTCATAATGTCTTGCTAGAGGCCACTTATGACTTGTAGGATCAAATGCGATTTAGGCCTACTCGCCAATGTCTTAATGAACCTATTAGGTCGCAGACAAGAATCGACACAATCTATATGCTTTTTCTCACTCCGTGAGTAATTTAAAATGATGAGATTATTTTAAATTGCAATAATAATTAGTTGTTATTTAAATTTGAATTCTAATTTTGAGAAAGTTTAAATTATTAGTGATTTAAATTATAACAAATAATTAATTTGTTATATTTTCTTATCGGATATGAAATAATCTGTAGCCGCTTTTAATAAAAGAGTTTTAAATATATAATAATATAATTCGCTTCTTATTCGATAAGGATTTGAATTTAAATTGTTATTATTTAGTAAGAGTTTTAAATATATAATAATATAAATTCGTTTTCTTATCTGGATAAGGATTTGAATTTAAATTGCTATTATTTTAAAAGAGTTTTAAATATATAATAATATAAATAAATTGCTTCCTTTATCTCGATAAGGATTTGAATTAAATTGTTATTATTTAAAAGAGCTTTAAATATATAATAATGATAAATTGCTTTTCTTATCTCGATAAGGATTTGAATTTAAATTGTTGGTTATTTAAAAGAGTTTTAAATATATAATAATAAAAATTGCTGACAAAAACTCCTAAAGAGACTTATATAGATATATATATGTGAGACATATATTTTTAGTAGTGGCCGTCTTTTTACTCTAAGAACAACCAAACTTAGAGACCCTAATTTCGCTTTGAGAAGACGAACTCGAACTAGCATTCAACAAGATCGTTTCATTATTTGTTCAGGTGTGGATACTTATAGAATGTGTGGTCGCTGCAAAGGCAGACCTTTCAAGATCCAAATAAACCAAGACGTAGACTTTGAAGGCTTGACGAATCGATCTACAAGAGGTAAGTTTCACACTCTTCCTTCTCGCTTTATGAAACGATGATCCTTTGGGTGGGTTAAGGGATAAAAAATTTTAAATTCCACGCGCTTATGTTCCAATCGCATTGATATTCCGGTCGTAACCCAACAGCTATGTCCTAATCTTACTAACATGAGGCGCTTTATTTGCATGCAACATTTCCAATAACTTGATATGAGTTGGCAAGAAATGTTATACACCTACACAATTCTTTAGAACTGAACCTGAGATTTACATAGCATAATTATCAAGGGTAACTAAAAGGGGTGGAGAATTAGTAGAGTCATTTATCACTCATTTCAAAAGAATGAGGAATAGATGAAAAATCCATCTCCCAGAAACAGAGTATGTGAAGATGGCCCAAAGAGGACTTGATATAGAGATGGGGAAGAAATTTCAAGGTATGGAGTTCAGAGACTTTTATGAGCTTGTTGCTAAGGTAACATAGTATGAAGAATTACTCAAAGAAGAAAGTCAACAGAGAAAGACATCCATGGGAACTTACTGCCAAGAGGTCAATTCTAAAGAACAGTGAGCGTATCTCCTGGCATGTGTTCATTCATCTGCCCTCTATTGGTGAAGAAAACACTTAACTTATGGAAGAAGTCACAAACCTCCAATACACAAGTACAATATACTTTAGATGTGGAAAAGACTGAGGAAATATATGATTTCTTTATGAAGGAGAAATTCATCACATTTCCCCATGATCGCCAATTCCCTAGCAAAGAGGAACTCAAGGGAAAAGCATAATGTAAGTATCATAACTCATGGAATCATGGTAATAAATTTGGTCGGAGTTTTAGGAATATTATCCGCGATAGGATCAATAAGGGAATATTGAAGTTCGCGGATGTGCGAGGCCATGGTGATTGATGAAGATCCTCTTTCCACCAATGACTTCAATCAACATAATAAATATCGACGCAGAGCGATCAATGAAAAGAAGGATGAGAGGATTTTCCTAATACCGTAATAAGAAAGGCATGGATTCCTAAACATTATTTAGCTCATAAAGATAAACGTAGTAAAAGGAAAAGTGTCTACAACCAAAGAAAAGGAAAAGAATGGAAGATATCCATACCATTCAAAACAAGAAATCAAGAAGGAGAAGCCCTCCAAAGAAAAGAATGTTTTTTCAAAAGAGAGCCATACTTTTCCAAAGAGAAAGGAAATGAACACTTCAAGGAGGAAAATACCTCCAAGGTTTGTAGTCCATTCTCCTATTTCACCTGGACAAAAGTGGCAAGCGGTGCAACATAATAAATTTCCTCAAAAGCTCACCAAAACTCAAAAAAGAAGGATGCAAAGACTAAGAGCTATAGAGAAAAGGAAATTACCTAAAGAAATGCCATAGGGAAAGTAAAAAAAAGTAGAGAATCTGAGGGAAGAAGTGAAGCCCGTCTAAAGAAACCAAATTTGAAGGAAGGATATACAGGATGATGAGTTCATCAAGAGATGGATGAAAATGGATTTGAGAACTATTCTCGATATGTATATTTCTTATTTCTTTTGAGCTGTTCAATATTTAATCATCATATTTTTTTCAAGTCAAGAGATGAGGTGTTTAGTGGAAGTAGAGAAAGAACATTCTCTAATAGAGTGAAAAAGCATATCAGAGGGTAGCCTTCGCCATTGATTCCTTTGAAGGAAGTAACGCTTAGAAGGTGACAAGGTACATAAGACCTCTCTATGTGAGAGCACACTTTAACGATAATCCAGTGTCCAAGGTATTGGTGGATAATGGATCAGGAATCAATGTGATGCCATTAAGAATGTTGAGAGCATTAGGAAGAGGCATTGATGATCTAATTGAAACAAAAGTGTTTTTATAAGCTTTTACTAGGGAAATCTCTAAGACTCTAGGCATACTCCCTATTGACATCACTGTAGATAGTAAGACTTCCTTATCAGCTTTCTTTGTGATTAAATATATTGCTTTGCTAGGAAGAGACTGGATTCATGGCAATTAGTGTGTGTAGTCCTCCATTCACCAATTTTTATTGTTTTGGAAGGTGATGAGGTAGAAGTGGTATGGGCAGATAAACCGCCTTTCATTGCAACTTTAGATTCTGTGAAGGCCAGTTATTATGACCAAGAGTTTGGTCTAATAAAATTAAAAGGCAAAAGGAAGAATGGGACTCAAAGAGAAATATTCATGGAGTCAAGAGATACTGGTGATATTAAAGACCAAGATGCCAAACTTCTTAAGACAACTACTATCGTGCCTTTCATGCTGATAAAGGGATTGGTTATCAAGGAGATCGATGACTACATTTCATGTTAGAACAGGTTATGTAACCTTGACATTCTAAAATGGAAAATGCAAAGAAGTTACTGGAAAATATTATAAGAACAATTCCAAGACAGCTGTGGAGTTGAAGTGATTTATGAAAAAGAATCAAATGAAGAGGAGGAAGAAATTCAGATTGAAGATTTGGAGCAAACTCCTCCTAAAATGGAAGACAACAAGCCTTAAGTTCATGATCCAATGGAAGAGGTCAACCTCGACATTGTTGAAGGGCCAAGGATTACTTATAGCAGTTCTCTTTTACTTGGAAACTTGAAGGAACATATGATATAAACATTGAAGGAATTCATGATTGTTTAATTGAATTATGATGAGATACGTGATTGGATAGAGCATTTGTGGAACATCGCCTTCCTATCAGGCCCAAATTCCATCCTTCCCAACAACCACCTAGAAGAATGTCTAAGGAAGTAGAGCTGAAGGTGAAAAAGGAAGTTGAGAAACTCTTAAAGGGAAAATTCATCAAGCCTACAAGGTATGTTCAATGGTTAGCAAATATTGTTCCTACGATGAATAAAAATGGAAAACTTTGGGTATGCGTGGATTTTAGAGATCTAAATGTTGTTACTTCTAAGGATATGTATGTGATACCTATTACAGACATGTTGGTTGATTATGTTGCTAATAATGAATTGTTGTCTTTTATGGATGGTTTCTAATTTTAATAATAGTAGAAGATATACCTAAGATCGCCTTTAGATGTCCTGGTTCTATAGGGACATTTGAATGGTCAAGTCAAGCCTTTGGTCTAAAAAATGTGGTGCTAACTTACCAAAGGGCAATGAATGTCATTTTCCATGACATGCAAGGCCACCACATGAAGCATACATTGATGATATTGTGGTTAAGTCTAAAAGAGTCAGTGAGCATGTAGATAATCTAAGGAAAAGCTTTGAAAGATGAGGATATCACTGTAGCTTGAGCTTAATCCATCAAATGTGCATTCGGAGTTTGTATCGGGAATTTTCTTTGATTCCTAAACACCAAAGAGTGGATAGAAGTAGATCAAAAAATAGCAAAAGCTATTGCTTAGCCAAGTTCCATGAAATAAGAAAGAACTCCAAAAGTTTTGGGCCTGGATAAATTATTTAAGAAGATTTAGCTCTAATACGACAAGTAAACCAAGGATCTCGACTTGGCAAAGCTTAAGAATAGCGGAAAAGTCATGAGGGAGAACGACACATCAAGCAATCTTTCGACAAGATCAAAGAGTACCTCTCTAAACCTCATGTTTTAGTTCCTCCTATATGAGGTCATCCACTTAAATTATATTTATCAGCCACAAATGAGTCAATAGGTTGTCTTTCAGCACAAAGCAATTCTAAAGGTCATGAGCAAGATGTATATTATTTGAGTAGGGTCTTAAATCCAGTAGAAACAAAATATACTCCAATTGAAAAATTATGTTTGGTCTTGTACTTTGCATGTATTAAACTGAGACATGACTTGATAAAATCTCGAGTCTATATGGTTTTTTCGATTGATATGATGAAGTACATGCTTAATCAGCCATTGATTGGCGGTGGGAGGACACAAAACGTCTCGTTTGTTAGAATTCACCTTGTTTATTTTCCATAGAAATTAGTCAAGGGATGCCAATTAGGAGATTTCTAGTGGATCATTCCTCCTTAGAGATTGGAATGGAGAAAAGTGTGGGGCTAGGAATCTATGGAGCAAAAAAGAGCCTGGATCTCAAATTTGATGGCCTGCTATAGAGAATTCAATACAAGGCATGAATAGTGATCATGTCACCAAGGGGAGTAATGACTACATTGTCTTTCAATCTGGCCTTTGAATGCACCAATAATTAAGCTGAGTATGAAGCTTTGGTGATTGGTTTAGAGAACCTACTGAGCTTGCCGCAGCTGATGTCTGAGCCATTGAAGACTTCAATCGGGTACTTCACACCAGGCAGGAGGCGCGCAACAACTTGATATTAAGACCTTTACTCATCAGCCGCCATTCAATTCTGTTAGATTCCTTTGTAATGTGGAATTTGAACTTGTGCCTAGGGAATCAAACTGGGAGGCTAATGAGCTGCCTCAAATAATATGGTGTAAAATTGGCGAAGCATTGACCAAGCTCACCATGATGTAGTAGTTAAGAATCATCCTTCACCTTTGAAAGGGTGGGGATCTAATTGAACATCTTTAATACTAACATGAACATTGCTAGAGATTGAGAACATAATCAATATTTAGAGAACTTAACAAGAGGGTTCCCCATGTAACTAAGGCCTCAAGCTCATAATTTTTGTTTTACTGTGAAGGAGAACTATACACAAAAGGATTCGATGGGTTATTACTCGCGTTTATATTTGCTAAACATGGAAGCAGAAGCAAGTTCATGAAGGAGTTTAGCAAAATTTCATCAATCCGGGCAAAGATGTGTTGGTTTATTAGAAGACACGACTATTTTTGACCGATCATTCGAAGAGAATGTATCACCTACCCTAAAGGTTGTCAACAGTGTTAGAGATATAGAAGCATTCAGAGGATCCCTGTTGTTGAATTACATTCAATAGTAAAGCCATGGCTGTTCAGAGGGTGGGTCATGGATCTAATTGGGAAGATTCCTCCAACATCATCAAAGGGAAATAGCTTGTCCTAGTTGGGCAAGGCATACTATTTCACTTAAACGCGGAGGCAGCATTCATCAAGAAAGTAATGTGGCTGACGTGATTTAGTTCATCAAAAAAAGCGCATTATTCATAGGTTTAGGATTTCCTAATCTATCACTACTAATCAAGGAACAATGTTTAATGTAGACAATTACTTGCTGTGGATTATGGATAACTTTCATTAGATCAACTCCTTTATGCCTAAGCCAATGGACAAGCAAAAGCATCCAAAGAAGTGTTGTAGGGATTCTGGAAAAATGTTAGAGGAGAATCCCAAAGATTGGCACAAGATTTTATCAGTGACATTATGGGCCTATAGGACTTCAAAAAAGAGTTCTGCTACAGTCCTTTCACTTCCTATGGACAACATATAATACTCCCAATGGAAGTAGTCGCGCCTTCTCTAAGAGTTTCCAAGCAAAATGGCCTTACTCCTCAAGAGTACAGTGAGGCCGTGGTGATGAAACTTGAATTAGAAAATGACAAAAGAATACAAGATTTTAATTACATATTGATTCAGAAACATAAAATGGCTCATACTTATAACAAGAGAATCAAGAGGAAAAGCTTTGAAGTAGGAGAGCTAATTTGGAAGATTATATTGCAGTTGGTGCCAAAGACACAGAATTGGGAAAATGGTCTCCCAACTAGGAAAGACCTTTCAAGGTGAATCAAGTACTACCTAGAAACACATACTGGTTAGCAAACCTACAAGGAAAACCACACAAGAGGTTCACTCACGAAATACTAAGAAGTACTCATACCATGGGAAATTGTAAAATCTTTGAAAAGAATAGCCGATTCCATGCCCCTTTTAAAGGTAATGTTAGTGGAATGTTCTATGTTTTGGAATAAAGTAGTCTTTTTAGCCAGTATGTTCTCAAGCATTCAAGTTCTCTAGCATAGTACCTTGTTCTATTCTATGTTTTGGAGAAAAGTAGGCTTTTTAGCCACTGTTTCCTCAAGCTTTCAAGTTCTATAGCGAGGTACCTTGTTCTATGTTTTGGATAAACATATACATGTAGGCTTTTAGTCACTGCTTCAAATATATATATATATATATATATATATATATATATATATATATATATATATATATATATATATATATATATATATATATATATATAATTTTTTCCAACAAAGTAAATTGCTCAATAAATCGTAGGCTTTGTAGCCATTATGTTTTAGATATCTCCACGTCGTACTTGTACCTAATATACACAGTATATATTTTCAAAGTAGGTCTAAGGACCACTTTTAATCAACAATAATTTTATAGCATTATTTGACAAGCATCAACACACATCAAAAGGTAGGCCTAGTGCCACATTGATCCACTAATGCAATGTCATGGTTGTAAGTGTACATGTGTTGGTGTTCAATGAGTTTTACGCAATTTATTCCACAAACATCAACACACATCAAAAGGTAGGCCTAGTGCCACCTTGATCTACTAATGGAAACGTCATGGTCAGAAGTGTACATGTTCTAGTGTTCAAGATTTTTCCGCAATTCATTCCATAAATATTCAACACACATCAAAAGGTAGGCTTAGTGTCACCTTGATCCACTAAGGCAATGTCATGGCTGTAAGTGTGACTGTGTAGTGTAGTGCTTAATGAGTCTCCAACAAAAAATCAAGTACATCTAAGGAAGAAATTCCAATTCTCTTCTTTCCACTAAGCAAAAATGGTAGACCAAGTTGTTGGGCCTTTACGACTTCACCCTTCTCCACCAAAGAGGTAAACTTCATCTTTTCCTTCTTCAATTCTTTAGTCAATGTTATGATATGCTCTTTTTGAGTATCATACTCAGTCCATGACTCAATCAACCGTTGTGTAGCTTGTTCTTAGCAAGTTAGGCTTGCTCGAACTCTGTGTTTTGTCTCTTTAAGGCATCCAATTTGGAGGAAATCTCCATGTTGGATTTGCAGCACACTAATGTAGGGAAAATATAAGAAGTTTGAGCAAGGCCTCTAAAATGAAAAATCTTGATTGATACTTAAAAGTTGATTTACAACACGCGCAGTAGCATAGAAAGCATCCTTCTGGGTAGCAGATAAGAAAAATAGATCCAAACAATGAAACTAGCTCACAGTAAAGCGAGATGCAACCACATCCGAGTCACTAGGAGGACGCACTGAGGACTGGGGAGTAGGAGTGATATGGTCTAGGAAAGACAAGTCCAAAGATAAATCCATCTCCGCTTCTATTTGGAAAGCCGATCTCGTGAAGCTCAAAAGTCGGAAAATATAAGACGAAAATAAATTATAAAGGGAAATATAAAGGTGAAGAACAAACCGCAGAGGAGAACAGAAGTATGCTCATACCGACCTTCCAACTGCAGGGTCCTTCATTCAAAGAGCCCTTTACCGTCTCTGTTTTATCAAGTGCACTGCTAATGTCCTAAGAATCATCCTCACTTGAAGCCTCTTCTGCATAGGCCTACCCTTGCTCACTATCCTCAGAGGGATCTTCCACTTCTTCAACCTCAATGGGATCATCAATAGTGTAACACCCCAAATTATACCCTGATAGTTTTATTACATGTTTAGGGTGTAATATAAGTGAAAATTGGTATTTCCGAAATTCAAGTGCAAAAGTGAAAAGGATAAAAACTCTGAATTAATATTAAAAGCCATGGGTAAATTAGCACTCATTAATTCAGACCTAAAGGTCATAAAACAAGAAGTCTATATGACAAAATATAAATATTGATAAGTTTGAATTGCAAATAAAGTGGAATAAAAGGACTCAATAGAAAAATTGGATATTTAACCCCATATTGGTATTTGACCAAACAAGCCTTAAGAAAGCTCATTTTTGGCTTTGTGAAGGTTAGGGCATTCGGTTAAGAGGAGAAAAGAAGAGAAGAAGAGAGAAGAGAAGAGAAGAAGAAGAGGAGAAGAAAAGCAAGATGGAAACTTGTTAGGTTTTTGTATGGAATTTGTATGGAATTGTTTGGAACTTGTATGGTTCCTTTTAGAAGTCCTTTGTTTGGAAATTTGTTGGAATATCTTTGGTATGGATTACTAGTTGGAACCCCTTGTTTATGCAAGGATTCTTCATACCTGGAGTATTTTTCCATTCGGGGAGCTATTTTTGGCTTATCTCAAGGGCCGATTGGTGAAATTTCCAATCCAAAATGAGTTTTCAGATGAACCGATTGATCTGGGCTGTCGACCGAAAGGTCATCCGGCTTGGGATGAGCATCCAACCTTGAACACGAAGAACCGGCCAACCAGTTGATGCGTGAGTTACAAGTTATTTGCATCATTGAGAAATGGTCAATCCATAGGTCGACCGATTCGATCGGATGGTCATTTGTTCAATGCAGAGTCGACAACCTATACAACCGAAATGGTGATGCCAAAACGCTTGCAGTGTAAAATGCACACTTAATGTGCTAGGCACTGTCGCCCCAAGCAATATAGTGTACTCGTGGTACGGATATCGATCCACAGGGACAGGTGTATTGACTACAAAGGTTCGGCTTTTCTAGATAATATCTGAAGAGATGATTTTATGAAAGAAGGTGAATGTATGAAAGTCGACTTTGTTTAGATTCTATTGAATTATTGGTATTGAAGGCTAGGGTTATATCTCCCCCTGTCACTTTTAATGGATTATTTCTTCAAGATATTATTATTCAATGTATTTACAATTTGTCAATGGCGAGGTGATCTTACTTACGAGATACCCTCTCTCGAGGTATATCCGCCTATCTCGTGAATAGAGTTGAGTATATCTCTATCTCAACTCAGTATTCCGAGATGCTTAAACGTTCTAACCCCAAATGCCACCTTCAGGATCGGAATATCTCTATTTACCGAATCGACTGAAAGCTGCTCTACCCAGATCCCTGAATAACCTCATCTCTCGAATCTCGGCTCTCCAGTGTGATTATGCCAATGTTGGCCAGACATCACCATATAATTAAACCACAGATATAGAGCAGATGCGAACAAATTGATAAATAACTGAATAAAATAAAGATCCAAACTTTAATCCATCAACACGTGACAGGGTTCAACATAACCCTAGAAATAAATCTAGAACATACTGAGCGAAAAGATCAAAATGTTTAGTATTAAAAACATATTCTATCCAAAAATAAGAAACAAAGCATAAATCCCGGTATCAAGTCTATGTCACTCGCTTCCGAATTCCGTGCCTTCGTTCGTACGCCTCCCGATTCCTTGATTTTTGAGCCCTATTTTGCTTTTAATGATGAGAGTAGATCTCGTGCTCGACGTCGCGATTGTTAGTAACGTCAGCGACGCTGAGACGTCAAGGACGTTGACATCGCGACGCTGAGACGCCGCGACGCTTCCACTCATGACTCGCGACAGCCGCACCGACGCCGTGACGCGTCGCGTCAGCGCGACGTAGGGACGCCGCGACGCTTGGAACGCCGCTGACGGACAACCACTTTCGCCTTGGTCCCCATTGCTCCAAAAAATGCTTCCAAGAGTCGCTTCTTTCGCCTCCAATACCGCATCTAAACCGCATACACCAAATCGAGTCTAGCCACACAAAAACTATAAAATTACTATAAAAATGAACGTGAAATGAAAGACCGACGCTGAGTATAATATGCGAGTGTTTTAGGCATCACCAAAATGGTCAACTGGGTTGGGACTAAAGGTCGACGGCTTGGGTAAACGACAACTAAATGGTCAACTGGTTTTGGCACGTGCTGTTTTGAAACTGCTTAGGTCAGTCTGGCTCTGCCTGTGCAACCCCGCTAAGGTTGATTTCATGGCCCAAGGCGGTTGATCAAGTCCTATTTTGGTTATTCTCTTCCATTAATTATAACAATCATCCATTGGATTAATGAGGATCCTAATAAGTGAATGAAAGGGTTCGTACAAGTATAAACTTATATAAAAAATGTTTTTACCTCGCCGTCGAGGCGAAGCTATCCGGTTGTTGGGCAAACATTGTCTATTGCCCTCATTTGTTAATGGAATTAAGAATGATATAACGAGTTCTGAAACACATAATAGTATGCCTGCTTAAGACCGAATAAAGGAATGAATAGCACCTCCTGGCTCGTTGCTCGACACTCGCCAGCTGGGCTACTACACTTCCTACATGCGGGGCGCACGCTTTAATCGCTTCAAAGACTTCTACTAAAGGCTACAACACTCCCATTACGCAAGCGTGCATCGTCTCGATCGGGTGCTTTGGCACTCCTATTGCTACTACACTTCATGCAAGCAGACACGCCTCTCGATAAGTGCTGGGCACTCCCGCTAGTGCTACGACACTTTGTCACAGAGGGTAGGCACGTTCGCTTAGTAATCGCACCGTACCTTCTGCACTACCAAGATTCTCTCATTCATTGTTACCTACCATGCGCATATACTTATATGTTGTCTATTCGAATAATATGACATATGCAAACATTTATATGATAAGAAACAGAAAAATGAACAAGAAGAAAACATAAGAAATCAGTTTTGTTATGTAATGTATCTAAGGTACCTCTTCAGACAAGATCCTCATGGAACCTAATTAGAGATATGAAATTCCATTATAAGAACTATATTATATGTATCTTGTAATTGTGGAACCCTCCTAGTGGTCATAACTGTTATATGTTTCCCACTAAGCTATGCCCAAGACGCTGCTCATCCAAGCAGAAAGATCGAAGAGGACATCCCTACTGCTCGTGATCGCCAAGGCCAACACAACAAAGAGAAGTCCACCGATGTAGGTCTTTGAATCCGCTTTGTAAATGTAAAATGTTCAAGTTTTGTAATAATGGAATTTGTTTATGTACAAGTAAATGGGGCTCAGGTATATGTACAAGACAGTTAAACACCACTACAGTGGTAGTTTTACAAGTTATATTATGATATATGGATGTGTATATCGAAATGGGCCCACCAATGTCAGAAAGTCAGGTAAAGGAGTCTCACCTCATGGCCGCACCCTATCTTCACCCAAAGGTGAGTGCACGGACAAAACAAGATTGAGAAATCACACTAATGGGATGGTCTACGCGACGACTGCCGTAAGTTGAAAGAATTCCTCAAATCTTTAGAAAGCTTGGGCTTTTTAGGCCTACTATTGGAAGCAACGTTCTTCACCTCGACCATCTTGAGTTTCTTGGTAGGCCTACTAGGAGAGAAGAAGTCAATCCTATAGAAAAATGAGAAAATTAGCATGAGGTAAATTTATGACTACAAATGCAACAAATGATTCTTTTACCTGTAATGGGCGAGCAAGAACTGAGAAGCTCGTCAAATATGATATTACACCAAGTAGAGAAGGATTGAGCCGTGGATAAAGAGGTAATCCTAATGGAGCATGAAAGAGTTTGATATTCCTTAGCAAGTTCCTATACAAACTCCAAACTACCAAGAAGCGCAAAGGGAGGTAAAGTTGGAATGGATCAAGAAAACCAAATCACTGCAAGTGCCCGCTTGAATGGATCAAGTGAAAACTAAACTACCATGCCCAAAGACAAGGGAGATAGGGTTGTAGACTAGCCGGGGATGCATATAGTGAAGATGAAAAAGCGAAGCAACCTCTTGGGCTAAGAACTCTACAAGTGGCACTAGTAGAGGCCATGAGACTCTCAAAGTCATGTAGATATGGCTGAGATGAGGCCAAAATCTAATTCCAGGCTGAGATATGTACAAAATCAAGCCTCAAGAATAAGTGTACCAATGCTCAATCTACCAAACCCAAGAAGAAGGACATAAGAACATCATAGGGCATCATATGTAGAGAATGCGCGACATGAAGTCCCAAAGTCTTGTAGGATGTAGGTTCCTTATTCAAAAGCTCTAGAAAATATGTAAATAACCACATTTGTATGAACCACAAGGCACCACCAATTTTAAGTGGTAAGGCTCATCTAAAACATATTTACTTATGGCCCGATAAACCGAGGCTAAGAATAAAGTACTTATGGCATATATCGACGAGAGCAAATGTCTTCCAAGGGTAAGTACTCCATGGCCGGTTTTCTGTGAGCCAGAAAACACATATCGCATAAGAGAACCCACAGGAACTCAACATGCTTAGAAGTCAATAGGATCCCAATGACGTCATGCCATTTCCGGACGTGTAGAGTACGGCCTGGAGGGTCGAGGAAACCTCTATAATCGGGAGAGAAGAGTCCTAAGTATCAAGCAGACACAGTGCATTCACACCTTAGATAGGTAGGTCCGTGAGAATGGTAATATCTCTTAATGTGATGGAAATGAGGTCAAAAGGGAGTAGGAAAGAGTTAATACTCTTGAACCAGAATTTCAGTGCAACACACATCAATTCCATGTCAAGTGAAGTGTTTATAGTGGTAAGCTGAATGGACCGCTTAATCCCCAATGCCATCCAAAGTCCTTTAAAATGCGAAGACAACCTAGTAATCCATGTAACCCATTTTTCTGAAGCCCTTAGCCATGATTTGGCCGGGTTTACCATAGGCCGTAACTTCTTTCCAAGAAGTAGTTTGGTCATTGATCTCAATGGAAAAGGGAAACTATATGGAGAAGAAGATGTTTCTCCAAGAGAATGTGCGAACTCTGGCCCAAGTAAAGGGGGAAGAATAGTACTGCAAAAAAAAAATGATGTTACAATTAGCACAGATCAAGGAAGAAAGAGCACATGATTGGATTACCGTGATAGAGATGGGACAGTATTGGAAGTCATTGAACCAGCACAAGAAGCTCCAAAGAAAATAAATCCAAGAAAGTTACAGTCATGACAAAGGTTTAAATCTCAGTCTACAAAGCCAAGAAATGTTCAAGAAGGCAAAAGTTATCTAGCAAAGAGCTACCTTTAAGTTGTTTCCATTGATAGACAAAGCGAAATTCTTTGGCAATGCACGACCTACAACCTGCCAAGGAAAAAACTCAAGTTTAGGTGAAGGGTCACTCATCCTAAGGTTGTTGAAAATAATTTAATATGAACTCAAGAAATTTTTGAAATAAGTCGAAAAGCTTCAAATAATTTTTATCGAAAGTGTATTCATGAATATTTTTGAGGTCTACATATAAGAAAAATTTTGAAAAACAGCCAAACGAATTTCAAAGAATTTTTTTGGAGGTGTGCTTAAGATTATCTACATAATAGACACCTTAGAAAGTATTAGAAAGGGCCCAACGACTTCAGAAGAATTTTTTTGAGAGTGCATTCATGAATATTACCGTATCTGGTAATAGTGTGATGAAGACAATCATCGGCTTCTCCGATTCCAGCAGAAGAAACTCTGACGTCGATAGAAATGACTTAAATAGCAGTTTTAGTGGCACTGGGAATGTCGTAGGCAGTGACGGCATCGACAGCTTTGTCGACTGAGATGGCGGGGGCAGCAGTGGAGATGGCGGCGGCAACGGAGGGATGGAGGAGGAAGAGGATGAAGAAGCTAAGATAAAAAAAGAGGTTGTTGTTTAGGAAAGTGAAAATAAATTCTTTTGGGAAGGAAAAAAGATGATCCTAAGTTGCTTGGAGAAGAAGTCGAATGGTTATTCTTTGGAGGTACAATATTCTTTGGTGGAGGAAGAACAAAAGTTGAGGTTAATTGATGATGACAAGAATTGTTTATTGGGAAACCATATCTAATATTTTTCTTCAGCAACCACTCGCATTATTTTTATTCTATTGCTTACTGACATGAACTATCGAGCGAATCAACGAAAGCCTACATAAATTCACTTGATCTTACGGTGCTCATTTCGGCTAAACAATTCAATTTTTTGGCATGTTCATAAGCTTGTATTTTGTATTTTCGTGTGAAATTAAAAAATCACCACAATACAAAATTTTACTAAAAATTTCTCTAAAAAAATTAAAATAAATTTAATAAAATACTTGTAATAAAAAAAAGTTAGAAAAGTTTTTTTTTTTTTTTTTTTGTTTCTAAGTCTCTATGGAAAATGTATCTTTGTCATGAATCGAATACAGGCAAAAATATGGTAGTAGATATGGGTGTAACTTGCATGGTTTTCTTAATAGTTTTGAGTAATTATTTATAATATTTATACGAGAGAATTGATTGATTGATTTATTTAAAACCTGACCACAATTCCAGTTCTACCAAATTAATTATATTTGTGACAAAATTTTGGTCTTCCCAACAAGTCAGGAATATAGTTGGTTGAAGACAACAAAGGAGAAAATGTTAACATTCATGATAAGACTTTGGGCTTTCAAAGTTCAAACAAAGTTAGGAATAAAATTTTTAAAAAGCTATGCCTAGCTATCATTGTACTGCTTCACATGATTTTGGCTTTTTACTAAGAACAGTTTTTCGCTGTTTGACTCTCATAAAATTTGTCTTCATTGCCTCATGTGATTTTTCAAAACAAAATTTCAATGAATTAAAAAAGTGGGTCCTCGCCCAGATTTCTAAATCAATAATAATAATAATAATAATAATAATAATGATAGAAGGATCTAACATAATAAAACTGTACCTCCAATTGAGCTCCAAGTTATATTTTCAATTATAAAACTGCAATTTCTCTCCCTTTCTCTCTCTCTCTCTCTATAATAATAATAATAACAATCTTCAAATTATCTTTTCCACTTATAAAACTGCAAGTTCTCTCTCTCTCTCTCTATATATATATTAGATTGCCATATGACACAAAATGCAACTACTGCTAAATTGTTTTATCTCTATTTATTTATTTTTGTTGAAGCAATATAGAAGAGGAGAAAACCCTTTAAATTCCCTAACACCAACACTTCAAAATTTTCCAATCATCCCTCTTATCTCTTTAATCTCTTTAATTGGCATGACTTCTGCAGTACTACCTATGAGAGAGCCAAAGGAGGAGATTAATGGAGAAACGGCAGATGAGAAAAGGGGAGTTTATGTGACATGGAAAGAGCTAAGTGTAACAGTCTCCAATGGAAGCAAATCCATTCTTCAAGGCCTCACTGGTTATGCACAACCTTCTCAGGTGTTAGCCATCTTGGGTCCTTCTGGCTCTGCCAAATCTACTCTTCTGATGCATTGGCTGGTGGGTCTTCAAAATTCTCTTCTTCTGCTTGCCAAATTTTAACATTATTATTATTAGGCAAAATTAATATTAAAAAATTCTGAATTTTTATGACTTTTAAATTTAAATTTTTAATAAAAAGTTTGCTTTTTAAACATAGCAATTTTCATTAATTTTGTTTTTATATCCTAATAAGACTCAAAACCTCTATTAATCGGGTCCAATACGACACGACGAAATAAATACATTTCACGCTAAAATCAGAATTAAAATGCAGCCGACATAAAAACAAAACTCATTTAAAATCAAGTATATTTAAAAACAAAATTTTTTATATGATTTAAGTCAGAGTGCCTACGAAATTCAAGATTTTAATACTAATTTTCCCTATTTTTTAAAACAAGTGATTCAAATAAGAATTTAGCTTTCACTTTGGAAAATAGAAGTAGAAATTTATACTACATTTTCTTGAAAATAATTTCATCTTAAGTAATTACATTTGAATAAGAATTTCATTTTTTTAAAATAAATAGGATGTTGCATGTGTTAATATATTAGAGTACTTAGATTATGTTATGACTCAATTTAAAGAAACATTTAGTGAGCTTGCTTTTTATTATAATAGAATTACTCTTAATTTTAAGAATTACAAGAAGAAAAAGAAAAGAAAGAATAACATTAATTTATATGTTATAAGAAAAATAAAATGTATAAATACGTAAATTATAAAGAAGTGGCTTGGACTTATATTGAATAACCAATTTAAATATCAAGTTCCTTAATATCCTCTTCTTCTTATTTATTTATCTAACTGCCTTATAATACTCTTTTCATAGTTTCCTTACTGTCTTTAATTCTAAAAAATAATATATATAATTAATGGGCCAAATGAAAGACTCATGCTGTGTGCCATTAGATTTTGAAGTCTTATTTCCAGTATTTTATCGACATGAGAAAGCCATAATACTTTTATCAAAATCTGAAATTTAGATGATATTTTTTATTAACTTTCAGATATTTGAAAATTCAGATCAATTCACCCAAGTTAAAAAAAGCCTATGACTCTATTGAGGACAAGATTTGAAATATTCTCCTAACCAAATTAATTTTTTTTTCTTTATTTCCATTTATTAATCTTTGTGGATTTTGGAAGTAAAAGACTCGATATTGGTGTAGCAGGTATGTTAGATTCGAGAACGAGGCATACAGGAAAGATACAAATCAATGGTCGTAAACAATGGTCCGCATATGGCACAATGGTACTATTAAAGCAATAAACTTTGTTTTTTTTTTTTGTTTTTATTCATTATGAAGACTCCCAACCAAAGCTCTGGGAATATAGTGTAAGATAATAGAAATAAAATTTGAAGGAAAAACTTATAATTGATTTTCCTGGTTGACATGTCAAGGTTATCTTTTGATTTTAAGTAATAAGAAAAAGGAAAACTAATTGTAATTAAAATTAATTAAAACTTTATAAAATTTAAAAGCATTTAATCTTTATATAAATGAAAATGAGGATAAAACATTTAAAAATAATTTATTGATTTTTGAATTTATTATTTATTTATTGTTGCCTCACTTCTCTCTATGTCTCTCCCCTCTCTCTCTCTCTCTCTTTTTATTTTTTCTTCTCTCTCATTTTTTTTCCTTCAATTACTTATAACCAATGTTTTGAAAATCGGATCAAACCGACTAGTCCAACCTATCGGACCGTCAAGGTTTTCAGTCCGATTCTCTTTCTAAAACTGGCTACCAATCAAATCATATATGAACCACAAAAACCAATGGTCAGACCAGTAAACCATCAAATCAGACGGTTTTGATGAAACCAAGCGATTCACAATCTCTTCACTGGATGAATCTACTCATACTACCACCCCTTTGCCATGTACAACCCAATTACCCCCACATCTTTTACAAAGAGATCCCTAAAGCCCAATAACTCTAGCCCAGTCTTCCAGTTAAGACAAATTCCTTTTTTCTTATCGCGCCTTGTTGTTCATACTGACTTAAGGGGCTGGTGACAACACTTGCTAGTGCAATGAAATACAAAAAATTCCTATAAAAACCCATCCAAGGACGCCTAGTAGCATCAAACCCTGGGCTTCTACAACAAAGAGAAGGGGCGTAGATTACCTTGTGTCTGCCCAAACCGAAATGGGGTGGTCGGGGGTAGCTTTAGACCGAAACGAACCAAGTTCTAGGTTCGCCTCTAAAGGTATCCACACGAAGAGTGAAGCCGACAACCTCCAAGGCAATGGTCTCGGAAAGGGTCCCGGTGCTAGCCAAGTCCCGATCCGATGAAGAAGCAAAAAACCCGGGTCTCTCAATCTCTAGAACACTTTCTTGGAGATGAGAGCAAGTTTTGATTTTTCTCATGAACTCCCTTTTCTCTCAAAAGGTCATCCTCCTTTTAGGGTTTCCATAGCATTCTATTTATTGAAAAAACCCCCATCATGTTAAATGACCAAAATGCCCCTCACTCTAAGTGATGATAGGAAACACGCATCCCTATGCGTTATGAAGAGTCCCACACGAACCTAAGTCGAGGTACAAGCCTAAGCCTATTATCTCTAAGTGAGGGTTTTCGATCCGGAGGATTCCACTAATCCTAAGGACATTTCATTCATGAGAATTAACTTCATATGGATCACATCTAAATCCATTCATATCAACCCCACACTCTTCTAAGTGTGTGACCCATTAGGTTCCGGTTATGTTGGCCACTTGATTCAACTATCGAATTAAGCAAATCAAGATTGGTATATAGCGACATATCATGATCCCCAATTGACTGGAGAGTCAGTGGTTTGACTGCATACCCTTCCCATGGACAAATACCGTGCAATTCGTCCTTTCACCAAACTATACCCAACTTGGTTCAAAGCATGGACAATTGTCTAGCCCAAGTGATATTTATCTTGTCCCCAGATTCATCACTCAACTGTTATGCACTTGAAGACACTCCTTAAGGCATTTTCACTCTGGCTAAAGATTCCCGAGTAATGATTCTGACAAGAGGCCTTAGGTATACTCTCCTTTATTGGGAGTGGCGAATCCTTTGTTGGCTACTCAATTATCTCTGAACACCTCAAACTATACCCAATCCTCATCCAATGAGCGACCCCTTAAGAGGCAACGTGGATTAAGGTCAAAGTAAAGGATCAACATCCAAGATATCCTTGAGCACCTCAAGTCTAAGGATACTTGCATCATTGCTATGATGAGACAATCATCTACATTTAAATAAATGATCCATATGATTGTCTCATTATAGGTCTCCGATGTACTTAGTTACTCTTAGCAAGCATCCACACGCCAACTTTGATCAACTCATGATCACGTTTATAAGATCTGAACGCTTGATCCACAAAGGAGTATGACACGTGCTAATCATCCTGACCAACAATGTCCAGTCTTGTTGATCCTATGACTAGGGATAATTTAGACACTAACATAATTACACATGATAAGAATCTTATTATCATGATCCCATCATGATTTCCTTCATGCTATGTTATGTATCATGGACTTCATTAATTCGATTAAAGATCTATATTAATTCAACATATGAATACCAAATTAACGAAGAAGCCTTTCATATTAAATAATATGTTGTGTGTACAATAAGTGCTAATGGTGATTTCCTTTAGAGCACTTCTCTAACAAACTCCCACTTGCACTAAAGCCAATCGCCCTTGTATCTCATACCATAGGCTAGAACGCAGATTCATACTTTGTGTAGTGTTGTTATCACTAAAAACACATGTGTGGGCCTATGACACTACTAAAGTCTATTAACTAACCTCAAGAACGGCGCCATAAAACTTGTTGATCGGACCAAAACACATGTACAAATTTATGACACTATTACCAAAGGACTATTAACTAATCCCCGGCAACGGCGCCATAAAACTTGTTGATTTTCTACTATATAAACCAAATATCTCTTAGAGTAAATCATTTTCAATTTTGGTTTTGGCCTAATATCCTGCAAGTGCACGTGCCTCCACAAGTAATAAAATGCACATAAGTCCGTATATCGATCCTACGTAGATCCTGGGCACTTAGATCAACTACCCTGACTACTCAAGCTCCATACTATTTGGACTATAACATGACATCAGGATCCAAATTTAAGAAGTCAGAAATATACAAGTATAAGGAAAAGAATGAACAATCAAATAAACTGAATCTAAAGAATAAAGAATAATGAATAGTTAAGAAAATAAATGGAACTGAATAGTTATCTTTAGAGGACACATCAAGAACACTCGCTATTGTGAAGTATCAATTCCCGTAGTTAACACGATAAAATTGCTTCAGGTATTTCGTGCCTAGCAGTCCACAGCAAGACAAATTCGATCTCTCCACACTCCATTAGCTTCATTATCTAATTTCCCGATTCTTTCAAGACGGAATTAGATGACTACTTTAATAGGGATTTCCTTAATCCGGAGATTTTTCTTTGCAATACTTCATACCCATTTTATGGCCGTAATCCTTAGCCCCAAGTTATCTACAAGCAAGGATACAACTCGTTACTCTTCCTCTAAATTGTACGATCACCCTCTCCTCGATTAGATCTCGCCAACGTGGATTGGCTTCACTATTCTAATTGAGGTGAACTCTCTTCTTGTTTAAATTGATAACTCATTCAACTCATTCTTGATTTCAAGTGAGAAGAGGATTTATCTAAGTAAACTTACAAAGCTCATTAGATCTCTAATAGCAGGTTACTACTTCAAAGAAATGTTCATAACTCTCAGAATGCCTTCAGACACCGTAGGACTCCTTGAAATCGAGCAATGAAACAAATCTTAAACGGGTATAAGAAACCGATATCTCGATCAAAACATTAAACCCATAACCGTAAGTAAATTCATAAACCGAATTCACAAGTCACTGAAACAACTACGTGGGAAGATAAATTCCCGACGATAAGATTCACTTAATGGAAGCCAAGCCAATTATCGACCATACACTACAAAGATTCTCCATCATAAGAACAACCTAATTTGAAACTCGAAAAGTCGAATCTCCGTAAATTTGTTTGAACTTCAAACATTCCGTAGTAATTTGAAAAGAATAGAATTCAGATTCAAACTTTGCTCAAACGAGCAATATCCGTGATCCGTAAAATAAACAAAAAAAAAAAAGATGAAAATAATCTAATCTAAAACGACGGAAACAAAAAAAAGAAAATAAAACAAAATAAAAGAAAAGAAAAAAATAAAATGAAGCCTTCTCATTACCTGCATCTTCTCTGCTCTCGTCGCCCACCGCCTCCTACTCTCTTTTCTCCCTGGTAGCCGCTTATTTATGTGGTTTCGCCTGGGCCCTAATTCCAATGCATTCTTTGTGGATTTCCAAGTGACTGCCCATGTTAATGCTCGTGCTCGCGACCAAATCCCTTTGTCGACATTAGTTAGTTTGACACTTGTTGCAAAGATTTATCAATAAGTCATGACATTCCTTTGTTTTCCGGTTAGCACCTTATGTCGCGACATCGACCCTTTGTCGCGACATCAACTTAAGTCTCCGCAGCCTTGAATCAGTTGTTCCTCGATGTCGCGACATCAAACAACTTTGTCGCGACACGCCATGCCTTTGCAATTTTCAATCGATAGAGTTCCCGATGTCGCGACATCAACTCTTTGTCGCAACATCACTTTATGCCTCCGCAGGTTTCAACTTGTTGCTTTTGATGTCGCGACATCAATCCCTTGTCGCGACATCAGCTCATGTCTTTGCAGCTTTCAACTGATGTCTTCTTATGTCGCGACATCAATCTCTTGTCGCGACATCAACTTAAGGAACTGCAACTTTCAACTGAGCACGTCTCATGTCGCGACATTAATCTCTTGTTGCGACATCAACTTGTCTCCGAGGCTTCAATCGTTGCTTTCGTGTCGCGAATATCAGCCCTTTGTCGCGATAATGCAATTTAAGTCACAATAGCCATCTCTTCAACCGCCATGCTTTGCGCTTCTCTTGTCGCTGACCTCCATCCCTTGTCAAAGGCGATTAACCTTTGTCGCGACATCACGATGTCAATACACATCATTCCTTAAGTCTCTCGGGTTACCCTCAAATTTCGCCCTAACTTCATGGATCCCCCGTCATACCCGCGCATCCACTTCTTCAATTTTCCTGATGTCGCACATCATAACTCGGATCATAAGTCCAAACCGCAACATTAGTTAATCCAGCTGCTTACTTCGCCTCGCTATTTTCCGCATTTTTACTCCACCAGTTGCTGCATTTTCAACCGCTTTTTCTTTCTCTTTCTTTCACGCTCCCTAATAACAAATTGGTGAGTTTCTTCATATTTCGCATACAAATTATTCCTTTCGCATGAAAATCAAACAGTAAAATGGATTAAAAACTAGATGACTTTAAGCCTATCATGGCTTAGTCAAGGGATCGTAAATATTATGATCACAGATTTTCATCTTACATCATTCCTGCCAATGATCTCTCTGATCAAGTGGTATCTCCTGAGTACATGTTTGGACCTTTGATGAGACTGTGGTTCCTTAGCTTGAGCTATGGATCCATTGTTGTCACAATACAAAAGTATCGGAAGAACAATGCTAGGTACCAATCCTAGTTCAATGAACTTTATCCAAACCGCTCTTTAGTCGCCTGTGTCAGCGATGTACTGATTTAGCTGTAGAACTGAGTCTTACTGGAACTCTTCCAACTCGATCGCTTCAATCCATTCAATGAACATGTAACCTGACTGAGATTTGGAGTCATTTCTACCAGGTTGGAAACTGGCATCACTATACCCTTCAACAATAAGATCCTTATCTCCATAATCAAGAATACATCCTTAGTCCTTCTCAAGTACTTAAGGATATTTTTGACAGCCACCCAATGACCCATTCCTAGGTTTGATTGGTATCTGCTCGTGACACTCAGAACATATGATACGTCGGGTCTAGTACATAACATAGCGTACATGATCGATCCTATAGCCGAAGCATATGGTATCATATTCATGCTTGTCCTCTCATCTTGTGTCTGCGGACACAGAGACTTCGAGAGCGTGATCCCACTAACCATGGAGATATATCTTCTCTTGGATTGCTCCATGCTAAACCTCTTCAGCATCTTGTCTATATATGTAGACTGTGAAAGACCAAGCAACCTTTTAGTTCTATCTCTATATATCTTTATCCCTAATATATAGGTTGCTTCTCCAAGGTCTTTGATGGAGAAATTCTTGGATAACCAAAATTTTGATGGATTGTAATACTGAGTCATCGTTTCCTATCAGAAGTATGTCATCCACATACAAGACTAGGAATAGGATTGCACTTCCATTTGTCTTCTTATATACACAAGGGTCATCTAGATTTTGTGAGAAACCAAACTCTTTGATTGTCTCATCAAATCGGATATTCCAACTCCTAGATGCTTACTTCAATCCACAATGATCCAAGTTGTACACACCGCCACTTCAAACAGAGTTTCATGCTGTGTGCTGTATATGGTCTTCCCTGCTTAAAGTCCTCATCAGAGAAAAGTTTGTTCACATCCATTTTCCATATCTCATAATCATAATGAGTGGCGATGGCTAGGAGAATTCTTATGGATTTAAGCATGGCTACTGGATTGAAAGTCTCGTCATAATCAACTCCTAGTTTTTGACAATAACCCTTAGCCACAAGCCTAGCTTTATAGGTAATCACATTACCTTCCATGTCCGTCTTCTTCTTGAAGATCCATTTGCATCCTATGGGTTTTATCCTTCGTGACTTCCCAACCAAACCACACTTGGTTTGTATACATGGAATCCATCTCTCGGTGGGACTCTCATGGCATTGAGCCATTGATCGACTCGAATCGTTTCCGCAGATTCTTCGTAGGTAGTTGGCTCATCATTTTCTATGAGTAATACGTTCTTTTGTTTGCTAATGAGAAATCCATATCTCTTTAGGTCAGAACGTATCCTACTTGTCCTACGAATCACTTGTGTTTTAAAAGAGTAAGCTATCAATTCATCATCATGATTTACACCTTCAGGTTCAGTTAGATGAGATGCGTCTGTTAGAGCATCTTGAACTTCACTAAGCTCCACTTTGCTCCCACTGTCTTCTCTCAAGAGAAACTCTTTCTCTAAGAAGACAACATGCTTTGAAACAAACAACCTTTGCTCCAAAGTGTCGTAGAATTGATATCCCATTGTTTCTTTTGGATATCCTACAAATTGCACACTTATCGGGATGAAGCCAAGCTTATCTGATATTGTCCGCTTTACATAAGCAGGACAACCCCATACTTTAATGTGGGAAAGATAGGCTTTTTGTTAGTCCATATCTCATATGGAGTAACTTCAACTGACTTCGATGGGACTCTGTTTAATATATAAATAGCACTCTCAAGTGCATAGCCCCAAAAGGATTTAGGCAGGTTTGCCTTGCCCATCATAGACCTTACCATGTCTAACAAGGTTCTGCCTTTCACCCACACCATTATGTCACAAGGTGTAAGGTGGAGTCCATTTGGGACAAAATCCCATTCTATGAGATAATCTTGAAATGTCATTTTAAGTACCTCACCACTTCGACCGATCTAAGTGATTTTATACTTCCCAAGTTGTTTCTCTACCTCATTCCCGAATTCTTGAACCTTCAAAGGCCTCGACTTATACCTTATGAGAGATATAAGTACCCATATCATGAATAGTCAATTATTTTTAAGGTTATGAAGTATACAAAACCAATTCTCCGCATGCATTTACAGTGACCACATACATCAGCATGTATTAGGTCTAATAGTCCGTTTTCTCATTCACCCTTTCCCTTAAAGGGTAATCCTATCATCCTTGCTTAACAAGCAAGATTCACAATTTTCAAATGATTCACAATCAAATGATACCAAACTACCACTTTTGTGCAACTCAGTCATGTGTTTCTCATTTGCGAGGCGAAGGCGACAATGCCATGTGTGAGATGATTTGAGATTATCTCTCTTTGGTTCTTTTATTGTCATTAACATTTAATTTGGAATGAACATATCCAATATGTAAGTCCCATTGCTTTAATGTTTCACCAGCATTATTGACATTGTAATGTAACAACTATTGTCACAAAATTACATGAAACCATTTTGTTCAAAACATGAAACCAAAATATTGTTCTCCGTCAATGCTAGGACATAATAGCAATCTTCCAAATTTAAACAAAAACACAAGGGAGGTTAAAAACATAAGTCCCAATGGCAACAACTGCAACTCTTGCACCATTGTCAATCCAAAGGTCGGACTCTCCCTTTGTGAGTTTCCTGCTGTCTCTAAGGCCTTGCATATCAAACCATATGTATGAGCCACAACTGGTATCGCATACCCATTTGTTGTTAAGAGAAACAGTATTAACCTTAATTACATAAATACCTGAAGAAGATGGTGCATCACATGCCACCTTGTTCTTCGACTCCAAGTAGGCCTTGCAGTTCTTCTTCTAATGGCCAACTTGACCACAATGGAAGCAAATACCCTTTGAGGATGTCTCTTTTAGGGTAGTCTCTTTGCCTTTCTTCTTAGCCATTTTCCCTTCATCCATTTCAAGTACGTTGATCAATTCGGGTATGGTAGGTATTTAATGGACCATCTCATAGTCGAGCACAAACTGTGCAAAACTATCGGGTAACCTTGCCAGAATAAAGTCTATACTCAATTCAGGATCCATCCAATGACCCAATTGATCCAACCTCTTAATGCGATTATACACCGCAGCGCATAATCGCGTGACCGAGACATCCCCACCTCCATCTTGGAATTAAAAAGAAGCCTGGTGACTTTGAACCCTTCAAAGGCCCGTTGCTCATTATAATGTTCCCTTAGATGGCACACTATGGAATATGCATCCTCAGTCTTATACCGCTTCTGAAACTCAGGTGATATGGAGGTGTGGATAAACAATCCTGCCCTCGCACTATCAACCAAGTGTTTTTGACATGCTCTCTAAACACTTTCAGGTGCATCAACAGTTGGGGATCTAGGGATTGGCTCAGTGAGGACATAAGCTAATTTTTCTTCATTGAGAACTGTTCTCAAACTCTTCATCCAGTCCAAGAAGTTAGGCCCGGGCAATATTTTGTCATCCAGTACTGTTTGTACGTTCACATTCGTTGACATGGTTTGATTCTTATAACCTAGATGTAAAAGAGATTATGTTAGATTGTACTCTAAAATGCATAATTATTACGCTTGATAATCACGCATTATGGCTCTACTATTTTATTGCGAATCCATAACCCTCACTATTGATTCGGAGAGAACTTATATGGAGGTTCTCCTAGTGGGTTGATATCCCATATCACCGAGAATCACCTTGGGTTTACCTAACAAGTTATCTCGGGTAAAAAAGGTAGGTATCCTTGTTCATACCAATTGCATTTGTATGCAATTCAAGGAATCCAATATCACTTCGAGTGACCTTGGGTTTTCACAACAAGCCATCTTAGATCTATAATTATTCCAATTTGAAATCCGACGTAACTATCGAACCCAGTGCTATCAACTATTGATTTGTGCACTATCACTGGGTTATCAACTCATGATACGTGTACATCTTATGAATACTGACCCAGCTGATTCTCTATCCATCATTAACCTTGGGTTTACCCAACAAGCCAATGAGTCTAGTTAAGGCCGATCCACCAATTAGGAAACTCATTTCCATGGATAGAACATGCTCTTGTGGAGGAAGACTTAGGTTTACCCAACAACCTCAATCTCCAAAAGGTCCTCATTCACACCATATTAGTGGAAGACGCAGTCTTAATATTAATAATGGAGGGTTTTCTTTATTTAAGTCTCATCCTTTTCATTAGCATGCATTATTCATTCATCTCATGAAATTATAAGGATAGTTACTCTAACTATATGGCATGATTATGGACATCCTAAGATCAATTCCATGAGCCATAATGGAATTGACTAGGTTAAACCTAGGGATATGCACATGATTATTACAATCCTTAAAATAAATCACCCATCAAGGTTACAAGTAATATCCAACTGATCGGAACATAAACGCAACGGAATTTAAAATTTTTTATCCCTTAACCCACCAAGGATCACATGCTTCATAAACCACAAGTGGTAAACTAAACTTACCTCTTTGTAGATTGATTCGGCCAAGCCTTCAAAGTCTACGCCTTGGTTTATTCGGATCTTCAAAGGTGTCGCTTTACGAAGCCGACCACCCTCTACAAGCATCCACACACGAACAAATACCGAACGATCTCATTAACGCTACCAGTTCGTCTTCAAACGAAATTAGGGTCTCTCTGTTTTAATTGTTCTCAGAGTAAAAGACGACCACTACTAAAAAAAAATATATGTCTCACATATATATATCTACATAAGTCCTGGCGGTGTTTTTTTTCAAAACAATTTTATTATTATATATTTAAACTCTTTTAAATAATAACAATTTAAATTAAATCCTTAATGTATAAAGAAACAAATTTATATTATTATATATTTAAACTCTTTTAAATAATAAATAATTTAATTTCCAAATCCTTTATTTATAAGAAACGAATTTATTTATATTATTATATATTTAAAACTCTTTAAATAATAACAATTTAAATTCAAATTTTAATGATAAGGAAACAAATTTATATTATTATATATTTAAAACTCTTTAAATAATAACAATTTAAATTCAAATCCTTATCGATATGAAACTAATTTATATTATTATATATTTAAAATTCTTTTTATTAAAAAACCTCTTACAGATTATTTCATCCAATAAGAAAATATAACAAATTAATATTTGTTATAATTTCTAAATAACGAATTTAAACTTTCAAAATTAAATTCGAATTTAAATAACAACTAATTGAAATATTTTAATTTAAAATAATCTCATCATTTTAAATTACTACAGAGTGAAAACCATAATCAAGTATTATTCGTTTCTAATGCGACTTACAGTTCATTAAACATCACAAAGAGGGCCTAAATCACATTTTGATCCTACAAATCATAAGTACTCAGCAAGACATTATGACTACCCAAGTTAAATGAAAAGCTCATGATCCGAGACAACCTTAATATAGCTAATGACATAATCCTTTTGTCTCATTATATCTTGATAGAATATAAGGCATGGACAAAGTCAACCTTATATCGTTCTATCTTTGATTACTCGAAACCCAATTAGACTGACTAAATGACATTGATCTCCATCAATTCATTTGAGCACCTGGCCATGTATTTCTCGCCCCAATCGAGGGGACCTGCAGATATCTCTTATAATAAGAGGGACAAATTCCATTTTAATCGTCATATCTCACTACATAATTTTATTACGCTCAAGTATAACCTTATAGTCATTCGATTAAAGACAACGCTTGATTATATCAAAACACACATTCCTTATGTTGAGAACTATAGCGATCTCAGTCAAAGGATTTAATGACACAAATATTAGAGATTAACTTATGACTTTGATCCATGTATTAATCTCAAGACGTGGTCTGTCTATAATATTTGTTCAACAAATAGATATAAATTTGATTTGTATCTCATAATACATATTCATCCCATGAATATCAATCAAACTTTTTATACTAATCTTAATTCATCATATTCTCTTTAATAATAACCGATTAGGATATTTAGAATAATTAATAATATTATTCAAGGACATTATATATATTAAACATGTAAATAATTAATTCTCATAAATAGTCAAAATACCATGTCTATAATGATAGCCTAGAGCACTATTACTAACAATCTCCCACTGCGCTTAGGCCCATTCATCAATGTATCTAATACCTATGAACCCAAGCATGACGATCATGCTTGTTTCAGGTGTAGGCTTAGTAAATGGATCAGCAACATTATCATCCGTTGGAACTCGCATATCTTAACGTCACCTCTCTCAATGATTTCAACGAGATTTACACTTAAGAATGTGTGTTTGATCGGCCGATGATCTTAGGTTCCTTTTCTCAGGCAATAGCACCATTATTGTCACAATAAACATCAACAACATTTGTAATGCTAGGAACCACTTCAAGGTCAAGAATGAACTCTTGATCCAAACTTCCTTAGTCGTGATCAGATGTCGCAATGATTCAAATTTTTAGTTGTAGAATCAAGAATAAAGGCTTGCTTTGAACTTTTCCATTTAATCGGCACCACCATTTAAACAAAACACACATCCCGACCGCGATCGAAATCATCTGGTCGTATTGGAAGCTTGCATCAGGTAACCATTTACAACCGACTACTTCCAATCACATACACCAAGAACATATTCTAGACCTTCAGATACTTAAGAATGCTCTCGACAACTGGCCCGCCATTTCAACGGATCTCGACTGGTATCTACTACATGCTTAAAGCATAAGATACATCCGGTCTAGTGCAACAACATGGCATACATGATAGATCCGATGCTTGAGGCGCAGAATTCACTGACCGCTCTCGCCATCTTAGTGTTAGGATACTAAGATTTGCTAAGAGTAATACCAGAGACACGGGCAAGTATCCTATCTTGGAATCTTTACATATCGAATCGCTTCAAAAAGACTTTGTCTATGTAAAGCACTTTGACTTAGACCAACACTCTGGGGATCTATCCCCCATAGATCTTTATCCCTAGGGATATAAGCAGTTTCGCCAAGTCTTTCATTGAGAAACACTTCCCTAACCAAGACTTGACATTCCGCAAGGTAAAATATCATTCCCAATGAGTAAAATGTCATCAACATATAAGACCAAAATACAATTGCACTACTAATTTTCTTATAAACACAAGGTCATCTTCATTTTTGACAAATCCAAACCCTTTCGACCGATTCATCAAAATGAAGATTCCAACTCGAGAGGCCCGTCTAAACCATAAATGGATCTTTGAAGCTTTCATACTTTACCGTAATCTTAGGTCGCATAAAACCCCAAAGCTGAGTCATGTACACATCCTCAAGTAAGTTTCCATTAAGAAACGCAGTTTTAAAGTATCCATTTTCCAAATCTCATAATCATGATATTATGCAGCAATGACAATAAGAATTTCGATAGACTTAAGCATGTTTACAGTGAAAAGTTTCATCGTAGTCTATACCATGAGTTTGTTTGACATATTTTGCAACTAGCCTTGCTTTGTAAGTATGCACTTTGCCATCCATGTCAGTTTTCTTTTTAAAAACCCATTTGCACCCAATGGTCTTTGTACCTTCAGGTGGGTCAATCAAGGTCCATACCTGATTATCATACATGGATTGAATTTCAGACTTCATGGCCTCTAAACTACTCGTAGTTCCGATCCAACATAGCCTCGATAGGTAGTAGGTTCCTAGTCTTTGATCCACTAACAATACATCATGGTTATCAGTCACAAGAACCACATCTCTTCGGCTCATGACTTATAATATCGTATCTACGTGAAATTTTGTGCTATAGGAGGTGTGTCAACAATAGTTTGTTGACTATGAGTATCCATGTGCAATTCAATGTTATCTCAGGGTTCCCTTAACTTTCGAGTCAGACCTTACTCCCATTGGTTCCTTTAGAAATAAATTCCCTTTCTAGAAAGACACCATTCCGAGCAACAAACACTTTGTTCTCTATGGGATTGTAAAAGTAGTATCCCTTAGTCTCTTTAGGATATCCCACAAAAAGAGTTTATCACTCTAGCCAGAGATTCCCGAGTAATGATTCCAACAAGAGGCCTTAGGTATACTCTCCCTTTATTAGGAGTGGCGAATCCTTTGTTGGCTACTCAATTAACTCCGAACACCTCAAACTATACCAAATCCTCATCCAATGAGCGACCCCTTAAGAGGCAATGTGGATTAAGGTCAAAGTACATGATCAGCATCCTAGATATCTTTGTGCACCTCATGTCTAAGGATACTTGCATCATTGCTATGATGAGACAATCATCTACATTTAAATAGATGATCCATATGATTGTCTCATTATAAGTGTCCAATGTAGTTAGTTACTCTTAAAAAGCATCCACACGCCAACTCCTCGACATAAACTCATGATCACAGCCTTTGCAAGATCTACCGCCGATCCAATAAAGGAGTATGACATGTGTTATCTGCCTCGATCAACAATGTCCACCTTGTTGATCCTATGACTAGGATAATTTAGACACTAAATATAGCGTAATATGATAAGAATCTTATTATCATGATCCCAATATGATTTCCTTCATGCTATGTTATGTATCATGAACTTCATTAATTTGATTAAAGATCTATATCAATTCAACGTATGAACACCAAATTAACGAAGAAGCCTTCATATTAACAATATGTCATATGATAATAAGTGCTAATGTTGATTGTCTTTAGAGTACTTCTCTAACAACTAGTGCATTCTTATTATATAGACCTCTGTTTTCTTGACAAGGGTTGAACTCGGGGTCTTGATTAAATGTTAGAGCAAGATTACCACTAGGCCATGTTTTAGTTGAGTAATAAAATTGCAAATAAACATATATGTTAGATTAGTTAACAGTTGAATATACTCAAATTTAAACACTAAACTTATTTCATTTTATAAAATTTAATTTATATACATATATATTTATATTATTTTAAATTTTAATAATATGAAATATGTATTTATTATGTCACCGATTTGACCGCGATCGGTCACCTGTTGAACCAGTGAACCGTGAACCGGTAACTTTTTTGGTTCAATGACTGGTTTGGTTTTTAAAACATTGCTTATAACCAAACACAATCTAAAAGCACGGTAGCTCCTTTATGCTTGTAAAATCTTTTACTATCAAGTCTAATAAAAAATTCCCTTGATGTACAACTTTTTTTGCTTTTTGGCTTTTCTTCCATTGTCACTACTTGGAATTAATAGTCCATTACTTGGAATTTTACCTTGGTCCTAAGCAAACCAATATTTCTTTGGGGAAAAACTAGTATGGCTACTGCTAAACCTAAACTAATCTTCATTGGAACTGGAAAAGTACTATAGAAATAAAAAAAAAGAATTAGCAAAAGGAAAGAAAGTTGGGAGGAAAATAAAAAATAAGTTTAAAATTAATAAATTAATTTTATATGTTTATTCAAACTCATTTTATTTGTTTCTCTTTATTATTTAAGGAATAAGAAATTTTAAAATATGTAAATTTTGAGAAATTTTGATTATAATTTATTTTCATTTCAGGATGAAACCAAATATGAGAAAACAATTTTCTTAATATATTTTTCTTTCGTTATTACTGGGGTTCCAATCGAAATATAAAGTTCATTTAAAATTTGGAAACTATTAAGGAAAGAAAATTTGGAGCATCATTAAGAGTAGGTTATAAGTACTCTTTTCCAAGGCATAGGGATCATTAAAAACATAGCTTAACCTTCTTATAATGAGCATCATTGTTTCATCATAGGAGTGGATGATGAGTGTAAAACTTATCTATGTTTTGTGTTCATTTCACATGCTATTTATAGCATTTTACATCCATATTCATGTAAGACTCATAAAATTTCCTCTAAACTTGGTTTTGTAGGATTCTTGATGAAAAGCAAGTGATTTGACAAGAAATTAGCAATATATTTCCAAAAGGAGAGTCAACCAGGTGTCTCACAGCTCGTCACTAGGAAGATGAATATTTTTGTACCATCTGGAACATCAAATGGTTCAAATTCACTCATGGTTGCATTCCAACTAAAGAGTTTTAACCACACCCCACACACCAACTTTGAGTTAAACCAAGAAACAATCCCACAATTGGAAAAAGAAAATACAATAAGTCACAGAGAAACTTATCACACAAATAAAGATAAACTTTGTCAGCCAGAAACCTGGATTTATCAACAAATAAAGAAACGTTGAGTTATGACAAACCAAGATTTGTCTCCAAACAAACTGGGAAGACAAAAAACAAGAAATAAGTACTGTAGCTTTGATGCTCACGACCAAATGCCGTGCAGTTCAAGGCCTCTAAAACGCTACGCAATTCGCCCACTCAAACTCCAGACCTTCAAAATACTCTAGATTTACATTTTAGGGGGGAATGAAGGAGGTGGGAGAACACCTCTCATGAGGGTTTCTCTCTCTAAAACCTTCCCATTTTTCAATTTAGCTAAGGGTTTGATTTTTTTAGTAGATCTTAGAGTAGTTTTAGAGAAAATTTTTATTTGTATTGAAGAGATTTTAAGCAATAAGACTCCGTGAGATTCGCATTTAATATTTTGAGACAAAATATTGAATCAAATCACGATTTGTTTTCAAATTTTTATCTCTTGATTTCTTTCTTCATTTTTATTACTTGTTGCTTGATTTGTGATGATTGGAATCCAGTAATAGAACATTAAACACCCTATAGGGGTGGGGATTAATTGTTGAACGTTTAGATTTGCAGATTTATAGTTATTTTGTGGGTTTGACAATTGAATTTATACAATTGGTGTTGTTCTTGTAAAGTGTTGTTCTGAATATCAGTATTTTATACCCCTATGCTCTGATTTCCCGGATCCCTCTGAGTGACATAGAGATTGACTACCTGAGAGCAAAGATCAGTTTAATTATCAGTGACATAGAGATTTCAAGGTTCCCTTATGAGTGACAATAGAAGTGTGTTCCCGAGGCATAAGGACCACCTACTAATTTATCAGTTTAATGTTTAGAGGTCTCATCTCAATTCGGCATAATAATCTGGATCTCGTGTTAGCTCATATTCTAATCAAGGAGAGAGAGGATTCTAATGAGTTGCAGACTAAGGTACCAATTGTATTGGAAAGGGCATGTGTTACCCTGTCTATGGGGTCAAGTAGTCTTCACTCCTAAGAAATGGTTGTGAAGTATTGGTTTAGGAAAAACAACTAAATCTTAAAGAGGATAAAATCCTAAAAGTAGCTATTTAGACCCATTGGCCTGGTTTATGAATATGGTGTTCTACATAGTGAAATGTATAGTGTCGGGAAGTATTCCAAGGCTACACTACCCTACTCTTGGAAAAATGGAGGATTCATCTCACAAATATTGCACTTTTAATCCCCAATTTTCTTATGTTTTGTAGGATTAGAAGGAAAATCAAGCAAAAATGATGGAGAAACCAAGTTAAGAGGAAGTTGCCGAGTTGTAGTAGGCTTCTGCTCGCTACGACGGTTTAATTTCTTCTTCTCGTGGAGAGAGGTTCCCATTGTGGAAGGAAAGGCTTCACCGCTTGCTATAAGGAAAGGGGGCTTCGCCGCTGCGTAAGGAAAGGCTTTGCCACGCAGCGAGAAAGGCTTTGTCGCTATACAGGCTCACCACAAGGAAAAAAAAGAAGCCCTTGCCCTCGCTTACAAGAAAGATAATTCCCTTCAGTGGCTTCTCGGCGAAGAGGTTCGCCACAACGAAGCAATCCTTCGCTGAGGTGAAGGAAGCATTGATCAGAAGACAACCCTCGAGTCCACCAAGGTGAAAAAGCATTCACTGTGGCGAAGGATGGTGGGTTGGACCAACAAATAGCGATTTTTGAGTCCATCATTGGCCCCATTTTCCAATGCCTATAAATATATGTATTTTAGACTTGTTTAGAGTTCAATTTTTAGAGGTAGAACACCCTCCTTAGGGTTTCTCCTCTCATCTTCTTGAACCACTTTAGGGTTTAGATTTTTTGGTGCATTTTTACTTTGGATTTGTGTAATATTGAAGAATTCATCAACCAGGACCTCATTCAACTCGAGTTGAGTTTGGAGCATTCCTCATCCTTGCATTTGTTTCTGAAAATCTCTAACTCTCACTCTCTTCTCATCTATTTCATTATTATGGATGTATTAGACATGATTTTGATAGATTTATAATAGAAATGAGGAAAGCTAAACTTTCCTCTAGGGTTGATTGTTTAAATTGATGTTTGATTTATATATCATTTAGAATGGTTTTGTGAATATGTGCCTTTGTTGATGTTGGTTGGTGCATGCTGAGAGTTGGGTCCTCGATCCTTATTGTAAGTATCCCTGGTGACGCTGGATTAAGCCCTGTAACCGGGTCTCGACTTTACTGGGTGTGAACTAATTAATTGGAATGCTAATTAACCTAATCAAAGAAGTCTAAGGAATTATGAATGCCTAGTATATGGATTTTATTAGGAGATGCACCTTCCAACCTTATGTGAGGATCATATGGACCGAGAGGTGATTGATTCGAGCGTAGTCCGAGTAGTCTTATTATATGGACTCTGAGGTGATCAACAGGGATTCCTATGAAAGAACCGCCTAGAAAATTATCGTATTTAATGACTCCTAGATGGACCTGGAAAAGGAGAATAGGAGTTGGAAAGTGAGAAATTAAGGGGAGACACGAAAGAACCTTATATTGTGCCTCGACAAGCATAAGTATATTTCACTTCTAATTAGACTTTCATAAATATAAATCAAATGCATCAATGGAAGCAATCAACTCTAGTACCCTTCCTTGTGTTCTTTCTTCGAATTTAACCCATTCCTTGTAAGTGAACATTGATCATACCCTACTTTGTTTTTAAAACCCTTTTCACCAAAACAATGAGTTTGATCAGAGAAAGTGAATGACTCTCGTAGCTTCGTACTCAACCTCGCTTAAAACCACACCTTCCTCGTGGGATCGATGGTATAGACTTTCGTCCACTATACTTTATGTAAGATCTATACGCCAGGGAAATCTCTAACACTAATCATTTCAGGTTGTCTACTGCTAAGTGCCCAAAGATAGATGATGAAGTGCAAGACATGTCAAAGGTTCCATATGCAAGTGAAGTGGCGTGCTTGATGTATACGATGGTTTGTACAAGACTAGACTTAGCACAAGTTGTTAGTGAGGTAAGAAAGTTTCCATTGAATCCAAGATAATCTCATTAGGATGCAGCCAAGTGGATCTTCATACTTGAGGGGACTCAAAACTATGTATCATGTTCAATCGACAACATATATTGATCCTTAGTTGTGGATAAGGGATGAAAATTATGAATGGATTTGATGATGTGAGGTCTACCATAAAGTTACATGTTCACTCTTAGCAGGACGGTGCATCATTTGGTTAAAGCCCACAGGCCACCCCCGTTTACATTATCTACCATTGAGTCAAAGTATAAGTACAGATGAGGTCGCCACAAGAATTGTGGTTTGCAAGATTGGTCAAGGAGTCGGGTATTCAAAGAGTTGGAGTTTAGCCGTAGTTTCGTGACCGCCGTGAGAGTGCCATATTTTTTTACAAAGAACCAGGTGTATCATGCAAGGACCAAACACATAGTTGTGAGATTTCACAAGATCAGGGAGTTGGTCTCTTTTGGTGAGTTGTTGCTTATGAACATTGTTCATACTTCGAGAATGTAGTGTATGTTACAAACCCTATTACTACATGGAAAAGTTCGTTTAATTTCTTGACTCGATTAATATTCTAGATGCTAGATGGGAGATGCCCGAATTTATCGCTTCCCCAAGTGAAGTTTCAAGCCATGTTTCTGGTTTCTTCAAAAGGTGAATTTTCGCCAAGGTGAAAATTGCTATGTCATGACTCATATTGGAGGTAAAATGGGGTGGGGTGTCGTAGCGCCACAGAGCGATAGCGACGCCCTTCAAGCATATCCTCTTGTCGGGGGACGAAATAATAGGTCAGCTCATGTGCTAAGCCCCCGTGGTAATGATGAAGCGATATGTGTTCAGGTATAGGATATTTTCTTTGTTTATTTGATCATATCCGTGGTTATAAATACCTCCCTATGTAACCCTATTTCAGTTGATAGTGAAAATTCTTAAGCCATCGTTCCTCGCGGGAAGTAGGCATACTACCGAACCACAGAAAATCTGCGTATTGTGTTCTCCTCGTTTTTCTTCTCCGATTCTATCACCATTGCTGTACGATTCACATCAGCTTTAATTTTCGCTCATTTCTTCCTGCTGACGGTTTATCGAAGTCGGCCTATATGTACAGAGAGGTCCAACTCTCTTTGGTATGCAGATTTTTGAAAGGAAAATCCTCTAAAAATATATGAGATTATGTTTTATCTCGTTCTTATCTCGAGTGAAGAGTACAAACGTCGTTTCAATTCGCCGGGATAGACTTCAAACAAGGTGTTGTCACCGTTCCTCCAAAGATCATTCTATCCTGAGAAGTAGACCATAGCGAAATCTCAAAGCACCACGGGATAAGGTGAATTTTCTTTAAGGAGATTGTGCAACAAGGCTCTATCTTTTCTCCGATCTGTAGTTTTGGTTTTCTTTGTAATCTTCTTTGTCTACTTCTTTTTGTTTCAGTTTATTCACGAAATTTTTTAGCGTTAAAGCAAAGCGAGGGAAGGGAAAAGAGAAACAAAGAAAAACACATCGAGCCACCAAGGCCGCTGGGCGAAGAAGAGTTCACCGCGAAAAAAAAAAAAAGGAAAATATTGAATATCAAGAGAAAACCTCTAGGTTTTTTTGGAAAAAAAAAGCAATTTATTTGGATAATTTTTTTTATCAGATAATCCTATTTAGTTGAGGTTCAATCTTTTTTGGAAAAAAAAAATCCAATTTATTTGGATATTTTTTTAAGAATTCATTTGTTTCAGTCTTTTTGGAAAAAAAAACAAATCAAATTTATTTGGATTTTTATGAATCTGTTGTTTGAATAAAAAAAAGGAAGGTGAAAATCTATACCAAGTATATTCCTTTAATTTTGGAAGATATTTAATGAAATATGTGTTTTCTTTGGTTTTCTAGAAAAACAAAACAACAAAACAAATTTGGAAAATGAAGTCTTTTCTGAAAAAAAAAAAAAATTAAAAAAAATTGTTTGTTAAAGAAACAAAAGGAACCTTTTCCTTTTCAAATTTTTTTTAAAAAAATGTCTCCTTTTTATTAGAAAAAGGGAATTGTTTTGTATAAGGAAAAACATTTCCTTTAAAAAAAAGAAGGAAAAAGTCCCCTTTGTTTGAAAATTGCTTTTTTTTTTTAAAGGGTTTTTTGTCGAAATTCTTTGTTCTGCAAATCTTTCGGGAAAAGGTTTTGTTCCTGAAAGAAAACTTGGAAACAAAACAAAAAAATTGGTTTGTTGGAAAATCCTTGAAATACAATACAAGGAAAATGTTTAAACCTATGACCTTTGGGTTCACAATACAAAGCCTCAATTACTAAGCTACGACTATTGGTTGTATTTTTTCTTGCGAGGAATATATAATAAGGGGATAAGCCTTACTAGCCAAAGTTCATACTTAATTTGAGTTTGTGCGCCTTTTTGGTGGTCTTAGGAAATTGTAAATTACGATACTGCAGTGTTTATATCTAAGGAGTTTGAATCTTAAGAAGGACCATTTGTGACCCCTACAATCTTTCTTGGGAACTGAATATTCTATCTAAGGATGTTGGTTATGGCCTAGGTTTCTACACCCCACCGGTCTTTTTAATACCTATCAACGCTTTTTTCAATTATTTAGAATCGTTTCAGAAAGAAAATTTGACAAATTTTCATTTTGCAGAAAAATGGACTCTAATTCAAACAATGTTGTTCCATCTGCATGTGCCTAAGTGGTGATCCCTACTGTGGCACAAGCTCCAGTGATGCCTATTGCTATGCTTATCTCTATTTCACCTAACGAAAAATCAGAGAAGTTCAATGGACTTAATTTTAAAAGGAGACAATAGAAGATATTATTCTACATGACCACCTTGAATCTTGTGAGATTCTTAATTGAAGATGCTCCTAAGCTCAAAGAGGA
Source organism: Tetrastigma voinierianum (assembly GCA_016808115.1). Classification (NCBI taxonomy): domain Eukaryota; kingdom Viridiplantae; phylum Streptophyta; class Magnoliopsida; order Vitales; family Vitaceae; genus Tetrastigma; species Tetrastigma voinierianum. The sequence continues at coordinate 520,917 of JAEQBH010000838.1, read as the reverse complement.
TGAGCGCGATATCCAAGTCATCAATGCTGTGGATGCTTGAAAATATTCTCACTTTCTATGCAAGAACTACGTCATGAATGCTTTGACTGATTCTTTATATAATGTATTCGGGGATAAGAAAACAAAATGGCAAGGAGCTATGGGAATCACTAGACTTAAATATAAAACTGAGGGATGTCAGCTAAGAAGTTTGTTGTGGGCTATTTCCTCGATTACAAAATAGTAAATTTCAAGACCATAGTTAGTTAAGTCCAAGAACTTCAAGTAATCCTCCATCAGATACATGTTGAGGGAGTGATGTTGAGCAAAACTTTTCAAGCTATAGCTGCCATCAGAAGCCGCTCCAACTCGAAAGACTTCAAGAATTACCTCATGCATAAGAGAAAGGAAATGAGCATCGAAGATATGAATGTTAGAATTCGCATCGAATAAGACAATAGGGGATCTGAGAAGAAAGGGGCACATAATCTAGGTGAGGCCAAGGCTAACTTTGTGGAACATGGTCAAGGTTCCAAGTTCAAGAAAGCCAACAACAAAGGGAAAGGTAGTAAGTTGAGACCTAAAGGGGGAATCTCTAAGAAATGTAAGGTTCTAAGGAAGTGCTTTAATCAGGAAGTAAGACCACAAATCTGATTGCAAGAGTACCTCCAAAGAGGATCATACCCTGTAGCTTCAATGGCCTATGGCATCACTAAGGATGGTCTACATCGAACTCACGTGAGTAATCTCTAATGTGAATCAAGTGATCCAATCATAATGAATGGTGATCGACATCGTGCTACTCGCCACGCCGTGTGCTGGACAAGAAGATGTTATCCAATCCTTGAACTAATCTAGACTAGTGGAAAAGGTAGATACATGGGAAACTTCCTACCACCTCCAAATCAAAGGCTACAAATGTATCTTGAAGATGACTTATGTAAAGGAGCTAACTCTAACAAATGTATTGTATGTATTTGAAATCTGCAAGAACTTAGTGTCTGGTTCATTGCTAAATAGTCATGAATTTCGGTTGGTGTTTTAGTAAGATAAATTTGTTTTTTCAAAGAGTGGAATGTATGTCGGAAAAGAGTATGTGAGTGATGACATGTAGAAACTTAATGTAATGACTATCATTAAGTAAGATATGAATAATAATGCAAGATTTCGGCTTCTATTCTTAAGTCTTCTAATTCATGATACGGTAGACAGACATGTTAATTATGATACATCGGTAGATTAATTAACTTAAATCATATACTAACTTTCAAAATTGATGCAAAGCATAAGTGTGAAATCAGGAGCCGAGGAAAACCGACTGTGTCATTTTTCAAAGTGTCGAGACACACACTAAACCTCTGAGACTTAATCCATAGTGATATATGTGATCTAAATTTGTATGAAACAAGAGGCTGCAGAATAAATATTTTATTACCTTTGTTGATGATAACACCAAGTACTGTTATGTGTACTTACTCAAAAGTAGGATGAGAGGATAGAGAAATTTGTTTTCTACAAAAACGAGGTTGAGAATCAGCTCAACAAGAAAATTAAAGTGCTAAGAAGTGATCGAGGTGGTGAGTATGAATCGCCATTTGTTGATGTTTGTGCTCAACATGAGATTATACATGAAACCACAACACCTTATTCACCTCAATCCCATAAAGTGGTGATGAGTATATTTTATACTCATTTTATCCCCATGTTTTTGTATTGTTTTTATGATAAATAAGTGTCCTAATTCTCTAAATGTTCATCTTTATGATTGGATGCATATGAGCGAATCTGAACTAAAAATGGAGCAAACGATGAAAAATTAGTAAATTCAACATGCAAGAGAATTTTTGTGAATTTTAGCTATAAGATGATCACAAAAGGCTCCTCTTTTGCTATGGATGGATTCTAAACTTTATAATCTTTTCTAAAAGCTCATTCACTTCATTTGGACTTTAATTGATCAAGTTATGGCTTTTAAAAGTTGAAGGAATGAGGAAGAGTGCTCAAAAGCTGACCAGTTGACACACTTGTTAATTCGCCTATTGTCACCATAAAAGTGTTTTCTGCCATATACATATTCTAAACGCCTAAGATTTCTAGCAAGACCAAGTTGGCACAAATCGAAGTTTAGATAATGCAAGCAGGTTTTGAAAGTTGGGGTAGAAGAAAAACAAAGGAGTTAATTACAAAGAGCTAACCTACGACCGGTTTAGCCCCCAACGATCACCTGGCTTATCAGATACGTCGAAACGGGCCTCTTTCACCCCCAAGTGAGCCTTAAAAACTCATATAAAAGGGAAAGTGTTTCCTAAGGAAAAATGAGAGTCCCTTTAGGTGTAAACACCCTAGGGAAAAGCTCTCTTTGGGGAAGAAGGTAGATTAAAAAATGAGGAAGATTAAGGAGGAGATCAGCTCCATCGAGTTTATTTCTTTCCTTTATGTTTTCATTCTATGGTCAGATTTTCCCTTTTTATGAGCTAATTTAGTTTTCTAGGGTTTTGATGTGGTCTAAACAATGAACTATGGTGTTTAGCTTTGATTTGTAATCTTTAATGTTTAGATTTTCTTATATATTGAATGTTCTATTCAATTCCTAATGCTTGTTGATGATTGATCACCATAAACATGATTTGTGGCCTAATTTGAGGTTGAGAAACATTAATTAGGTTAGATCATGAATGGAATGTCATGTTTCACCATATAATAGAGATATTTGTGGGTTACATGTATTTATCAATTTCTAATGCTTAATGCATCTCGTTAGGATTGTTTCGAGGTAGATACTTAACCTTTTTCCAAGGGCATTGCTTCGCTGGAAAAAGAATAGAAGTATGTGCTTAGGTGAAATCTTCCATTAATATATAATTTAGGCATCATTGGGACCATTTTGAATCTCACCATGGGAATTTGTTAGATAAAATCAAAACCCTACACTTTCTTGTAATTACATTTTCACTTTGTATGTTAGAGACCTTAGTTTAGGATTTATTTAGTTTAGTTTGTTTTCCATTTCAACTTCACCTTGGTGTCAATCCAAATAAAGTTAGGACTATTCTAATTACGGTAATTAGTAACCTAAGCCTCGTGGGATGATACTCATACTTTCACTTTTTTGTTTAAGGCGACGCATGTACTTGTGCGCATAGGCTTATACATTTTACATGGCACATTTCGAGCCTATTAAGTGGCTGAGCAAAAGAATCACACTCTGTTTAAATGATTAATGCAATGTTGATGTTTATATTTACCAAAACATGTGTGGAGAAGCCATTTTTTTGGTATTTACCTTTTGAATAAGGTACCAAAAAAGAAAGTAGAGAAGACTCCATATGAGTTATGGAGAGGATAATAGCCATCCTATAAATACTTGTGTGTGTCGGGATGTTTGACCAAAGTGGCAGTTCCTCCACCTAAAAAGGTGAAAATATGACCTAAAACTATTGATTGCATTTTCATTGGTTATGCACATAACAATATTTCTTATCGATTTCTTGTCCATGAGTCGGATATCCCAAATATTCACAAGAACGTGATAATGGAATCAAGGAATTTATCATTCTTTGAAGATGTATATTCATGTAAATCTAAAGAAGAGCTAAGTTCATCAAAATGAGTGCTTGAGACTATTAATGAAAATAGTCAAGATAAAGATAAAGGTGGTGAGGTAGAACCTAGACACAACAAAAGAGCAAGGACAGAAAAATATTTTGGTCCAAATTTTCTAACATATGAGATGAAGGGGAACCTCCAACTTTCAAAGAGGTAGTGAACTCTACAAAGAGTCTCATGTGGAAAGAGGCCATTAAGAGTGAAATTGATTCTATACTACATAACCATACTTGGGAACAAGTGGATATTCCATCAAGTTGTAAACCTTTAAGTACCAAGTGGGTTTTCAAGAGGAAACATAAAGTAAATGGATCAATTGACAAGTACAAACCAAGACTTGTGATCAAAGACTATAAACAAACTGAAGGCCTTGATTATTTTGATACATATTCTCCTGTGACAAGAATAAATTTGATAAGGATGGTGCTTGCAATTGTTGCACTAAGAAATTTTGAAGTACATCAAATTAATGTAAAAACAACATTTCTAAATGAGATTTGTGATGAAGAATCTTACATGGAGCAACCCGAGCCTTTCTACTCCCGACAAGAAAGGAGTCTCAGAATTAGTGAAATCCTTGTTTGGATTAAAACAAGCACCGAAACAATGACATGAGAAATTTGACAATGTCATGATGTCACATGGCTTCAAAATTAATGAATGTGACAAGTGTGTGTATGTCAAAGACACAAAACATGGATATGTCATCGCATGTATGTACATAGATGACATGCTTATTGTCGATAGTGATGATAAGATTACATCTACTAAGAACATGTTGAATTCAAGGTTTGACATGAAAGACTTAGGACTTGCTGAGGTTATATTGGGGATAAAATCAAAAGAACGTCAGATGGACTCATTCTAAGTCAATCACACTATGTTGAGAATGTTCTTTGAAAGTTTGACAAAGATAATTTTGGTATAGCCAAAACACCCTTAGATATAACTCTACATTTCTCCAAGAATAAAGTAGAGAGTGTTTCTCAAGTAGAATACTCTAGTGGCACAGGCAAACCCAATGCAGTAATTTAATAGTTGTATAAGACCGTACATAGCCTATGCAAGCACGAACAACCGAGTAGATACCGAGTAATCCAGTGCCGCATCGACAAGGAATTATGAGAGTATTAAAATACTTACGATTTACTCGTGATTATGGGTTGTACTATACAAGATATCTGGCCATACTTGAAGGATACCGCGATGCTAATTGGATATCTAATGTTAAAGACTCAAAATCTCAAAGTGGTTGTCTTTACATTGGGAGGAGCAGTAGTCTTATGGAAATCCTCAAAACAAATGATTATTGTCAATTCCATAATGAAATCTAAGTTTATAACACTAGATAAATATGGGGAAGAGGTTGAATGGCTATGCCACTTCCTAGAGGATATTCCAAGGTGGCCAAAACTTATGCCTCCAATATGCATACATTGTGATAGTTAATCTGCTATTAGTAGAGCACAAAACAGTATGTACAATGGTAAGTCTAGACATATTTGTCGTATACACAACACCATTAGACAACTACTATCAATTGGGGTTATCTCGCTAGATTATGTAAAATCTAGGATAACATCGCAGATCCGCTAACCAGAGGGTTAAATAGAGAGTTAGTTGAGAAATCATTGAGGGGAATGAGACTAAAGCCCATAAAGGAATAAGTTAATACAATGGATACCCAACCTAGCTTGACTGGAGATCCTAAGATCTAGGTTTAAAAGGGATAACTAAATTGTAAAGACTTTGATTCGATCACTGTGAGGATCTACCCATTGCCTACTATTGAATGACCAAATGATGAGTATATATGAAAATATGGTCAAAGGAAGTGAAGGTGGTAAATACTCAAAAACTGATTTTAAAAAGTAAATATACTCAAACAAACTTAAATGAAAAGTATTACCAACACTCATGCCCTTTCTGCAAGTGTATGGGTCATACAACTAATAAAGTGGACTCTAGGAGTCCCGACATCACACCATAGGGATTGGAGGTTCTAATTGAATTCAGCACTCGATCGGGGATCGCTTTCAACCCATAACGATTTCTTCAATTTTCAAACCAAGTGTTCCTGTCCATGTCAAGTGAACCCTTCTGGTTGTACCATGTAGATAGTCTCCTCCAACTCACCATGAAGGAAAGCTGTCATTACATCCATATGCTCCAACTCCATATCAAAATGAGCTACCCAACTCAACACTGTCCTGATAAAGGTATGTTTGACCATAGGGAAAAATATCTCATCATAGTCAACCCCATGCTTTTATGAGTAACCCTTTTTCTACTAGGTGAGCCTTGAACTTTTCACCCTCATTTTCTGAAACCGCTTCTTTCTTCTTGTACACCCACTTACACCCTATAGCCCTCTTCCCTTTAGGAAGTTCCATCAACTCCCATGTTTGGTTCTTATGCAGAGATTGCATCTCCTCCTCCATAACACCCATCTAGCTACCTTTCTCTTTGCTATGTACTACCTCTTGAAAGTTAGTAGGATCCCCACTACTAGTGATTAGTGCATAAGAAACCAAATCCTCAAACCATACCTAGTAGGCGGCTTGATAGTGCACTTGTCTCTGCTTGCCGCTATACTATTTGGCTATTGATATTTCGTACCAGCTCTCTCTACATTATGAGTACCATCCCTTGCATTATGAGTCTTTAGCTCCACCTATACCACATACTCATCATTGTAATGATTTTCTGGAGCCTGCTTTTTTTTTTAGTATTCTACAACATGACTTTCTCATATCACATCTCTATTGATCACCTTGTTTGCCTTCGAATCCTATAACTTGAAGCCTTTTACCCATTTTCGATATCCTAGAAAATGATTACCCAGAGTCAAATTTCAAGCTCAAATTTCTCCTCTCCAACAATGTGTGCATAAATGACATCCAAACACTTAACCTTGAGTGCTTCACTCTACACCCGCTTCATACCTCCGCAAGTTTCAATCTAATGTCATTCTTAGTAACCTATCGATCAACACGCCATACCCACCGCCTCCATTCGTAACTTCTTTTTCTCGCCTTGCCATCAATCTGATACATCGAGTCTTTCAGCTATAGATCTATTCATCCTCTCTACCACACCATTCTGTTGTGGTGTCTTTCGGACTATGAAGTGCATCTCAATCCCATGCGCTCCTTCCACAACTCTGTGAATCTCGAGTTTGTGTACTCTGTACCATTATTTGACCTGAGGCATTTGATCTTCCTCCCTGTTTAGTTTTCCACAACTTGAATTTGGAAAATGTTTATGACTTATGTCGCATGAAGCACTTCCAAACTTTATGTGAGTAGTCATCAATAAAGCTCACAAAAACATACACACCGCCTCCCAAAGTCATACTTACCAGTTCCTAAAATTTACGTGAACATAATCAAGAATCCCTCCGCTCGTGTCATTCGAACTACACCTTGTTCAATTTCCCCAAAAACATAATACTTATAGTCTCAAGCTTGCATGTTTTGATATTGATCGCTGATGTGGAGTGTGTAAAGTTAAGTAAAATGCAAGCCCATACGTGCGCGTAAGGCGCTGAGTTCACGTGAGTATGCTGGCTCGTCAAGTGTCGCCCTATGAAAAGAAGCGTATCGACACCGGCTAGCGCCCTAGATAATAGTTGGATTTGGTCTTATAGTGAATTATAACTAATTTAACTAATTTAAAGACATCCTAATATTCAAATTTTAATTCACTTAATGATGAGAAAGCTAGGGTTTTGTCGTCGCCTACCACACCTGATGGATTCTTGACCTAGATAGCGTATTTATTTAATATTACTTCATATGATTTATGTTAATGTTGGATCGTGCCTACAAGATACATATTCTCTCTCAGATATAAATGCCTATCTCGCCAATCGCGCATTACATCTTTGCTTCGGACCCCTTGACTTCGATGCATAAATGTGTGTGAACCCTAGTGCTACACTTGGAATGCGGGATATCTCTATACCCTAATTGACCAAGTGTTGCTTTACCCATGTCCCCATGAGTCATATTCTCTCGATATCAGAATCCTAGCAATAGCATGCCATAATTGGCCAAATAATAACATGTGATTAAATTTAGGAGTAAAGCAACCATACAAATTCATACCAATATTAAATAAACCACAATTAATGTATTAATCCATAATGGTGCTAAGCAGGTTGACAAAACCAGAGAGAAAAGTTAGTTCACAGTGATTTTCATTACAGATCGAAAAGATTTTTAATGATCAAACTAATCGTGAAAGAAATAAAAAGAAGCCGTTTCACGATCTCCTAACTGCTCCGCCAATCTTCTTCTTTATCCGTCTGTCGTTCTCTTCATTCTACATCCGAATCCCCTTTCTTTGCCTCCAAAATGATTCCCTTTTATATCTAGAGATACGGGCCCATCATTGGCCTAGAATTCCAGAGTTTTTAACGCTCCCGACTGAAAAGGAAAACCTCGCTACGCTGCGGCAAAGGGGTGCTACACCACGGTGTTCCCCCGAGGCTTTGAGTCCTCCCTGTGGTTCACAGAGCGTGGCCTCCATCGAGGCCGCAAAGGGCTACGCCGCAGCGTGGAGTGCCTCGCTGCTGCATACCCGAGGCTCCTACTGCACTTCTCATTCTATTCTTCCGTCAGGTCTTTCTTCTTATTATTTAGCTTCCTTTATTCCAATATCAAGTTATGGTCCTCGTAAAACATTATACATGGGATTAAAGGCAATATGAGTGAATATGAATGTGAATCATGCACCGAGCTGGTAAAACACATAGAAATTCCCATCAAATGCATGCATGATTCACTCATCAACACCTCCCTAACTTAGCTTCGCTTGTCCTCAAGCAAGAACAGACTCTAACCGGCAAGTACCTAAGAATAAAGCATAACTAACACCGACGATATGGGTCTAAAAGACATGATACCAGCAAGAAGTGGGTCAATATGAACTGGGCTTATTAGATCCAGGATCACCTAGGGTTTGTTCAATTTCAAGAATCAGACTGGTCGGCCTGACCAAGCCGGTCAACCCCCTTTTTAACACTCAATAACCTTTCCCATGAGTCTATATGGTCAGAGTGTGATCTCCAATGCATAAATAATTTCCGCACTCCCCAAACTTGAATTTAACTTGCCTATTCGGAATAGCTTAACACGTAAAGATTTACACACACCAATTTATTCACTCAACTAGTCCTGCGGATTAACTCAAGATCAAAATCGAAGACATTAATGCCAAGAAGTTTTAGGTGAGGGCTTCGTAGGCTGGGATCCATTGCGACTTCACCGCTGTTGGGTGCACCGGCATTCATTTTCCCTCGAACTTCACCCCGAACACTCAACCGAACTCCTCGAGGCTCCTGCATCGTGGAAATCATCCATCCTCTATCCCATGTGAAGGCAAGAAGTCAATGGCTCTCGCCAACACCTGCATAGGGCTTTGAAAGTCCTCGACTATGTCCGAGATCTGACGGATGATCCACTTATTCCAAAACCATAAGCCTCCAAGGCCATCCTTTTTTCTAAGGTGTCCATCACTGGGTGTTTAAACTTTCCAAGGTTCGTGTGTGTGTGATAACTTACTTTAAATGGTTTCGAGATCTAAAAGGAAGGCTGTGCATGAAGCTCATTCTCAACTTTTCACAATGTAGTCCCGATCGTCAAACAACCTTGGAGTTCCCTATTTACTCTAAAACACAGTCATTCTACTATTACTATGACTCCCATTTTTGCAATCATGGCCAAAACTAAGGCTGAGAACAATTAATACCAGCTCTGGAAACTACCATATCATAACAGTACCAAAAGCAAACATACTAGTACATAATGAACGAAACAAACAAAAAATAAAAATAAAAATAAAACTAATGTGAAAATTGTGACTAAAACATGTTGAAAAATAACACTAAGCCAACTCCGTACACCCAATATCCACATACACCACCAAACTTAAAACTGATAGTGTCCTCAATGATGTAAAGGAAATACAAAGAGATACGTCCAGAATCACCATGGAGGTGGCGGTATGAGTGTGAAAAGAGAGGAGATTTGAGCCAATCACGCGTGATATGGTCCCTCGGGTCGAGCGACGATAGCCATCTCTAATTCTCGATGGCATCCATGCCGCGACCTGTGGCAACACGATACCGAGACTCATCCCAATATGCGCTACACCACGGAGAGCGTGATGAATTTGGCCTGGGACTCCAGCCGACCGGGGAGGGGACCTCAGTGGTCGCCATCCCTGGTCGCCCTCACCAGTGCGCTATTGGGTAAAGATCATCATCTGGCTCTCATCCGACCGCCCGAGCTCCCGAACTCGCTCAGTGCTGGTGGCCGGTAGGTCGCCATACACCCGCTCCTTAGAGTCCACGATCGTGACTCGACTCACGCAAGATAAATGAGTAATCGCTGAGGGGTGGATCAGGCCCCCAGACATCTCCCGGTTGACTCCAATCAACCCTCTCGATGACCTGAACCGATGTCGCAACCTGAAACCCCGGGTCGCGGTGCAGGAGGATTGTCTGCTCCTTCGTAATCGTGTTAAGGTGGCAGTTGATTTTTACGCACAAAAAATTATACTGCATCTTAGCCACCTGGTGAGGGAGTATCCGAAATTGGTAAAATCACCTCGTTGATGAATGGGCGTTCACACGCCCTGGCCCTTGGTGAGCTCCTACATTAAGCGCTCATAATCCGTGTTTGCAAATAATGCTTTATATTTCGTGCTATCATCATCCAGTAGGTGGTAAATCCGGTTGATGGCTTAGGCCCCAAACTCGACCCACTTGTCGCGGACGAAAACAGTGGTGCCAACTTTAAATGGATGATTAGAGGAATTCTCGCACACCTGGGCTACCCAGTGACGTGGGTGCATGAGGCCCGCTACTGCAGCCTCGGGATAATGAAGTCAAGAACGCACATGTGGGAAACCTCATAGGGACAAACGAGCTCAACAGAGACTCATGGTATCAGCTCGCCTCCCTGAAATGAACCCCGTGTGGATATTCTAGCGGCAAGGAGCCTACGATAAGGAGCCTGGACGGCTTGTTTTGGGCCGGATCGACCCGTGGTTTCATCGTGGTCAATCTGTGGTTGTGGTTCTACAAAAAAAAAAAAAAAAAAAAAGGAGAGAGAGAGAGAGAGAGAGAGAGAGAGAGAGAGGAGAGAGAGAGAGAGAGAGAGAGAGGAGAGAGAGAGAAAGGGCGCTAAAAGTCGTGTGGGTGGGTGGGGGTGGGAATGAAAAAGCCGGCCCTGCTTTTTCAAAGAACTAAAAAAGTGCCCGCCACGCCGCGGCGTAGGGCTTTACGCTATGGCGAAGCATTGCTACGCAAGCATGCACTAAAGTTGAGAAGATCTATGCACGGCCAGTAGTGGTGCCACACAAGCAGACATAAGAAAGCTAAAACAAACGAAAGTTTCTTGTTTTCTACGCTACGACTTAGAGATCTATGCCGCAGCGTACCAGAAAGTATGGAACAAGTTTTTAAAACATGAATTTGGCTCTCTCACACTGTAATGAACATGTAAACCCCTTAGTGACAGTGCTTGCACCCTTCGACAACCTTGAAAAACTCACAAACACATTAAAACAAACAGCAAGCCACCCTTTATGCTCTATTTTCCAATTCCACTGAAAATGGCACGCTTCCTACAACCAATCGTAATGGCCACATACCCAATGTGGTTTTAATGTCCCGCATGCCCAAAGTGCATCATCAATCTTCGATCAGTCTTTCTCAACTACGGATCGCTTTCATAGAATGGACTTTGGCCCTCCTGAATTGACAACTTTTTTACCACCATTCGGTCACGGTGGTTGAGCTGGCGCGTATGCCACACACTATATTTTTCAAGACTCACAACTCTTGTTGCAAATGAGTACCACCATCTGTAATCAATGCTCGTGGAGTGCCAAATCGCAATATTATCGCAAGAAACCGCTGCTCACTCAGCATCATTAGCAAGGTGTCTTATCATTTCTACCCATTTTGAGACGAGACCACCGCAGCGAGGAATATACAAGTTATCGATCGAAGAGGAATAATCATAAAGTCTATCCCCACAAGTAACAATTAACTCTAGAATTGTGCGACAGGTTCATCCTATTTGGAATGTCGCCATTCTTTCGCACTTATCGCTGTATACTAAATCATATGATCTCAACAAGCTAAAGCCAAGAGGAAACCCGACAAGTACCTTTTGCCACTGGTCCTTGCCTCCAAGGTCCCCACATGATGCAGAAGGATCAGATTACTACCCATTTCATCTCCCAAGACACACGCTTTATCACTCGATCCACATCAAGCTTGTATGTATGAGGCCTTCCCGCCAGAGCCTTCAATGTGCAAAGAACTCCTTTTCTACTCGGTAGCCAAATCTGGGAGGGATAACCTGGCCACTATACTCACATAGTCTGCAAACCATGAACTGCCAAGGCCTTCAATTACTAAGAGCTACTCATTCGAAATTATCATTAACTCCACTCGTCTCTGTGCCCTTCCAACTCGTGGATGGGGATGGTCTCGCAATAGTTCTCTGCTCTTCTCGTCTCTAACCCAGTCACCCTGCACAGAGTACCATCGTATTGAACCCGCATCCTTACCATTGTGCACTTGACACAGTATCATAAAATACACTTATTACCAATCAAGTAGTGGCCTAAATTCTATCAGCGAAAAACACGCTGCCACTGTCTTTTTCAAGGTGGCATAATTGGATGGGCATCATTCAAAGTTCCTACTAGCATATAGCGATAACTCAAATATCCTTTTCTTTTTACGCTCAAAGATCGCTTCGATCGCATAGTCATCGGCGGTCGCATCAGCTCAAACTAGAGGTCCCAACTGGTGCTACAACCATGCCAAACATACCAATCTATCTTCAAGATTGAAAAAGCTTCACACACACCGCTTCACTTCAAAATAATGATGTCTCAATCAGTAAATCGATTCCTCCCCTAGGCTTGGTAATCCGAGAAAAGAGCAGAACCGCCAGAACCCTACGTGTCGTAGAAAGATTCTTATATACCCTTACCGATGACGGTGGAGGTAGTTTCTATCGTTTAACTTTCGTTTGTCGACTTTGGCCTTCATAAACCGGTGTTCAAGTACACGCTTCGTACTATACAAAGTGGCACTTCTCCCAATTCAACACAAGATCGGGCTCTTCACATCTACCAAGACCGACCTCAGTTCAGACAATTACATGAGTTCTAATATTAAAAAGTCAGCCCATGAACACCTCTCAATTGTCTTTCAACTATATCTCGAGAACATGGCTTCATCATACGTTGCTCAATGTGCTCAGATTGCACACCCAACGGGCATCCAAATTCTAAATGCGAACTTACTCATAAAGTGGTAAGAATGCTGGTTTCTTCTGATCTTCTAGATATAAATATATTGATTTGCAATAAATACTCCATCCAAGAAATAGTATTAATGCCTCTATTAAACCTATCTAACTTCTTATCCATAAATGGCGTGAAAAAAGTATTTTGTAGTCTTATTCAATTTTCAGTCAATGCAATTCTCCAACCCGTGATCATTCTGTATTGCAACAATGTAATATTCTCCGCCTTATCCTTGTTTCCTTCCTTCCTGCCATCAGCATCTTTTCTTTTTCTTCACCCATCCTCCTTTATTTAAAGTAATAACTCAGATCGGTTCTACCCATCAACTGTTTAAATGGGGATAAACACCTTACCTAGCTACTTCAAGATTTCCTTACCACTACTTCTTCCATGGTTTGGATTCAAGCTCTCTGTGCTTCCACCAAGGTTTACACTATCTTTCTAGCAAGAAAATTACGTGATACACATGTATGACTAATCTCGCTAAATGCCCAGACCACTAAGTGCATCCAGGATCCCCCGAGTACCTCAACAACTTATCTTCTTCTCACAAGTAGTGATGCCGAAATAATCACTCGGTAGCGGAGACATCCCTAAGATAAGCATAACCTCAAACATCAAGTAAAGGTTTTTGCTCCATCTCGTAGTTGTTCAAAGGATGGCACCAATGCTCGAGCACTTCCCCTCCTAAGGGGCCGGGCATCATTTCCTTCTCATTAAATGGAAGGTCCATCCATTTCACATTCCTTTCGGGAATTCTTTCTCCAGCTTAATTCACTCGTACTGTGCTACTCCAAAGGGTCAAGAGGACTACTACAGTACACCATAGCCTCTACTGGCTCCCTACTTCAGCTACGATCACTTTACTCGGGTGTCCACGCCTCAAACACATTGGATGAACCTCACTATCCCGCACTCTCACTTCAACTCTCCCCGCTTCACATCAATCACAGCTCATCAGCTGGCTAGAAATGGTCTACCCATTATGGGTATTTCTTTTATCTTCTTCCATGTCTAAACGATGAAATCACGTTACGAACTCGTTTCACCTTCACTGCATCGTCTTCTACTACCCCCTCGGGATGCTTTAGTGACTCGTTTACTAACCGGCGACTATAAGAAGTGAAAATCACCCAATCCTAATCGTTCGAATATCGATAACGGCATGAGGTTACTAGCTCTCAGCCACACAAGGCCCTTCTGGGGAAGACAGCCCTGATGGTACAAGTGGATAATAAAACTCGCCAAGGTCTTTAGCCAGGGTTAATTTCTCCGGGCTGACGGTACTACATTCCTCGTTGAGATTCACTGCCCAAAGTCCGACACTTCTTTTCTATAGGTATCCTCTTCATGAATTAAGACACCATATGTTTAACATGATCAGAAATGGAATGCTTATATGCGCTTTAACACTTCCATAAACTTGGTGGAATTACTCGCTTCAATTTATTCTTCAGCTGAGGGTACTAATTGGAACAGTGGGTTTACTGTGGCTGTCGATCTTAGCCGAAGGATTTCTTCCAACAATTTTCTCTTAGGTTGTTCCTTTCTATCTTTTTCATTGACGCTCAGATTACTCGCTACATTTCTATAACTCGGTGAATACTGGTATCGTTTAATTCTCTCGCTACTTCTCAATGTGACAGTTTTACATGTCTATTACCTTTCTCGTCTGCCCACTCTATTACAGGTAATAATCCGTGGTCATTCTCGGCTAATAATGTGGCTATTCGCTCATTTGCACTTCTAGGTTTCTCTCGAAGTCATTCGATTCGTGAGCCGGGTGGATTGAGCCAGGGCTACCGAGCTTGGTTTTGGAATGTGGCCTCTGCCTCATTCATAAATGTGCTATGGGAAGTCAACAGCGCCGGCTAAGGCTTCTTCCAAATCCACTTTCTTCTCGGGCGCTTGCTCGGCCAAGTGCAGCATACCATTCCTGGCTATTCCTTAGTCATAGTTCACTGGTCTGATTATTCGCTACTCTCCAACCCCGGCCTTACTACGCCAGTTCTAGTACCGCTCTCCGAGCAGGGTATTACTCTATATCGTCCCGTTGTTGCTGGGATTTTGCCGACATACCGTGTTTCGCTTCATCGTCGCCCGCTCTTGACCGACAATCCATAAGATCGTGTTGTTTTCCAAGACTCGAGATCTCCACGTGGTTATTTTGAATAGCATTCACCATAACTTTCTACTTTCAGAGTCGCTAGTTAACTCGTGGTGACATGGTTTACTGTGTTACCGAGGAACTTCGTGTTTGCTCAAGCATGGACTCCCAGTGCCGATTCATCTCGAGGCCACTCGATTAGTATTAGTGGCCATATCTTCCCACATCTCATGCTTGATCGCATCTTTATCAAAGCACCTCAAGGCATCAATGATCGGCTCCCAAATTATCACAAACCATTATAGAACGGTGCCATTTGTATCCACCTAGTTAACTCGCATGGGCATCTCCCGCAGGCTCATTAAATCTCTCTGTGTTTCACAAGTTCCTCTCGACTATCTAACGTGTTAATCTTCTTACACCGCCAGTAATATTTAAGGGGTGTGGAAAATTTTGGTCAGAAATTTTTACACTAAGTTCCACGAGGTAATGGAATCCTGGTCGGCTAGGTCAACCAATGCTTAGCTCCTGGCCGCTATGACAGCGGAATAGACGCAATATGAGAGCTTCTTCATACTCCATTATAATTCACCGCGGTCGCAAACTTCAAATAAAACTCAGCAGATGTGCATTCGGATTTCACTAGGAACCCATGAAACTCGATATCGTGGAGCATTTGGCAGAGTTATCTTTTCAAATTTTTAAAGTTGTTCTGGGCTTAATGGGAGGTCGTCAGATAGCTAACTAAACAATCGAGGTGGCAAGGCGCACCTCATAGCATATGCGATTATCGTCGCATAAACGACCGTGGCCCGATTCTATGATTTTGTCCATTCGATCCACCCGTGGTTCATTCCTTTCTCGAACCCGCCCCTTCATCTTCGAATTTTGCACATTTTAAATTAGGTCATGGTGCTCTTCCAGAATCGATAATGTCCGTTTCGGTTCGTAGATCGAATAGCAATTCCCCCGATTCATTTCAAGATGCACACTAATCGTCTCCTGAAATCACAAGTATGCCTGGACCAAGTCACATCATAGATGGACAGGCAAAATTACTAAAACAAAGAATAATAAATGATTAATACAAAAGAACTAAATAAAATAAAATAAAATAGATCCAAAGTACAATCTATAGCACTGTTGTCAATATCAACACTAAACCTCTTCTCGGCAACGACACCAAAAACTTGACGGGCTGATAGTGAGTGTGTGAAAGTTAAGTAAAAATGAAAGTCTTTATGCGCAAGTATACTCGTCGAGTTCATGTAGTATAGTGTCACAAGCGGCTGTCCCTATGAAGAGAAGCTGCATCACACCGCTTAGTGTCCTGTGATAATAGTCGATTCGGTCTTATAGTGAATTATAACTAATTTAACTAATTTAAAGACATCTTAATATTCAAAATTTGATTCAAGTAATGATGAGAAAGCTAGGTTTTGGTCACACATCACACCCATGGATTTCGACCCAGATAGCGTGATTATTTAATATTTCATATGATTTATGTTAACTGGTCGACTGCTCACAAGATATTCTCTCTCTAGACATACTGCCTATCTCGCTGCTAGGTGTATTGGCACTGTCACCCCTGACTTCGAGATGCATAAATGTGCAAACCCTAGTGCTACACTCGGGAACGCGAGATATCTTTATTCTCATCAATTAAGTTATGCATCATGTCCCCATGAGTCATCTTCTCTCGATATCGACTAGCACAAGATGCCATAATCACAAACAATAACATGTGATTGCACCAGAGCAAAGCAACCATACAAATTCTATACTAATATTAAACCAATTAATGTATTAATCCATACAAGTAAGGTTGACAAAATCGTAGTATATAAGTTACCTATAGTTACTTTCATTATTATGGGATCAAAGATTTTAAAGATCAAACGAATCAAAAAGAAAAGAAATATAGAAGAAGTCGCCTTTGCGATCTCTCTAATCCGTCTCCGCCCAATCTTCATCCCGTATGTCCTCTCTTTATTCTACCCTTTATATTTATACTGCCCATCATCGTCTAGAATCTCTGTGAGATTTTAACGCTTTCGATGAAAGAAAACTCGCACATTATGGATAAAGTGGTGCCACGCCACTGTACTCGAGGCTTTGAGTCCTCCTTGGTGGTTCAAGCAGCCAGGCCCTCCACACGCCAGCGGCTACGCCTAAGCACGCTGAGTGCCTCACGTCAAGGCACCCGAGGCTCCCGCCACACTCTTATCAGATTCTCCGCTTCGTGTCTTTTCTTCATTATTTACTCCTTTATTCCAATATCACGTGTCCTGTAAAACATTATAGTATGGGGGATTAGCACAATATTAGTGAATATGAATGTGAATCATGCAATTAAGCTATAAAAACACATTGAAATTTTATTGAAATGCATGCATAATTCACTCCGATCAGATACCCTTCAATAGTTTTCTTTTATGAAGCTTCATCATCCCACGCTCACTCATAGGTAGATATTCTCTACTAGGGGCTGTACTGTAGATATTCCCTAACTGAAAGATATGTCAGATTATATAACTCAGTTTCACTTGCACTCCACCTATAATTGTGGTACCTAACAATTCAGAGATATTCCTAATGGCTACTTCTTCATCACCTCCCTGGGCTAAGACACCTTTTCTCACCTTCATTACTCTAATATTAGCAGATTTCTTTTTAGTTAAAACCATTACCATCTAGAGTCCCCTAATGAAATCGGCTTTCTTCTTCTTTAGATCATGAACATGCTGTCTAACATCACACAACGTTTAATGACACCATCAAACATCTTAACTCCAATATTCCTATTCACAACCCTGCATTAAGCATCATTACCCATAAGAACATAACCATAATTTACTAACTAGTAAGTGTCAAACCAGCCTTTATCTAAGGTCATATGATAAGAACACTAAACCATAATCCCGCATCCATTAGATGATCTCGACTAGATGAAACTGAAAGCATATCACCATCACCTCTCTTTGAGTCTCCTTCTTCTACTACATTCACAGACTTTGATGAACCTTCTTTGATTTATATGCTCCCTTTCTTCCATTCTAGACATTCTCGTTTTATGTGCCCTTTTTTCCCGCACTTGTAACACTGAATATCCTTCCATCTCCTCGATTTAAATTAAGATTTTGTTTCATCAACTCACTCCGAGACTTGTTTCTTCCATGCTCCCAATTACCTTTGGCCATAAGCTCCTCACTCGTGAATTCCCATCTAGCTTTCTTCCTTTGATTAAAAGCTATAGGCACCCGTGATTCTCTAATTCTAGGTTTTTTCCCCACACTCCAGTAGTAACCAGACATTGTCATAAGACTCAGTGTGCAGAGAATTCACTAAAAATCAATGCCATGTTCCTTTCTTCAAACTTCACATCAACTCGATTCGTATGACTACGATTTGATTAAACACGTTTATGTGTTGATCTAATGCTGACCCTTCTACCATCTTTAGACCATACAACTTCTTCTTAAGAAGCAACTTGTTCACACGACTTGACATGTACCGACTCTCCAACTTCAACCAGATTGCTACCAGAGATTCCTCATCCTTGACATGGTACATCACCTCATCGGCTAAGCACATCCTGATAGTCGACGTAGCCCTTGTTTCTGAATCCTTCCAATCTGTGGACATTATTTCATTCGAGTTGTTTTCCACTCAATGCCTTCACCAAACCTTACTGCACCAACACATCCTTAACCTTCCTCTACCACGATCCGTTCCCGACCATCGAATTGGCGTTTGTAGGAGATTGTAGCCTATGCTATGATACCAGTTGTTATGAATCATGCACCAATGGTGATAAGAATCAGAGAAGAAAAACAATAACACAATACACGGATTTACAAGAGTTCAAGAATGTGTCACATTCACAAAGAACAACCCGCTCAAAATTTCATGTCATCACCTAAATAGTGCTACTTGTATGGTATTTATAATAACCTTAGATATGATCAAATTACAAAAATACCCCTATACCATGAACATATCGCACAGACCAGCCTGAGGCTTCGACTTAACCCCACCTATTATTTTGCTCGCCTAAATAAAGAGGATATGCCTAAAAGGCAAGTATCGCCACTGCGAGACTTGCCCAATTTTACTCTCAATATGAGCCACATGCCATAACAAAAACCATCGAACATTTTCAGATATGTTTTGAAAATAAATTAAAACCAAATAAATCCATCCATTAAAACATAAATCCATAGTTAATTTCATTCACTCCTTAACGGAAATTCCAACACATACAAAATTGAAAATTTTCTCTTATTTAATTGTGGATTTCATCTTCTAGTCAAGAACATGACTTATGATGTGGCTGCATATATACAACATCCATTATTTGGGCCGTGGGCTTACGTCCATTCCTAGCATCAAAATTCTTTACATTTCTATTCCCAAAATCAGCCCAATATTGATTAAGTGGCCAAGCTGTAGAAGGAGCTTAAGTGTAATAGATTTCATCTCATGATTAAGAACATATCTATGCTTTAAAAATTGGACTGGTCACTGAACCAATTTACAGTTGAATGATGAATCGGCGGTGGGAATTTCGTTTAAACTCGACAATGTCATAAATATATAATTCTATATTTTATTAAAAATTAATATTTTATAATATATTAATATTTTTTAATTTATTAAATAGAACATGATATTTAAATATCAAAATCTATTGAAACCCGAAATATTATATAATTTTAATTTATTTATGTAGCATATCCAATTCATGTAACATTTTAAATGTTTGAAGTGGTACTACATTTCTGAACTTTGAAATTTGAATTTCTAAATTTTGAAGTGGTAGTGATTCAGATATTGTTTCGTTTCTAAAACGATGTGGTTCTTGATAGGGGAACCAATAAATAGAGGATGCATGCAAGAGAAAAAGTCAGACGGGATTTTGTGTGGTCCTACTCCGAAAGAAAGCAATGGTTGGAGGTAAGTCTTTCAATCTTGATTAAGTTTCTAATGATAGAAACATGTTTAGGTTAATGGATGTTTCTTAGATTTGGTATTAGAACATGATTGAACCTCGTGATAAATTTTTGTAAGTTTTACATTTGTAAAAATTTGCAATACAAGATTTCATTTTTCCATAATTCTGGATCTTTCTAGTTTTTATGTTTCATTTATTTTGAAGCATTCTCATAATCTCATTTTTACTTGATTTAATGTTTTTCTTTAATTTAAAAGGACTTTATATGGATTAAAAATCGATTTTTTTTATTTCGTTTTTCATTTTGCAGAGCTAAACCAACAAAAAGATGATCCATTTTATTTTAATAATAATATTATAATTTCTAATGAAATATGTTTTTTGTAAAGTTTTAAGGCTCTGCCTTACATTGTAAAAGGTTTCTTTAAAGTCTTGGCTTTGAAAGCCCTTTTATTTTATCACATTGGGCTTGCTTATGGGTAGTTTCTAAATAGGCCTTTTGAACCATTTTAAGTGGTAGTTTTGGCCAAACCATTTTAAAATTGGATGATAAAAATTATTTGAAATATACGTTTCATGGGACGTGAACTCAAAACCTTAGAATCAGGTGTTTAAGTGTTTATATATATATATATATGTGAATGTTCCCTTTCAAATTAATTAATTGTTTAGGCATTATTTATTGTATTACTCAAATCACATTTATGCATTAAATATATTTGATTGATTTTAATGCTTTATTGTGCATGAATACTATTTTATATTTATGCTTGATTATTTTATGTATAAAATCCTTTTGTGCATGATATTTATGATTAATTATGAAATTTATGTTTATTTGAGGTATAATAATGTGACTCAATTATTTGCAATCATATTTTATTTTCACAAATTGTACAAATTAGATATTATTAGAATTTGTGAAAAATTTAGGTTTTCTCATAAATCTTGATTTTATACATAAAACTTATGCTTAGTGCTTGAATTATAAATCACATTAAGAAATGTTCACTAAATAAATTTAGATAAATTTTTTAGGTGAACAATTAAGTCATGAATAATGTTCCTAAACATTAAGTAGAGTCTGTTCCTAAACATTAATATCTTTTAAAGCATTGTCCAAGTGGATCAATTCCCACTTAGCTAATTAGAGACTAAGTACAATATATTTAATTAGTTAAGATTACATAGTTAGTTAAGATCACATAAAAAACGAGACATAAAAATTATAATGAATTATACTTAATTTAATGAAATTTACTCCGTAGGGAATTTTCTTATATCCATATAATTAATTATGATAAAATACCATATTATTTTCATAATAAATATACCCACAAGAATTATGAATTGGAACATAATTTGATAGTTTTATCTTTAAGGATAAAAAACACAAATTATTTCATGTTTCTTCAAAAGGCAAACATTATAGAGAGTGGTGTCAGAACCTATGGCATTTAATGGTAACCTAGTGGCCCATACATGTTTAGGAAAGTCATGTCAAGAGCCTCAAGGCTAATGGATTTTTAGCGGGATCATCGCGACCCTTCCACTTTACTTAGGGACTTTCAGATATAAACATGCATTACCTATTCGTTTGGGTTACTATTCACCCATCAATGTTAAAGAATTTGGTGTTTCTATCATAAAGTTAAAGTGAACTATTTGAATAAAGATTTAGCCCTCATGTAATCTTTATTAAATTATATATAATGTAGTGCATGTCTTACATTGATAACACAAGAAATTAGTGATATAAGCCTCAAATCTAATAATAATCCTTTGAAATTTTTATATTATCTCAACTTGCTATTTACATGAGCCTAGAAATTCCAAACCTTAGGAGTGACAACTACAAAATATGGAAAAAGTGCAACCTTGTCCTCAAGGTTTAAGGTGGAAACCTATCATGCATGATGCTCTTTTCCCCTAGTTCCACAATCCCGGATTCTACTTCCTGAATCTCAAGTAATAATAGCTGAGGTTTAAGACAATGACGGTTCTGAATTTCATCGCAATCAAGCGTAAGGGGCCTGGGGTGCTGTTACATTGATTGTTAGGAACCTTCGAACTGCTGAACGCAACGAACCTCGCAAAAAGGTTATCTGACGGCGACATGCCGGCCACGTCTCAATGATTAAGTTAGTAAACGATGGAGAAGAAACAGAGAGTTCACCCAATTAGAATTGTCTTACCTTTACCTCGTAGGGGATCTTCCCAATTTATAGGGATTGCCCCCAAATCTCCGCTTGCTTTAGGAATATGTTTTTCCTTATCAAGGATTATCCTTTCGAGAAATAAGGGATAAAATATGTTTTTCCCTTATCAATGATTATCCTTTCCAGAAATAAGGGATAAAATATGTTTTTCTTTATTAAGGATTATCCTTTTGAGAAATAAGGGATTTGGAAGCTAGGAAATCTACGGATAAATATCTCTTTTACGTATTTTCCACTTTCATATACTTATCCATAACAAACTCCCCATATGTGGTAGGATGGCCTGTTGGGGGCCTTAACATTCCAAACGAGCTACCCTGAAGCTTGTCTATAGGAAGACACCCTAGCTTTCTCAAACATGCTTCAAGACTTTTCCGTCTAGATAGTCCCTCCCCGGTCTTAAATACGGGCAAGTGCTCGCCATGTCACAATGCGGCTAAGCTGTCCTCGCCCATCGAAAGTAATGGGTTCATAGATTATGGTGTACTCACAATGTTCCCTTTTCCCTACCGGTTGTTCTCAGGCTTCTTCCATCAAAGAATATATCAGGTTTCTGTAAACCTCAGGTGTGGGAAAGTTGAAAGGGATCGGGAGAATTACGTGTACATTGAAAATGTCATAAGGTGAAGTGTTAGATATAAAGTGCGGCAGCAATGCACGCTTCTAACATGTTCATGGCGCATGATGTCCTAATAAAGACATTCAATGAGCCCGTTGATGTTTTGCCCCTATATATAGGAGTTGGGCTCCGAGGCTTTCCCTTTTTATGATTTCACAAAGCTCTTTACTTACTACAAATTCATTTCTCTTGCATTTCTACGAACTATTCTTTTCAGAGATCCCTTTACAGCCTTAAACTTTCTAGTGAGTTTGTTTTTTTGTTAAAAATTAGCTTCAGATCACCTTCTTAGTGGTTTTGTGGCTCATTTATCAAGTGTTTCGGGGTTGAAATATTTCTGTTTCTTTCAGGCTTAACATCGTTTGCCTCTGAGGGATTTCCTAATGATGGAGTCAAGAAAAGGTATGGGTGTCTAAAGCCAGAGACCCATTAGGTCCTCGCTGGCTGTTCTTGCTCGTGGTTCCCAGTTATGTCGCTAGAAGATCGTTAAACCTCCAAAGGGGGATTTCTTTTGTCTGAGGTTTTGCTGACCTCCTCCCCACTCCTTTTTGTTTGCTCAGAGCATGGAAAGAGGTTAGAAGAGACTACGCTTAGGCTCTTCACAGCAGGCCCCAGAAGGGTAGAGATAATTTTCAGGTATCACCGAGAGCAATTTTCTACTGGACTCGCTCTCCCATCCCTCTCGTAAAGGCCGCACTTCTACTAGCACCTCTACACTTATACATCCTAACGTCTTTCGAATCTTACGGGTCAGAAGAAGCAAACCTCTACCAAATTGATATTCCTGCTAGAGGATCGATTTGTTTACACTTGAGCTTCGATCAAATACCGCCTATCTATGTCAAACACACTCGACCAGAATTTTGTACACTCCGGCCCTAATTTCCAAGATCAGTTTAAAGGGGCTGTTTTAGTTAGCCGCCCGTGCAATGACGCTCGCCTCCAGTGGTTTCATTCCGACTGAACTAAATTTCTCTCATTTTGTGGTTAGTTTACTTTGATGAAGCTTGTATTCTCTTAGTCGTCTAAGTTTCTGATGATGCCCCTTATTTCAACTTTTCTGTGTTTGTGAGGCCTGTCGTTAGCCGGGTGGAGAAGGCTGACTGGATCAATCTGACGACCGAGATTAATTTGCAGTGGGAGAGCAATCATGAGTTCCTCTCGTCCTCGGGAAGAACTTGCAATATTAGTGCCAACCCCTTTCAAGTATATACGTCCCCGGGCTATCCCTTGTCCACATTGGGCAGGCTTATCAAGGGTGAACATTATGTTCTCGGGCCGACCCTCTAAAGTCAACTCGCGCTTCTTCATAAGCTTAGGTCCTCCTCAAGAGCTCTCCTAAGTCGAGACCACCGGGGAGCCTTAATTAGCCAGATCTCATTCTGAATAATCATCTCCTTTAGCCGTGCAGACCTTAAAGCCTCGCCCCTGTAGGAAGAAAAAGAAGAATAAAGAGCAAGAAGATCGCACAGATAAAAGGATACGGCGGGGATAAGAAGCTCGTGGATCAGGATCCAATAGCAGCTGAGTCGACCGAGGAGAGGGAGGGACTATATGTCTAACCCTCACCGTTGGATTTTCCTCAGCACGCAATGTGTATGGGCCATAAGCGCCAAAGGGGAACCACTTCTACTTCAAGCAATTAGAAAGTGTGTAAAAATGCGGCTGAAACTATTCGGTCCATATGAAGCTGGCTCTAAGAGTCCGACAAGAATTAATGCGGGACTCTCTAATGTGCCTTCGATGTCCTAACGACTTTAGAGTGGCGCCACCAGACGCCTAAGAAGGTCAGGCAACGGCTGAGACCTCCCACGCCGACTGCTGCAAACGAGGCTTTTTTGCAGAGATGAACTGCAGCCCCACCGCTTAAATGACCGCCCAATAATAGACTCTCAGAGCCCACAAGGTAAGGCCACTCTCGGGTAGGTCAAAATGGCTCACCGTTAGCCGATGGAGGACCGCCTTCGGCGACACGTCTACTTCCCCACCCAATGCCGCCCCTGTAATATTCACCGATGGAACCATTTTAATAAGAGGGACTCTTCTGCGGCACATATGCGCAAGCTATACCCTAATCTCCTTCGAATACTGGTGGTGGCTCGTGGAGAGGAGTATTCCATTACCTTCCCGAACTACATGGATAAGAAATCCTACCAACGTGTGAATGAGACTGATGTCAGCAACCACAACTTTGATAAGACGACCAGCCAAGATGGCTAAACTTATAATTGTTCAGGCCACTTTTATGGGCCTGGATTCTATGTGATTATCTTCAGAGGGTTGTCACAAATGATCTCGAACACTCACATACTAGGCATTGAGCTCACCTTTAGGCCGGGGGTGGCTTATAGCTGTGACTTTATGCCTAGTCGTCGTTTCTAAGCACTCAAATTCGTATAATGCCCCGGGTCGAGACTCAAAGCTAGATCAAAGCACTGGGAGTCTTAGAGGCTACACAGTGTAGGAAAATCAGGAGCTCAAGGAAGGTGGGAGGATGAAGCCAAATAAGAGGCATAGTCACCGCTAACCCAACAGTGCTGCATTTGAAGGCCGTCTGAGGACAAAACTAGCCAGCTCAAGATGCCCGGTGGTCACAGATGAAGCAAAGTGTATATCGAGAGCCGAGGTCGCCCGCTCGAGGTTGGAAAGAACTTCACTTACGAGATCTGGCGCTTAAGGATGAAGCGTCTTCTCCACTTGCCAGGCGATAAAGGGGCCACGGAGGCATCACTAAGGCCCTGAGTTGATTTCTATACTTGCCACGGTGTCAGAATGCTCAAACACAACATCTATGGAGACTAGCCAGAGGTTCCAGATGGCATGCCCACTTGATCCCGCTCCTCTAGAATTCTTCATGAAACCCCAGCCCCTAGCTCGAAAGTAATCTTTAAAACCCGATAAATCTCACTTTCCTCAAAAAGGGTAAAATAGTAATTTCGTCAAAACTATAATTTTTCTAGGATCCCTGATGATGAAACATACTCATCGTTGAAAATTGTCTCAAGAAAATCTGGGGCCTACCACGACTTTTGCGAATTCTTTAGAGGCCAATTACGCTTTTCGAGGCACGTGTCAAAAGGCTATAAACGGCCAGAAGAGAGCATGTGGATGTGAAAAAGTCATTTACTACATGCACCCATGTGACATTATGTCGTAGTGATTAGTGAGATTATGGAGATGAATGGCTTTAGATTGCCATGTGTCAAGAAGTTAAATGAATGCACGATGAAAATTTGAAAGGTTAAATGAATAAAACAAAAGAGGAACAGTTTTCTTCTTCCACCTGAAGAAACAAAACGTGCAGAGGGTGTGAGATTCAAGCTTTAGAGAGAGAAAGAGTGACTCTCTCTAGATTTCCCAGCATTCATCAGCTTCGCTCGTCGAGCAAGAATAAAGTTGTTCTATGTGCGAGGGCTACGCGTGACACCAATTGGGTGGAGTTCCACTAACCCAAGAGGCAGGATCTTTCCTACTGGGTTTATTCTTCGCTAAGAGCCATTTTGGCGGATGAGAGGATTTGTCGAGGCCTAGAAGGTCGGTTATTTCCATCTCAAAATCTTTCGTAACCGTAAAGAAATCCCTCGCTGATATCGGCCGGAACAAAGGCCGACCCGAGGCTCTACTATTCACTTGATTTGGTCGCGGTGGATTTTCAGGTTGTCGCGATTAAAATGAAATTCTGCTCGGATTATTATTAATATGAGCTAATTTTGGTGTTATTGATCGTGTGAATTAAATAACATGAATTATGTTAATATATTATTGTTAAGGTGAGAAATGATATTAGTACGAATATTTCTAAATGGCAATAATGCATTCATGCACTAGGGCACCCTAGAACGTATAGTGTGAGTGCAAGGACAATTTAAAATGAAAGAAAAGGGAAAATGGTCAGAAAGGAATTTCCACAAGATTTTTCGAAGAATCGTTTCAGAGTCAGTCCAGGAACAGCCATCCTGAAGCGACCATGACCGTTTCCAAAGAATTACCTTAAATTCAATTTCTTAGATCGGTCTAATGCATTTTACTCTAAATTCAGGTAAGTTTATGAACATTTTTGTTTTGAAAACTGTACTTTTAGTCATTCGCTTATGATGTGTGAGAGCTCTATGAGAATTCGCATATGGATCAGCGCTTAGATATCTTGCTAGATTCAAGGATTACCTGAGTGTGATCGTTCTTCCGCAGCGTGCACTTTAGGTGTGCAAACCCACATGTAGAAAATTATCACGATCGAAAGATCGCCACCCACGAGTCTAAAACCCATTTGATTTTAATCCGGCTTTTCTGAAAGATAAGATAATTGTTGATTCATATAACTAATTTATAAATTTAATTTCATGTAAAACACAATAGGCGAAAAACTAGCAAAACTGAAGAATTCATCCCGGCATTGCAGAACAGCTCTAACTGAAAACAAGTCATATGTTGTTCTCGCTTTGTTAAGTTATTCTGCAGTCAACATCACCATAAAGACCAGTTAATGAGGTCATAATTTCAAGAAAGTGTGGTTAGATACAAAAAACGCGTTATTCAAGTAAAATCTGAGGCCTGACTTGATCCGCACAGCCATGTACAGCTGTCAGAGAAATGACGCTGGCACTGGTGTCAAACGGTACCCTTATCTAGGTCATGACGTGTATTTCAGTCAAGATGGAATCAATCGAGTCACACCATGAGACTATGCCAACTCACAGAGTCGGAGGAATCAATGAGGTTAAAAACCTGGCTGATTTGAGGCCTATGGGGAAACCCCACTGCCGAGCCAACAAGTCCCAGCTTAGGGGGAATCAAGTTTCAACCACTTTGTTATTCATGACTCTAAGGGAAAGGTCGCCAACACCGAGGTTGGCAATCAAAGAAACACACTCAACATTTGCCAGCCATGTCGTAAACCTAATATCAGTCAATACGAAACCTCTAACGTAAGTCCTGACGGCAAATGGAAGCACACTTCACTTAACTGGCCAAGAGTCTTCATGAGGTCACTAACTCACCCAGGTCACAACTAATACACACTACCGAGAATCAACATCCTGTGTCAATTAGTTTAAAGCAACTGAGACAACTTTAACTGCAAAAGGAGTAATTTGAGGGTCGCACGCCATACTGATAACGACTCGCCATGTGAATAGTGCCAATACACTGATTATCGAGGCTCAACCCAAATTATGGGGAATATATCAAGGGGTAAGGATCAAAAAGAGTTGCAACTAAAAAGAAAGTCACAATCTATGTATAGTAAGAAATGCGAATGGGCCTCTAACCGCAACCAGGTCGCCACGCAAAAGGGCAACAAAGAAGTCCCGACTGTAATCAGCGGTGATAACGAAAAGGAGTTGTAACTCGCACCACAGTCGATCTAATCGGCGTGAGAAGGAACGACAACAAGGCACGTGAGATTCAGGTCGCACATCAATTTCAGAATGAACGATGTTGAGGCTGTCATAACGATTAATCAAAGCCAGAAACTGGCTCAACTGAAGAAACTCGGTGATCATCCGAACTGATAGAGGTAGAAACTCAGGTCGCGACATCAACCCGAGTCGCGAATTTAGATAGCGAATCGGGCTTTTCTCCGGAATTTCATCGGATCTTTGGTATCTTCAGTCGCATTTTCTTTGACAGATATAATGTATGTTAGAAATAAGAAAGTAACTCCCAACTTTTTCTAATTTCACACTCAGAACTCATGGGAGAAATAAATGGTTCATCGTATAGCTAGAGGTGAGATCTTTATTTATTTTATTTTATTTTCATTTTACTCTTTCTTTTATCTGAACTATAGTGAACCTGCAAGTAAACGACAGTTGATCTCATTTATATATTTTCTTCAAACACGCCTCAAAATTGGGAAATCAGATAAATTTATGAATTCATTTTCGCTGACCTATGCAATATATGGATAAAATGGATCGATGCTCCACGTTAAACGATGCAAGAATTAGAATCAAACAATGATCTATCATCATTAGTTGTACCTCTTTTTGCAAAAATATGGAGGAGAATTTATTTGGCCAGATTTATTTATTTGGTGCGTTGAATCTGGTAAGTTCCTACCAGAAAATTTACCATTTCAGCTTTAAGAGCATCTCGCGATTTTCGTGATGCCTCCCGTGACATAGAGTTGTGAAGATTCCCAAGATTTAGAGCATTCACTTATGGGTATAGGATTTACCATCGGTTGAATCGCTGAGCTCCGAAGTCTATTTCCTGATAAATCCCATTCAACATACTGTGTCGAGGGAGTATTTAATGAATATAAATAATCAGAGAGTTCACCTTAATTCAAAGTAAGCTCCAACCCTCGTGGTTACCCCAGATCTAATCATGGGAAAAGAAGAACCAATGATCGGCGGGATGAGCCACTAATTGCAGAGAACCTCTTGAAAATCTCGTGAAGGAAAGCAAAAGATCTCAGCTTATCAAGGATGTGAAGTCAACAGAAAAACATCAGATCTTGCAAGAAGACATCAGAAATACAAATAACTCGCTTGATCTTTAACTCGAGAGAAGAAGTGGTCAATCAAAGAATATGATAGAAATCCAACTGAAGACGAAATAATCTCGACAAATCTGTGATCCATCAATAAAATGAGCAATGTATTTTCGTAGGAATCGAACGTTTAATGTAATTCTTTGATAGCTTTCGCTTCAGCTGTGAATGATTCTTACCTCAAGATTTAGTTCTTTTATATTAATAGCTGTTTTCGCGATTTCAATTGGTATTTTTAGTTGAATATCCAGGATCTTTATTCTTCTGTGATAAAACTCACTACCACTTATCCAAATGAAGTGAGAGAACTCCTGTGAGTCGGGGTAGCTGATCTGGAAATTCAACCCGGAATGATACCTAGACTTGACATTCATACTTTACCACTAGAGATTCCAGACTTACAAAGGTCATGTACTGACCCCTTTGAACTCCACCAAGAAAGAATGATTAATCAAGGTTTATCCAAAGTGATACACAAGAGAAGGGGGAAGGCTCCTGTAACTATGAATCTGGTGGTTTTACCATATGAAAAGGCAAACACTCCACCTCAATGAGGGACCATATTTCAGCAATGTAGAGTGCAAGAGTGATCTACACTCCACATAGAGGACTGCTTGTGGAAAGTCTGATCATGGATTTCTGGGTATCCATCTTGTATAATATGTAATAAAACCTAAATCTTGATATACTCAATAAGATATTAGAATAACTCCTGAATCATTGGGTACATAGTCATTTTACCCTTATTTGATATTGACACAAAATCCCATTTATCCATTTCTTACCCAATATAATAGGTCCTCTGAACACAGAGACATATTTCAGTCGATTGTCAAATGGGAACAGACACCCTGATCTGGGGTCACTATACGAGGCTTCATAACAATTTTATGTTTAACGCCTGATACACAAAGCAGATAGCTCGCATCATCAAGTTAGGTATAATGAATACCAGGACTTGATGGGCAATGTCAGACCACCATCCCTCGTGTGTACTGACTGATTGATGTGATCATGCTGTATAGAATTGTGATCAGTGTGCTGGTGAGAGGTATTATAGAAAAATGTAGCTTGAAGAAATGTTTTTTCCAGGTTTTACAAAGGTGTAAACTGAATTTTTTTAATGTGAATTTATTTTCTTATACTGAAAATAAATGTGCATATATATATATATACAGAGAATATATATATTTTTTAATTTATTTATTTATTTTTTTAATATCTTCCAGAGGTGGTGCCAAATGAAAAAAAGATGAAAAACCCAGGCAGAGGGTGTACCAGTGTGGGCGACGTACCACTTCCTCAAATTTGGTCACTGATGGGTGTTGCATCAGATTTAAGACATAAGGCTAGAGTAAGGGTGGTAGTGTGGCGGCTGGCCGACATATCGCAAGATACTACCAATACGGGCCATGATATGGTCGGTCGCGGCGCGCGCACGTCGCGCGTAATGCGGCCCCGGCCAGCGGAGCTGGCACAAATGTCGTGATCGTGGGTCAGCACTCGGTCGCGACACAACGCTACAATCGCGACTCACCACCAAAACGCATGCTACAAATTTGAGTCACAACATTAAAGACTATTATTCAACCCCGAAACCGCACCATAAAACGGTCGGCACTAAAAATCTCCTCAGAGTTAATCACTAATTTCGGTCGCCCGATATAACGCGCGTACAGTCCTCACGCAATAAAACTGATGAGAGTTCAGATGGACTGATCCAGCCAAGATAGATCCAGTAAACTCAATCAACTACCTCACTCACTCAAGTCCGCACTATCTGACCATAAAGTGATATCGGGCATCCCAAAACTTTACAGTCGGAAATTATAATGTAAGGTCCAGTAAAAATAATTAACAATCCAAACAAACCGTGAATATAAGAATGAAGAATTGTTAACAATGGCAGTACAAATGGATATGACCTGAATTTATTATCTTCTTAGAGATTACATCAAGAGACATAAGTAGTGAAGCACCACCCCAGAGTTACAACATAAAACTCTTGAATATTTCAGGTTTTGAAAATGTGTGTCCACATGCTAAAGAATAAATGATCTTCCACACTCCACATTTCATTATTCATAATTTTTCCTGATTCTTCAAGATGGGAATGAGATAACTACTTTTAAAAGGGATTTCCTTAATCTAGGTATTTTTCTTTCGCAATACTTCATACCCATTTTATGGACTGTAAACCTTAGCCTCACATTTAGCCAAGCAAGGATATACAATCTCCAGTTATTTTCCGAAATTAGAATAGATCACTCCTCTCTCTCGATTAGATCTCAGCTACTACTTGATTGGCTCTACTATCCGACCGAGTGAACTTTCGGTTTGTTTAATCTGAGCACCCTGCTCTACTGGGTTTTTGATTTCAAGTAGAGGGAAGAGGATTATCCAAGTAAACTTACAAAGCCTAATAGACTTCTAATATGGTGTTAATATGTCTCAAAGAAATGTCTATAACTCTCAGAATGTCTTCCTGTGGTTTACCAAGAGGACCCTTGAAATCGTATAATGAAACAATTCAAACTATAGAAATCGATATTCGTATCCAGAAAACATTAAACTGAAACTGCAATTATAAATCAACATAATGAATGTCAACAATAATCATTGGTGTTCTCTTATCAGGTGAAAGATAATTTACACTATAGCATTTACCAATGGAAGCCAAGTCTCACTACTAATTACACTGATTCCTCCTGAATACAAGAATAATCAAGATTACAAACTCAAGAGTCGACCTGCAAATTTGTTCCAACTTTTAATCATTCCAGTAGTAATTTGAAAAGAATTGAATTCGTATTCAATTTTCTCGTCAAATGATAATATCCAGATCCGTAAAATAAAACAAACTAGAACGATAAATCTAATCTAATCTCTAACTATCAAATATCAAGAAAAAGGAAAGAAAAGATAAGTGGAAAAATCTAAAAATGGAAAATAAAGAAATGAGCCTTTCAAATTACCCACCGCTCATGCTCACCCAAACAAGTCTTCCTGGGTAGTCACAGATGATAGGGTTTTTTCCTCAACAGTCCTAATCCCCAACATTCCTACGTGGATTTGTATGGACTCAGCCTGCCATCAGCTCAAGTCGCGAATTAACTCCCTTGACGGCGATATATCATCCAGCGTGCGACATCGATCCTACATCGCGACATCAACTTAAGTCCGTTGTACCTTCAATCGATGTCGATGTCGCGACATCGATCCCTTGTCGCTTACATCACTTTATGCCTTTGCGTGTTTCTAATTGTCTTCTTCCTGATGCTCTTACATCGAGTATCTCAGTCGCGACATCACCACGCCTTCTATTCTTCAACCGATCGTTCGCGATGTCGCGACCTTAATCCTTTGTCGCGACATCACGGCGCGTCTCGAGCTCACCGTTGCTACGCCGCCACTTCAACCTCCGTCGCGACAACAACTCGGGCTAACCCACCCATCCTTCCAAACTCCGCTATGGCTTCAAGGATTTGGTTGCCAATTTCCATCCCGAGTCGCGACATCAACTCCTGTCGCGATATCACTACGTCATTTCGGCATCAGTCCCAATTTCCGCCGATCCTCACCGCTTATCCGTGATCCCGCTTCGCCACCCATTGCTTATTTCCACTTATCCCGCGTATCGACCATAATTTGACTGCAAGCCCAAATCGTACAAATGAATCAACCATTCGCTTCCATTCCCGCTTCACCGTACTCTCGTGATTTTTTATCTCCACCATTCACGATTTTCCATCGTGATTTTCTTCTTCTTTTATACTCCCCAAATAAATAAATTTGGTGAGTTTCTTAATATTTCCTCGTATTCAATTATTCCCTTTTTATGCATTAAAATCAAACAGGAAAATGATCAAAACAGATGACTTTTTAAGCCTAATACGATACGCCAACGACGCAGTCGTATGCAATATGGGACATCGATACCGCGCGCGATTTAATGCTGGTGGTGGAGTCAGATTGCAACATGGTTCTGCGTCGTGATCGAGGTCGCGATACCTGGGCAGTTCCCGGACAAGAGACACAAAGGCGTGCCAGCCTGGCGTATGCGACACGGCCGGGAGGGGGCCAGTTTACACGGCCACCGCTTCTCGCCATGACACGCGAAGGTGCGCCGCATCATAAGAATTTGGGCCATGGGTGGTGCACTGGCGCACTCGACCCATTTTCGACTCCGCGCAGACACTGAGTCAACGCTCATGAACACCGTTCATGAGTAATGCTCGTTTAGGTTTTAGGGAAAAAATTTATTTTGTTGAATATGATTTAATATATGAACTTATTGTCTCGTATTAGCCTATGAATATTATTATTTGTGTATGAAATATTTATTTTTGAAGTGTAAATAGTGTTCTGAGGCCGTGTTTACACCTGTAGATACCAGATTGAATTCAACTTCGCTATTTAACATGTGTAGATGGTTAGTCGTGAGAGCGAGACAGGGTCGCCCACGTGGTATCGCCAAAATTACCAAGATGTTCGGACTAGTGTGCCTTGCCGAGGTCAGAGGGATCGCGGGTCACGCGGTCAGATAAAGTGCGCAGCAGCCAAGGAGGTCCTCTGAAAATTTCCAGAGGTTCAGTAAGTACATCATCCTCGATATTCACAGGAGGAGATCCCATATATGCACTACCAAGGTCTTATGCAGTCGAGAAGATATCGAGGTGACGAGATTAACACCTTCGACACGACAGATCGCACTAAATTCATTCCGTGCCACAGGCGAGGCCCAAGCTCAGACAGGTAAAGACCCCAGTGGGACCTGCAGGCAAAGACACGGGCGTGAGTCCCAAGAGCTGGCCCAGCGGGCAAGTATTCTTCCCTGCCACCAGAGACACGCGATGCCCGTGAGCTCCTGTGAGTCGGGCTATGGGCCATACTGCACTGAGGCGGGCTGGGGTTCACTGAGTTAGCTCGCTTGTCGACGACATGGCTACAGACCCCGCCAAGGTCAGGAGGCTCAGAATGGATCGAGATCAGGTCTATCTGCAGGCGTGGATTTGTATTCTGCCTACGTGATACGGACTCCATGACGGACTACCCGACTCACATAAGAGAGATCAGGATGCCCAGAGCACCCTGATGCGTGTTAGTATGTAAAGAGTGAAGGAGATTACCTTTTCTGGGCCGGGAAAGAAATGGCTAGCTCTAAATTAATGTGGGTTCCAGAGCAACGCCATCCTGCCAGTGATTGACTGGGGTCACTCACAGTCGGGTGACGGTGTGCTACCAATACAACAGCCTGGATATACGAGGAGGATCGCCTCAAAGACAAGTGGATCCCAGTGGCTCGGGATCGACGTAGGTCCCAACAATGGACAGAGAGGATATAAAGATATTCCTCCATACCCCAAAGACAGCAGGAGCTGGCCATATACCCAAGGTGTCGCACGAGCACCTTCCTCACATAGGTAGGCTAGAGAGGCCGTGTGTTAGCTGGCCAGGCAGAGGATGAGGCCCATGTGTAGTGGACGTCAGGGGTTCAGGGCAAAAACAGTTCATTCCATCAGCACCACCTGGGCTAGAGCCAAGACAACCACCAGTATCGCTTTTTTATCTCACGCATGGGCAAGAGGCATTTTGATTTCCGTGCGCCTCGTGATTCATTCATCACGACGCTGCGGGTAGAGTCACTTAGAGGGTCGAGGCCCTGGAGGAGCCCTCAGACGTGAGTCTCCCTTAGGATTGGGGGTGAGGATGTGGTGGATGATATACCGTGGCCAGAGCAGATCCCTGTGGATTCTACCTACAAAATGGACCTAAGGGCCAGCGGACACGCCAGAGTTCAACGTCATCCCTGGATGGATCGGGTCGAATAACTTACAGAGTCGCCATCAATTCCTCGAGCGTAGAGGGTTACCACCTACACGCAGGACAATACTCGTGTTGTATTTTAGGGGGACAAGCATGATATTTTTCCCTAGACGGTGTATGAGTCTAGTTGTTATGGATAAATGAGGGCCTGCTAGCAAGCCTTTAATTCCTAGAGGACGAAAGTAGACTCTACCTTAGATCTGTCTTCAGTACTGAGAGTATGAGGATGTTTTTCCAAATGAGCTACCAAAGATCGTCCTCAGAGAGGGCTGTAGACTTAAGATTCGAGCTACACCCCTGGGTATCACTCCATCTCTATGACCTCGTATAAAGATTAGTACCAATCGAGTCAGAACTTAGAGTCCAATTACAGAGCCACTGGACAAGGGGGTCTACTGTGACTCAAGCACTTCACCACGGCGTCCGGCCTGCTTTTATGAAGAAGGCATGACAAGACCCTTCACCGTATCACTATCGACACTGAACAGGTTACGATAAAGAACCCAGACCCATCACGGTGGATCGAATATACTGGCTCGATCACTGGCAGGAGCGAGTCTACTCCAAGATGTAGACCTTCAGACCGCCACCATCACCCGAGGGTTAGTATGATGTAAATATCCCTAAGACAAACACTCAGACAAAAAGTATATGACTTGAACTGATGCTGATGCCCCTGGATTGATGAATGTCAGCTGCATTCATCGACTTACTAAGGGTGGCAATCCAACCCTATCTCAGATCACTATCAGAATTTTTACGGATTTAAATTTCGATCTACCCAAACAAGTTTTTATTAATGAGGATCACTTGGTGGATCGCTTACAGCTTGCCGAGATATCGCACTATACCCAAGTCTGCAAGTGAAGCCAGCTTTAATGAGAGGTGAGATTCGGGATATGGTGCATGATTGGGGCGTGTCAAGAGACTCCTGCAGAAGGTCGAGCCTTGATGAGTCGAGAGGCTGAAGCCGCCTCGAGAGACGAGCTCGATCACTGGGTACTACAGAGATTCATTGAGGATTTCTCCAGATTAGCCGCACTTATGACTAGATTGACCTAAGGAGGCCGGGTTTGATCGGGATGACTGGCTGGAGTAAAGGCATTCCAGAGTCAAGAGAGCTTACTTCTGGCCTCATCTCGATAGTCCCGACAGGGACAAGGGCAATACGCTTGTATCAGGATGCCTCAAAAGCCTAACACTGAGCTGTTCTGATACAACTCGAGGGTAGCTTATGGTCTCTAAGTAAGTTGAAGAATCATGAGCAGACTAATTCTACACAAGACACGGAGCCCAAGAATCGAGTCTCTACTCAAGATTCGCGCCACTACTTATACGGCAAGGAGTTCGAGGTGCACTCCGCACTCAATAAAAGTCCCCAAGTATATTTTTCACGAGTGTGACCTCAATATGAGGCAACGCAGATGGATGGAGTCCCAAGGATCTTTTGAGGATTCACTTTGCATTACCACCTCGTAAGGCAAATGTGGTGGGCCATGCACCCACTGAAGTCAGTGGAGAGCATCAATAGTGAGATAGCCTCCCGGAGTGGCAAGAAGGCTCTAGACTACGGGACAGTTCACATTTACACAAACAACAGGCCTCACACGTTGGGAGTTTAGAAAAGTAGCTACAATCATTCCCCAACAGCAGAGTGAACGAGTCCCAAGGACAGATCGCGGAGATAGCTCCATCACTTTACTGCACAAATGTGTAGCTAAAAAGACTATAATGAATCATCCACTAAATAAGAGTCCCAGATAGAGGTGGCGGGTAAAGGGTCTCTGTACTTGATCCCATCTGAGAGGAGATCTCCTTGGTGGAGCCCCATTGCCTTGATCTATATTCAGTCCAGGTGTTCTTAAGATATACTAGGATCTTCGTCACAAACTATTGCAGCAGATGAAGAGACACATAGGGAACTTTGCCTCATTAGATCGTCTCACGCGGTCGCTTGTGTTATACGAGCACTAAAGCCAAAGGCTACTTCAGCCATCGGTGGTCGAGCGGGGCGGAGCATCGCCATGCATGGATTTTATGACCCACTTTCCATGAACACAGCAGAGACATGGGATGCGGTAATGGGTGATAGTTGGACCTGGCCAATGGAGTCATACATTTTCTAAATGCGCGTATCGGCCCTTCACATCGGAGAGATTCTCGCTTGGCCAGATATCCGAGAGATCATCCCGCCATGAGCGGAGCACTCAGATCCATAGTTTCGGATAGGGACTCTGAGGTTTAATGGTGCACTTTTGGAAGAGTTTGCAAGGCTATGGGAAAACATAATTGACCATGAGTACAACTTTCCACCCAGATGTATGGTCACCAGAGAGATCCATACATGTGTTAGAGGACATGTCGCGAGCATGCTAGCCCCGGACCATAAGGGTAGCTGGGGAAGAGCACTTCATTCCTTAGTGGAATTCACTTTACAACAACAGTTATTAGGCAAGCATATGATGGCACCATATGAGGTATCAGATGAGGCCACAGTCACCGTTATGTTGAACCGAGGTAGAAAGAGGAGCCCATCACCGGGTCCCGATCTGATTAAAAACACTCCAGAAGTGGGCTTGGTATCGACAACGTTTCACTGATCAGAGCTGGCGTACAGAGCTTATGTTGATGTAATGATGTTGACCTTAGAGTTTGAGGCCTGAGATCATGCCCTCTCAAGGTGATGCCTTCAAGAGAGGAGGTCGTGTCTCTAGTTGAAGCCATCGCCAAAGTTCACGTGAACTCCTTCGAGATAATTCGAGAGGGTAGACACTGTAGCGTATTGGTTAGCTTTACCCGCCAAAGAGATGTCGTGGAGTCCATGAGGTATTTCACGCTCCATGTCTTTGAGGTACACTCCATCCGTACCTAGCGTGACTGTGGAGATCGAGGCCGATACTGACATGAGACATTCGGTGAGTGACCAAACGCGGCATTATGGATACTTGATCAAGTTTTGCTACAAGACCGTGAGGCGAGCGAGGGTGCTATGGCGCACCGTGGAGTGGAGGAGTCAACGTGGGAGCGAGGACACGACGCGGGCCACCTATCCCTTCTGGCTTAGGATGAAGGTACATGGTTTACTGCCATCACTCTAAACAGACTAGTTTATATGCATGGTATATGCACGCTTGCATATGCATATGATTCACAGATTGTACAAAATTTAATAAACTCTTTTTAAGGAGGGAGAACAAACCTTAGAAAATTCTAATTTTCTCCAAAAAGGGTAAAACGGTAATTTCGCCAAAACTGTGCACCTTTCTAGATCTCGACGACGTAAACATATTTCATCACAGGAATCGTCTCGCAAATCTAGCTACTGACGCCGAATTTCGTCAATCTAGATAATCAAATTTCATGCTTTTCGAGGCATCTGATGTCTATTTGGCATGAATGGCTTTAGATTAAGCCAAGGTGTACAAATAGTTAAATGAATTGGACAAGGATGGAATTTTGAAAGTTAAATGAATAAAACAAAGAGGAATAGCTTTCTCTTCAATTGAAGAACAAAATGTGCTGTGAGGGTGAGATTCAGCTTTTTGTGAGAGAGAAAGATGATTTCTCTCTAGATTTCCTTATTCTGACCGCTCTGTCATTTTGAGCAAGCAAAGTTGTTCTACGCGAGGGCTATGCACTCATGACCATTCGTGAGTCTCCGATAAATCCCAAGAGGTGGACTTTTCCTACTGGTTTATTCTTCGCTAAGAGCCATTTTATGATTTGTGGGATTGCCGAGGCCTCGAAGGCCGGTTATCGGGTCTCAAAATCTTTGAACCGGTAAGAAATCCTGTCAGGTGGCCGTGATTTAGGCCAGTTCCTTAAGGCTTTCAATGTCATGATCGTCGTGATTTTCATGGGGGTTGGGCTGGGTGATTCAAATGAATTGTTTCGGATTGTTATTAGCCCATGAGCTTAATCTTTTGGTGCGGCTTGATTTGTGAAATTGAATAAATATAGAATTTATGGAATTAATTCTATGTTATTATACATGAGGAAATTTATTAGCATGAATATTAAATTATATATCAGATTCATGAGTAATTCGGCATAATCTTTAACGATAAAGGGTGCATGAATGTAAATGAAAGAAAGTGAAATGGTTGTGGAAAGAACTTTCGCTGAAAATTTTTCAAGAACTGCTTCGAGTTGTCCAATACCATCCTCAATCATTAATTCCACGATCGTTTTGCAGAATTACCTAAAGAATTCAATTTCTTTATGGTCAGTCTTAATGTATTTACTGGAATTGATATAGTAAGTTTTTAGAAAAAAAGCTTTTGTTTTGAAAATCAGATTTTTGCCTACATTTGCTTAGGCATGTGAGTAGCTCTGCGAGGACTCCTAGATAATGGATTGTGCATGTAGACATTCAAGTAGGATCATGTATTTATTTGAGTGTGATTGTTCACACGACATGTGTACTTAGGCAGTGAGAAACCCATATAGAAATTATCACTATCAAAATACCCACCTCTGTCAAGAGATTCTATTACCTCGTACAGGAGGTATTGTGATATCACACACAGAGGCCGAAGTTTTAGAAGAAAGCCTGATTGTGGCTTTTGGTATTCATTCTCAGAGTAATATATTAAACTAAATTTTGATATATGCTTCGTTAAGAGTAATATTGTAATAACTCGTAACTATCGGGTATAGTTACAATTTTGATGAGTATCAGCTGCATGGGCCCAAGTGGCCATTTATTTATGTTTAGCCCCCGTGAACACGAGACACAAGATTTGAGGTTGACGCGGTTGTCAATCTAGACACTTGATCTGAGGCATCACAAAAGACCCAATGAGGCGAGCAGAGAAACAAGAGAGATATGGCAAGAACTCAGAGGAAAGTGTCTTACCGAGGACTTCACGAAAACGCCTTAAGTTCTCCCCTCACCTTTTTTTTTTTTTTTTCAGGTAACCACTTTGTTCGTCTAGAACTTATAGCTTTTAACGCATCGCGATTATGAAATAAAATTTTGTTTACTATATTATATATTTTGTCTATTCTACAATTCCCTTCCATGAACATTGATCAGATAGTTTCGTTTCAAACAATATCAATGTTAAGTTCTTAAGAGCTAGCTAGTAGGGTTCGCACAAGGGCCAGCAGTAAGACACCCACATATTTTCGCTCTCGCTTTAGCTAATGTGTTAAGAGCCATCATTGGCCATGGCTGCGGCTACGCCAAAAGGCTAGGAGCTACGTCTGGTCTTTTGAAAGTGCCAATAGACTATGAGCCACATCTGGTCTTTTGAAAGTGCCAACAGGCTATTAGCCACATCTGGTCTTTTGAAAGTGCCAACAGGCTATGAGCCACGTCTAGTCTTTTAAAAGTACCGGTTATTCCAAGAATTAAAAGAAAATTCTAAAGGAAATTCTTATTAAATAATACTTTAAAGGAAACTTGATCGATAATATTCCAAGGATCGAAGAAAATACTCCTTTTAAAAGAAATTTTACTCGATAACACTTTAAAGAAAATCCTTGCTGTATAATACTTTTAAGATGCATAATGTATCGAGTGAATTATGCACATTC
The DNA here is from genome assembly GCA_016808115.1 of Tetrastigma voinierianum. Lineage (NCBI taxonomy): Eukaryota > Viridiplantae > Streptophyta > Magnoliopsida > Vitales > Vitaceae > Tetrastigma > Tetrastigma voinierianum. Next base: position 480,228 of record JAEQBH010000838.1, on the reverse strand, counting down.
TCAAAGAAATTTCTATGTGTTTATAGCTCAATTGCATGATCTACATTCATATTCACTTAATATTGCGCTAATCCCCTATACTATAACACATTTTACAGATATACATATAGGAGGAAAAGAAAGTCAATACAGAAGAAAAGACTTGAAGCAGAGAAGATACTGGGTGCTATGCAGCAGGAGCCCTGTGTATTATTAATCATGGAGGGATCTACACTGCTACCGTGAGCACTTCAGCTGAAGAACAAGTGGAGCTCACTGCAACACAACCAGAATGATAGATCCAAGATCCGGAACACCCCCGCCAAGTAGCGAGGTCCTCTTCCAAGAAGGAGCATTAAAATCTCGACGTGGCCATTGACGGGCCCGATCCCGGGATATAAAAAGGTGCCCCGGTGCAAGAGTGGACTCGGCAGCGCACCAAGATGTTGAGAGATTTGGATAGGGAGAGAGATCGGAGGACACTGATTGCAGAGATCGCAAAGACGCGCTTTCTCGGCGTACTCTTTCCCGGATCTGTCATCACAAAATCTTTCAATCTATAAATGAAAATCACTATGAAACTAACTTTTCTCTCTGTGGTTTGTCAACCCCAATCAGATCTTTATGGCTTAATTGCCATTAATTGTGGGTTTATTTTAATATTGGTATGAATTTGTATGGTCATTTACTCCTGAACACCCCACTCATATGTTATTATTTGGCCAATCAGGCATGCTAAATGCTAAGAGTCCTATTATCAAGAGAAGATGCACTGCTAGGATGGGTAAAGCAACACTGTAAATCAGTGAATGTAGATATCCCGCTGCTCCAAGTGTAGCACTAGGGTTTGCACATTCATGCATCCTGAGCTGGTGGCTCTGAGGCGCAGATGCGATAAAACCCACTTGCGAGACAGCGCTTATATCTCGAGAGAGAATATCTTGTATAGAATGGGATCAACTGGGCTTAACATAACCATATGAATACAAAATAAATACTTATCTGTGTTATCGATCAAAGATACATATACATATTTATCTATCATTATTACCAAAGGATCATTGTCTAATCCCCAAGAATAATGCCAATAACTTTGTATTTTGTGTCTCATGTCTATCAGATTCTATTAAGAGCATTTTTATTAAGAGTAAAATCATCAGAGTTCCTCGTTGTTTCGATCCATCATGCTCATACAAGTCTAATAAGTAGTAAATCGATTTAAGTCCGATATCGATCCAATAGTAGGATCCTCAAGTAAATTTCAATCAATCACTTTATACTAGATAATTTGAACTCACCAGAAAGCCTTGAAACAATGAAAACCAAAAAATAATAATGAATTGAATAAAACAAAATGAACACTCACCCAAACAATGAAATGACAAATTTAGATTTAATGGGGCCATTCATAAAGAGAACATTGGAAAGAAGCTATTGGGTGGGGAAGAATCAATCTTTACAACTATATGCGATACTTTGCTTTCCAACTACGATTTTAAACTAGTCCAAGGAATATGATAAGGCATCCTGATCTCCTAAACCACACCGCCTTACTATCCATCTCTCACCTGCTCCTAACACAGCTGGGCCTGATAACTACTTTAACCCGGGCAGCCTCTGCCTCCGGCATTTTTCTTTCTCACACTGCTACATCTGTATAATACGACTCAAACCCAGCCCTTCAGATAGTCATCATGGGTTTACACTAGAGACTGGTTCCTCTTCCTCAAAATTTAGAATTGTTCTCATTCTTTCCTCATTAGGACTGCTAAGCAACACTGGATTGAATTCACAATTCGACCAGCCAACCTCCGCATGCTTAAATTGATAACTCACTCAACTCATTCCTGGGCTTCAAGTGAGAAGAGGGATGTATCTATTTAATTATTATTGAGAGCACATTAGGATCATCAATATCAGTTCCTTGCTACCCTCCGTAAATTGTCATCACTTCCTGAATGCCCTCTCCTGTGTCACTTAGGCCTCCTGGAATCTGAGCTCTGAATAACCCTGCATGTATGAGACCTGGTACTGGGATCAATTCCAGAAATAAGAAACCAAAGCAAGTTTGACAGAGAAACCTAAGTTTTAATAATGAACAAAATTCCAGTGAGTATACTTCAAGGCTGAACGCCAATATTTCAATGGGAGGTCGGGTTTCTAAATCACCGGATTATGTTCCAACACGGTTAACATCATGAAAAACCATCAGAATCTGAACCGTAGTTCTGAATTCAAAAACACCGTGAACTAATCAACACACTGGCAACATACAACTGATTCAGCCTACAACCTTTGCCAATGCACATTCAAATACAAACAAAATGAAAACATAAACTAATCTTAAAAAAAAACAAGAAAAGAGCAAGAAAATTGAAACATATTTCAAAGAACCCGTGATATCTCTTCAAGTCACAAGAGTCGCGCCTCAGAGGCAAACACATACTATAGCACCTGGCGTCAAATCCACTTGATAAAAATTTTTCGACTTTAAAGACCGCCCATGACATGCCGTTGATGCCATGATGATCCAACAATTCATTGTCACTCACACCTCACTATCAGGTTCTTGTCTTCCGGCCATGTCTCGTGAAACCTGATGGTCGCGATACCATCGACGTCACACCCCACCTCTTTGTATTTGATGCCTGCCATACTTTAATGCTGGTCGCGACCTTCCGCTCTTCAAGAATGCAGGGATGCCCTGCACCTTCCTCAGTCCCCGCACGGGATGTCACGAATTCTTCCTCGCCTCAGTTGTCGGATCATGAACGGCTGTCGACTTCAAGTCTCTCAGACATACGTCGCTACAACCAAAAAGGTCACGCGACCTCTCTTTCTTAGAATCGCCGCCGCGACCACGAAAGTGATGTCGCACTTTCCTTCAGAGAGTTTGATAGCTCGGCTGCTCGATCTCATTCGCCAGACCTTCTTTTAGTGAACCGATGTCGCCACCATTCGTACCGATGTCGCCACCTTCTTTCTTTTGTATGATGATGCCGCGATCTTAGCTCTTTGCGTTTCGATACGCGACCGGCTCGATTTAGTGTTGGTGTTGCGATTGCATCCAGATGTCGCGACATAAATGTTCATTCAATTCATTTCTCTTCCGTCGACTTCTTTTCGTGTGTAATGACCCCATTATCCATCAGATCGTCGACTGTCAGCGATCTTCAATGATGTCATGAAGCGATCATGTCTTCTTCTTCATCAATTCCCGTTGTCGACTTGGAGCCCTTCTTACCCTGTACTCGCTTTGTCTCTTTGATTACGCTTCAATTGCGATCGGAGCTTGAATGCAACCTTTAATATGTATTTTGATTGGCCAAAAGTCACTATATCAAAATCTTTTAATCCTTGCGCTCCCAGCCGTAACCCTTAGCCACTTAGATCGTGATCGTTTCAAATACATCATTCTTTTATCATAATTTCTTTCTTTGAATTTATTTGATGTTAGCCAGAAGATTCCATATTCCCACATAAATCAGCCTTTTAATAAAATAAATCGTAAAAATGGATCTAAAATAGATGACTTTTAAGCTCATCACTAGGTTAAATCCATCAGTGGTAGGTGAAGGCAAATGCAGCTTTTAACATTACATTAAATCAAAATTTTTAATATTAGGTTTTCCCCTTTAAACTAGTTAATTAGCCATAATTCAATATAAAGATCGATCCAAAATACGTCTAGCCACTAAGCCGTATTCAAAGACGCTCTCAGGAACTATACCCTGATCTGAATAACTACACTAATGTAATCTTGATGCGCTTTATCATACATCTGCCTGTAATTTTACTAAATTTTAAACACTCACTTTCAAATCACATGTTTCGACACTCGCCGGAGAAGTTTAGTGTTTAGTTACTGGACACAGCAAGCAGATCAGATTTGACTGTTCTTATTCTTTGTTGCTTCTTTTACTTATTAATCATTCTTTATTATTCTTCGCTTTAGGTATCCCGCCTTATTTCATCTATGCCGTGACTTGGTCTTGACTTCATACTTAGATTTCTAAAAGAATTAAAAAAGACAAGATCGTAGGAATTATTTCCATTCGATCCCTAACTTAATTGACATTAACATTACGCAGAGAAGCACACTGAACTCCAATCTAAAACTCATTTAATCATGAGGATGATAAGCTCTAGAGTTGAATGAAACAATGTGGATCGTGAATGGATAGAATCATAGGGATTGTAAGCCATTTGTAGATCAAGCCAGACAACTTGATAACTGCGACATGCCACTCAAGGAGTTCACCTCGCCACTTACGCTGTTTAGTTAGCGCACGACAACCACCCATCCAAGCAACAACTTGATGCCGAAGGAGTAACTCGCAAATGCTCCACAATATATGCGTCACGGGGCTGCCTAGTGAGAACCGAATACATCCGATATGCTTTATCAAGAGCCCCATGACATACCGGGCGCGCAATGCTGAGTACAAGAAGCCTCGTGATTGCGCTTCATTACTAACGCCACGAATGATCGAGTTAAGGTCATTACCAGCCAACCATCGCATTCATTACCTCCCTGAATGGATCGTAGGTGAATTTTCACCAAAATTTTCCATCCGCAAAGATCGACACCAAAAGATCAACACTTTATAATCTCGAGGGGGAGAACTGGCTATGGCCTGGAGAGATTCCCATGAGTTATCGGTGAGATGCCCAAGATCACAAAGTTAACTAGGCGGATGCAGGCAATGCTCTATAATGGTTTAGTTGATTCAAATAGACAACCACTATTCTTCATCATAGGAGGTGCCCTGAAGGAAAAGACTATAGATCGTCATTTATGATATATCGGAAGATAAAGCACAACCAATTAATCTAACTCAAAGGGTCTTGAGATAGATTAGCACTCTGTGGTGTCCCAAGCAGGAGGCATACGTGGTCTCGTGAACCCATTAAAACCATGTCATTAATCAAGAAGCATAAAAGAAGGAAAATATTGAATGCTATTTAGAATAACTCTGGAGATTCCACAGTCTTACTGAGGGCAAACATAATACTTCATGATCGTTAGCTAGGGCGTGATTACAAATAGAGTAAGTACAGAGGAACTGCCAGACCACACAATAACAGGATACATGGAGGTCACATCGTAATGTATCGAATCAAATCAGATTTGTAATTAGAATTAAGGCCAGGTCGAGAGGTAACTTAATAATAAGAGCAATCGACTATGGTCGAGGGGAACGAACTAGAATAAGATGACAAATAACAAGCGCAGTGTTTACCACCCGAGAAGAAAAGTGATCTGGTAGCTTTAAACCATATGATGATTTCAAAGATAAAGACGGCGTAACAGGACAAGGCCACATTCCAAAACCAAGATCAAAGAAATTATAAAATTAAGAATCCACTAGTTATAGAATAAAGGGGCCTGAATCATGTAAACCTGAAAGTGCAAATAGGCCAAATGGACACATTGTTCATCGAGAGTAGACTGATCAGTCATCATAGAAACCTCAGAGGGTGAACCCAAGATTTGTAAGGTAATGAACATGTGTCAAATACACTGAGGCACAGAATTTAATGTTACTGTGATAAAGCCACCAGTGGATAGAACAGAAAAACATGAAGTAATCCAGACTGTACTGGGAATGATGCTGGAGTGGAAAATGTTCAAGAAACTCCGTATATAAACATTCCATTTGTCGATGCGAGCCGCCATACAACCATGAAGGATATACTTATCAAAGGTTAAGACTGGTCATACTTTTAAGATAAAGGACCACCGAGAAAACGTAGTGCCATTCTTCAGAGGAATCGCCACAAATGAAGATCAGGCTTACTATTCCCCACATCAGGGAACTCCATCTTAGCAGGGCCTCATGTGACCCCGGAAGCTGGGTGATAAACCCCATGTCATGTCCATATTCGGGACGACCCGGGATTAGGTAAGTCGCCTAACTACAAATCACACTCAATTAGCCGGCGTGTTATCCCGGGGGTATAGAAGACGCTTTGGTAAATTAGACAAAGTTTATCTTCCGTGATTCATCGCTTGACATGGAATAAGATAAAGAAATACCTATACACGGGGTACTTATTTCGCCATCGGGTAGGCAAATGATTGATAAAAGTAGGGAGAGTTGAAATTGAGAGGTAGTGGATGACGAAGCGCGTTAAGTTCGAAGTGTTCGAGGCTGTGAGATGACTATAGAGTGATACATGCCTCATGATAGAGACCTGTAGAGGCTATAGTGTTCTGTCAAAGTGGTCTCGTCGACCTTCAGACTAGCCTCTGCAAGCGCAGGAATCGTAAGAGTCGAGAAGAGCTCAAAGAGTATGTGAAATGGATGACTCTTCCAAAACTTACTGTAATGAAATACACGAACCCCTAAGAGAAATTGCTCAAACATCAACATCCTCTCAATGTTCACCTAAGATGGAGCAAAAGCCACTACCCAAACCCATTCGAGGTATGCTGATCTGGGGGACGCTCCACCTTTACTGGGCTTATATTCCAGCATCCCGAGTAGCAGAAGGAGAGATTAGTTAATATTGAGAGTACTCAGTGGGACTGCCAAGGACGGTCATCGTTCAACATTTTAAAGGGACTTTCCTTCATGTATATGCATCGTGATTTTGCTAGAAGATGGCCTGAAGCCTTCAAAGGAAGTGACAAAGTGAGATCGAATCCAACTAGCGAAAGCAAGTACCACAAGGAAGTAATCAAGTGGCTAGGATGTTCGGCTATTTGGTCCATTTCCGACAAATATGGGGAGTCCAACATGTGCCAGCCTATAAAGGGAGGAAATAACAGTTGATAAAGATCAGAGAATAATAATATATTGTTGCCTTCCTGGCATTAGCCACAGTCGAGAATTTGTATCGATCTGTAAATTGAATAAGGCTACCTAAAAAGATCATTTTCCCACCACACTGGATCGGGGATGTTGATAAGTCGGGTGTAAGGCCAATATCACTTATTGATGGGTATTCCTACAATCGACAGTTATAGCCTCAGAGGATCAAGAGAAGACGAGATTCACTTGTTCTTTATGGTACATTCATTTGTATAATGCCCCTTTGTCGCAATGCACCGTACATTTTAGCGCCTCGTATGATGGCCATATTCTAAATGGTCGGGAGCAAGACAATCGAAATGCTCATGACTTAATTTTCGAGATTGGGGAACCCCTTCGGCTAAATCGGTTCGGAAAACTCAGAGGTCACGTTGATATGTGGATGAAGAAACAAATCTTGTGATGAATCGTATGAAGGCCAGCCTCTATGGTGCGTGTGGCTGGGCATAAAATTAACCGATTTCCAAGAGGAATAGATATCGCATACTAAAGATCGAAAAGTAATAGAGAAACTACCTCCACCATTATCGTAGGTGCACAGTCTATACATGGTGGTTTTATAGGGCAGTTCATAAAAGATTTTTCTCAGATCAAAAAGCCCTTTATCCAGCTTTTCTAGTTCAAGGGACACCATTTGATTTCGGCAGCAAAGCAGGTGCAAGCTTTTTCAATCCCGAAAGATGATCGATATCGCCCCCATAGTCAGAGCACCCGCATCGTGGGACCTCCCCGCTTCGAGCTAATGTGCTGATGCCAATGACTATGCGACCGAAAGAAAAATAAAGGTAAGAGAAAGGGATATTTTAAAGCTTATCCACTATGATAGCTCTGACTTCGAATTACGCCTTAAATAACCGTGCCACCATTGAAAAGGGAGCCATTAGTCATTGTTTTCGCTTTGATAAATTTAGGCTATACTGATTAAGGTAAATAGCAATAGCGGCACATCGACCACTCAGCCATTACACCTAAATGACTAAAAAGGATGCAAAATTGAGGATTAATACGATGGGTGCTCCTATTGCAAGAGAATTCACCTAGAAATCAAGGGATAAGAAGGGAATAGAGAACTCGATAGCTGCATCATCGGTCACGATCAGCTGGGCCTCAGAGATTTGCACAAGCATGATGATTTCTCAAAGGAGTGAAATTCTTAGTAATTGAAGACACAAAGCTCCGTTCCATGGTTTCCAAGCCGATTTATGTGAATTACTGAAGGAAGCAAGGTTATCCTTCCCGATTTTAGCTTAATAATAGAAGTTAAAGAGGTTCAGACATTTGAAGCACTACTACTGGAAGCTATTTTATACAGACATTGTTCTGATCAAGTGATAAGGCGATAAAATTTTAAGATGAAAATGGGTAGTATTCTAAATCACCGCCACACCTTTATCACGTGGGGACACTTGAGGCCAACTTATCAGCTACAAGAAGGTACTCCAATGAGGTTTCTACTGGCCTAGCTTATTCAAAGATGCTCACCAGTTTGTATACCTGTGATTAGTGCCAGAGAATGGGCGACATTCTAAATAGGATGAACCACCCATGCGCACAATTTTAAAGGTTGAGCTATTTGATTTGTGGGGGATGGACTTCATGGGGCCATTTCTTCATTCAAGAATTGTGATATTCTCCTCGTCGTGGACTATGTCTCCAAATGGGTAGAAGCAATACTGACATGCACTAATGATGCTAGTATGGTAGTCAAGTTCCTTCGCAGCCACATATTTACATGGTTCGGCACTCACGAGCATTAATCACGGATGGTGGTACTCATTTATGCAACAAGCTGGTTGATAAGGTCTTGCAAAAATATGGTGTGCGGCATCGCACTTCACTTGCTTACCACCCGCAGGAAAATGGACAGGCCGAGGTGTCAAGTCCCGGGGAGACAAGTCCGACCATTATGGAGAAAACAATCAATAGTTCAAGGAAAGACTGGTCAAAGAAGATTGATGATGCACTTTGGGCATACAGGACAACATTTAAAACCCCATTGGGTATGTCGCCATTCCGACTAGTCTATGGGAAAGCATGCCATTTTCTAGTGGAATTAGAACATAGAGCATACTGGGAAACTAGGCTTCTGAACATGGATAGTAAAGTAGCCGGAGAAAAGTAGATGCTACAACTTAGTGAATTAGATGAATTTTGCAATGAGGCTTATGAGAATGCTCGAATCTATAAGGAAAAGAGGAAAGCTTGGCATGACAAACATATTGTAAGGAAAGAGTTTGAGTTGGGTCAGCAAGTGTTGTTCAATTCTAGGCTAAACCTCTTCCCTGGCAAGTTGAAGTCAAAATGGTCAGGTCCATTCACAGTGGTTCAAGTATTTCCCTATGGAGGTGTTGAGATAATGCATCCAGAGAAGGGACGGGCCAAAGTCAATGCCCCGTAGATCGTCGCATTTTCGGAGGAGAATTCCATGTAGGAAGATGTGACAACATTCTGGGCGACACCGTATGTGGATAGTAAGGGGTGTGGAAGGTCACCAATAGTTCGCTTATTTTTCTTTATCACGCGACGCGTTGCAAGAATGTCGAGCTAACGACATTAAACATAGCGCTTCTTGGGAGGCAACCCATGTATTGTGAGATCCCCTCCTCATTTGAACTTGCATTATTTTTGGTCTTTTTAATTGCTTTTTAGTACAATTTTCACTTTTGGACTACCTACTTTTGTTTGTTTTTAATGTGTTTGTGAGTTTTTCAGGGCTACCAAAGGGTGCAAGCACAATCACTAAGGGATTTGCATGTTCATCACAATGTGAGAGGGCTAAATTCGTGTTTTAAAAAGAATAACCTTGTTCCACTTTCTGGTACGCCATGACATAGATCTCTACGCCGCTTGACAGAAAGGTACAAAAATTCTCGTTATTCCATCCGGCACGCAGCGGTACTGAACCATACGTCACAAGGTAGCCTTTATCAAACTTTAAGGTACGCACACAGAGAGCCCTATGTCAGCGCATAACTGGGAGCATTTTTCAGTCCTTATAAATCCGACATGTCGTTTCATTTCCCCACACTAATTTGGCCACTCCTTTTCCCTCTCCCTCTCTCATTTTTGCTATTATGCATTCTGTCCCATCACCACAATTATGGCTCCACCACTTGGCTCACCCCACTAAAGACAAATGATCCCGTTCCACCCCCTCTTCGAGATCCACACAAAGTTCATTTCCTGAGATCGAGCGGATCTATCACGAGTCCTTGTTCAACCGCTCGTTTGTCCCATAACGAGGTTTCCACACCTCCAATGCGTTCTTCAACTTCACTATCCAGAACCCGCAGCCACAGACTCTCTCGCTACGCCCTCGTCCCTGAGTAGCCCCGATTATGAGTTTCACTCCACTCGCTTTCAAGGTCAAGACCACTCAAGCTGTCCGAGGCAAGTGGTCGTTTGGTGCCTGTGCCATAAACCGGATTTACGGTCCCGTCAACACAATGCTGCAGTATGCAGCACCATTTGCTTACTGCATTATGAGCGTCACGCAGAGCTCACTGTGGCCATGGCGTGTGGAAAAGCTAACCATCGACAGGTGATTTCACCAATTTTTAGATGTACTCCCTCACGCCCGTGGCTAAGGTCTGGTATAATTTTTTATGTGTAAAAATCAAGCGTACCCTGCATCTTAGCATAGTTACGAAGGACAAGACTATCCTCCTAAACGCCATGACCAAGGGTTTCCAGTTTGACATCGGGTCCGTCATTGAGCTGGGGTTGATTGAGTCGACCCAAGGGAGATGAACCGGGTATCGATCCACCCTCATCATTACTTATGTTGACCGGCCGAGGTCCCACTGTCGACCCGAGGAGCAGTAAAGAGGCGCTACCCATACCCTTTTCAATCGGCCCAAGGCAAATCAGAGCCCGTGCAATCTCGGATGAGGACTGACGATGATGCGTCAAGCAGCCAGCCCACACCTAGTGCGTGACCCCGAGGATCGCGACCCGAGGCGTCCCTCCGCTCGACCACCGAAGACCAAATCTACGCGCCACCGACGTGATATTAGATGAGTCTCGTGGAGCACCATGTTGCCCCGAGCCAGATTACGGACACCATTAGGCCGATGGCCATCATTCCGCCTTCCCGGGCCAGACCACGCAACAGTTGGCTCAACTCCTCTCTCTTCACACACCGCCACCGCCACCGCCACCACCATCGCGCAGCGGGATTCTCCTGACGATCTCTATGCCTTTATTTTCTTTAGTCATTGGAGCATAATTTCTTTAAGCTCAGTGCATGGGTGTACGGGTCGGGTTTAGTGTTACATATTATTATTTTATCTTTGCATGTTTTAGGTCTAATTTTCGTCAGTTTTAGTTTGTTTTTTTTTTTTTTTTTAGCATGTTTAAAGACCAAGCCTTGTTCACTATGTACCAGCAAGTTTGCATTTGGCAATATTATGATATGGTAGTTTCTAGAGTTGGTATTAATTGTTCTCAGCCTTAGTTTTGACCATGATTGCGAAAAGGGGAGTCATAGTCATCGCAGAAAGCCTGTGTTTCGATGAAATAGGGAACTCCAAGGTCGTTTGGATGACGGATCGCATTGCATAAAGTTAAGAATAACCATGTTTGGTCGCCCTTTAGATCTCATAAGAGGGGCTCACTCGTGCAAGCTACTCGTGTGGTACACACACACACGTGATCTCTGGGGTATGCTTTGACTCCAGACTCACCATGCAAGAGTTCTACGAACCTGGTGTTTAAACACCTAAGCGACGGGACACCTTAGAAAAAGAGGATCACTCTTGAGCCCCAAATATATATATATATATATATATATATATATATATATATATATATATATATATATATATATATATATATATATATATATATATATAAAGCTTATGGTTTGGGAAATAAAGGATCATCCCACCTAATCTCGAGCACAAATCCGAAAGTGCTTTTCTAAAGCCTAATGCCCTACTTCAACCGGGCCGGGAGCCATCACTTCACGTCATTACGGGACGTAGGATGATGATTTGGCGCCCAGGGCCTCGAGGTTCGGGTCGAGTGTTCTGGTGAAGTTCGAGGGGAATTGAATACCCAGTGCCCTTAACTAACTGGTGGGGAGTCACTAATGGATCCCCGCTACAGGAACCCTCACCTAAAACTTCTTGGTACTAGTACTCTTCTAAGTTTATCTTAGAGTTAATCCCCTTAGGATTAGTTAAAGTAAATAAATTGGTGTGTTCTCATCCTTCTTTGGTAAGCCATTCCAAATAGGCAAGTTAAATTCAAGTTTGGGGTACTGAAGTCGAGCTATACATTGGAGATCACACTCCAACCACACTTGTAATTCTCGGGAAAGGTTATCAGCGCTAAAAGTGGTCGACTGCTTGGTCAACCGAGACTGACCTAGTGCAGATTCTTGAAAGTTGAACAAACCTAGGTAGTCCCTAGATCTATTGAACTGGTTCATGTTGACTGTGACGCCCCAATCCCGGGGTGTCCGTTGACAACCCGTCAACCCGCGGAAATCTACATGTCTCATGTCATGAGGCACGTACATGTGCAAAAATGGCCACTTGGGCCTGTACGTCATGCTCATAAAATGCATATTTTATACAAAAAGCATTTATTTACAATTGTGTTTAATTACAATTTATACAAAAAAAAATGGGTCTCTTGCCCAGAATTTTATAAAAACAGAAAAATACAAGATAAGGCCGATTTGGCCGTTTCTTCGCCTCTAAAACCCTGCTGCGTCCCATCCCCACGCGCCTTTCAATAATTCGAAAAAAGATAGTCCCACGACGGGTGAGTAAAGCCCAAGAGTGGAATTTCCTACTCTGGGTTACTCCCCACCTAAGTGCAATGCAATGGCACACAAAGCATACAACACATGCTAATATATCACTCATGCATATATTAACAATTTAATTCATACATCATGTTATTCAGTTTATAATCATAACATAAACTTAGCTCACTTGGGCTAAGGCACAATCAGGCGGTTCGTCTTGGAACAGCCCACAATTTCACAATCAACATGTTATTCACCCATGGCAACAACACACATCACACCAATCACACAAACAACCAGGATCGGTCCAAAACCACACCAAGGATTTATTCACTGTCCAAATCTTTTGAATGGAATCACGGCCGTCCCGGCCTCAACAAATCCCCACCTATAACAAGACCCTTAAGCAAAAAGTAAAGCAAGTAGGAGAAAAACCCCTACCTTTATGGAGTTTGTCGAAACTCCCCAAATCCGGTACTCACACGTAGCCCTCGACGTGTAGACCAACTTTGCCTCTTGCGCTGAAGCGAGCCGACGGTCCGATCGTCGTAGATCTTAGAGAGAAGCCAGACTTTCTCTCTCTAAAAATGGAGATCCAAGCTTCCTGTGCAAGACTCCCTTCTTCCTCACGTTTTTTCTTTTTCCTTCTTATTTCATTTTCCCGTTTGCTTTTCTTTTCTTTTTCCATTTCTCTTTCTCATTTTCTCCCCATTTTCATTTCTCTTTGCCTTCTCTCCGGGAGTAATCAATCAGACATGGGGTCAAAGTGAGGAAATTTCCTCCTCACCTTCCTCAAGCCAAACATGTGGCTATCAAATTTCCATCTTTTTTTTCTTTTTTTCTTAATTCTCTTTTATGACATCATGCTCTTTCATGGCTCAATGTGAGCCATGGATCTCCTCTTGGTGCCATGTGTCCTCATGAGGACATGCAAATGGTTGGCATTTGTCTCCACGTGGCAGCCCTCTAATCCCTGCCACTTGGCATCCCCCTTACCTTGCCATGTGTCATCCGACACCCCACGCCTCGAAAAACGTGAAATTCCGACCACCTCGGAATCCAACGAAATTCAACGTAATTGCTAAATTTCGCGAGACGATTTCAACGAAGAAGTCCGTTTCATCATCTGAGATCTAGAAAAATTCCGGATTTTCAACCGAAATTACTATTTTATCCTTCTTTAGGGAATCTGGATTTTCCGGGGTCTCACATTGACCCCTTCTTGCTGGTATCATGTGTACTAGACCCATATCGTTAGTGTTAGTTACGCTTTATTCTTACCTGCCCTAGTTAGAGTATGTTTTTGCTCGGGGACAAGCAAGAAGCTAAGTTCGGGGGTGTTTATCGGAGTGAATTATGCATGCATTTTAGTAAAATTTCTATGTGTTTTTATAGCTAAATTGCATGATTCACAGTCATATTCACTAATATTGCGCTAATCCCCCATACTATAATGTTTTACAGGACACGACAATATAGGAGTAAAAAAGGAAGCTGAATAATAGAAGAAAAGACCCGAAGCAGAGAAGACACATAGAAGTGTAGCAGGAGCCTCGAATACGTAGCTGCGAGGGACTCCACGCTGCGGCGTAGAGCTTTTTAGCAGCGTGGAGGCCCTATGCTGTAGCGAACCAGTGAGGTAGATTCTAGTAGCCTTAGGTACGCCACGGCGTAGCGAGGTCCTCTTTCTAAGACGGGAGCGTTAAAAAACTCTGATTTATGGGCCATTGATGGGCTTGATCCCGGGATATAAAAGGGAAGCAACTTTGAGGCAAGAGAGGGAATTCGGAGGCAGATTGAAGACAAGGAGAGACGGATAGAGAGAGATTGGCGGAGACGGATTCCGAGAGATCGAGAAGACGACTTCTTCTGTATTTCTTTTCCTGATTCGTTTGATGCTGAAAATCTTTCAATCTGTAATGAAAATCAATATGAACTAACTTTTCTCTGGGGTTTTATCAAACCCTGAACCGCATCTTTATGGATTAATTCATGGATTGTGGTTTATTTGTTGTTTTGGTATGAATTTGTATGGTTGCTTTACCCTGAATTTAATTACATGTTCTTATTTGGGCTAATTGTGGTGCATGCTAATGCTAAGAGTCCGATAACAGAGAAGATGACTCATAGGGACATGGGTAAAGAAAACTTGGTCAATTAGGGAATAGAGATATCCCGCGTTCTAAGTGTAGCACTAGGGTTTGCACATTTATGCCTCTCAGAGTCAAGGGGTCGAGGCAAAGATGCAATATACCCCACTAGTGAGATAAGCAGTTATATCTTGAGAGAGAATATCTTGTAGGCATGATCAACCCGCTAACATAAATCATATGAAATATTAAATAAATACGCTATCTAGGTTAAAATCCATCAGGTGTGGTGAAGCATATAAAACCTTAGTTTTCTCAACATTACATTAAATCAAAATTTTAATATTAGGCTTTCCTTAAATTAGTTAATTTAGTCATAATTCACTATAAGACTGGATCCAAATATTGTCTAGGTCACTAAGCCAGTATTCAACACACTTCTCTTCGTGGGAATGACACTTGACTAGTCACTACACTATGTGAACTCGACACGTATACTTGTGCGTATGGGTCTGCAATTTTTACCAACTTTTAAATGCTCACTTTCAACCCGTCAATAGCATTCCATATCCTAGGCACTAGAATCTCATCTAGTTTATTTAAAGTGTATGATCTGGCTGCCCCCACTCTTACTATCATGTATGGCCCCTCTCAATTTAGTTGGAATTTTCCAACCGCTGGTCACCAGAGCCAAAGACCCTTCAAGACAAAGTCACCTGCACGCACGTGACTTTACATGCCCGCAGGCAGCTTCTTTTTTAGTCTTTGTCGATATGATGCTATACACACAGTTATAGCTTCACAGAGTTCATCTGTCATATTTAAGTCTTTAGTGATGGCTGCAACAATAGCTTTTTCAAGGATTTTAGCTCAAAGTGTGGGTACCCCAATCTCTATAGGAATTATGGCCTCCATCCCATAGGTAAAGGGTGAATGGTGACCTCTTAGTTAGCTTTCGGCTGGTTGTTCTATAGGCCCAAAGAACCCCGGGTAGCTCTTCTACTCCCTTTCCCTTAGCCAAATGTAGACGCTTTTTCAAAGTCGTCAAAAGAGTTTTGTTAGATGCTTCCTCTTAGCCATTGCTTTGTGGGTACTGATGAGTAAAAAACTCATTGATTTTTAATCCATTTTTCTGATTAGTGTTACAATGTAATTACTTATTCTTATGCAGAAATGTGGAGATTTTACCAAATTTATATTTTGCATGATTTGTATAGAAGAAGTTGAAATTCCAGCAAGAAACCATAAGAAAATGAGATAAATGGCCAAGCAGCTAGGTCGCGACAGACAATTGAGGTCACGACAAGGAATTCATCAGTACAACAATTTTTAAGTCACGACTTGATTGATAATGTTGCGATAACTCTGTAAGACAAATGACTTAGTGTGTCACGACATCCTTGTGATTAGTTGCGAGAGAGAAAAATTTAAGACTGCACAAACGACGTCGCGATAGAGAATCGAGGTCGCAACATCGAAAGAAAACAACTCTGGTCACAACAGATACTGATGTCACGACAAGGAATTGTTGCTAAATGAACTAACAAAGTCTCCACAAGGAAATTTGCTGTTGCAACAAAATATAAGATGAAGACACTAGTGAGGTCGCGACATGGATTTCATGTCGCGACATTAAAATGAGTTGAACAGTTAAAACATGTTGTGACTAAGTTTGAGCAATTGCGACAAGAACAAGGTAAGAAGGGCCACCACTTAGTCGCGACACACTTTCTAGGTCACGACCAAAAAAAGAAGCTGAATTGAGTAGAAACTGTTGTGACTAAAAAAATGAGGTTGCGATAAGATTGGAAGAAAGAACAGTCGTGACATGCTTTTGAGGTCGCAACAGAAATTGCAATAAGAAAAGAAATGACCTTGTCATGACCTAATTTCCATGTCGTGACAAGAAAATAAACAGATCAGCAATTGGAGTCGCAACTTGCATTAAGGCAGAAAACAAGAAATGATGTCGCAACATGAAAGGGAGGTTGTGACCAAGGATCAAATTAGCTTACAACAGAAATGGTGTCGTGACATGAAAAATTTTTCGCGACACAGAATTCAGTAAAAGGAAAGACAGTCAAGTAGCGACATGAAATTGTGGTCGCAACACAAACACTTAGAGACCAGAAAAAGTTGTCGCGATGAGAATCAAAGGGCTAGCAATAGAAACTGTTAAGCATATGGAAAACTTGGTCGCCACACAAATACTTGGAAACAAGAAAATGTGGTCGCAACAAGAGTCATCACTACTGGCAACTAAACATGGTCACAACACAACAATTGAAGTCGCGACTGCAACATGATGATTCTCAGGAAAAATGCTAATTAAAAGCAGACAACATGATTTCCAAGTCATGACACACAAGACAAAACAAAAGAGTCAAGGGGTAGTTGCGACAAGGAATTCATGTCACGACAACCAACTGAAGAAAACTGCAAAGAACAATGTCATGACAGAGGACATCAAGTCGCTACTCAATATTGCGAAAACAAGGCAAAATAATGTTACGACAAGCTTTTAGAGGGACACGCATGCACTCCAACAAGTTGCAACAGTTCTGAAGGTCATGACCTCAACAGCATTGTGCCATTAAATCGGGGGAAATCCACCAAGCCTTGGAATCAGCCCACCGATGGAAATGTATAAATAAAGGTTTCGCTGCGAATCAGAGAGGCTCTTCCGGAACCCAGATCCTTGAGGGATTAAAGAAGACTCAATTGTATAAAGTTAGAGTAGATTTTTATTTTATTTTCTTTTCATTTCTTTTCTTTTCTTTTCTTTTTCTTTTCTTTTCTTTTCTGGATTCAACCAAGAATCTGCTCGTGAATACAAGCCGGATTTGATTCATTTTCTTCTCCAATTACTGCCTGAAATGAATGGAATCCATACAAATTTTGGAATTCGTTTCTTATCAGTTAATTGCAACTATTGCTAGTGTATTTGATCAATGCTCCATTGTCGCTGCGGATGCGCTTGATGAGCACTTCCACTAACTTGGATTCAGCTGCTAGTTACGCTCTTTTCGCATATATTATAGAGAAGTACCAAACGGGATTTATTTGATTGATGTTGTTCTTAAATTGATTGTTCCCTACAGATTTATCGAGTATCCTTTCAAGGACTATTTCATGCTTTGATTTCCAGGAAGCCCTCTGAGTGACACAGAGATGGAGATTCCTGCGAGCTATGAACATTCAATTTGTGGGTATGCTAGACTACCATTAAAGAACTACTGAGCTCTGAGAGTTCATTTAGATAAATTTCCATTTCACTCATAATTGAAGTTGAAGGAGATTATTTATCAATTTAAATAATCAGAGATTTCACCTTAATCTGATGGAAATATCTTCGATCCCGCGGTGAGTCGGTGATCTAATCATGGAAAGAGAAAATCCATCATATCTAAAGAAAGAGTCATCAAATCAATTTGTGGGGAGGGTTTTGTGGTGCCAGACCCGTACTTAGGATGCAAGAAATCTGTAGTCTTAAGAAATGGATATGAAGTATTGAAAAAGAAAAATACCCAGATCTTATAAAGAGTGTTTTGAATACAAGTAACTGATTAGATCCATGTCTTTGAAAGAAGAAAAGACCTCTAATTAGTGAATTGTGGAGAAATCCAAGCTGCATTATTAGGCATCTTTGACAAATCCAAATCTAAAATCAGGATTGAGAAGATCAATGGATTATAATGCAGAAATTGACTGCTCCAATGCCAGCTTTGTATATCGTTGTCCATTTCTAAAGCATATAAATGTATTCAACTGTTTATTTTGTTTGTTTTAATTCAAATTTTCTTTAATTGATAAATATAATATAAGTATGATCTTATTTATAATTCTAGTTTTTAAACATTTACAAGGAGGCAAATAGTGTGGATCTTGAGTAGTTGTGGTAGTTGATTTTAAAATTTTCACAATCTACGAGGAATGATATCCGACTTACATCCAAATTTGTACTACTTGTATGACCTGTGCACTTGTAGTGTCTTAGACTAAACCCATTTTATAATTTCAAGAACATAAAACCACTTTCTACTTTTCAAACAATTAGCTCCACTTCGTCTACTATAGGAACCGTAAGACTCGCAGGCAAGAAAATTGAGTGGTTTAGTTTATACATAAACAGACAAACAAGTACCGTGGGGTTGAGTACAAGTTTATGATTTTCAACTCATGGAAAAAATTTCTATATACTCGCTTATCAAATCAGGCCCATTGTCGGCCATAATCGACCGAGGTATTCGAACCTAAGAAACAATATTCTTCCACACAAATCGATGACATCTGCTCTAATGGAGGCGGCTTTGGGCCTTCTATCCATTTTCTAAAATAACATGGCAACCAACAATAACTTATTGCGAGTCGTAAGTATCAACTTATTGAGCAAAGAGCCGTGGGCTCGTGATGGTGGTTCGATTGAGCCAAGACTTTGAGACGGGGGCTTGTCATCGTACGTCACACTTTCCGGGCGGTAAAAATTAACACCTTTTTTTTTCTAACAATTTAACTATAGTATAGCACCCCTTTTCGATTCAACCCGATTGGCGAATCCGAACTAGTTCCGAGATGCTCGTTTAATTCTTTTTATTTATTTGTTTTCTTTTTCAAAAGTTTCAGGACTCCGAATCTCGATCCGACCGAATGACGGGATCCGAACCTGTCCCGCCATTTCCGACCGCTTTCATTTATCTTATCAAAACATTTTATTTATATCATTTCGTTTTAGGGTTTTCAATTATGAAGAATCATTTTCAAATGGTAGGCCCAAAATCATTTATTCTTATGCAATTCGTTTACAAAATGGCCTATCATGCCTTTACAAAATGATATACAAACACTATTTTAGAGATTGACTATTTCGTTCACAAAAGGTCACTTGTTCAAAAAGAAATGATATGCATTTGGTGGGGTATATACTTATACACCGCAACTTTCTCTATGTCTTTGCGCTTCTTGATCTTGCCTTCTTCCTGTTTACTCGAAACTTGTACATAGATAAAAACTACACATTAAGCATTTTCATGCTTAGTGGTTCTATACACTTATATTCCAATTTTCAATTTAACATGACATGCATTTATCATAAAATCATGCCTTTTATATCAAACTATACTCAAGCTTATTCATTTTCACATGCAACAAATCATTTAACTCAAATCATGAGATTCAAACATGTACTCTTAAGGACATATTTAGTTTACAAATCTCATTTTCACTGATTAAAGTTTCTTATTTCACTTTGTCTATACAATTCACATTCATGACGGATTCCGTTCGATGAATTCCGTCCTTTTTATCATTCGGTAATGTGCTTACACATTTAACAAGTCGATTGGTGCATCCTACCAAGTGGGACATTTCTTCAATGCCATACACCATCATGACAGATGTCTATTGGTGCATCCCGCCAAGTGAGGCATTGGACAATTTCGGGTTGCCTTCATGAATCCCACCATGTTGGTCGTTCGTTATAACGATTTAATTCAAGATGTCAAGAATTGACCAATTCGTTTACAATTCGATTAATCACTCACATGCAATTAATCGTCAAACATTTCAATTATCACATTTTCAAATCCATATGCACTTTCATAATATCATTTCAAAGATATAGTCATTCCATATAATCATTTTAGATTTATTTGGTAAACAACCAAAACACTTGAAATAAGGATAGAGGGTTAGTGAACAAACCGAAGCTGTCTACTTCCTCGCTTCTTCCCTCTCGATCATGGTCCTGTGTTAGTGATCCTCACCCGCCCCTAGTCAATAAGTCAATTACTTTTACCGTTAGTGGATAAACAATTATTATACATTTTAGTAAATTACCATTAATCTTCGCAATCTGCCTGGGTTAAGACACTAAGTTTGCCCAAAGAAGAACTCGCCGAGGCGGCAAGGTACGATACGTTTTCAATTAGTTTTTTTCCTTATTCGACCTCCTCACGAGTAATTTATTAGGTCCTTAAACTAGTCAGGTATGAATATCAAAAGTTTGGAAACAAAATCCAAAATTTCTCTCGATATGAACAATGTTTCAATGACACTAAGATAGCAGCTAAGTCAGACCAGACTGAGGGGTGCCATTTTGGCACCCGACTCTGCTTACTAGCGGCATCCCACGTCGCAAGATAGTGGCTACACTGGCTGGGCAGCGCTGGTTCCTACGCCGCGGCATGTATTACGCCAAGGGGCGTGGTTCCCTACGCCGCGGCATATCCCAATGCCCAAACATTTTCCGCTTTGCTCCTTTACGATTTCCTCCAAAATCACTCAAAATATTAAAACAAATCAGTGGGAATCACTCCCAATAGCATTCTAAAAGTCATCCAAACCAAATTCATGAACAAAACCCATGGATGGATTAGGGTTTTTCTAACCCAAACATCATTTAAAGAAATCTGTGGTTTTATTTTACCTCAAATCCTCGCACCAAGCCTTAGCCTTTTTCCTTCTTCCTTGCAAGATCTTGAACAAACATGGAGTGATTCACACAAATCTCCAACTATTTAAAAAACCCTAGCCTTTTCTCCTCTCCCTCTCTCTCAAATACGGTTTGTGCTCAAAATGAGCATTCTAAGACCACTTTTGGTCTTATTTCCCATTTGAAGTGTAAGGCCATGTTTGGCTTATACACAAATTTCCATTTCTCATTTTTCTCCTTTTTGGTCTTCATTTCACTTTCATTTATCATTTAATTCACATTAACATTTAAGCTTATCATTTTACCCTTAGGTCCTCATTTTACAAAATTCCAAATTTTCCCTTTTTACACTTGGGTTTATTTCCGGGTTCAATCAATTTCTCATTTTAGCATATGATATTTAATCATATGCTCACATATTCATTTTTCACAATTTATCGCTTCCTGAAGAACCTAAGTTTGGCTCAATTCATACCTCGGAATATATAATAAAATTATTATAAAATTTGGGGTATTTTCGGGTGTTATACTGTGAAATTGATACCAAAATAAATGTAACACCCTTTTTTTTTCTAACAATTTAACTGTAGCTCTGATACCAAAATAAATGTAAAGTCCAGTGCTACCAATACGAATACAAATACGTTTTGTAATCGTAGAATATATAATAATATGCATCAAAACATTTTGCGTAGGCCCTCTACTGGGGATAACCACATTTGGCAAGTATACAATATGGAATTATATTCTTTCAATAAGATAATTTACAAAATATATCGAGTTTTCTTAATATCAAAACATTTACAAAATAAAATTAGAGTTTATACAAAATGGTCAAACTCCTTATTTATGAATGCATGGTCGATCTTTACTCGACAATCAATAAGCTTTTTGGATGTTGACTCTGGTCTGGTGGTCTTGGCTCTCGCATTCTTCACTCATACCCGTGTGATGACAAAAAACAAGGCGCTAAGCATTTTCATACTTTGCAAATGCTCTATACAATTATCTCTCATCTAGCTTTAAATCATTCATGTAATGTTTATAAAACAATGCTTTTGTACTTTTTTTTCCAATGACTAATGCAGTACAATATATATATATATATATATATTCATTTCATTTACATTTAATTACAATTCATTGGTCATTTCAAGTTATGCATATGTACTAAATCATTCAAATCACAAATCATGCATGTGATAACTAATCACTCCAAGATGGTCCCGCTTAGCCCCAGCCGGTATAAAAATGGTTTTATCACGCACGCCCGCCGGCTGCCGTCCGGTTAAAAATCAATTTCGTGGAACAAGATCGATACCGGCCCCATCAGCACTTGATCGGAGTGACATATCATTACATTCGGCATAATACTGCTAATTTGACCCTTATTGGTATACCAAATTATCCTTAACTCGAATTTTAATGGTTAACATTATTTTAAGGGCCTTCAAATCATTCAATACAGTTTACAATAGTGTGTATACATTTGGATACAATAATTTATTTTTCAACACTCATGCAAATTTTCATAAGCAATTTATTTCGCAATCGGTTGTCTCAAATCAATTTAAAACATATCAATATGCAATTTATCATAAATCATTTCAATATTTCATAATATTTCACAATCAATTTTGAAAAAATGAAAGAAGAGTGTAGATTAAACTTTCACAAATTTGAAACAAGAGAGAGACTGAAGAACAAACTTAAAAAGGTTGTTGTTCTTCGATTCCTTTCATTGGAATCCCGCTCTTGGGTCAAGCTTTCTCGTCACCAACCCCTAATCCATCACAAATATGTCACAATTAAAGAACAACCCAAGAAAGAAAAATCAGTTGTGCAAGCTACGATTTTTGGTTAGGGTTGATGTCTACCCAATACTCCTTCAATTGCAAAAAATTTTCTAGGGACACATGAGCCATATTTTTCTTATGCTTCCTTTAAGAAAATGATATCTCTATGAGTCTATTTTCAGTAGGAATTAGAATCATCTCATTTGGATCAGCCAACTCAAGTTACGACATTTTAATGCCAAACTAGTCGATATGCCTAGCTCACTGGATAACCTACTATTATTTTCGATTTCTAGGGTCTTAACTCTATAAATTGGTAATGGTTCCTTCACTAATTTGAAGTTATGGTTATAAGGTTTCTTCTTTAATTGGAATCATCCAATTTGGATCACCAAAACTCAAGTTATTGCATTTTACATCTAGACTACTCTAATTTGCAAAACAGAATTTGCACATAGCTCCACTTTGAAAGATTTATGGGAACTTTAGGGTTACAATTTAATTACACTTCCTTCAAGTAAATTATTCCCCTAGAAGTTTAGTTTACCCATAATTTTGAATCACTCAATTTGGATGAGTGAAACTCAACTTATGGCCAAAACATCACAACTACACTCCAAAATGTAGCATACACATGAAGCAATTCAACTCATTTAATCCTATATTTCCGGGAGCCCTAGAGTCAGAATTTACTGAACCTTCTATAAATTTGTAGCTCTAGATCTTATGGTTCTTTACCCATTGGAATCACTTCATTTGGATGATTATAACTAGCCTATTGCAAAACAAGAATAGGTTTTGATAAATTTTTGATGAAGAACTCCTTTGAAAACATAACATTTTCCTTTTTACAAACATTCCTCAAAACCAATCCAAACCAATACCAACCAAAAATGCACTTCAAAAATCAACCCAACACAACCCCAAAACTGATCTACAACCAATCAAAATCACCTTTACATAAGGTTAGGTTTTTCTCCCCAAATCCAAACACAGAAAAGAGTTCTAGTGGTTTGTGTTCTTACTTTGAATCTCTGAAACTTCTCGCTCTAGCTTCCTCCTTGAACTTTCATGTAAGATCTTGCACCAAAGAGCAAGTTCCACACCACCCTTTGATCTTCACTCAAAACCCTAGCTTTTCTCTTTCTCAATCCTCCAAATACGTTGCACAATAGCCATTTAATAGACCAAATGTGGTCTTAAGTCACTTAACATCATAAGGCCATGTTTGGCTCTAAAACCCATTTCTGAGTTAAGTTCTCCCAATTTTCCATATAACCCATATACTTTCTCTATTTGCACTTCAATTCTCACTATTCACACTTAGACATATTTTCTTAATCATAAATGACCCTTAGGTCCTCAGTTGATAATTTTTCCCATTTTGCCCTTAACACTTGGGTAAATTCCAGGTTCATTCATTGAATCCTAATCAATCATTTATCATTTAACATTTAACATATGATCATATAACAATACCAAAAAATCCCTCAGTTTGCTCAATTTACACCCTAAACACATAATAAAAATATTATAAAAATACTAAGGTATTTTTGGGGCGTTACAGCTACTGCATTTGCTCTCATGGTTGGCCAATAATAACCTTGTGTATGGGCCCTGTGAGCTAAAGTTATGCCGCTTGGATGGTTTCCCCATATTTCTTCATGGAGTTCTGCCAATATATACTATCCCTGCTGAGTGGTGAGACACTTAAGATACGGTATGTCTAGGGACTCCGCTATAAATTGCCCGCTCATAAGTGTAAACCTAGTCGCCTGCATCTAAATCTGCTGGCTTCATAATTATCCCAGAAATTTCTCCCGAGCTCAATGCATTATGTGGTCGCCAAGAAAGCATTCTTCGTCTATCTGACTCACCTGGTCGGTTGTAATAAACGATGTCTGCTAGTATTAGACAAGAAGGCGCACCATTTCTCTTATCGGGATGAATGCGACTATCACGCTAAAGTGTCTCGCTCTTTCATTCGGAAGTCCTCAGATAGTGCCCGGCTTCCAAGTAGAAAAACTCCTTAGCCGTTGCTTGACCAAACTTACATACATGACCATGTTGTGGTCTCATGTTTCATATCCTCCGTTTACCTATCCCATAACCAATTGAGAGTCACTGCGTATGATGAGCTTTTTTGAGGATACAGATTTCATGAGGCCAACTCGGCTGGATTTGCCTATATTCGGCCTCATTATTAGACGCAGGGTGATTAGTGCTCAAAAGTGCTATTAACCTTGTTTATTATAGGTTTTGAGTGCACTTTTGTAAAATAACTCAGCGCACTAACCCGATTTGCACATTAAGGTCCCCGTTATTCTACCGATCGCATTGCGGGCTAATTTTGTACTTTTCATAGCTATTTATGCCAAAATAGTTGATTCGATCCAAGCACAAAGAATTCGAAATAGCCTAACTCAAGATTGCAGATTAGAAACCAGAAGGAAAGAGGAGCAAAAAACAGAAGAAAATGGAGTAAAGCAAAATTTTTGCAGGTTGCGAAATTTGCTTCCTGCTTGCCATTGTTCATGCCTCTACTGCCACTGTTCATCCTTGACTTCCTGCTGCCCGTTTTTGCTTTTTGTTCTCTTTTTGGTTTCTTCCTACTTTCTCCTTGTAATAATGTTTATTTTAGTTTTTGGTAATTTGTATTATGGGTTGGCTATAAAAGCCCCCGACCGTACACTGAAGACAACTTTGCCTAAGAATAAATCGCTGAAGCTTTCAACACCTTTCCCTCTTTTTCTCATTTTCCTCCACTTTCTCTCTTTTTCTCTCCTTGAAGTGGAAGACTACTGGGTACAGGATCTTAAGGCTGGAGGGTTCCATGTTCTTCACGTAGGTACACACTGGCAGTTTTGTGTTCCCTTTCTAACTTTAGGTTTTTATCCCTTCGAATCTCCTTGAATGGCTATTATTTGGTGTGTTTTTAGGTTCAAAGGGATGCTTATTGCTAGATCCACTCGAGATTCATTATTAAGTTACCCCTATGACCCATTGGAAGGTGAGAGCCAAGGAGACTTATTTTTCACTCGTTTGTGACCACCGCCTTATGAGTACCATTTTTCAAAGGATAATTATTAAGGGTTAGGCTCAGTTAAATGAAGATCCTACTCGAGATGACTATAGGTCATCCTCCCCAACGCGAGGAAATGACCTTGGAAACCCTCAGTTGCCCTAAGATCCTAAGCCCAGTATACTGATACTTCAAGGAGTTCTATTTTACATTTTAACTTGTTTTATTTTTAGTTTTAAACCCTCAAAACCTCACTGTTTTTACCAAACCTGAAAATCCAAACCAAATTCACCATTTTGGCCTCCACTATAAATCATTTCGCATGAAGAAAACCCATCCTTGAGTTCGAATCTCTAGAATCGCTTATACCGGCAGCAGCTAGCTACTACAGCAGGGAGGAATTTAGGTTACAAATATTGTTGATTCCAGGATACCTACTATGGCACGAATCAAATGGCGCCGTTGCCGGATGGTGTCTAAGTGCATTTGACAAGCTGTGGAACACTTGTGATCCTCATCACAAGTACTAGTGAATTTCTTTTATATTTTAATGTCAGTTTTTTTTTTTAGTTTCATTTCATTGTAAAAAAAAGAAAAAAAGAAAAAAAAATTGTTGCAGGATTGTTTATGTGTTGTTTTGTGTTGCCTTTTGTTGTGTGAACTATGTTCCAAAGGATTAGAAATCCGTAAGGCAAGTTAATCAAAGTCGATTCTTCGTGAGCCTAATTTTGAATTGAATACGTTTGAGGCCAATTTTGAATATCTAGAGGAAGAACAGCATGGTCGGGCACTAAAGTGGAGAGAAACTTAATGCATGTAGTCCACGAGGGACTATAGAAATCCTCCATACGGGAAGTATTCTCCTACTATACTCTAACAAATGCACCATATGGAATTGCTTTCAACCCTAGCTGGGGGAACCACACAAATTCAGATGGGAAACGATCTCCACAAGATAACTCCTCCTCCACATCCACAATATGCTTCTTCATCTCAAACTCAAACTCCCACTACGCCAACCTCTCCAATGGAACAAGCTATCCTAAACCTCGCCACCGTTAGCGCGACTTTCAGGAAGAGAAAAGACATTCAATGCCCAATTAAGTAAAAGAATTCATACTGGGGAGAACTCCCTGGACCAAAAATTAGATAGGCTTCAAAGTGAAGTGGGTCAGAAATTTGACAACCTGCAAGGTGAAATTGATCAGCAATTTGACAACCTTCGCTCACCAAGGCTTGCCAATAAAGAACATGTTCATCAAGAGGAAGAAAATCCAAGAAGAGCGCCGATTGACACCACAATGAGGAGCAATGTAAAACAAGAAGATGAAGCACTCCCCTATCATTGACAGGAGGGCGCGGGAGAGGGGAATGTGCGGGAAGGGACCCAAAAGCCTATCCTTCAACCAATCCCCATAAATTCGATCCTGCCATTGCTCCAACCTAAAATGAATTTGCACGCAAATAGCATCCTCTCTTTGAACTGCCAGGTATATCCTGCCTTCACCTGCAGCACAATCCACACCCAAAACTCCTACTGCCAAAGCTAAGGCCAGTTCATCACTGCTTGTGCAAGACTTAAAGAAGTTAGTGACCTCTATTCAAGCCTTTGCCACTACATCAAAGACACTAGCAGTCGCTCACACTACATGGCATAGCAGATGGTTCGGGTGCTAGTTCAGACATGGAGCACCTGGACCTCAACATACCTACAAGCTCCACTAGCCCAGCTGTACCTCCAAAGGCTCGAGGAATTGGTTTTAAAGTGGGCTTGTCTCCCCACTTTTAGTTTTCATTTATTATTTTATTTTGATTTCTTTAATTTTTCCTTTAGATTTTCTAATTTTTAGTTAATTTGTTTTTAGCTTAATTTTCAATTTTCTGCAAGTAATTTTTCTTAATTTTTGTGTTTATTTTGCAAGTCAAATTTTTGCAGTCAATAAGCCACCCAGTAAAATTTCGTAACCCGTGAATTGGCTGGATGCGAAAATTACAGCCTACACTGCTCGCGCGTAAATTCGAGAAATTTCGCAATGCGACTGCTCACCATTTTCTTTTTATTTTTTTGTCTTCTCCACAAATTGTGCACTATTCATGTTTTTGTCTTTTATGATATATATATTTAAATTCTTTTTATTTATTCTTAAAATATAAAATAATAATAATAAAAAAATTGGTTCAAAATTATATATATATATATATATATCGCATAGTACTGCTATGAATTTTTGCAAATGTTAATTTCGCAGGTTACGAAATTCATTTTCGTAACGTGCGTGGCTAGAGAGCTGCGCAAAGCTGCGAAATTTCGCAACCCGTCGCACCTCATTTTGTTTGCGCTTTATAACTTTCCTCATCTCGAACTCGCTTTATGTGTTTTGGTACCGTTTGAAAACTTAGAGAGTGTAGAATCCAAATATAGCCAGAAAGGTTCACTTTGAAATTATTATGAAGGTGTAATTTTAAAAATGCTCAAACTGGTCACTTTTTTCTCTATTTTCTTCTCCTCCTAACTTGTTTATTCGGGGTTTCAAACGGTTTAACAAGGTGTCGATGGAAAGCTTGCGAAGTCTCCTATCCAACAACGACTAAATTTCATCAAAGAGGTATCACTTCCTGAGAGATTTAAAAAAAATATGTGAAAACCATCACACAAACATGAACATTCATATTGAATCATCAAGAATAAAAAATACTGTGATTCATGGCCGCATTCGAATCCACATAACAAAATATTGAGATATTTGAACTGAAGTCTCCAAACTTTACGATCTTCCCAGATTCAACTGAAGTCCGGCGCTTTATGATCTTCCGTATCTAAATCAACTGGCGCTTTATTGATCTCCAGATTTACACTAGTTTTCTGTCTAATAGTTCTCTAACAATGGGAATCAGAAGAATAAAAACCTTATGACCGGGACCATGACCCCTATTTATAACCAATCGTTGCCTCAGATACGAACAACACGATATTGTCTCGTAATTTCTATTTTAACTCATCATAAAAATAGAAATTACGCTTTGTCTCTACACATTGATGCCCACACTTTATAATATATTAATTAAGGCCCCAAAACTTAAATTAATCACTTAATTAGCCTAACTTTATTTGATAGCCTATAATTCACATTTATTTAATATATCAACCCATATATTCGATTTTACTCCAACAATCTCCCACTTAGACTATATATGTAACTTTATAAACGTGAATTATACTTTATGAGCTCATGAGTTTTGTTATCAAAACTTTATATACATTAACAATCTTGTCCATTAACCACACAAATATAGAACCAAAGCGATCGTCAAGTACAGTTATTTCGTAACTAGACCCATCAATGATCACATATATCAATGTAACGACAAAGATCAAGTGTGGATGTGTAGCATGGAAATTTCATGCAATGTGATCTCAACATGTCTATTTCCAACTTGTCCTCCTTAAACCTTAGTGAGATCAAACCATACAAAATCAAAGTGGATGAAAACTGAATACTTTATCATAAAGAATAACCTTAAAATCCATAATATCCATAACAAAAGTATCTAAAAACATCTAAAATACAAACTCCCACTCAAAACACACATCCTCGGGGTTAAGAGAAACCACACCCATATGAGCAAGAGCTCGTGAAAGACCTTAGGTGGTAATCCTAGTCACGGACCGCGAACTACGGAGTTTGTCCTAATGCGCGCCGTATGATATAAGTCCACTAACCCTTTCTCGACAACAAGGAATTTGATGTCTATAAATTTGACTTCGGCCGAACTCCTTGTCATGGAATATAGTACTCGATTTATTGTCACAAAATAACTTAAGTTGTCTTTCAATGCCATCTATAATACGCAGCTGATAAAATTCCGCGAACCATATTCCATGATTGACGCGCCTATAACAAGTTACAAACTCAACGCCACGGTGGAAGAAGCTACAATGGGGGATCGTTTAAATTTTCTTCCAAGATATAGCACCTCCAAGAAGTAAGTAGATATAGCCTGGAAGTAGATTTCATGCTATCTCTAAGATCCAAAGAAAATCGGAGTCGAATATCCAATGATCTCGAACCGATCCGACTTTCGATAAGTGAGCACGTAAATTCGTTCCGGCACCTCATGACACGCTCGTCGCTTATCCAATGATCATTTCCGTGGATTGCTTAACATCTCGCCTAACATGCCAACAATGTATGCAATATCCGGACGCGAACATACTTGAGCATACATCAGACTTCCTATTGCTGACGCATAAGGAATCTATTGCATCTCCTGAATCTCAAAATTATTCTTGGGGCATTGACTGAGACTAAATTTGTCTCCCTTAGCCACAAGGGTGTCACCTGGTTTGCAATCATGCATGCCAAACCTTTTAAGAATTTTCTCAATATAGCTCTTTGTGATAAAACCACATTCCTCGAGATCGATCCCGATGTGATCCAGATACCTAACACAAAAGAAGCATCACCAAGATCTTTCATCTAAAAATTCCTTTGATAGAAATCTCGTTTCATGCAACATGCCTATCGTTGGTGGCAAGCAATATGTCATCAACATATAAAACCAAGTAAATATGCTTTATCTCATCGAACTTATGGTATATAATATCAACCATATTCATCTCAAAACCATTTGAATACAACTTGATGAAACTTGTAAATACCATTGACGAGAAGCCTGCTTGGCCCATAGATAGATTTCTTTAACTTGCAAACTACATCCTATTTGTATCTCCCGACACAAAATTTTCTCGGTTGCACTATATAGATTATTTCATCAATGTCACCATTGAGAAATGCGCCTTAACATCCATCCCGATGAATCTCAAGGTCAGTGCGCCGCTACAAGTGCCATTATTGTCCTAAAAGAGTCTTTCGATGAAATCGGAGAGAAAGTCTCTTTATAATCGATGTCTTCCTTTTGTGTATAACCTTTAGCGACAAGACAAGCTTTGTATCTCTCCACGTCACCTTTCGAATCCTCTGCCTAAATGGTCCATTTGCAACCAATGGGTTTCACACTTTCAGGCAATGGGACAAGATCCCAAACGCCATTGTCCTTCATGGACTTGATCTCTTCATTCATGGCATCAATCCACTCTTGAGATTTAGAACTTTCCAAGGCCATGGTCGATCGGATCATCTCCCCACCGCACCAATGTCAAACCTATGTTCTCAAGAAATACAAATGTAATCGGGCAATGCACTTCTCCTTTCTCTAGTGGACTCTTAATGGAGTAGGTTCAGGAGGAGTAGAGTTTGTTCTTTCCGTGGAATGGAGGTTCTTGGATATTGTTTTGATTTGGATATGCTTCTTGAAAAATGTCAAGTATAGGAGCCTGATCAATGTCAATGACAGCTGTGGGAATATCAACATATTCCTCTTCAAAAGAAAATCCCTATCCTTATCTCCCCCATCAAACTCAACATCCTCAAAGAACTAAGCATTTCCTTCTGCCTCAAAATTGATTTAGTAGTAGGATCATAGAATTTGTAACTCCTGATCTTCGTGAGTATCCACAAATTGCAAACTAACTGCTCTTGGAATCCAATTTCTTTTCTCATGTGGCCCGTAAGGCCTTGCTTCTCAGCTTGACATCCCCATCAGGAAAGTGTTTAGGACTAGGCTTCTTGCCACCTTAAAGTTCATAAGGGTTTAGCAGCTTGTTTAGTTGGTACTGCTAAGGATATATGTTGCAAGATTTAATGCTTCACCCTGCAGGGATATTGGCAAGTTAGAATGACTAATCATACTTTTACCATGTTCAGCATTCTGTTTTCGCCTCTGTAACACCATTCATGCTTGGAGAACTTGGCATGGTGTACTCGGACAATACTCGCACTCCTCTAGAATTTAGCAAATGGTCCCTGGACAAGAGTTCTAATTCGAACCGGGTCATACTTTCCATAGTATTCACCACTACACCAAATATGGTCTTTTAATCCTTTTATTGAGTTGATTTTCTTTCAACTTCCAATCTTTGAACGATTTGAACACTTCCAATGATGGGGGACTTTTCTATGAATGAGATAAAGGTAGCCATAACGTGAAAATCGTCTATAAACGTGGATAAATATTGTTGGCCATTCCATGAAACTGTAGGAAATGGCCCACAAATATCAGATGTATCGCTTGTAAGACATCCGTAGCCTTGTTAAGCACCAAATCTCCTCAGGTTTGTTTGTTTTCCCTTTATGCACTCAGGCAAATTTCAAAATCTCGCAAAATCAAGGGAATCTAGAATCCCATATGGCACAAGCCTTCAATTCTCCTGAGATGTGCACCATCTGAGTGCTACAATGATGAGGAATTCTACCGCTTAATTTTCTTTTAACACCTTGAGTGCTTAATTGCAAGGTTTCGATATGAATCAATCGCTTCAAGCATATAAAGGTGTTATCTACATAAGATAAAGAACTAGTACCAACCAAATTTGAATTCCTCGAAAGACTAAATTTATTATTTCCAAAAAGAACAAGTATAACCAAATTTGTCCAATATGGAAATAGAAACCAAATTCGCTGAAAAGGATCTGCACAACATATGTCTCATTCAAATCCAAATAAGTACCGTAGATTTTAATAATAACCTAAATGTCCCAATCATTTCAACTTCGACCTCTTGCCATCGCCATAAAGATGTATCTTTCACCTCATCATTTGGCTTTCGCAACTCATGTAACCCTACATGGACACACCGATGTGAGTGGTTGCACTGTAATCTATCCACCAAGTGTGTTTAGGTACCAAGTCAAATTCACCTCGTAACAAACTAGCTAAGAAGTGTACCTTTCTTTGCACGCCAAGCATGATAGTTGGCACATTGCTCGTAATATGTCCTAATAAATTCCACAGTAAGAAACAACCATCATGCCTTTTCTTTATGTTGTGTTTCTTTGATATGAACCCTACAACTTCTTTATCCTTCTTTCTTTCTTCCCTTTATCCTTGAAGTACCAGTCAAATGAGCACTTTCTATCTCTTTTTCTGTTTCAACCTTTCCTCTTTCTTGCACACAATGTGAGATGAGCTCATTAAGAGACCAAGTCTCCTTGCAAGTTGTAGCTCACCTTATATTGACTGAATTGTGTGGGAAGAGATATCAGAACTAAATGCACAAGCAAATCCTCAAAGAGATCAAGTTTATGTGCTCTTAACTTGAAGCAAGATAAGACATTTTATAATGTACTCCCTAATGTTCCCATTACCTTTATATCTCATTGAGATGAGATTTTCCAAAAGTGTATTTCTGTTTCCACTTTCCATTCTCGGGAAAATCTATTCCCACTCTCTTCTAGGAACTCTTTGGCCATCTTTATCGTTTCTAATATTGTGCCCCCCCGAATGTTTCTGAATGGCCTTCTTAATGATCATCAAACACATATGAGCCTGAATTCTCCCACCTTTCAATATCCCTCTTTTCATCAGAGGAACTTTCAACAATAAGAGGTGCAGGAGAAGAAACCCTTAACGCAAGGTCCAGATCCATGACACCGAGAACTATGTGAAGGTTCTCATGCCATATCTTGAAGTTTGTGCCATTTAGCATAGGAATAGAATTAATGCTGGCAGTAATGTTAGAAGCAGAACTAGTAGCTGAATCAGAGAACAATAAACAAGCAAAACAAACTCACATAAGATGCAAAACCGAAAAATAAATTCAAATAAAGGCAAACCCCATCTCAAGATATTGGACACTCTATTAATATTTTATCTTTGGATAAAAATATTAA
The DNA here is from genome assembly GCA_016808115.1 of Tetrastigma voinierianum. NCBI lineage: Eukaryota > Viridiplantae > Streptophyta > Magnoliopsida > Vitales > Vitaceae > Tetrastigma > Tetrastigma voinierianum. Next base: position 446,606 of record JAEQBH010000838.1, on the reverse strand, counting down.
CTTGTAAGTGATATCTTGGTGTAGTAATCAAATATTGATAACAAGGACATATCGAATGATAAATCTTCCTTCGCTAATTTATTATTCGTATGTAAAACCAAAATAATTATCACGGTTATTACCACGTGTACATGTACTCAAGTAAATATTAATTTTCCTTGGGCGAATTAATATCACATAAGTTACAAAAGTAATATAATCTTGTTATATTTGAAATAAAAATTAATTTTGCACAAAGTTGTCACTTTTGTGACATATTGTGTTAATTAACTTATCTCAAAATATATATATAAACACCTATATTTGAATGTAAATTTTCGTAAATACATTGTAACGATAACATATTTATATTTAAATCACCAACTAAAACATTCAGTTGGCCTTGACTATTATTATTATTATTATTATCATATACCTCTTCAGGGGTACCAATGCTCATTTGTGTTCTCCTCTTCTGGGGAGGAACATCCTTTGAACCAATAGTTTCCCACGCTTCAAGCGTAGTTCATGTACCACTTCAGGGGTACCAATGCTCATTTGTGTTCTCCTCTTCAGGGGAGGAACATCCTTTGGACCAATAGGTCTCCCACGCTTCAGGTGTAGTTCATGTACCACTTCAGGGGTACTAATGCTCAATGTCCTTCAGGGACAAGAATCAGGGTTGGAGCATTTACAGCCGGGATCAAGGGGAAAAAAATAATAAAAAATAAATATTTTTGGCCCAAAAAAAAAAATCATTTTCTAACATATTCTCAACAATTCAACATGATCAGGCTCTGATACCAAATGAGAGATTTAAAAAAAATATGTGAAAACCATCACACAAACAAGAATATTCATATTGAATCATCAAGAATAAAAAAAATACAGGATTTGCGAAAGCGCATTCGAATCCATAACAAAAATACACATTAGAGACACAACTGAGTCTCGAAACTTTATGATCTTCCGGACCGAACTGAGTCTGAGGCTTTATGATCTTCCAAATCTAAATCTGAATCTGAGGCTTTATGATCTTCCAGATCTACACTAGTTTTCTGTCTAATAGTTCTCTCTAACAATGGGAATCAGAAGAAATAAAAACCTTATGTGATCTGGGAACCATGACCCCTATTTATAACCAATTGTGTCTCAGATATGAACAAGTCATTGTTCGTGACTCTATTTTTAACCCATCATAAAATAGAAATTACGCTTGCCCTACACATTGATGCCCACACTTTATAATATATTAATTAAGGCCCCAAAACTTAAATTAATCACTTTAATTAACCTAACTTTATTTGATAGCCTATAATTCACATTTATTTAATATATCAGCCCATATATTCGATTTTACTCCAACACTTCCTTCTCTAACTTTCCAATCCAAGCCATATTGCGGACAATGTGACATTTGGTTGGGCGGAGAGTTAGCGAAGGAAGTGGCATTTATTTATACTTTTGTTACTATTTTGAGCAAGCCCATGTTGTGATGTTCAATGGCTTGCCGGTTTTCCTTTTGTGAAGTCAAGTATACTATACAACTTACTTTTTTCAATTAAAAAATTACACCCATTTTTTTGTGACCCATTTTTTTGGTGAGCCATTTTTAGCCTCATGTTTGAAAAATTGAAACACTATCCAATTTTATTTATGTTAGATTGGTTCCATGCCTAATTGAGTGGATGATTAGTTGAATCCTTGCTGCTTTTGACCTTTTTTTCCACCTCTGGCTAACCACACATTGTGCACATCAGGTTTCAACAATAGGCTGAAAAACTGCCTAACCTCCTAAACTTTGCGAAACCTATCCTAGTTTTGTTGACCACCTTTAATAGGTTAAGGACCCCCATGAATAGAAGGCCAATGTGTCTTCCAAAATAAAAGAAGAGAAAAAGAAAAATCAAAAAGAAAAAGAAAAGAAAAAGAAAAAGAAGAAAATTTCAACGCTTTGCCTTGAAACCCGAGCACAAATCCGAGGGGGCATATAACTAAAGCCTTTAAAGCCCGGGTGCCCTGCCGACCGGGTTGGGAGCCACCGGCTTAGTGCTTGCATGGGTGGATAGGTGAGGTTTAGCTAGCGAGCCAGTGGTGCTAGAGTTCTGGAAATCATTCAAGTCCTGGGTGAAACCCGAGGAGTTAGTGGTCGAAAGATCCTACGACTTGGTGCCCTAAGCCTTAATTGGTTGGGAGTCATCGGTAGATCCCTGCAGCGGACTTGGTGAGGTCGATTCCCACAGCATTGCACCCCTACAACACAAAAAGAGTTATGGAATAAGAGTGGGTCCTGACCTGTCAGGTTGGTTAGTGCCTAAGTGGCTAATGAGCTTGTCGGGGGAGAGTGGGCCAGCGCTTTATTATTGAGAACTGATCAAACAAACACTTAGGTTTTGGTGGAAGTTTCTGGTTGATTCACCGAGATGGAGGCCCTTTTGATACTCAATTTTGTATGGCATACATTCTCTCAAAATAGTTATTGGGCAAGGCTTTGATGATTCTTACTTAGGGTTAGACATTACTCATTCACAACCTTTTTGAAATATAATTTTTGTGAACATAATTTTGATTTTGTTTTGTATGCTTTCTTTCTTTCTTTCTTTCTTTCATTGCTAAGGGACTAGCAATGTGTAGGTTGGGGGTGTGATTAGTGCTCAAAAAGTGCTATTTTGAATCATGTTTATTATAGGTTTTGAGCACTTTTTGTGCACTAATCAGCGTAATTAACCCGATTTGCACATTAAGGTCCTTGCTATTCTACTGATCGCATTTTGTGGCTAATTTTATAGTTTTTGCAAGCTATTTATGCCAAAATTGTTGATTCGATCCAAGCACGAAGAATTCGAAATGAACTCAAGATTGCATCAAAAACTTAAGGAAAGAGGAGCAAACATAAAATGGAAAGAAAGCAAAATTTCATTATCGGTTAAGGAACCCTCAACTCGCACTTTCGCAGTGTTACGAAATTTGTTTCCTCGCTACACTGCTCATGCCTCCGCTACCACTGCTCATCCTTGACTCCCGCTACCCATTTTTGCTTTTGTTCTCTTTTTTGGCTCTTCTTCCTACTTTCCTTTAATAGTGTTTATTTTTGTAGTTTTTGGTAATTTGTATTATGGGTCACTATAAAGCCCCCGAATTTATTAATCGAAAGACAACTTTTGCTCGCAGACAAAATTGACGGAAGCTTTCAGCTTTCCCGCTTTTTTCTTCTCATTTTCCACTTTCTTTTCTCTCATTTTCTGTCGCTAAACACTTCTCCAAGGATGACAACTTGAGGATGAGCGGCTAAACCCTTCCTCCTCTAAAGGAAGACCAAAGGCAGGATCTTAAGGCTGGAGGGTTCCATGTTCTTCACGCAGGTACTCACTGGCAGTTTTGTGTTCCCTTTCTAACTTTAGGTTTTTATCCCTTCGAATCTCCTTGAATGGCTATTATTTGGTAAGCTTTTAGGGTTCAGTGGATGCTTATTGCTAGATCCACTGAGATTCATTAGTTACCCTCTATGACCCATTGGAAGGTGAGTCAAGGAGACTTATTTTTCACTGTCGGTGACCACTGCTGCTTAGTGAGTACCATTTTTCAAAGGATAATTATTAAGGGTTAGGTTTTATAGCTAAATGAAGATCCGGTTCGGGAGATGACTATAGGTCATCCTCCCCAACGCGAGGAAATGACCTTGGAAATCCTCAGTTGCCCTAGGATCCTAAGCCCAGTATACTGATACTTCAAGGAGTTATATTTTACATTTTAACTTATTTTATTTTTAGTTTTAAACCCTCAAAACCTCATTGTTTTTACCAAACCTGAAAATCCAAACCAAATTCACCATTTCGTCTCCACCTGTAAATCATTTCAAGTACGAAGAAACCCATCCCCGAGCTCGACCTCAACCGCTATAATCGTAGTAGCTAGGCTACGGCACAGAGAACTCAGGTTACAAATATTGTTGATTCCGGGTACACCTACTATGGCACGAATCAGCAGGGAAGCCTAGTTGTATGGCATGTTCTATCATTTCCCCAGTTGGGGCTTTAAGTTGCAAGCCGACTCCAGTTCCTGTTTGGCGAGAAGTGCCATCCACATTAAGGATCCACCAACCATTGTTACCTTGGTCCACGACTGATAGGTTAGGCTTATGTATAGTGCTTTGCAAAGGTAGATTGGTCAGCACAACGATAGGGTGCTTTAAGTAGGGCTAAGCTTCGCTACCACACTCCGAGGGCTAGCTCTACTTGTTCGAGATGGGTATACCAGGTTTCTTCTTTAGATAGAGATTTTCTTATGAAGAATATTGTCCTACTTTCTCGCTTTTCTTCTTTGAACAAAGCCACACTCATCGAGGCTTCGGTTCGCTTTGCAAAAGACAGTGTATCGCCTACCATTAGGTTAACTAGAATCGCGATTCAAGAAGATATCGCTTTGATCGCCATGAAAGTCAAGTTGTATTCTCATCCCAACCAGCCCTTTGGCTCCTTAGAGTGATAAAATGGTTTCAATCGGTCTCGTGAAATGGAAAATGAATCGCCTACAGCCAATCGGCCTATCAATTGTTGCACTCATTTTCCTGAGGTGGAGCTCGAGTCCATTATAGCTTGAGTTGATTAGGATTACCTCTATCAATCTCTAGGTCACCATAAAGCTCTTAAAAATTTGTCCGAACTCGACCCGAACGCGACATTTCAAAGGGTTAGTTTCATGTCGACTCTTCGCAATAATTCAAAGGCTTCAGAGATGCTTGGTTCGTCAAGTGTTCTTCGATTTTACAGTCATCATTATAAGTTTCTACGGTGTTGCCTAACAATGTTAGAATATCTTAAGCATTAATATTCGATAAAAATGTTCTTAAAGATTCTCGCCCAAAGACATTACATCATAGTGGTGTGATAAAAGTCGTTTTCTCTATATCAGGCGGGTGCATGAGAATATGGTGATATCTAGATAAAGTGTCCAGAAACGACAGTATTCCATGCCCGACTGCGGCATCAACAATTTGGTTTATACACGACAAGGGGAAGCTATCTTTTGGGCATGCTTCATTGAGGTCAGTGTAATCTACACATACTCGCCACCTACCCCCTTTCTTTGGAACCACCACAACGTTGGCTAGCCATTCGGGGTATTTCACTTTTTTGATGAAACCTGCTCTCAGTAAGTTGTCTATTTTCGTTTGAATGATTTGATGGCAATCTGAGTGGAAACAACTCACTTTCTGTCTCACCGGTTTGGCCGTGGGGATAATATTTAGTTCATGAGAAGCCACTATCGGGTCAATCCCAACCATATATGAGTGGCTCTAGGTGAATACATCCATGTTATTCAATAGTGTGAGTCGTATTTGCTTCCTTTCTTCATTGGATAGGAGAGAACTGACGTAAGTGAAATTTTCTGGCCCATCCAAAGTTACTTTTTCTAGGGGACCCACAGCCAGTGGATCCTTATCTTCCACCCTGATATGAGCGGCGAACTATGATTGCTACGCGGGGGTTTGATCTTCGAGGGGAGGACTTTCTGAGCTTTTCTCTCCTTTCTATTCCCGTACAGATAGTTGATAACACTGTCGTGCGGCCAACTGACTGGTTAAGAGGTCAACCTGCCTAACGTTAGTCAAATAGCTGACCGCTTGGTGGTAGGTCGAAGGGATAGTGCATCCTTGGGGCCTTCGACGATTGAGAATATAACTTGCTAAGTGACTGGCTCGAATTTTATAGAGCTACATCCTCTAGGAGTTACAAAGAGTTACACCTTAAAACCAAAGAGGATTCACTGGCCGAGTTCACTACACCTATGAAAGCTTCCATCCGCTTAAAGGCCGGTAGTTGCAATAAGTCCGTCGTGATTGCCAAGAGCACCAATACCCGTGCACATCAAACCATTACTACGTATGGTGAGTACCAAAGGCATCATAGTGGGCACAATAATCTGCTTGGGCTGGACAGGAGGAAAGGATATAGCCATCCATCGCTTGGTCCTCTTCATGTCTGGCTTCCGCATGGATAACATTTACCCTGGGCTTAACTGTATGCGCCTCAAGAGCCTTTTTCTGTTTGGGCGCTCGGATCGAGCATCGGTCGTCGTGATTAAGCCGCTCAAAGATATAGTTTATGGCTGGTTTAGATTTTGAAGGGACTGCCACGTTGGCTGTAATTCTGTCCACAACTTACCCTGATTCCACCCCGTTATTAATTTCTCTAATATACCTCTTGAGGTGTCCCACTTTGATAAGCTTTTCTACCAAGAACTTTAGGCTTCGACACTTGTCGGTCTCATGCCCATGATCTCTATATAATCACACCACAAGGTTTTGTTTCTTTGGGCGGGATCCATCTGGATCGGTGCAGGCCATTTAAACTCTAGCAAGTCGCAAATGATGGACAATAGCCTTTCATACGAGACATTCAGGGGAGCTCTTTTTTTTTTTTCATGACTGATCACGGATCACTTTTGGTCTCTACTCTAACCCTCCTTGGATTCAGACGACTTCTTTCCAGGCGGTTTATTTCCCTCGATCGATTGGTTTGTAATCATGACAGTTTGGGTTGCTGCACGGATATTGTCCTCCAGTATTGAGTACCTATCAGCCCCCCTATATAATTATTTCATTATCGCTGGTTGGTTTAAAGATAGTGACTGGAAGAAAGGAGTAGATGGCCCAAAGCTTTTCCTAAAGTTTTAGAGGACTGTATCCATTCTATACGACTCTATCTACAGGACGGCTTGCTCGAACCTCCTTGTGAAGTACCGAATAGACTCTTCCTTCTGCTTAAGAATAGTCTGTAAGGAGCTAATGTTCCTGTTTTGTTGCATCGAACAAAGATACTATGACAAGAATGCCACATATAGTTCATTGAATGAGTTTAATGAGTTACCCAGGAGCTTGTGGAACTAGGCTAACGCAGGCCCCCGCAAGCTAGTTGGGAACACTTTACACAACAGACGGTCATTGCCAACATTTAGTATCATCGCCTAATTATAATGAAGCTTGTGATCGTAAGGGTCAGTAGAACCATCAAGCATGGAAAAAGTTGGTATGACAAACCTCGGTGGCTTCAGAGTCAAGAAATGTGCTGCCTTGGTGGGCGAAGAGAGTATTGTCATTGGTCTCGCGACTAAGGTTGTAGGATGCGTATATAAATGCTGGTCCCGTACCAAAGGTAGGATGTACAAACAACATTGGTAACATCATGGATGTGGGAATCTTTCCTTTGGGTAATACTGACACGTTCCTAGGGGCCTGAACCGGTTGGTTCTGCCTTTTGCTTGTATCACTCCTTACCTTGCGAGATGCGCTACTAATGGCATCGCTAAAGGCAGGGTGATGTGAAGGCCTTTTGAGCGATTTGGCCTTTGCTCTCTCCCAAGCATTCTTTGTCAGTGAGAGACTCAAAGATGGGGAACTTCCCAAGGACAACTCATCATCTACTGGGGTATCGAAATCGTCAGGGATAATGGGCCCCTTCCCTCTATTGTGAGTGATCGGAGGCACAGCTCGACCGCTATCTCGTACGTCTTTTCTAATATCTTGACTTTTTTCTATATGGGCCCATAACCCGGTCATTCTCCCCTGCGCATTCGCGCGGGCCCCGGTGTGCTTCTCCATTTATCTTGCTTGCTCCTCATGCTTCCTCTCTATGTCCTGACGCCAATGGAGGAATTGATCTTCTGGCGGTTTGATCATTGGATTGGTTGACATTGCGATTTCTTCGGGTGAATCAAATGTGAAAGGGGGAATCGACAGAGTTCTAGGTGATGAAGGGCTACTAGAAAATCATTGAAGCCAAGCCCTTACCACATGTAGACAAGACTTTATGTTCGTTTCCCATAGATGGCGCCAATTGTTGTTACCTTGATCGTCTAACCCCGGGGGCACGCAATGCAACACGAACTCCAAAAGGGGTGATCCGATCGGTATGCATCGGCCACCTCTCTGATGATTAAGTCAGTAAACTATGGAGAAGAAGCAGAGAGTTCACCCAATTAGATTGTCTTACCTTGACCTTGTGGGGGATCTTCCCAATTTATAGGGCTTGGTTCCCAAATCTCCACTTTTGTTTTAGGAATAAAATATGTTTTTCCTTATCAAGGCTTATCCTTTCAAGAAATAAGGGATGAAATATGTTTTTCCCTTATCAAGGATTATCTTTTCGAGAAATAAGGGATAAAATATGTTTTTCTATATCAAGGATTATCCTTTTGAGAAATAAGGGATTTAGAAGTTGGGAAATCCGCTGATAAATATCTCTTTTGCGTATTTTCCACCTTCATATACTTATCCATAACGAACTTCTCATATGTGGTAGGATGGTCGATTGGGGGACTTAACATTTCAGATGGGTCGCCCTAAAGCTAGTTTATGGGAAGACGCCTTGGCTTTCTCAGACGTGCTTCAAGACTTTTTCGTCTGGACAGTCACTCCTAGTCTTAAATATGGCAAGTGAGCTTGGGCCGTTTCACAATACGGGACAAGCGGTCCTTGGGCCCATTGAGTAGCGGGTGTACAAATTATGGTACTCACAATGGGCTCTCAGCCTTTTCATTTCATCCTATGTTAGCTCTTGATGAATGCATTAGAAGATTGCTCTTGCATTATTCTACTAAAGTGGGTATTTGAGACTTGTCGATGTGATTTTCCCATTTTCTGTACTTGATAATCTTTCATGCGGGACAAGCTAATGGCATCCTTCAGTGACTGGGGTTTGAACATCCTTACTGCCTTTTCTATTTCTATTATCAATTAGCCAATGAACATCCCAATAAGTGCTTTTTCGAACCATCCATGTACCATGTTCCCTAACATTTCAAACTCTTCTTGATATTCCCGAAGAGATCTGGTTTGTCAGACTCTTCAAGGCTTGCTGGAAGTTTACCCTTCAAAATTCAAATTGAACCCACAATTCATCTTCAAAAACTTGCCATGTGATCACCCAATTTTCTTATTGGTGGATGTGACGTAGCCATTGCCATCACTGGTGTGCCTGTCCTTCCATATAGTAAGCTGTAATGGACACCTTTTCTTGTTCTAGTACCTCATAATATTCGAAATGATGTACTACACGATTCAGTCACTTCGTGGAGTTGTCATCGACATACCTTGGAAACTGCAACCTATTACTCATTTGTGATGAATTAACTCTTCCCGACTCCCTCTCAATCCCTAGTTAAGGGTTGTTCATTCTACTTTGGCTTGGGCTCCCTTGCCACAAACTTCCTCTTGAATTCAGGTATTCCGATAGCATCTGCAGCTCAATAAACAACTTGGTCATGCCTTCTTAGATATCGTTAACAATGACTCCTAAAGTCGAGTCTCTTGTAGGTTGCCATTTAGACTTAGGCTTTGATACTGTGATGATAAAAACCCCCGGTGGTTTTCTTTGGCAGCAAATATTTGAGAGAAAATATAGCAAAAATTTCATATCCTCATTCCTATAATTATGACGTTTTAAATACAAAAATAATAATGTGCATTTGAAGTGTGGCTAGTGGATTTCTAAATCTGCTCCATTAATTATCTAAAGACAAGGATAAAAATGCAACAATTAAGGAGAAATAAAAAATAAAAAATCTTCCATGTCATAAGTTTACAACTCCACTTTCTCCCTTTGACCAAGTCTTTCCAATGGTAACTTGGAAAACTCTTATCAGTCATCTTCCTTAATTTATATTTGAAATTTTGGTGCTCGACATGCTTGACATAATCGATATTATTGCCAACATATTGCTCCAAGCCAATATATCGCCAATATATCGACAATAAGACCGATTTTTCCATATAAAAAAAAAAAGACAACTTTATAATCAAACTTTTTATGGACGAAAAAATAAAAACAAATTCATAAACATTTTTTATATTACTTTAAATATTGGTTATTTATATAATTCTTTTTACTATAAATATTGAATAATTTAAAATCTTTAAATAATTTAATTTCCTTACTCACTTTCTATGATAAAACAAAAATAAAGAAAATATACTTATATGATACAAGTACAAGGGAAAACTAACACGTCCAATACTCGAATGATAATTTTTTTTTTTGAATATTTATATAAAAGAGGATCAGAAAAAGTTACGATTTATAATTAACTTTTTCCCACCCTAGCTGTTTAGTTTTTAATAAGTTATTAAGAATTGATTAAGAGTCTTTCAAGTAGCCTATAAAAACTGATTAGGGAGAATAATTTGTTAGCCTGGGCCAAGCACCCCTTTTAGTATAACTTAATTAATCTATTTGACATCAATAAATTAAAAATATATCATTCGACCATCTCCTTATCAACTCATTCCTACCACTAATTGCGACCCTCTGTGTCTTTGTCAACTCATTCCCACCACTAATTCTGCACTTCTGTATCAACTCTCCTTATCAACCATCAACTTCCTTATCAACTCATTCCCACCACTAATTGCGACCCTCTCTATCAACCTCGTGACTTTAGATGGAGACGGGTTGTCACACACCTAATTTTCTAACAAAAAAGAAGAGGGATTGATTTGTAATTCTTAAAATATTGAAGGGGTTTTATGCAAATTTATAAATTGTCTTAGTATAAAGGAGGCCTCTTCAACTCATTTGATATATTCTTCATTCTTTTTTTTTTCTTTGGAAGAAGGAGAGAGGAGTCAAAGTTTCCAAAAAAGGGGATTTTAAGCTTCAAGAACTTCAATCTCAAGTAAATACTTATTTTTCCCTTTGATTTTTGGTAGTTAGGGTTTTTCAAAAAATCTAGATTTGAAAGCTTAATGTTTTTTTAAAACATTAGATTTCAAACCCTAGAAATGATTGGAATGCATAGAAGCAAGAAACTTGGTTTGGGTTTGATGTATAATATATTTGGGGCAATTTCTCACTCTTGAAATCTTAGATTTGAAAATTTAGGGTTTCCTAAACTTTTAAATATGAAACCCTAGAAATATAAGAAAGACATAATATTGAAAAGTTTATTTGGGGGGTGGGTATTTGATGTGTTTTGCTGATTCTTGGACTACAAACTTTAGATTTAAAACCATAGAAAATTTTCTACAAGTCACAAAAAACCATTTGTTCATAAGAGATTTGAGGATTTCAACCGAAAATCATGTTGTACGGTAAAATCCCTAATTTTGGGGATTTAAGGAATTGATAGAATTTGAAAATTGGTGATGTTTAGGCTCTTGGGAAAATACCTTAATTTATTTGAAAATTTCAAGTTAAAAGTATTTGAGATTTTAGGTTTAAATATTTTAGGTTCATAGAAAAGAAAAATAGGAGATATAAAACCATTGAGTGTGAAAAAATATTAATTTTATCTAATATGATATTGTTCATATTATTCAGGCGATTTGTGACTCTTTTGAATCTTCTTGGTTTTGCTAGTATCTTGGAATACTAGGTAAGGAAGATTAATACAACTTTTCTAATAGAACAAAATATTTTGCTATTATATGTGGTTATGAATTTTGGAAACTTCTACTTGTTTAAATTATATTTTATGGATTAAATACATGTTTTGTATGGAAAATTGATTTGAGAATGTTTATGGTAAAGATTGAAAGTTATAGAGATATACTTTTGTATTTTTGTGAACTTGTAAACATAAAGAAAATATTTGACTTTAGTTTATATGACATCGTCAATGGGTTATAATAGTTGACAAATACGACCCCGATCAATAGGTTATAATAGTTTACAAATATGACCCCGGTCAATGGGTTATAGTAGTTTCCAAATACGGCTCCGTCAATGGGTTATAATAGTTAACAAATACGACTCCGGTTAATGAGTTATAGTAGTTGGCAAATACGACCTTGGTCAATGGATTACAATGGCATGACAATACGACCCTGATTAATGAGTTATAATAATTGACAATATGACTTTGGTCAATGGATTATAATAGTTGACATTCTATTTGAAACAAATATGTTTTGAGAACCAAGAATATAAGTGTTTTGAAATGGCCCTTATCAGCGGGTTAGAATAGTTGACATTTTATTTGAAATAAATATTTTTGAGAACCATGAATATATGTGTTTTGAAATATTGGTGGATTTGATTATGGTATGAAATTGTTTGAAAAACAGAAAATATGACAGAACATTGGTTTGAAATATATTTATATCTTATGTTCTTGTGCATAAGGATTTTATGAGGAAAAGAAAAAATATGTTATATCTCCAATTTTGTGAATTTAAAATATTTTACTCATGACACTGTATTAAAATTCGTTACTGAGCTTTTAGCTCACTCCTTACTATTGATCATTTTCAAGTGTCCTAAACCTTGACGAAGAGTGATGATATGGTAGGTAGAAATGAGAGGTAAGAACTATTTTGAGTTGGTGTCTTGTCATAAAGACTTGGGATTGTTGAACTACTTTGATGCTTTGGGATTAAATGTTTACAAACTTACATTTCGAGGATTTATGTTGCTAGAATGCTATATTTTAAGAAAATTAGTTTTGAAAAATTTATCTTGTTCAAAAAAGTTGGTTTAGTGACATTTTGTTATACTTTGAAAAGTTTTATGTCATTGAGAGATTTTGATTTTATGAAATTAATTTAATTGTTTTTTGTGAGCATATTCAGGACAAACAAGATTTATAAACATAAATTTTGAAGGTGTTATTTAAATATGAGATTTTAGAGCTCTATAAGTGAATGAACAATAATACCCTTAGTTTGAAGTTTGGGGTGTGACACTAGCTAGGTTACGTGTCTAATCTAAAAGGCTAGAACTTTGGAGTTTTGTTAAAAGTTAAAAATTTCTTATCCTTTTCATTTTGTGGTGGTTAGTATGCATGAGTGAAAAAATCAAAGACTGCCATCTATACATGTGGTTATGGTTGAGCTTCTAGTCTCCATCCTACATTTTGACGATAAATTTACATGTAAGATGTCGACACGTGGATGCATAGATACAAGAATTGAGTAACGTCTAGAAACTAGTTTTCAGCCACGACAAACACGTTTGGTTCTAAGGGAAATTAAAATGTGAATTGATATCCCAATAAAAAATTCACACACAAACACTCGATCCTTTTCTATGGCTTAATACCTACAACAAATGATTTTGAAATTGGCTGGGTTTGTTATTTGGGTATAAGAATTTTCTTCGAAATCAGGATGGTTCGGGTATTGTTGTCGATTATGTATAAAAATAATTTCATTTTATATTTTTATAATAATAATAAAAATAAATTACAAAATATGATATTTAATTATTTTGAAAATTAATATAACTAAAAATTTAAAACAAATTGGAAAGAGATTAAAAAATTATTTTTTTTAAGGAAAGAGATTAAAGAAATTATTAAAAACCAACACGCGCACCATCTTGTTTAATTTTTTTAAAGTTTTTGAAATATAGAATTTAATTAATTTTAATAAATGGGAGAGAACATAATGAAAAGGAGATTTGACATTTTAAAAGAGTGACTAGAATAAGCTACCAACTGTAACATTTTCCAATGTTTATTAGAAATAATCACATATCAATAGCTACTAGGAGTTTTATCGGAGCCACTCTATAAAGCCAGATTAGGAACTGTGTCATCAACTCCCCTAATAAATCCCAACCACACCCCCCTCAACCTTCATAGTTTTGTTTTCGGAGTTCACCAAAAGCCTCATTTCAATAGAGATATTGTCCATACTCATAACCTTCCCTATTTCTAACCGATGTGAGACTTTGCAGTATACCTAACGTATCTTTTTAAATCTTGTCATATTATTTTATTAATCACTTTTTAAAAATTCATGTAAAAATCATAGTCATGATTATGGTGCTTATCGTGTCCCTTATATATAAAACATAATTAGGATTTTGTTTTGTTTTTTTATTTTTTTACTTAAAATGTTTGTTGTGGTTTTTAACATTTTGTTAAAATTCTTATTTTTCTATTTGTATAAAATAAAAAATAAAAAAATAATTTATTTATTCATGTTTTTTTCATATTATCAAAAATTAAAACCTTTGCATATTTCTTAAAATTATGCATGCATTAATTAGCATAACACTCGATAAAAGGAAGGTATCGAATCATTAATTACATACCTAATTTTTGGTGAAAATTGTTCATAGGTTTGAACCATATCGACCCTTACTTTAGGCCCTATTATTTTTTTTTTTTTGGGGGCCCTATTATAAATATATATGTTGAAAATATATTTTTTATTGAACGTATATATTCAACATTACATAAAATTTATCAAGTTTATCTTACAAAGATTTTTAGAGATAAAAATCGCAATAAACTATTAAAATCAATTGTTTCTGAAGATATGTTTTTCAATGACAAGATACCTAATCCATTCAATATTTCAGGACATTGTTGATCGAATGTCACGTCCGTATCCCTAGCCCGACCCGACGCGATTCAACCTAAGTCCGGGGCGAGCACCATCTATACTATCTATCGGGACCTCATTGACCTCGTTTCTTCTCGCAGCCGCACTGCACCTATCGTGCACAAACAATTTCGTGAATAACAAAATCATTTGTACATACAAAGAACTACCACCGAGTGGTGTCCATCATAATTTATACACATATACGGAAACCCATTACTTATACAATTACTTATATATACATATTTGCATAGTGTTCAACATTTACATTGTTTCAAAAAGAAACAAAAAGACTTATACATTATACCAAAAATCTTCCAATGGACCCCTACTGATGTGTCGAATTCTACTACCGATGTGGATCGACTCGCACGCTTCCTCTTCTCCTCGACCTACACTCCGATTGACCCGTGCTGCTTTACGCCATGGGAACATAAGCATGACAACCACCAACGCACGATCGTCACAAAGCCTTAAAAGCATATGTATTGGTATATATGATATCTAAACATATTTCTATAAAATCTGTACTTCTTATCATTTTATATTCCTATTGCATGTCGAACTTTTTCTATTCCTATACTTATCATATCTCAGTTCATGTATTTTTCATCTCTTCTAGTTTCTATGTTTTATTGCATTCTTCACTTTCAATTTGCACTATCGTATTCTTTCCTCGTTATATGCTCATCTGTAATTTTCATATCCTCAAGTATCCTCGTCTCATTCCTATACTTCTATACATTTGTACATTCTTATTCTATCTATCCTATACTCAGGCTTTTTTGTATACTTTCAGACTTTCAGGTTATATACTTATTTTCATATTAAGTTATACTATACTCCTTGCTCTTGTAATTGTTCCAGATTTATCGCAGATAGCAAATTATGCTTCTCATACGTTATATATTTTATACATACTATTTCATAGTTTCATGTCTACGAATATCTTAGGCGTATATGGGAAATAACTATGTACCAAGGTACTATCACCGCATTTGAGATGCTGATTTGCCTATGTGTACCGGTTGTACGATTAATGCACGGCATGCTGATTTCGCTTCATGTGTACTGGCGGGTACTATCACCGGCACAGACAAAGGCTGGTCTATCAGGGTGACTTTGCGGGCCACCCGATCCAAACGGATCTATATCATCGACCAAACTGGGCTCAATATTCGTTTCATGAATATGTCATAAAGAATCGTATCTCTTCCTTATAGGCACTTTCATCTATCCCTCTACTGTGCTCCCAAGCAGTATTAATCACTTTATTACGTTTTCAAGACATATTTCATAAGCATGAATAACTATTGTTATCATAATTGCTTATGCATATATACTATCATTACTTTACTGTATTAGTTCTCATAACTGTAGTTTCACATTTCTGCTCATATATCTATATAATACATATATTCATATCTTTTTCTATCATTTAGTTTTTATTTCATCATATATTCCTAGCGTGTTCCATCTTATTCTTTTCTAGATGTCTATCTTATACTCACATTTTAATGATTCTTATCATTTGTTCTTAGCATGTCTCTATCTATTCATTGTAAGGGAGATCACTATAATTCATCAAGGCTAATGCTTATATTCATATCATTTAATCTTATATTCATATGTGCCTATCATTCGTGGTACTTTAGACTATCATATTCTATGACATGTTCTATCATATCTTATCATATTTCATGACTTATACTCATCATATCTTATGACATATTCCTATACCTTTCTATACTTGTACATTATGCAACCTATGTATTCTTATTTCTCTATGAATATACTTTATTTAGAAATTGGAATCAATCCAATCGGATCATCCAAACTAAAGTTATGGCATTTTCATGCCAACTAGTCATTTTACCAATTTTTCTAGTGACAGTTTGTATTACTCCTTTTTCCGGGGTCTTAACTTTATATTTTGACATATGTCCTTATAATAATTCAAATCTAAGGTGCTAAGGGTTCTATTCCAACTAGAATCACCCAATTCGGAGCACCGGAACTCAAGTTACGTCCGAAACAACCCGGACTTCTCTATGTTCAACATCAAACCACTGGTTTGCATATCCCACTTCGAGTGGATTTTCAAATACTAGAGTCATAATTTGACGATGTCTATTTATATGGATGGTTCTTGAAGCTCCATATTTAATTGGCTACTTTAATCACTTATATCGATAAGAAATGAGGAAGTTATACAAAATACAAAAACTCCGGTCAAAACTGAATTGTAATGCAGCTTGTACCGTACATGTGTGACTTGTACCGCATGCTGGTCAAAAATGACTGTATCATTGGAGTCACTGGTAGCAAGTTCGTTGTACCGTACATGTGACCCAAATGCCCAGACGCATTTTCCCTTTTTTTTTCCATATTTTTCAACCCCAATCAACTTTATACCTCATAAACACTTCAAGACCACTTCAAATTCATCTTATGATCTCTTTTCTACTCAATTTATCATTCAATACACCTCTTATGAACTCTATTGAACTCAAACATGCTTTCTATTCATATCTCTATATGTTGTCAGGGTTTTACTCAACCTACATTGAAGAAACTTTGGTTAGATGACATCCTAACAAACCCTAGCTTAGCAAGCTTACTAATCATGTAATTGTATGAAAAATTCATACAAGAATTCATAGGTCCATGCAAAACCCAAGTTCCATACCCTTTGATCTTTCTCCTCTTCTTCTTCTCTTCCTCTTCTTCTCTCCTTCTCTTCTCCTTTGCTTCTCCACGGTTTTCTCTCCCAAATTGAGACCAATTTAGTCTTAAATCCATTTTTAAGTTAAGGCCATGTTTGGCCTTCAAGTAAAAATCCATTTTTGACTTTAACTTTTCTTTAATTGCCTTTAAGTCCTTAGGACTTTTCTTTTGCAAAGTAACTTATGCTTATTTTAATTTAACCCCTAATCTTTCCTTATGACTTTCATATCTTAACAAATTACAAGATTGCCTTGTATCTTGTAAACTTTCCTGTCTCTTATTTTATTTCCGAAATTTATTTAACTTTAATATACCCTATACAAGTCCGAAAACTGCTAGGGTATATTTCGGGATGTTACATCAAGGCAGACGTGATTAATCTCAACTTTGAGAAACTTTTCTGCAGAGGCAACCTGTAATCGGTATACTACGCACTTCAGAAGCAATCCATACATTTGGAAAACAGGAATCCATCACTTTCAATGAGTCTAACACTTCAATTGCTCTTGGTCTCCTTTGCGTTAATTCTCTCTGCCAATCTTTAGCTCGTAAAATAACTCATCCCCATCAACAGCAAGATCCATGTTATGTCTCAAAAATTTCAAGCTTATCACAACAAGATCAAAAACAATCAACATTCCACATGTAATTTGTGTAAATCAATAAAAATCCAAAATACTTCTATTTTGAAATTGTCTCAAATCTACTATTGAGTGAAGAAATGGCTTGATCAACTATATATAATAAATAACTCTATAAGATTCTTTTTCGTACCGAATGTAATCTCTTCACTAGCATTTTCATCAAACTCAGTTTCTTTATGTAAATAATACGTTTCAAAATGTATGCTCACTTTTCATCCGAAAGAAAGCAATTTTCAGCAATAATCTTATCATATTCAAATCCAGTTTCTCTATAGGTCTCAAAGAAAATATGCTTTCAAATGACTAATAGCAAGATCAATAACTATGTCTTTACTTTCACAATGTTTCTGCTCAATTTATTAATAGCGTATAAAATATTGTACCAAATAACCATGCCAACAAGAATTCAAAACTATGATATCTCGACAATAAACTTTAAAACATCCCCGAATGTCTTAGGATCATCACTTGTTTCACCAAGTGAGTTAAAGCAGCTTTAATTTCCTGAGCCAAATCTTATCGCTTCTAACACATTCAACTCACTTTTCCAACGTGTCTGTGATAGCAAGCCATGGTCAAACCTTTACATTATCTTGCAAAATTTTTCATCGCAGAAGATGAAAACAATATATATATATGCATTATACAATTCCAAAAAAGATTTAGCCTTTAGACAAGAATCTCACATCACAAAGTGCAAGATTAAGACTACGACAATCCATACGGCGCAGAAAGCCTTGATTTACTTCTTAATACTTCTTTTTTTTTTTTTGTACACTTATGCTTTCCTTTCATATTCGAATCGTTATCATAACCTTGACCTCTAAATCACCAAGCATCAAGTTCAGTGTTCTTAAAGCATTTATTAATCATCAAATAATCCTTGTCCCAGATCCCACTTTCTCAAATCCTAAAAGAACTCTCTTCTACCTTAATCGACTTGCGTAGACATCCACACATCGTATTGTGAGACATTTGTTTTTCATGACTTATATCCGTGTACAATCAAGTATAATCGAAAAATATTTTGCTTCTCTAACTTTTTTAATAATCTCGCCTTTATTTCACCTCGCCAAAGATAAGTATAAATTCATTTTGAATTTGTGACTAAGATAATGCTAATGAATTTCCTTTCCCGAATCCGTCTGAGGTGTTTTTTTCATTATTGATCAAACTCACGAATTATTTCAATTATACCCAAGAAATTCTAATATTTTCTTCATAAATTTTCTTAGTACTCCTTGGGTTAGAATAAATTATTCTTATAAAGAAAGCTAATAAATGTAAAACTATTCTCACAAAAACTTGTCTCCAATGTTCTCATCTTATTGATTTGATCTTGTAATGTTTTATCAATTGTCAAATTCTTTTGTAATCTCCTTTCTAGTTCAATCCATCTTCTCATGTTCTCGCATGTGCTCATTAATACTTCATGACTTTTGAGCCTATAACTCGACATTTTTCCAATCATTAGTTCCTTCATTAGTTAATTGAAAAGTATTTTCCTCGCTAAAATAAAATCTACAACAAAAAGCAAATACTTTATCCAATGAAATTGAGTAAACCAACCATTTTCGATAGTCTTCTCACCATTTGATACAAATAACGTAATGTGTAGAAGAGAATGCCTATTTTATGAGTCTTTAGGAAAATTATCCACTTTTACTTTGGAAGGACCTCTTTCAATTAAATATGTCTATTAAATTTGATCAATAATTTTCCACCCTCGATCTCAGAATACGTCTAAAGGCAAAGGAACAATACGTGTATCTAAATCATCTCTATTGATCATTCATATTTTCCTCCAAATTATCATGCTACTTCATTCCTATTTTCTACATTCTTCAAAAATTTCTTGTTCGTAATCATCCAAATCTTCTTTATTTACTAAATTCTCCCCTCTTCATTAATATCTTTTTCATCTTGAACCTTTCTCATATATTTCCTTGTCAACATTACTTGTATTACTAAGAAATTTGTCCATAACCCCACTTCGAGTATCAGAAAACTCCTCAGTTTTCCTTTTCTTCTTTCTTTTTTCATATCCAGACAAATACTTTCTAGTAGACATAATAACTCAATTCAAGATCAAACTTTAAATTAGATCAATAATGATAGAACCTGATGAGAGAATCTTGATAAATTTGATCAAACGAACATGTCTTCTTTCTTCAGATTGAACTGCATAATAAAAATATAAAACAACAAATTATTATTTGATAAAATATAAATAACAATAAAATACGTTAAAAATAAATAATAAATTACTTACACTTCCACATCGTATTATCAAGATTTTGCTCTGCTTGCTTTTTTTATTAAAGAAAAACGAGAACTCTAATTTTTTTCAGAAAGAGAAACCCTAATATTTTTGAACGGAGAGAAACTCAGATGTTGAAAGAGTGTTTTAACTTTTTTTTAAAAAAAATAAAAAGAAGGCATCGCATAGAGTAATCGGCAATTTGAAGGAGTTTGCAAAAAGACATATCATTTAATGAAGTGGTCATGTGAGACTTCCTTTATTGTATTTAAAGTGGGAGTCTTTTGAGAGTTTTATTGCATTTAACGTGAGTTTTTGAGAGTCAAGTAACAACCAAATTTTTTATTATTGTATTTAATTAATTATAAATTATAAATATATATAATATTTTATTATTTAAAAAGGAGTCCACTATAAAGTAAATTCTAGGTACCAAATTACCCCGCCTGAGTAGGCGGTGGTCGGCGCTGTTTGAACCTCGTCTCCAATTTGAAGGTAAGTTAAAAATATTTATGTCCTTGCTGAAACTTTATTTTTTAGATTGTACCAATCTTCTATGAAGTTATACTATAAAAATAATATTAAAATGTGTGAAAAATATAATTCCATACTTTTTTTAAAAAAATTTATTCACTTTGCATTCAAGCCAAAGATCCCTCATAACCCCTTCACATCCTTTTACCATTAATGGCATCATGACTTAGAAGTACATGCTTTAGTATAACTTAATTTAGTTTTCATTGGATAAATTAGAAATGTATCATTTCTACTGTCCAACCTGTGAACTTAGATGGAGGCAAGGGTCTAGTCTAAAATATTGAACTTTGGAATTTTATGTTGTTGTTCTATGGACATCAAGACTAAAATTTCTTACTCTTTTTTTCATTCTGTGGTGGTTAATATACCACTGAAAATAATATCTAAGACTGCAATCTATATGTAAGTTAAGGCTGAGCTCTAGTCTCCATCCCATGTCTCATCAGTAAGAAAAACAAAGACATTTGATTTGAAAACCTTTTAAGATATATACTTTTTTGATACATACAAGGAATTTGAGTAATGTACTCTAGAAGACTAGTTTTCCAGCACGTGAAACAGATGCACAGAAGGTCTTTAAATACTGACACAATTCCATGAAACTCCCAAGAAAAATCACACAAACACTCTTTCTTCTTCACTGCCATGACTTCTTTTTCTCTCCCACCTACTGTAAGTGATCCTGAAAATGTTCCAAGCCCAAATAGTGTGGAGGGTGGTGTTTACTTGACATGGGAAAATCTGTAAGATTTGGTTTCTGGATGGAAAAAGCAGGAGCAGATCGATCCTGAGATCTCACGGCTATGCCAGGACAGGAGAGGTCTGGCCATCAGGTCCTTCTGGTTGTGGCAAGTCCACTCTTCTTGATGCATTGGCAGGTGATAACTAAGAGTTTCTAGTAATGAAAAATCTTTGAATGATAAAAATGAGGCATTTTGTCTAATATTTTTAGGAATTTATTTTGTTTTAGAAACTTATTTTTGTACGGAGATTACAGACAGGTTTTTTTTTTTATAATTAATTCTTTAAAAATTTAAATTTATACGTAAAATGCATTTTTTTTACTATGCATTTACAAGGATATGAGCATGGAACCTCCCTATGCCTCATCCCACCTCTTTAACACTTGAGACAGACTTGAAGAACGTATAAATTATATTCATAAGAGTGTAAATTAAGCATGAACATATTAAGGTCACCCACTATTAGTCGGGAAAAAGTAAGGAGTCTTTCCTTTTCCTTTTAAACAAAATTTGAGAGGAGTATAAATTAAACTTTCAATATTTCCAAGATAATGATAACTCTCATATGAGAGAGTTTTTGGTCTCATATGAAAAGATAGTACTTTCTTTGATGGTTGTAAGAAAAGAAAATAGTGAGGAAAAGCATAAGGAAAGAGGATGAAGAAAATAAAAATAAAATAAAATTTGACGTATCAGTTATTGCAGCTTACTTGCTACTTCCCACTCATTTTATTTATTTTAACTTATCATTAGAAAAATTAAATTATTTTAAAGCATGCAAGATTTTAATTAATTAATTTATATTTGATTTTATTTGAGTTTTTTTAGACAACCAATCAAAATCATTTTCTTGAACGTTCTGTACTTAATACTTTTTTCAAGGTAATTTGCATGCTTATTTACATGGCAGACCTATTGTACTACAATGCCCTTCCCAGAATATTTCTGCTTCCAGAATTTATTTTTTTGCTCGCCACTGGTTATTTAATTCCCATATGTTTCTCATTTTCATTAATTTGCAATGTTTTGATCGATAGCTCTTTATGTAATGACTTAGATGAAAATTACCCCCAAAATCCCGTAATGAAAGCATATTAATTAACTTTATTTTATTTTATTTGGTTGCAGGAAGATTACAATCAAGCCAAAGTGGGAGACATACTAGCCACGGCCGTAAACGGACACTTGCTTATGGAACATCGGTATGCATCAATTAATAATCTAAAATAGAATTATAAGAACAATACATGACCATAAAAATTACAGGCATATCATTTAGTAACTTAATTCATTATTTGACATGATCAACTTAGGCATATGTTATCTCTTCTCCTCGTCCTCCTACTAAAACCCTATTTCCTCGCTTTTTCTTTTCATCACCGTTGGTGGGCAGTAGTTTTTTGCCCCTCCTTAACCTAAATCACATTTCTTATCGTCAGGCTCTTAGATCCTCGGGGTTTTCTCTCAATAAAGTTTGCTTCCAATCTGACCGAGTTTTCATTCTTTTTTTTTTCTTTTGTTTTTTGTTACTAACTTGTTGCGGTGTGTGGTTGTGTCACCGTAGGACAGATATTTTATTCATCGCTGCTAAGCAATGTATTTGCACTACAACCGTTTCGATTAAACATAATCAAATACATGTCACAAGATGCCTATCGTGACTCGAATTTTGTATTCTAGGTATTTAGAATCACTAAATGTCTTGGTCTTTGTCCATCTGTTATTAACGTGAATGCTATACCATTCTCTAATAGTTTTAGCACTTTGATTTATATGTTCAAATGTAGTATATTGTTGATCTGAATCAATGGAGTTTCTTTTTTCAAAAAAAAAAAAAAACTTTAGGCATATGTGACTCAAGATGACACCTTGCTTACCACCTTAACTGTTGGAGAAGCCGTTTACTACTCAGCTCAGCTCCAACTGCCAGACTCCATGTCAAAATCAGAGAAGAAGGAGAGAGCACAGATGACTATAAAAGAAATGGGCTTACAAGACTCCATAAACACAAGGATAGGAGGGTGGGGTGTTAAAGGTATAAGTGTAAAAGAGGAGAGGCCAGCATTTGTTTAGAGATCTTGACACACCCAAGCTTCTCTCTTCCTTGATGAACCAACAAGCGGCCTTGACAGTGCAGCTTCATACTATGTCATGAGCCAAATCGCTCCGCCCTGATTCCGACATGGAAGGACTGTCGCCAGCATCCATTCATCAACCCAGCAGTGAAGTCTTTGTCCCTCTTGACAATCTTTGTCTTCGTCACTGCAGAACGGTGACTTTGGTCCTGCTCGTGCAGCAGATGAGGTATATTAATTATATATGCAGAACAAATATTTAGTTGGCTATATTGAGCATAGTGTTTTGGAATTCAAACATCTAATGTACCAATCAACTTCGATCTTCTGGCAGTTTTCTCTAGAATGGTTTCCATGCCCAAGTCTCCAAAATCCATCAGATCACTTCCTGAAACCATAAACAAGGATTTCGAAGAGGTACAATTTCTCATTTTGTTTCCTTAATTTTATGGTCAGTATATAATATTTCCAATTATGTTTATAGAATTACCTTAGATTCATGTTATTGCTGCAAATTGAGGAAAAATGTAACCAAAAGAAAATAGAGAGGAAAAAGAGAAGGAAAGAAAAAATGAAGGAAAATAAAGAGAGTTAAATCTGATATATATTATTTTTATTTGATTTTCAAACTCAATTTATTTATTTTAACTCATTTTAAAAATTTAAAAATATGAAACTTTCTAAGTAATTCTATTTGTACTCAGCGGAACCAATTAATTCCACTTGTTTGCTTGTGGAATCAAACTCGAGAATTGGTCATGCCCCCCTCAAAATCTCAGGCTCTTGTGCTACTAAGTTTACAAAGTTAGTTTATGTTGGTTTATGCCTCTCTAAATTTAAATCTGTCCGCCACTGTATGTACTTGATTATTTTTTGGGATTTTCATAAACAACCAATATATATTAAAAAAAAAAAATTCATTTTTCTTACCATTTTTTCTTTTCTTAATACTTTTCAAACACATTCTTAGAATTCTTTTAAGTTTCTTTGTTATTGTTACCAGGACATTGAACAAGGTATAGGAGGAAAGAAAACCAAAGAAGAAGTAATCAACATCCTCGTAAAGGCATATAAATCATCTGATAGTTGCCAACAAGTCTAAGCAATAGAAGAAATAGCAGACAGTAAGCAATCGTTCATGTCATACTAAATTTCTTTTCTTCAAAGAAATTGTTACTTAATTCATCCTCAAAGATTTAATAAAGATGGTGCGGGTTTCCAGGAAACATCAAGCTCTACATGTCAGAAACCATGCCGGCTTCCTTAACCAGTGTCTTGTTCTTACAAGAAGATCTTATGTGAACATGTCTCTCAGACCTAGGATACTACTGATGCGCCTAGAAGTGTACATCATAATTTCTGCTCTTGGCCTCCATTTTTTAAGCAATCTTGGCTTTAGTAACAGCTCCATTCAGGTCAGTAATCATATAGCACAAATTCTGAATAATCTATATTCATCAATTTCAAAACAAGGCAAATATATATAAAATTAACATAAATTATCTACTAGAGTTTTTATTTTTCTTCAGGATAGAGGTTCGATGGTTATGTTTAGCATCATTCCTGACATTCATGAGTATTGGTGATTCCCATCTTTGTAAGACATGAAGGTATTGATATAGTGTCTGTCTTTTCTGACGAAAACATTTCAGCCTCTGTTATGAACTTTAGGTACCCTTAAACTAAAAGTAGTAGGGTGAGAAAAAAAGGTTGTAATGATTTTCTCATATTTGGTTATAAAAGAAAATCAAATATAATCAAAACTTCTCAAAATTATACATATTTTTTAAATTTCATTCCTTATATAATAGAGAAAAATAATAAAATGAGTTTGAATGAACATATAGAATTAATTTATTAAGATTAAACTTATTTTTTCTATTTCTCCAAAATTTTTTTCCTTTCAATTTCTTTTCTATTTTCTTTTTTTTTAGTACTTTCTGGGTTTCTAAATCGAAGCTCCTTGTCTGTACTCTTTCCTTGCATATATCCAGGTCTTGAAGGAGAAAAGCAATCATTATTATGGTACAATCATATTTGCTGTTGAAAAACACACTTTCTTCGGAAAATTATACCTGCTACTGATTTCTGATCCCGGGTTCTATTGCTTATTACCTTGCTGGATTTCAGAAAGGATATGAACACTTCATCTACTACGCTTTAGTGCTTTTCGCTTGTATGATGTTGGTAGAAAGCATTATGATGATTGTGGCTAGTCTCGTCCCCAATTTCCTCATGGGGATAATAGCAGGTGCTGGAATTCAAGGTCTACTTATTCTGGCAGGTGGTTTCTTCCGGTTGCCGGATAATCTTCCGAAGATATTGTGGAGGTAAATTTACATACATGTCTCTTTCAACAGGTATGCTTACCAAGAATGTATAAGAACGAGTTCGAAGGACTAACATTTCCAATGGATCAAAGTGGAGGGCCGGCCACCATTTCTGGTGAAGAAATTTTGAGGAACAAATGGCAAGTCGAAATGGCTTATTCTAAGTGGGTTGATCTCGCCATCTTGGTAGGAATGATAGGTTTGTACCGATTTATGTTCTTGATCATCATCAAGATAACAGAAAAGGTGATGCCCCTTATCAAGGCTTTCATTTCTAGGCCTCCAAAACAAACAAGCCAGGTTATGGCCAATCCCTCACCTACACCTTCCTACCGCTTCACCTTATGGTATGATGCATTTAATATGTATGCTCACTGCATTATGACTGCGGTTAATGTACTTGTAAGGAGTTATCTTTGTGGAAGATGAAATAACTATATCTCTGGGATTTCTGCTTTAAATCTCAGTTGATTCTGTATGGCAGTGGAAGAAATTAATGCATTCCAAAATTCTAATTCAAATGGTTGTTGTGGATTTAACTGGGAAATTGTGATCCTTTATAGGAACCCAATAACCTAGCTAATTAAGAGCTTGTTGGATAGTTTTTAGCCTTTTTATTGCTTCAAAGCAATATTTTGATAAAAATCTTCTCAGTGTTTTAAAGTTCACGAGGACCGCTTCTTAAAGTAAATGTCCAAAAGGACTCTAATGACCGACAAATATTATTTTTTCCTTTACCTTCTAGGCCAAAAAACTTATTTTTAGTGTTTTCCTTAGCTCCTACCATGGATAGGGTAATATAGTATGTTGACAAGTTGAAAGGATAAAATCAAGCTTACCTCGTGATAAAAGATTCCTCATCAGTAATAATGACCTCTCGAAAGGATAATAATCACTCAACAATAATAACCACATAACAAGAAAGAATGATAATAAAACAAGAATATTCAAATAAAAGAGACATTACATAAAATGTGGAAAACCTTCTTAACAGAGTTAAAAAAACCAAGGAGAATTTTTCTTTCACTACAATAAAATAGAGATAAAAATATGTTGATACTTGAGGTGGGATCCATTACCCCGGAAAACTGATTAGAAAGACATCAAGAGAAAACTGTAACTTCACCTTAAGTCTCTCCAAAAGACTACCCTAATCTTCTTTATTTTCCCAATTATTTTTTTTTTCTAACAAAACATTTAAGCCATGATTACATGGACTCATGGATTAGTGGTAACATTCGGTTCGGGCAAGGTGGCCACCTTAGAATCAATCAAGTCTTGAATGATATGATGGAGTACTGTGCAATGTTCAATATCATGCCCCTAACCTTGATGATATGTACAATACTCACAAGTCATGAATGATATGATGGAGAACTATGCAATGTTCAATATCATGCCCCTAACCTTGATGATATGTACAATATTCATGTAAGCGATAATGAGGAGACACAGGCTTAAACTATGGTCGTACCTAATGGAATGAACGGTCGCGTAAGCCTATCATGTGAAACCCCTATCCCGGGGGTCCTGTTGACAACCCGTCAACCTGTGGAAACCTGTGGATATCGGGTGTCCCAATATCACACTCATTTGTCTCATATATTGAGACTCATTCCTGCATATTTAATTCCCAAATATACAAAAATATATGATAGACTATTTAATCAATAGTCTATTTAATAGTCCTTTTATACAACAAAAATGTATACATGTTCTGCTCGAATATAATACATGACAAAAACAAAGCCTCAACCGGCTCTCATCCCGCATGCGGTCCCATATGCGGGTCAGACGCCTGCACTGGACTTGTACCTGAAAGGGGGTCCCACGACAAGGTGAGCAAAGCCTAGTAGAGAATGACTCCTACAAGGGCTACTCCCCATCTAAGTGCACATGCAATGGTCTCACAACAAACACACATCCAAGTCAAATGTCTACATGAATGTCATATGTCATGTATGAAATATCATCATGCCCATATCCCGAGTCACTCACCGACTCCCTCACACATGCATATGCTAAGTGTGAAAACCGTCACTGGTATTACCAATGACCCATGTATCGAGCCCTCACTGACTCCATTACCCAATGCAAGTGCCAATGGACAACCAATCCCGAGTCAATCCCGACTCCTATCATACAACCCGAAGTCTTTGTGATAATCATGATCGTGTGTCTTCTTTGGGCAATAGAACTTTTCGGATCACACCGCGGGTCTCTTACACCTATGTTCCATGCTTTTTACTTGAGGGGGTTAACGGCCCCCTTCTTGCTCCGCCCAACACACCTTATTTATATTTCTTTTTATTGCTTTAAAATCGTGAGTCATTTATTAGACGTCGTCCAAAGTACGAGCTCACTAGTCATTCATCAACAATGGTGATGAGTGACCACACCCATACACACACACCCAACATAATGTGATGTCCTTGTGCATATGCAATGCTAATGCCACTACATGTTCTCATGTCACATGTATGATGCACACTACATAGAACATTCTACTCAATCGTACTTCATGCCAAGTACCATGTAAACATATATAATTCACATCCATTATGTTAATACATTGAAACACACATATATTAACATATCTTACACACATGCAACATGTTATTAAATTGCCAACAATAACACACAAAAACACTTCACATAAAATAGCCATTCCCGGCCATTATTCCGACCATACTTAGCCTTAAAAAAAATCTAGACTTGGTCGAGAAATTTTAGTATCTGTTTTAACAGCTAAAAATTTAGCCACAAACTCAGCCCAAAACTGTCTTGAAAACAGTTCACAATAAAATCCATAACAGTCTAGCTTCGGTCCTGGACTGATCACCCATGGCTACGGGCAGTCCCCAACACCGAAATATATATATTTTTTCCAATTTTATCAATTTTACTAGTTCCTGACAAAGAGTCTTAATCAAAACCAATCTCTGCACTGGCCATGCACGGTCCCAAAACCGTCCACAACAAAGTCCAACATGCATTTTCCAACAGTCCCGCACCAAAATCGCCGATATCGACTTCAAAACTCGGGTCCCGAACTGCCTCGAAAAATACCATGGTCGAAACTCGCTCCCGTGGCCTGGGCTCTAACCCACACGGCCATTTACGACCATTAAATGAAAAGGAAACCGAGTAGGAGAAACCCCTACTTGAGCGTGTGAAGCACCGAATCCTTCCTTGCTCTTAGTACCTACTCAGAGCTCTAGCTTCCAGTAGACCAACTTCAATTTCGCTACCGAACTCCGACCGCTCTTAACAATCGTGAAAAAAATCGACAACTTTGTTTTTTTTTTCCTTTTTTTTTCTTTTCTTTTTTTTCTCTCTTTCTCCTCTCCTCATGCTCACTCTCCTCACGCTCTGCTTTTTCTTTCTTTTATTTTTCCAATCTCTCCTTCCATTTTCTCTTCTTTCTTTATTCTTCTATTCTATTTATCTTCTCATTTTCTCCTCATTTTCTTTCAATAACTCTTTTCTTTTTTTTTGTTTCCTTTTTTAATTTTTCCTTTCTTTCTTTCTCTCTTGGGATTTCTCTCTCTTTTGGGATCAACATTGACCGTATGGGTCAAAGTAGGAAACTTCCTCCTCATTGCCTCATGCCATTTTTGTGGCCATTGTTTTTCCTTCATTTTTCCTTTATTTCTTATTCCCTTTTTATGACATCATACAACATGTGGCTTAATAAAAGCCACACCTTAAAGTGAACCACATGGCTTTGCCAAGTGTCACTCTCTTGGCACCCCCTAATTACACCATGTGTCATCTGACACCCCACGTCTCGAAAAACGTGAAATCCCGACTGTCTAGGAATTCAACGAAATTTGACAGGGTAGCTAGATTTCACGAGACGATTCCAACGGTGAAGTCCATTTCATCACCTGAGATCTAGAAAATTTCCAGGTTTTAGCCTGTACTATTTCGGCAAAATTACCGTTTTTCCCTTTTTCAAAAAAAAAAAAATGAAAATTTCTCGGGTTTTACATTCTCTCCCCCTTAAAAGAATTTCGTCCCAAAATTCCCACATGCACACATATACAACCCATGCATACAGTCATTCACTTATCACATGACTAAACAAAGTACCTTCATCCTCAAATAAGAAAAGGAGGCGGTATGCATCGTGTCCTCACGCCTGTGCTGCCTCCTCCACCCTCTGTCGCCATAGCACCTTCACTAGCCCCACAAAGCCTCGCATCGCAAAAACCTGAAGTCCCTAGCCAGCCATGATACGCACTGGTCCCTCCTCGAAGGTCCCATCTGTATCAACAACAAGCTCACCCCAATCCACTACATGAATCGGATTTGGAGTGTATTTATGGAGCATGGAGATATGGAATACGTCATGAACACTCGATAAACTCGACGGTAGTGCCAATAGGTAAGCAACTATACCCACCCTCTTGAGTACCTCGAAGGGCCCAATATATCTTGACGATAGGTTTCCCCGCTTGCCAAACCTGATCACTCCTCTTTTAGGAATAACCTTCAAGAAGACATGACCTCCCGCCTCAAACTCTAAAGGTTGTCTCCATGTGCTCCAAGATAACCCTTCTTCCCGCCCGAAATGCGAGAAGACGCGACGCATCAACTCCAATCTTCACTAAGGTGTCACTAATCAACTCCGGACCCGTGGTGGATCTCTCTCCTACCCGGTCCAACAAACTGAGATCGCATGGCTCCCATATAACGCCTCATAGGGCGCCCATTCGATACCGCCCGACAACTATTGTTATAGGCGAACCTCATCAAGGGCAAATACTCCTCCTGCAATTCCTCGAGATCTAGGAACGCATGCCTCAACATGTCCTTAATAATTGTATAGTCCTCCTCGATCGACCATCAATCAGGATGAAAAAGCAAAAGATCAGTCCTCAACTGTGTCCCCATGGCTCTCTAGAAACTCTTCCAAAAGTAAACCGTAAACCTGGGATCTCGGTCCGATACTATGGAGACTGGCACTCCATGCAACCGTACAATCTCTCGTATGTACAACTTGTAGAATTCCTCCAATGTGAAGGTCATCCGCACAACCAGAAAATGTGCCGACTTAGTAAGTCGGTCCACTATCACCCACACCGCATCATGCTTCCGCGATGTCCGCGTGGGCAAGCAGCTCAAATCCATCTGCGATACGCCCCACTTCCACTCCGCTACCTCCAATGGCTGGAGTAGCCTTGCTGGCCTCTAATGCTCAGCCTTAATCTGTTGACACGTGAGACATCGTCTAACAAAATCCCCAACGTGTCTCTTCATCCCGCTTCAGTAAT
The DNA here is from genome assembly GCA_016808115.1 of Tetrastigma voinierianum. NCBI lineage: Eukaryota > Viridiplantae > Streptophyta > Magnoliopsida > Vitales > Vitaceae > Tetrastigma > Tetrastigma voinierianum. The sequence continues at coordinate 415,706 of JAEQBH010000838.1, read as the reverse complement.
ACTAGCGACGAAGATCATGATACATCTTCGTACCACCAGGATGCACCGTAAAACGAGAAAAATGGAATTCCTGAAGGATCTCCTCTCTCAGTTTTTCCAACTGGGGAACCACAATCCGTCCCCAATACCAAAGACTACGATCCGTGTGAACGGCCCAGCCCTCATCACCCGTACCAGCTTGTACTCGATCCCTAATAGACATTATCTCAACGTCCTGCCCCTGGGACTCAATCACTCTACTTAGTAGGGAAGGCGTAGCCACTAAACTCCCCAAAACACCCTGAGTCCGTTCACTGTACTGTAAGCCGAACTGCCCCATAGTCTCAAGCATCAACCACTCCGAAGAAGCCACACTGGCCAGTACTCCTCGTGACTCCGGGATCGAGTACATCACCACCACATTCGCCTTCATCAGGATGGTATCGGCGAAAGTGAAGTCACATCTTCCGTGATATTCCATCCATTTGCGCTGCCTCATATTGAGGTCCCGTTGAGTAAAGATATACTTCAGACTTTTGTGGTCCAAAAATACCTCGAATTGCTCACCATATAAATAGTGGCACCATATCTTCAAAGCGAAGACTATAGCTGCCAAATCCATGTCATAGGTACTCCGCCAGGGTTCTTCAACTCGGCCGTGGAACCATGCTGCGCATCCTCTCGACTACACGTAACACACATCCCAGTCCGTCCTTCGAGGCATCACAATATATTGTGTACCCCTCGTCCCTTTCCCCGACTCATCGAATAGGAGGTGATGTAAGCCTCTTTAACTCTTGGAATGCCCTCTCATTACGTGTCATTCTGGTCGAATCCAAATGATAAGAAAAAACGAAGGGAAATAAAACTTTAACGCTAAACTGCATCAGGATCCAAGCGGTTTGATGAAACTAAACAATGAATCAAGGAAATCCAGACCTTACCTCTTGTAGACCGAATCCTTTTTGACTAGTGTAGATTTGTTTGATCACACACACGCAAACGATCCAGCAGCAACGATTCAAGACGATGTAGTGTGCAAACACCCTCTAAAGGTATCCACACGAACGGCTAATGGATGGGATGGATGTGCTAGCACCTTATGATAGGTCTTTGTCCCACAAAACCAAAGACACCTTAGTGTCTTCCAAAACTCTAAAAAGAATTCTTTCTCAAAACGCCCACTTCAAAAGAACCACCTTTTTTTAGATGATAAACTCCATATTTATATCAAACCTCCCAAACCCTTTTATTAAAATGAATTTAAACCAAATTCCATTAACTATTAATGGGCTTGGGCTTGGGCTTGGGCTTAATCATGGGCTAAAGAGAGAGCCTTTCTAACATCCCATTATAGCTCATTCTTATGTGTGACCCTATAGGTTCACTCAATGTTAGCAGTGGGCCCAAATCATATTCCTATCTACAAGTTATAATCGTCTCTAGCAAGACATTATAACTAATTAAATCATGAATTCGATGACTAAAACCTTACCATAGTATGATATTAGTCCTTTGTCACACGATGTCTCGATTAAGCACAAAGCATGGATGACGTCAACTTTATACAACTTAATCGTTTCTTGATTCTCAAGTTGACTGACTAAATAAATGATATTGATAACTCCTATCAATCTCATTCGAGCACAATCATGCATTTCTCAGTCTTACTTATCAAGAGGCCAATAGATATCTCACTCAATTAAGAGCGGGACAAATTCCTTCACTATCACTCACATTCCTCCACATGATTTACTGCATGCTCAACCATAGCCTGTATTACCATCCTGTTAAAGACGTTATTGAGCTACATCAAGACACGAAGTTCCTCATGTAGGAATCCATGGAGAATTTAGGTTGAAGGACTCAAATACCACTACTGTAATGAGAATTACTGATGACATAATCCATGTAGCATTTCTCATAGCTGTCAAATTCAATAACATGAACTTAACATGTATTTATGTTCCGAGTAACATCTTGTGTTCATGACCACAAACGCGGGTCTTTCTCGAAAACATAATATTCTTACTTCATTATTATTCCCACACATGATCGATCATGGACTATTTAGAATAGTGTTCTTATGCCTTAAGGTTTTACTATCAAGTCACATACTTGATGACATAAAGCGGAGCCAACTATTCAAGGATCTTATTTTATCAAGTTAAACCACAATTTAAATAACAAGATAAAATGATAAATGCCTCATGTATATAAACATATAATGACAATGTATATGCCACTGGGCTAGAGCATATCACTAACAATCTCCCACTTGCCCTAAGCCCAATCAAGCATAAATCGAATGCCTATCGATCTAGTATGACTATCATGCTTTGACTGTGGAAGAGGTTTAGTCAAAGGATCAGCAACATTGTCATTAGTATGAACTCTACATATCTTAACATCTCCTTTCTCAATGATCTCATGAATGAGGTGGAAATGCCTGAGTATGTGTTTGGATAGTTGATGTGACCTAGGCTTCTTGGCTTGAGCAATAACCCCATTATTGTCACAATAGACGTCCACTGGGTTTGTAATGCTAGGAACAACTCCAAGTCTAAAAATGAAAATTTTGATCCAAACTGCCTCCTTAGATGCATCTGAGGCAGCTATGTACTCAGCCTTTGTAGTAGACCGCCACTGTCTCGCTTCTCGAACTTCTCTAGCTCACAAAGACCTCCATTCAAACAAAACACAAAACCGTATTGCGACCTAAAGTCATATAAGTCGACCAAACCAAAGATCGATATAACCACTTATAATCAGCTCCGCCTCATTCCACCATAGATCAAAAAATATCCTTGGTTCTTCTCAAGTACTTAAGATATTCGATCGTTATCCAAAGGACATTCACTTAGATCTGACTGGAATCTACTTGTCATGCTTAAGGCACAGGAGACATCAGGTCGGGTGCAAAGCATGACATACATGATAGAACCAATAGTCTAAGCATGTGGGATTTTATCCATGCGCTCTCTCTCGTCCTTCGTGGTTGGACACTGAGACTTACTGAGCTTAATGCCATGAGACATTGGCAAGAAACCTTTCTTGGAATCTTGCATGCTAAACCTCTTTAGCACTTTGTCTATGTACCCACTTTGACTCAGGCTAAGTAACCGTTGAGATCTATCTCTATAAATCTTTTTGCCTAGGATGTAGGCGGCTTCGCTTAAGTCTTTCATTGAAAAACATTTCCCTAACCAAGACTTGACACTCTGCAAGGTAGGGATGTCATTTCCAATGAGTAAGATGTCGTCCACATACAGCACTAAGAAGACAATTGCACTCCCACTAACCTTCTTGTATACACAAGGCTCATCTTCATTTTTCATAAAGCCAAACTCTTTAACAGCCTCATCAAAACGAAGATTCCAATTTTCAGAACTTCGCTTAATCTTACAAATGGATCTTTTGAAGCTTACACACCCTATTAGGATACTTAGGATAGACAAAACCCTTAGGTTGTGTCATGAACACATCCTTGAGTAAGTTTCCATTAAGAAACGCTGTTTTGAAATCCATTTGCCAAATCTCGTAATCATAGTACGCAGCGATAACAAGAAGAATCCTAATAGACTTAAGCATAACGACAGGTGAAAAGGTCTCATCATAGTCAATACCATAAGTTTGTTTGAAACCTTTTGCAACAAGTCGAGACTTGAAGGTCATATCATGTTTGATCTTATGAACCCATTTACAACCAATGACCTTAGCACCCTCAGGTGGATCAAACAAATTCCAAACCTGGTTATCGTGACATTGATTGCATCTCGCACTTCATGGCTTAAAGGCATTTTTCGTAATCCGGGCTCACCATTGCCTCTTTACGATAGGCTGTGGCTCATCTGATCCACAAACTCTATGGTTTTGTTGTCACACGAAATCCATATTTCTTTTGGGCTCATGATGAAACCTACCGGGATCTTCGCTGCGGGCCTTGTGCAAAAGATGTTGACTCAACAACTGGTTGTGAGTCTTGTAGAATTTCCATGGAAGGCTCGGTGGCAATTGAGGTTCTTGAACTTCTTCAAGAGATGTCTTACTCCCAAGAACTCCTTTGAAAATGAACCTCTTTCCAGCAATACTCCATTACGAGCAACAAACACTTTGTTCTCAGATGGGATGTAAAAGTAGTACCCTTTTGTTTCCTTTGGATACCCCACAAATAAGCACTTATCATATTTGGATGCTGGCTTATCAGAAGCCTGACGCTTTACATAAGCTTCACAACCCCAAATCTTGAGAAAAGACAAACCAGGACACTTTCTTGTCCACAACTCATAAGGTCTTTTCTCAACCGCTTTCGATGGAATTCTATTCAATAAGAACGCAACAGTCTCTAATGCATATCCCCATAAGGATATTGGAAGATATGTTCGACTCATCATAGATCGAACCATATCTAATAAAGTTCAATTTCTCCTTTCGAATACACCATTCCATTGTGGTGTTCCAGGTGGAGTGAGTTGTGAGACTATCCCACAATCCTTAAGATGATCTTCGAAATTTTGGCTTAAATGATCACCACTCTGACTGATCGAAGTGTTTTGATATTCTTTCAAAGCTGATTCTCGTTTTTTAAATTTTAAATAACGGAACTGCTCAAATGATTCGCATTTATGCCTCATTAAGTAGATGTAACCATATCTACTAAAGTCATCGGTAAAAGTAATGAAGCATCGATAACCTCCTCTAGCAATTGAGCTTATTAGTCACAAACATCCGTATGTATAAGTGCCTAATAAGTCACAGCCCTCTCACTCCTGCGGTCTCAAAGGAGCCTTGGTCATTTTGCCTAGTAAACAAGATTCACATGTTTCAAATGACTCTAAGTCAAATGAATGTATTAGCCCATCTTGATGGAGCTTCAAGATGCGTTTCTCATTCACATGGCCCAAACGACAATGCCAAAGAGTTGATTCAAGTCATTTGACTAACTCCTTAGTATCGATGTTATAGATTTGGCTCGCTGTTCCGCAAATTTGTGAACGTAGAGACCATTAGTGTTACATTCCCATAAAAAATGTCCGCATTATAGATGGAGAAAATATTATTCTTTACAATAAAGTGGAATCCATCCACGTCTAAATAAGAATCGAATAAGCTGCCACAAAGTGCACATAATAACAATTCTTTAATTGGAAAACAAGTCCACTAGGCAAAGTCAAATCATAAACTTCTACAGCTAATGCAGCAACTCTTGCTCCATTCCCTACTCATAGGTCCACTTAGCCAATGATCTACTGCTTCGCAGGCCCTGCACATTTGCACAAATGTGAGATCCACATCCAAGAGCCTCCAATACCCATGAAGCAAGTATGAGATATATTAACTTATAACATAAATACTTCCAAAGTGGTAGCCTCGCTTACTCTTCTTTTCTTCGCATCTTCCAAGCAGAGCTTTACACCTCTTCCAATGACCTTGTTCACATGTAAGAAGCAACCTCCTTGCGGTTTTGGCTTCGCCCAGCTCGACCGCCCTCTCGCTTTCGCCATATCGCTTTCACTCTTCCTTTCTTTCATGCCTTCCCCTTTCTGAACCATAAGCACTAGATTTCTCTTTTGAATGTTCGTCTCAACATTCTTTAACATTCCATGTAACTCAGCAATAGGTTTCTCCATATGGTGCATATTGTAGTTCATATCAAATTGATCATAAGATCTCGTGTAATGAACCTTAATCGACAAGAGCCAACTCATGACTACTGTGAGCAATCTGCTTATCAAGCCGATCGATGGGACCTTCATCTTTAGCACATGCAATTTACTGAAGTGTCATGAGTCATCTTGCAAGCATTCAATGCTTTAGTGGTTGTAAACCTTCTTGACGTGCTTTCTCGCAACATCTCCTCAGATGCACCATCATATCAAATGCCTCCATTTCCTCAAATTGCTTATGAAGCTCAGAGTTCATGGTTGTAAGCATAAGACAGGTTACATCCACAAAGTCATTTAAATGCTTACTATAAGCATCCCTTTTGGCTCGTTGGGCATTGTTCGCAGGAGGTTCATTAGGGATTTCATTATCAAGAACATACATCTTCCTCTCATGTTTAAGGATAATCCTCAAATTTCAAGACCAATTGAGGAAGTTTGTCCCATTAAGTTTTTCCTTTTCAAGGATGGATCATAGAGTAAATGTTGATGTGTTGTTTGATGCCATTAGTCTACATACAAAAATATGCAAAGATTTTAATAAATGAGGTCTTTAATACTCCCACTAAAATTAATAACTCTTTAATTAAATACGTAAACAATCTATAGTTTCTTAGTGTGAAAATCCACGTTTGACTTGGAATTCAAGCTAGCTTGGCATAACACTTAAACTTAAGCTAAATAGGTAGAAAACTCTTTCCTTTTATGCCCTTAGGCCCAAAACCGTTATGATAGCCTAGTTAAGTCTAACCATATTCAATCTTATGGATATCATCATTATCCATCACGTCTTCCTATGATGGCCCAATACACCTTGCTTTGGCAGAAACTATATTTAGATGATCGAAGTATTGACAAGTGTTAAATTATGGAAGGCATTTTATGACTTAATATTTTATGTGATGAAATTATCAAGTTGTTAGGCAAACTTTATAAACGTATACATGCATCACATACAAGCATATTTATAAGCATAAATATAAACATGACATTTCATGGCCCATTTCCTTGGGTGATCTCCATAAGCCAATATGGAGATGCATGATTACCTTTTACCAATACCTTAGCTTTATGGGCTTGTCTCCAAGAACGAATGAGCCTCCATTCTTCGTTCTTCTTCATTACAAGCAAGTAATAATTGTATGCTATTTTAGGCTAAAATAATAAAAAGAGACACACATGTTGTGTCAATAAAAACAACGACACGCAGGCCGTATGCTAATATAATGAAAAAGAGACACATGTTGTGTCAATAAAAATTAACGACACACAGGCCATATTTAAAAAATTACAAACCCATAATTAATACCTGCTAATCACATTGAACTATACAAGTGACATGCACCATGCAAATTGAATATAAAACACATTAAGCACATAATCGTATTATGAATATATCTTCAAATTTGTGCGTTTAGCTCGCATAAACAATTTTAAGGCTAAGCCGAAAGAGCTCGACGGTCCCGCAGTTTGCATGGCGGGGGTCATGCGTGCCCCCGAAAGGTAAACATTTTATCGGTTTAAAGAGTGAGTTATTTCCTAAATTCTCCCGATCATTAATCACACTAATAATTATGGTCATTCACCAATGCCGATTACTCTGTCTAACAAATTATCATTAATTTGGAACAACTTACTTAATGTAATAATCTGAATAATTAATCTTATTGTTCAACATTAATGTAACAATCCCCATCATTACACACTGCAATGTAGCCCATTCTTAATGTCTAACATTAATGTGTACCAAACCCATCGATTAATAAGAATCTGTAATGAGCCATACTTAATATGTAATGTTTATTAATTACAAGAATCTGTAATAATATGACATATAATTAATACACCAGAATAAATGATACTTAATATGTAAATGCCCTACTAATTAATCTTAAGTCGTAATAAACCCTAATCAGATTAGAACACAAGAATTACAAACTCAAAATTTGATTATGATCATCAACAGTCCTAATCCTATTAGAGCTTTTCTAAACTGAAGCATTTTTCAATTTCTGATATGATGTTACAGACTTCATACAGAAAAACATGACTGAGATTATACTGATTATAAAACGGATGAACTAATGGATCATGATATCACATATGGAAAACACTACACTAAACAGATCACGTTATATCACATATAAAAACGCTTCACCACTAAGTAGCTCGACACCATTGTTGGAATATGCGATAAGAAACACAAAATAAAGATTTGGGCGCCGAATCATCAGATCCAAGCGGTTTGATGAAACTAAACAATGAATCAAGGAAATCCAAACCTTACCTCTTGTAGACCGAATCCTTTTCGACTAGTGCAGATTTGTTTGATCACACACACGCTGAAGCACAAACAAGAAACGATCCAGCAATAATGAGCCAAGACGATGCAGTGTGCAAATGCCCTTTAAAGGTATCCACACGAATGGCTATTAGATGGGATGGATGTGCTAGCACCTTATGATAGGTCTTTGTCCCACAAAACCAAAGACACCTTAGTGTCTTCCAAAACTCTAAAAAGAATTCTCTCAAAACGCCCACTTCAAAAGAACCACCTTCTTTTAAATGCTAAACCCCATATTTATATCAAACCTCCCAAACCCTTTTATTAAAACGAATTCAAACCAAATTCCATTAACTATTAATGGGCTTGGGCTTGGGCTTAATCATGGGCTAAAGAGAGAGCCTTTCTAACATCCCATTATAGCTCATTCTTATGTGTGACTACAGGTTCACTCACTGCTGGCAAGGCCCAAATCATATTTAGTCAAGTTATAATCGGGTCTCTAGAAAGACATTATAACTACCCAAATCAAGTGAATTCAATGACTCAAAACCTTACCATAGTATGATATTAGTCCTTTGTCACACGATGTCTCGATTACACAAAGCATGGATGGTCAACTTTATACAACTTAATCAAGCTTCTTGATTCTCAAGTAGACTGACTAAACAAATGATATTGATAACTCCTATTAATCTCATTCGAGCACGACCATGCATTTCTCAGTCTTACTTATCAAGAGGCCAATAGACATCTCACTCAATTAAGAGAGGGACAAATTCCTTCACTATCACTCACATTCCTCCACATGATTTACTGCATGCCCAACCATAGCTTGTATTACCATCTTGTTAAAGACGTCATTGAGCTACGTCAAGACACGAAGTTCCTCATGTAGGAATCCATGGTGAATTCAGATCGAAGGACTCAAATACCACTACTGCAATGAGAATTACTGATGACATAATCCATGTAGTATTTCTCAGCAAAAAGCCATCTAATAACATGAACTTAACATGTATTTATGTTCGAAAATATCTATATGTTCATGACCAAAGAAAATCGTGGTCTCTTTCTCTTTAAAACATAATTGTCTTACTTCACATTATTATTCCCACAATAACGATCGAATTGCGGACTATTTAGAATAGTGTTCTATGTCTTAAGGTTTTACTATCAAGTCATATACTTGATGACATAAAGTGGAGCCAACTATTCACATGATCTATTTACTGTTAAACCCATAATTTAAATAACAAGATAAAATGATAAATGCCTCATGTATATAAATATATAATGACAATGTATATGCCACTGGGCTAGAGCATATCACTAACAATCTCCCACTCATACTTGACCTCCTTCCAGGTCAATCTAGTCATCGGCGTAGCTAATCAAGAGAAGTCCTCAATGAACCTTCTGTAATACCCTGCCAATCCCAAGAAACTGCGTATCTCAAAGACTAACTTCGGCCTCTCCTAACTCATAACAGCCTCTACCTTCTCGTGGCTCCATCGACATTACCTGAAATCGACACTACGTGTCCCAAGCATTTTTACCAAGCCAAAACTCATACTTAACAACTCGCATAACCGATGATCCTTGAGTACGGAGAACAATCCTAAATGATCTCCTCACACCGGGAAATCGATGCCGCCAACAAAGACCACAACAAATCGACCCAAATAGGGTTGAACACCTATGCATGAGATCCATGAATGCCATCGCGACGGTCAATCCAAAAGATCAATAGAATCCCAACTTGTGGGCCCTATCCTCGACCTCGACCTATAATTTGGCCTCCTCTCCGTCCGCCCATGAAAACCGAAGGTGCTTAAAGACCTCGAGCTCCGATACCTATTCCCTCGACCCATAGTGGGAACAACCGGTGGTCCATGTCGCATCCCACTCACTGACCGGGACCGTGGCATCCCAAAACCCGATCTTCGGGCTTCTTCGGGGCAATCCTTCTCACGTGTCCCGGCTACCGGCCGAAGAAAAAGCATCCTACTCGGCCCGACTGTGGCTTCCACTTCCGCCTTACCCTGATACACCCAACCCTGACCTTGGCTCTGATAGCCTTGGCCCTGACCTTGGCTCTGATAGCCTCGGCCATGTCCCTATGATCCTTGGGAAACAGAAGTCCTCTGCGGCTCCCGAACCCCGAAGAAGGTCGACCCCTTCCCGCTCGACCAAGATCGGCCATGTCTCCCCGCCACAAGTTTAGGAACTCTGCCTTGACATGCCCGGCGTATTAATCGGGACGTAACTTACTCATAAAGAGCTCTCTGAAATCTACCCAAGTCATCGCCTCCACATTTCTGGAGGTCTTCACCCAATCCCACCATATCGAGGATTCACCCGCTAGATGAAAAACCGCTAGCCTAATCCGTGTAGTAGCGGAGGTGATCTTTATGGCCTCCAACACCCTCTCAATCAGACGGAACCAATGGTCAGCTACCAATGGGTCCCCTCATCCCCTAAATGTCAGGGGATGATGTGCCCTAAACCTCTAGAGGTTACTCATGCCTCCTCGAATTTCCTGGCTTACACCGCCAATTGCATAATAGTGGCAAATCAGAGCGCCCATGGTCTCCATAAAAGCCTTTGGGTCAAAACAAGTGGCGGTGGGCCATAGCCCCGTGGACAACCTCTGCGTCCTTGTCCACGACTAGCCATCCACACTTATCAAGCACCAAATATGAGATTTCTTATGCCACAAGTCATTAGTGATGCATGATGCCAACACTAATAAATAGCAATTCCCAAACACCTATGATCATGCTCTCTAACTCTAGTGTTCTTTGTTTTCCATATATATCAAATCATGCATAAATGCACAAAACATGTTATACACCAAAGCACACATAAAAACAAAATGCATGCAATGTTCTAATCCTATCCCGTGACTGCCTAGGTAATCACATACCTAAGCCCTGACATCGAGTTGTGATGCTCATATCAAACACACCTTAATGACCATGGCCTAAACCCATGTCCCTCAAGCCCTAGGTACTCGTGTACCTATGCTCTGATACCAAGCTTTGAAACCCTTATCCCGGGGGTCCCGTTGACAACTTGTCAACCTGCGGAAACTTATGGATATCGGGTGTCCTGATATCACAGTCATTTGTCTCATATATTGAGACCCATTCCTACATGTTTAATTCCAAAATATAAAAGAATATATGATAGACTATTTAATCAATAGTCCATTTAACAGTCCTTTTATACAACAAAAAGGTATACATGTTATGCTCGAATATAATACATGACAAAAACAAAACAAAACAAAGCCTCATCCCATTTAATCCGCATGCGGTCCCATACGCGGTCGACGCCCGCACCTGACCTCGCACCGAGCGGGGTCCCACGACGAGGTGAGCAAAGCCCAGTAGATAATGACTCCTACAAGGGTTACTCCCCATCTAAGTGCACATGCAATGGTCGCACAACAAAGACATATCCAAGTCAAATGTCTACATGAATGTCATATGTCATGCATGAAATGTCATAATGCCCATATCCCGAGTCACTCACCGACTCCCTACGTTTTAATATGCCAAGTGTGAAAACTGCCACCGTATACTAATGACCCATATCGAGCCCTTACCGCCCATTACCTAAATGTAAGTGCCAATGGGCAACCAACTCAGTCAATCCCAACTCCTATATCACACAACCCGAAGTCTATGTGATAATCATGACCGTGTGTCTTCTTTGGGCAACGTAACTTTCGGATCACAATCGCGGCCTTACACCCATGTTCCGTGCCTTTCCACTTGGAGGGTGCTAATCTGTCCCTTCGCTTCGCCCAACACACCTTATTTATATTTCTTTTTATGATTTAAAATTGTGAGTCATTTATTGGACGTCGTCCAAAGTACGAACTCACTACTCATTCATCAACAATGATGATGAGTGACCACACCCATGCACACACACCCAACATAATGCGATGTCCCTCTGCATATGCAATGTTAATGCCACTGCATGTTCTCATGTCACTTGTATGATGCACACTACATAGAACATTCTACTCAATCATACTTCATGCCAAGTACCATGTAAACATATATAATTCACATCCATTATGTTAATACATTGAAACACACATATATTAACATATCTTACACATATGCAGCATGTTATTAAATTGTAAGCAATAACACACAAAAACACTTCACATAAAATAGCCATTCCCGGCGATACTCGGCCTTAAAAAAAATCTAGACTTGGTCCAAAAATTTTAGTATAGGTTTTAATGGCTAAAAATTTAGCCACAAACTCGGCCTGAAAACTCTTCTGAAAGTAGTTCACTATAAAATCCATAACAGTCCGACTTCGGTCCCGGACTTATCACCCATGGCTACGGGCAGCCCCCAACACTAATATATATATATATTTTTCCAATTTTATCAATTTTACCAATTCCGGATAGTAGCCCCGGAATCAAAACTAATCTCAAAACCTATCATGCATGGTCCGAAAATCGGCCACAACAAAGTCCAACATGCATTTTTCCACTACCACACCAAAATTCCGCCTCGATAATCGACCTTCAAAACCCAAATTCCGAAATATCTGAAGATTTAATCTCACGGCTTAAAACTCACCCCGTGGTCGGGGCTCTAACCCACACACCCATCTACGATCCTGAAACGAGTGCTGAACTACAGATAAACCCCCAACCTTTCTGGATGATCGCACCCAACAACCTCCACTTACCTATCAGAGCTCTAAATCTTGAGTAGACCAACTTAAAATTCTTAGGTTACCGAACTCCGGCCGTCGGAACACCGTAAAAAAATTGGACAACTTTTTTTGTTTTTCCTTTTTTTCTTTTCTTTTTTTTTCTTTCTCTCCCCTCTCCTCATGCTCACTCTCCTCACTACCCTTTTTTTTTCCCTTGTTTGTTTCCCTTCCCTTCTTTGTTCCATCCTCCTCTCCTTTTTTATTTATTTTCCAATTTCTCCTTCCCCATTTTCTCTTCTTTCTTTATTCTATTCTCTTTATCTTCTCATTTTCACCTCCTTTTCTTTCTCTACGAACTCTTTCCTTTTTTCTGTTTTCTTCTTTTCTTTTTCCTTTTCTCTTTCTTTCTCTCTTTGGATTTCTCTCTTTTGGGATCAACATTGACCGTATGGGTCAAAAGAGGAAACTTCCTCCTCATTGCCTCATGCCATTTGTGTGGCCATTGTTTTTCCTTCATTTTTTCCTTTATTTCTTATTCCCTTTTTATGACATCATACAACATATGGCTTAATAAGAGCCACACCTTAAAGTGAACCACATGGCTTTTCCAAGTGTCAATTTCTTGGGTTGCCATGTGAGATCTAGAAAATTTCCAAGTTTTAGCCTGTATTATTTCGGCAAAATTACCGTTTTTCCCTTTTTTTTAAAAAATGAAATTTTCTCAGGTTTTACATATTAGCATGTGGTTAAGGCTGTTATGGAACAAGAGTTCTCTAATGTTGTGGTTAATACTATATACTAGTTGGAGCAACATATGGCTACTGAGCATATGTATGTTGGTTGAAGTTGATAATGTGGAGCGGGAAAGGAAACTCTAAATTAAAGTAAGGTGCCTACAAAACAATTGGCCAATGGACCTCTAATGATAACTGATAGCTTTAACCTTTGTAGATCTTCCTCTAAATGATCCTTCAGGGGTTTCCCCCTTGCTATTAGGGGAAGAAGTGGCATCTAATCATAGTACAAAATCAATGAAATCCTCAGCACTGAATACTACCTGTAAGCTCCTAAGATATTAGAAAGGGATACTAATAAGATGTCTATCAAATTTGGCTAAAGGTTTCAAAAAACCATGTCCATTTGCTCTTGCTATATTGGCTGATCAACCATATCAACCACCTTAGCCCTTTATTGACTAACAAATGAAGAACTATCTCATTAGGCATTTGTTTGGTGGCTTGTAACTCTCTCCAATGTACATCAACATCATCACTAAAAGCAAACCTTGTTAGGAACTAGTGTGCTACATCCTCCCAAGTATAGAGTATTGTAGGCTTAATTGATGCAAATCACCTTTGTGTCTCTCCACCGAGTCATGTGGGAAATAGTGTTAGTAATAGTGCTCTAGGCCTATTGTATGGACATGGTATTTTGACTATTTATGAGAATTTATTATTATGATGATTTGCATGTTTATTATATATAATGTCCTTGAATAATATTATTAATTATTCTAAATGTCCCTAACTCCATATTGTTACGGGAATAACAATGAATTAAGATTAGTATAAAGTTTGGATTAATATTCATGGGATGAATATGTGTATGAGATACAAATCAATTTATATCTATTTGTTGAGAACAAATATTGGACACTGCCTTGAGATTAATACATGGATCAAAGTCATAAGTTAATCTCTAATAGCTGTGTCATTAAACTTTGACCTGAGATCGCTATATAGTTCTCAACATATGGAATATCGTGTATTTTGATATAATCAAACGTTGTCTTTAATCGGATGACTATAAAGGTTGCATAATGGAACATAATAAGAATTATGTAGTGAGATATGAGCATTAAGATGGAATTGGTCCTCCATTATAAGAGAGATATTTCTGTGGTCCTCGACAATTGAGACCGAGAATGTATTGTCGTGCTCAAATGAATTGATGGAGATCAATGTCATTTGTTTAGTCAGTCTAATTGGGTTTCGAGTAATCAAAGAGAGAACGATATAAGGTTGACTTTGTCCATGCCTTATATTCTATCAAGATATCATGAGACAAAGCGATTGCGTCATTAGCTATATTAAGGTTGTCTCGGATCATGAGCTTTTCATTTAACTTGGGTAGTCATAATGTCTTGCTAGAGGCTACTTATGACTTGTAGGATCAAAATGGGATTTAGGCCTACGCTAATGTTAATTGAACCTATAGGGTCTACATTAAGAACGACACACCAAGTATGGTTTTTCATCTCCTGTAGTACTTAAAATGATGAGATTATTTTTAAATTACAAATAACAATTAGTTGTTATTTAAATTCGAATTTAATTTTGAGAAAGGCACTGGTGATTTAAATTATAACAAATAATTAATTTTTTATATTTTATCGATAATAGAAATATTAATTTTGGAGAAAGTTTTAAATTGGTGATTTAAATTATAACAAATAATTAATTTGTTATATTTTCTATTGGATAAGGAAATAATCTGTAGTTTTTTTTAATTCAAAATTGTTATTATTTAAAAGATTTTTAAATATATAATAATATTAATTGCTTCCTTATCTAATAAGGATTTGAATTTAAATTGTTATTATTTAAAAGAGTTTTAAATATATAATAATATAAAAATTGCTTTTGACTTTAAAATCCCAGCGTACTTATATAGATATATATATGTGAGACATATATATTTTGTAGTAGTCATCTTTTACTCTAAGAACGACCAAAACAGAGAAAAAGAAAAGAAAAAAAACCCTAATTTCATTTTGAGAAGACGAACTTGAACTAGCATTCAACAAGATCGTTCATTATTTGTTCGTGTGTGGATACTTGTAGAGGGTGGTCGCCGTAGTGCTGCAGCACCTTTGAAGATCCGAATAAAACAAGACGCAGACTTTGAAGGCTTGACGAATCGATCTTACAAGAGGTAAGTTTCACATCTCTTCCTTCGGTTTTTGTGAAACGCATGTGATCCTTGGTGGGTTAAGGGATAAAAAAATTTTAAATTCCGCTGCATTTATGTTCCAATCAGATTGGATATTCTGCCCGTAACCCAACAAATAGAGCAACCAACTATGCATCATCCAATGCATGTGCCCTCATGTTGCAACTATAGAGCCTTGAGTGATTCTTAGTGCAACCCATATACTACAACGCTCAATATCTAGCATGTGAAACTTGGCGAGCAAGCTAGCCACTAGTATACCATTTTTTTCATCCCAAGTAAGTCCTCCCTCATGTAGCCTCATTTGTCTCATCATGGCCTCAAGCTTCTCCATTCGACTTTCCTTCTTGGTCAATCTAATATCCTTAATAATAGGGAATTTAGGTGGTGGTGTTGTAGTAGCCATAGTAACAGGTGGTGATGCTATCTCAATTTGACTTGATAATTGAGATGGAACTCTGTGAGACACCTTGGGTGGATAAGACTATGCTAACTACAAATAAAAGGGAACTATCTTATTAGTTCCTACAACAATTGGTGGAAGTGAGAGTAGAAGTAAGCTCATCTGACATCTCCGCTAACCTATCTAAAATCTGGTGCGAATATGATCTAATAAAACGATCCCCAACCCTCGTCCAAGGATGCGACTCCAAACCCAAACTTCTCCTCTGAACTAAATCCTATAATGCAAATGAAACTGATAAGGGATATACGAGAAATCCCTGAAGGAATAAAAGTAATGGAAAAGCATGGTCTTGAAGGGACATTGAAAAATCTCAATGTATGATGTAAACTCTATCATCACTAGTGATGTAAGGACGAGACCGTGATGGATGATCTAGGGGGTTTAGGTAAGTTAGGGTAATAGGGTAGAACATTGATGGGTAAGGGATAGGTTTGGTCTCAAAGGTTATAGGGTTAGTGTAGGGTTTATATATGATGGAATTATGGTTTAGAATGAAGGATTTTAGGTTTGGAAGGGTTCAGGTTTGGTTTTATGCAAAACAACCTTGTTTTGAGCTAATGAGAGGTTTTCGGTTTTTAAGGTAGGCTAAGGCTATGGATGAATTTGGGTTTCTCCAAGGTTATGGATGATGATTTTTATTGTTCCTAAAGTGAAACAATGAATTTGGAAAGGTTTTAGAAGTATTGAACTAGATTTGGAAAGTTTTGGATTGATGTTGAAAATGGGTTATGAAAAGTTAAAAATAGAAAATGATAGGATGAGTTGAGGTTGTATGAGGATAGATACTTATTTCATCACCCAAGGAATCCACCTAGGGATAAAAAACCACAAACTCTCCACTCAAGGGAATCCACCCAAGAGATAAGAGTACAAGAGATATACTTTGCCACCTAAGGAATCCACCAAGGGATAAGAAGCAACAAACTCGCCACCTAAGAGATAAGGGAACAAAATAGAACTCTTAAAAGTGAAGTATGAAAATATTATTAAAATTAAAGTGATTCTCAAAGACTACATTGAGGGGTGGGGGGTGTGGGGTGGGGTTGTGTGGTGTGGTGGTTTGTTGTATATATAGGCCCAATACTTTCTAAATAAAATAAAAAGACTCCTACTTTGACTTGGAAAACAATACTTTCTAATTGAAATAAAGCAACTTCTAAAAGCAAATCTTTCTAAAAGGAAATAACAACTCTTACTTTCTAAATTAAATAAAGAACTACTACTTGGACTTGGAGAACAATCTTTCTATAATAAACATCTCCAAATCAAAATAGTAACAAGACCCACAATACTTGGATTTAGAAATAGATTTGATGTCTCAGAGGTTTCACAACCTCCTGAATCTGAATTTTTCATAATGAAGATCGAATTCCCAATTTTGTTGTAGAAGCTCCTACATCAAATAGAGTATCCTCTATGAAATGACTACAAATATGATTAGGAAACTCATATCACATATTTGAGATAAATGAGGTGCGCAAAACTACCATGAGATCAATACTCTATCAATAGTCATTAATCCTTGATTAAATCTTGAACTTGAAATAACTTAGAAAATGTTTGAACATGAAAAAACTTGCATTTCACCTTTCCATATGAAAATAATGGGTATCAGGTTGAAAATTGAGTCAATATCAAGTAAGAAATTATGTTCGAGCTCCTAATAGGTTTAAAAAAGTAAGTTATTAGTGAGCATATCTTGAGGTACCAAGTAGCAAGTGCCAACAAATTGAGTGCAAATAACAACACAAGAATTGCAAGTATAAAAAATCAAGTGGTGAAGGTTCTATAAAATCAACAAGGGGAAGGAAGGAATCTGATGTAATAAGACAAAGGAGAATCCAACTAACACTCAAAACTCAAACTAATCTCCAAACACTCAAAAGGAAACCAAAGGGGGCAACAAAGTAGACTTGAAGGCTATTAGTGCACCCACATTAAGATGGAAATCCTAATAAGAGGGTCTATGGTTCAACTTCCCAAGTCAAGGTTGCTTTAAAATGAGGATTTTAAGGGGATGGGTCTTAGTGGCAAAGGCGCCCACAACTATTTAATTTGACCCCACAATTCTCAAACATTGAAAGACGATCTAAGGTTCACAATATGGTGTGGGTGGATTCGAAAGATCTAGTAAACTAAGCACAAAGAAAGCATACTTGTCACACAAGTATCTTAAAATCTAGCTCTATGTTACATAGGTCTTAGTAGATCAGACTCTAAGCAGCACATACCAATATGTTGACCACCTCCAAGATGGTCCCAAATTTAGATATAGAAAATTGTTAGGCCTTCCTCCTAATTACTATCTCGGTCAAAGAGAACATAGGAAACAACAAATCTCCTATCAAACATAAGATGAAGAGAACAAAGATGAGAAAGACTAGGAAGTTAGAGATAAGGGGATTCATTTGTGTCCCACAAAGACATGCAATATACAATCAAGTAAGAGAAGGGTAGTTATGCAATAGGCAACATGCAAAGAACAAGTATATTACTCATATCTATACACAAAAAGTAAGGATAAAAAAAAATATAAGAAATATGAGTATATAACAAGTATAGCTTGCAAAAAAAAAAAATGTGATTGAGGAAAATTTACAATAAAGTCAACTTGTCAGGGTGAATGAGACAAACTATAAATGAGAAACTATAAATCAGACAAACTATAAATGAGACAAACTATAAATGAGAATATATATGCCAAGATGACTAGAGTACTTATACAAGAGAGAGGAGTAAAGATGGATGCTCTAATAGACAAAAAGATAAGCCAATATAATCAACGGTGTCAAAATTGTAACAATAATAATATAGATGTGAAGAAGAAGATAAAATATCATGCAACAAGAAGAAGTCTCCAATGGAAAAGGTAATGAAACATACTCAAACAAATCTCAATGTACTATACACCACTAAAACATGCAAAGACACATAATAGGGTACTCTTTGATTAACTAATCAAACATCATATGGCAACCAATGGAGTTTCCATTTTATGGACCCCACATTTTTTATATGATGTACTTCCACTCGATAGGGAGCCTTTTCTTTGTATTCATGAAAAACCGATTTTGAAAAAGGTTTGAAGTTGCCACTTATTTTAGTTTTATTTTAAAAAGGAAAATTAAAATAAAAAAACCCTAAATGTGACTCTTAATAAGAAAAAACAAGTTTGGGAAAAATAGAGTCCAGTTCCATATTAGGAAGGTACGTAAGGTGAAGAACCATAGCACCCTTAAGCCTTTAAAGTTGGATCTCTACTAATCAAGGTAAAGCAGATGTGACAGCTAGCAAATCGATCTATAGATACCAAGAATGAATAATAGTATATAAAAAAACATATCAAATATGAATAGTAAGTGAAATATAAAATAAAAGAGGGTAGGAATGAAACATATCTTTATAGTGAATCGAGAGCGCTTCTTGATCTCATAGTAGTGTCATAGTTCACACCTCATTCATCCTAGATTTCTTATGGGAATTCTCTGGTCACATTTTTGACCATCTTATAGTGGACACTTTTATGATTTTAGAATTCCTATCATATATTAGATTTTGTTGGCCATCATTAGATTATCTATCATGTGTTATGTTGTGGTTTTGGCTTGAGATGCCATTATGTACACATCATGATCACTTGGTCCCGACCTACCATTGGGGGATTTAAACCAATTGAATTTATATTAGAGACTTAACTTGGAGACTAAGACCCATCCTACCTTTTGATTGGAGTAGCATCTCATGCACACTTTTATTCTCACCTTGACCTTTTTGGACCTGATGACCTATCCATTGTGAGTATTGTACAGAGACTCCTTGACACCATTATATTGTCATCCATCTTTCCCCTTCATATACCTTACCCTTGCGTTTCACTTCTTTGATATGAGTAGATAGAGTTCAAGAAGATCATATATGAGAAGAGTTATGCATTCTCGTGAGAGGTTACTTGGGATGAGAGTGTGATCTAGGTACTTGATGAGTCATTGATCATTTTACAATTTAAGGGGTAGATGAGTTGTTACACATTATCCATATCGGGCACTTACACCCAAATTTGGTGAGTTTGATTTAACTATGGAGGTTGGTTTTTTCTTAGGTGATGATAAGTAGCTTTTATGTGAAGTGATGTGTTCTTTTGACAAGGCCATTGACTATGCTATGGTTTAGATAGACAAAGGGGTATTGTTTGGCACATGACTTGAGCTTTCGCATGGTTTTGGAGGATTTGATGATGCTACATTGGATGGATTCCGATCTTTAGAATTGACCATGTGTAATTTTAAGAACATGATATTTGATGTTATGGTCAAAGTATGGGTGTCCATCGTTTCATGAACTTATTTACCTTATACCTTACATATATAGAGTTACCTGTTGCTAGCTCTTTGAGCCTCACATGGATGTTATAGCCTTTTCTTTTCTCACCTCATTTATTTTCTTACAATGGGTTGGGGACTCCTTGATGTATGCATGCTATGATTAGAGATCTCATGATCTTTGGACTTGACAAACGTATTATGGACAATTTCATTTTCCGTTATCATGATTTTTCGATCTTGACATCATTATCACTCCCACTCTATCACATGTACACTGCTAGTGTCCTATCCCTTTCCTTTATATGTCATTTCATGTGCGTGTCTTTTCTTTCCCTTAGTTGGTAGTTTTCTACATGTCTTTTTATGAAGGATGATCATATCTTTTTCTCATTTCACCCCATTAGTAGTGATCTTGATATCTTGGTTTTAAGGTGTTATCTTATTAGCGAGGATTCATGACTACATTAGTATGTGAGGTGATTTCATCCTTTTATTTATGTATTTTCATGTTAGTCATTAATGATTTGAGTATAAGAAAAAAAAAGAGAAAAAAAATAAAAAATAAAAAAATGATAGAAAATAATTTATTTATATTGTATCATTTTCCATGGAGCATGTATATGGACATGACATCTTATTACAGTTAGTATATATGATATGAGAGTTCGTATATGAGCTCTCTTTTGAGCCCGATTGTGTGATATTTGAGGGAGGTTAGTGGCCTTCTCATCTTAGGATGTTTGGATCCTTGTCTATCCATCACACCATCCATTTTAGATGTGACTTCACTCCATACTATGATGTGAAGTGACTATTACCCTATTGGGCCTCAATCTTGCATCATATCAGAAAAACATGACGAAAAAAGAACAAACTTTGATCGAGAAACCAGCCCAAGGGTTACGTGGTTCATCAAAAAAACGAAAACCATGCCATAGATTGGAAGAAAACCCTTTACCTTTGGTGAATGACTCCTAATTTGGAGAAGATGTGCAACAAAGCCAAAGCGAACCAAGCCTAGGTTCGCCTCTAATAGTGATCCACATGAAGAATGTTGAAGAAGACCTTCAAGGGATGGCTTGAATCAAGGTTTGGTGCTAATCCATATGGCCCCATAATTGAAATAATCCTAGGAATATCAAACTATAAAGCTCTCTATTTCCATTTGGATCCAATCCAAAACATTTCCTTTCAACTTGGATCCAATCCAAGACCAAATTACTTTTTTTACACTTCTTCTAAGTGTGTGACCTATAAGGTTTCCAGTTATGTTGGTCACTCAAATCATCCATTGATTTTGAGCAAGTCATGAGTTGTATCTAGCAACACATCATAACCCCTAATTGACTTGGCAGTTCAGAAACCTGTGAGAAAATCTTAATTTTAAAAGGTAAATGGTAATTTCGGTCAAAATCTGAAATTTTTCTAGATCTCCGAATGAAAAAACGGATTTCACTGTTGGAATTGTTTCGCGAAATCTAGCAACCATGTCGAATTTCATCGAATTCCGAGACAGATAGAATTTTACGTTTTTCAGGCACTGGTGCACGTGCCAGAAATACCAGAGAGACATGTGATATGACAAAGTCACTCATTACATGTACTCATGAGACACATGCTTGCATGATTGGTGAGATGATGAAATGAATGGCTTTGCATTAAGCCACGGTCAAAAATCTAAAACTTAGGGATAATGGAGAATTATTGAAATAAGTTTAATTGATAAAGACAAAGATATTAGTTTCCTTTCAAATTGAAGAAGAAAACATGCGTATAGCTGAATTGATGCAAGAGGGTTGGTGTTTTTTTAAATTTTAGAGAGAGAAGAAGTGGCTTATCTCTAGATTTCCTGCCGTTTGGACCGTCGGTTCTCGACGAGCAAGAAGCAAAGTCGATCTACGCGGCGAGAGCTACGCGTGGACACCGATTTGGTGGAGTTCCGACAACTCCAAGAGGTAGGAATCTTTTCCTACTTGGTTTATTCTTTGGCTAAGGGCCATTTTATGGATGGGGATTTTTTGAGGCCTGGAAGGCCATGTTATTGGTCTGATCATAAGCTTTGAATCGAGGAAGAAACTTAGGTCAGAACAAGGCTGACTAGAGGGTTTCTAATTGCTCACTGATTTTGTGTTGTTGAGTATCCAAAATGAATTGTTTGTAATTGTTAATTAGGCCCATGTGACTAATTTTTTGGTGTTATTGATGTGAATTTACAACTCTTGAATTGTGTGAATTAATTATGTTAGTATATACATGTTTTATAAATTAGCATGAGTTGTCGAATTGGCATAATGCATTCCATATGCACCGGGCACCTTATAATATTAGGAGTGAGTGTATGACATGAAAGGAAATAAAAGGAAAATGTTTGTGAAAGGAATTTCGACGAAGATTTTCCGAAGAATTTGTGGTTGAGATTTGCCTTAACAATTCTAAGGCCAGTGGGCCTATTGTTTCTTTAAGGTTATCCAATAGGATTCGCCTCGAGGGTTGTCCAATATATTTATCACCGGTAGTAAGTTTTCGAGGATCAAAAAATCTTTTGTTTTGAAAACTGTAATTTTACTCGCATTCCGCTTAGGCATGTGAGGGAGTCGTTGAGACTCGAGACACGGGATCAGTATGTAGACATTCAAGTAAGATCATGTATTTGCTTGAGTGTGTTTTTTTTGCCACACATGTATTAATTTAGGTGGGGAGTAACCCATGTAGGAAATTATCAACATCGACATTGCTCACCCTGTCGAGGATCACTATCGTGTACAAGGAGTGTAATAGAGGACATACTCACTAGAGGCCGTGTTTAGAAGAAAGCCAAGCCGGGCTTTGGTATTCGTTTTGTAGAACATGTATTAAAACTTTAAATTTTGATATATGCTTTGGTTAAGAGTATTGTAATAAGTCTTGAACTATTGGTATATAGTTGATGTATTTTGATGAGTATTGATGTTTGGGCCCAAGTGGCCATATTTACTCATTTTAATTATATATAGACCCGGTGTGGTCTTTGTAAAATATTAGGACAGATTTCCAAGACTGGACAGTCAGAGATTTCTGCAGAGCCCCGTACAAAGGAGACTCCTCGCCCGATTTTCATGAGTGGTGTCTGCCATCCACATCCACGAATATTCAGTCGGGCTGACGGGGTTGTCAACGGACACCCGGGAAATGGGGTGTCACAGAGTCAATGGTTTGACTACAACCCTTCCACAAACAATATATTGTGTAATTATTTCCTTTCATTCTATACTATACCCTACTTGGTTCAAAGCATGGACTATGCATCTGCTCCCACCAGACTGACTATGCCATACCTAGCCTAAGTGTATTTTCCTTGTCTCTGAGATCCATTACTCATAAAGCATGCCAGTGAAGACTCTCTTCATGACATATTCACTCTAGCCAGAGATTCCGAGTAATGATCTCTACAAGAGGCCTAGGGTATATGTCAAAACCAAAATATGATGAGATCAGTGTGTGTGTACTAAACTTC
Source organism: Tetrastigma voinierianum (assembly GCA_016808115.1). Lineage (NCBI taxonomy): Eukaryota > Viridiplantae > Streptophyta > Magnoliopsida > Vitales > Vitaceae > Tetrastigma > Tetrastigma voinierianum. Next base: position 391,852 of record JAEQBH010000838.1, on the reverse strand, counting down.
TAACACTGCTACCAGAAGACTATTGTCTAATCCCCAACAACAGAGCCAAAAACTTGTTAAGACCAAAAAAGTGATTCACAACTGATTAGATCATTTTCCTGAACATTAAGTTATCGACACTCATACTCAAATACTATTCTCTAATCTCAAGAACTACGCTGCAACCGTTAATGGACCAAAAGATAAAAGATAATCACTTTAGTACATTGTTACCTGGGATCATAACATCCCCGCAACGACGCTAAAAACTTGTTAAACTGAAGGTATAAAATATGTTGTTTGCCTTGTATGAGTAGGCTTCATTTAAAAATATGTTTTAGTTTAGATCTCTACAAGTGCACAGGTCATACAAGTAATAAAAGTGGATTGAAGTCCAGATATCATTGCCACGAGGATTGATGAGAAATCTAAAGATCAATTACCCCATCTACTAAAGATCCTCACTATTCAACTCAAAAGTTGCAAAGTGATTCGTTTAAACTAAGAAAGTAGTTAATTCAATTAAAATTCTATAACTATATAAAAAGAATTCAAAATAAATTGGATTGAAAGTCTATTGAGCGGTTACTGTGTAATAGATCAGTGTACAATTATCAATTTCTGCATCATTTTATAACATAGTTCAACAATTAGCTTGAAATATGAACTTGTTAAAGATGCAAGGTAGTATAGTTTGGATTCCTCCATACACCATACATTTCACTAATTAGAGATTCATGTTCCTTTCAGAGACATGAGTCTAATCAGTTACTTATAGAATATAATCCTCTTTCTAAGATCTGGGTATTTTTCCTTTTTAGTACTTCACACCCAAGTCTTAGGACTGAAGAATTCTTGCCCCTATAGACAGCATAATGCAAGCCTTCTCCAATATAATTGGTATCTATTCTTCAAATCTGATAAAATTCTCTATCTCCTTGATTAGATCTCTTCTAACACGGGATCAAGATTCTTCCATTAGAAAGAGGAGAAACCTCATATCAACTAATTTCATACATCATCCAACTATCCTCTCACCATGGGTAAATTAGTGATCTATCAAAATAGTCTTTCAAATTTATTAGTTCCATATTATTAGTCTAACATACTCCTAAGTAACTGCTCCATAGTCTCAGGAATCTCCATTTCTTGTCACTCAGAGGGCCTCTGGAAATCAGAGCAAGATACAATCCTTTTCTGAGTACACACTACTAATATTTGGAACAATTAAATTCAAGAACAACACCAATTAAATAAATTCAAGATTTCTAACTATGACGTTCTTTCAAGTTGCGTAGAAAATAATAATTAACATCGATCCATTCCTAAAGGGAGCTCAGTCTTTCAAAATTGGATTACAAATAATAGTGACTAACTGATCATGAAAATTCATTGAGTTTGCAAGTGAACTGAAATAAATGAGCTCCATAAAAATTCCAAATTCTATTCAAGTCAAACAGTAATGAAAACTAAAATTTTACAATAATCCCAGCTCAAAACTTCGCACTAGATCACTGTTCAAATCCAAGAAAACTAACTAAGTTTAAACTAAAAAACTAAATCGACGAAAAAAAGAAAAACAAATTAATATACAGCTGAGTCTCCACCACCTAAAGTTCCGTGTTTGTATTTAAAGTCGCGCACAATGCCCTAGGTGCTTCTATTTATAGATTTTCAAATGATGGGCTGCACTTTGAGGCTGAAATTATGGATCCCCAAAAATTGGCCCAGTAAGTAGCTTTGTTGCGACATTGAAAAACTATGTCGCGACATTGAAAAATGATGTTGCAACATAGTTGTCATGTTTGTCTTCCAAAATTTTCGCCGTGGTTTTTGCAAGGTTTTGTCACGATGTATTTCCTCTTAATTCATTTTCTTAGAATTATGTCACGACATAGTTTAAAAATGTCGCGATAGAGTTCTGTTGAATTTGTCTTGTAATTGTCGCAACATTTCTTTAGTGCCTTGTAACTTGAATACTCGAATGATATGTGACGACAATAAAAGCTTTGTCTCGACAAAGTTTCTTTTTTGCTGCTCTTGATTGTGTCACGACATAAAATTTATGTGTCACGACAGAGTTTCTCAGCCTTCACCTTTGTTTTATGTCGTTACATAAGTTTGGAATATCGCGACGTAAATTAACTCTTTTGCTTAAATTGTGTCCTGATAGTCTTATGTTTTCTTTTAGGCGCTTCTCTTCAATTTATGTCACGACACAGCTTCCGACTATCGCAACAAATATTTTTTTGCCTTCAGCTCTTCATTATGTCGCGACATCCTTTTTGTGGTTATTCTCAACCTTTGTCACGACAATAACTTCCCATGTCGCGACAAAGTTGCATCTCAGCCTTATGTTGTGGTTGTTGCGACATAAACTGTTGCAACATAGTCTTTTTGCATGGTGATGCTGTCTTTGAACTTTATGTCATGACATACTTTGAAAATGTCGCAACATATTTCCTGTCTTGATCTTTTCATTTGCTGAAATGTTTGTCACAACAAAAAAACTTTTTTCATGATCAACTTGTCTTAACTTGCCTCATTATTCTGCCATTCTCTGTTGCGACATAATTTTGGTGTGTCGCAACATACTTTCTTCCCTCTTCAGCTCTCTATGTCGCGACATAGTTGTAAAATGTCACGACAGTTCTCTACTGCCACTTTCTTGGATCAATGTCGCGATAGAGTAAGGAATGTCGCGAAAAAGTTATGTCTTCTGATTCCCACTATGTCGCAACGGTCACTTCTTTGTTGCAACATTTATTATTCAATTCTTCTCATATTATGTCGCGACAAAGTTATGAAATTTCGTGATAATCTTCACTTCTAACTTGAGTTGAGCTTCTTCTTTGTTGCGACATATCATTTCTTGTTGTGACATAGCTATGTTGGTTATCTTTAAATTATGTCGTGATATTATGAAATTGTGTCACGACATTTCTACCTCATCCAAATTTTCTCTTCTTTTCTTGCTGGATTTGCTTCTTTTGCATTCAAAACCTACAAAACACAAATTTGGTGAATATTCCATAATTTAGCATTAAAATAAATCATAAACTTCTAAGAATATGCTAGAAAAATGGACTAAAAATAGATGAGTTTAGGACTCATCAAATTCCCCCTAACTTAAAGTTTTTCTTGTCCCCAAGCAAAGAAAAGAAAATTTTGTTTGTCCTTAAACAATTCGGCTTTTATTTTTAAGGACATTTTTCTATTATGCCTTAGACATCTTTTCTCTTGAATCCACAATTTAGCAAGAAAGATAAGTTAGTTGTAAAATCATGTTTGAACAAGTTTCTTACCAAGAACAAGGAAGATTTTCAAGTAAGTTCACTAAAAAGGCAAGTAATTCCTATAATATAAACAGTTAAATTATTTAACTCTGATATGTGAGTGTGTGATGGCCTTCTCTCTTTTTCATTGGCAAATTAGTTAATATTATGAGACAACACTTAGATAATAAACTCCTCTTTGATTTTTCTAAGTACCATATACTTGTTTGTCATATTAATCTCCAGTAATGTAGGCATATACCACCTTCAAGATCAATTAGGTCTTTTAGGTCAGGAATGTCAGCTTGCACTGGGTAGATGAATGGACAATTTAAGCTCAATTTTACCCAGATTCCACTTACAACTCAAACCTATTGCCTTCATTCTGCATCCTTGACTTTTTCCGTTGATGTCTACTTTCAAACAAACCCAAACTTGGTTTGGTGCATCTTTCTACATACTCTCTATTATGGTATTTTTCTTGACCACTTTCAAACTATAAATTCAGTTCCTCATATTAGAAGCTTTTTACTTTTCATTTTCTGTCAAGGTTTATGGAATCGTGCAATGTTTTGTCTTTTTAAGCTTTTTACCACCCTTAACGACCTTTGGGTTAGTAACTCCCATACTAGTTGGCATTAGGGTACTAGGTATTGAAACACCCCTAAGAACTTAATTGTTCAAGGGAGGAAGGCTACAAGACAAAACTCACTCCTCCTTGATACTTTTTATTTTCATAGCTTCTTTTCTTCCTTTATTTTCCCCATTCCCCATCTCAATTGGTTTTCCTTTCTCAACCTTTCTTTTTATCTTCCTTTGCATTTCAGAATAATATTCCCCCAAACTTGTCCTTTTCTATTATTGATGTACTTGTCATGGAATCTGGGCAAACAAGGGTTCTTTACTATAGAATTAGATTTAAGGAAGGATTTAGGCTTTTCATTTGTTGGTTGATGATGAAATTGGCTATTGGCTCAAATAAGGAATTGAGGTTTATGCATATGCATATCACAAGGGTAGGCTTTGAAAGGTTCAAACTTCCAAGAATGGCCTATATCGTTTCTTGTTAGTGGTATTGTCTTGACTAATAATCTAACAAGTTCTAAGACTTAAGGGAGATTAAACTGTGATGGATCTTAGAAGATGTCCCTAATCTTAGCACAATATATTTCAGAGGTGCTTTTGACCATGTGCATTGTTTTTCAGGATTCACAATAACTAAACTGTTTACAAATACAGAATTATAAGTCATATTTGTTCCATTATTTGTTTAAATCTTCTTGAATCTTGAAGTTCAATTTATTCATTGATAATATTACAACTTCCTCTTTCAATTCATTTTATCCTACCACAATTTAATCTATCATTTTCTTGTTTGGTTTTTAGAAATGTTGTTATGTTGTTGCACAACTCAAAATCTTAAATAAAAATTTAACATAGCACAAGAAACTAAATTCAATCATCATTCAATTTCCACCAAACAATTCATAGCTACTCAACAAATAAACCTAGGAAAACTAGTTTCTCCATTATTCAGCAAATCTATACAACTAAAAAGTCATCATTCTTTATTTATTGAAGATCAAGAAATGAAAAAGAAAATAAACACAAGAAAAATGCAAGAGAAAAAATGGACACAAATGTTTGCAATTGATTTTTCATTTAACTCTTTTACAAGGGACTTAGTTACAAAGATAGAAATAAGGAAGGGATAATAGGGTAGGTCATTTCTTTTTTCTATCATACTTATTTGGAAGGTTCAGATTTATTGGTTGAAACTTATAACCAACAAATGAAGGAGAGAAGTCAGGGAATTGGATTGGTGGTCTTCTAGCCTTGCTACCTTCCTCTTTGTTGAAGGCAGACCACACCATTGATAGAGTCAGTTGTTTAATAAGATCATCCCGTCTCCACCCAATGGAATTTAGGGTTCCCTCAAACTCACCTTGTGTAGAATACATCTTGATCAAATTATTGTTAACCATATCTAAGCTCCCAGTCCATAACTTTTCCCTGTAGTTAAGGGTTACCTCCATGTCCTTGTCCCTCTTCTCTATCAGTAGCTTGATTTCCTTCTGATGCTCCTTATATAGATACTCAAAAGCATATGCCTTTTGCATCAAATTTTTCTCCATTGCATCCTCTCTCTCTTTCATTATCTTCAGTAACTCACTGTCCCTTTGCTTGGTCTAAAATGAAAGCTTTCTCCCTTGCCTTGAGTTCTCTACTCAATTCTTTTTTTTTTTTCTAGTTTACTCTTCCACTCTTCATCCCTTTGTTTGAGTGTATCCTCCAAATTTTGATCTCTTCTTCTCAGCTCTGCATCCATGCACTCATCTCTCAACTGTAGTTGAATCTTTAATTATCTGTCCCTCTCCTGCATTTCTTGCCTTATGGCTCTCAAAGATTTCCATCACTTCTACATTGTTGGCTATATCCTAAGCTCGGGCCGCTCTCTCGATGGATCTCTCTTACATCTAGGGATACAATCAAGATGGGGCTCAACCTTCTCTACCTCTCTTGATACTTGAGCTGGGCTCTCAAATTGTACTTGCTTAATGTCTCTGTGATCCATTTCCTCTTTTTCAACTTTTACTTCTTCTCTGCCTCATTCTTCGGACTCTCACCCAAGCATCGCCGTGAGGAGAAGCCTTGGGGCATGTTTCTTCTTCTTCCCAATCTCCTTCCACACCTCTAAGGATACATAGTCTGGTGATTAGTGCTGGATAAGGGTACTAATCCTTTGCAGTTACCTCTGTAGTAACTCAAAATAGAGTTCTCTATTATCTTCCCCACACTAAATTTGTATCCCTTCAGGATAGCAAATAAGAGTACAACTTCCTTCTCTCTTACTATACTGAGGTGCTTGGATGGGAAAATGGTTGAGCAAATGAAATAGAACCAAACCTTAGCCTTTTCAATCAACGAGCCTCTTGCAATAAACTCATGGGGATTCTTCCTTGTGGAATTCCATTTCCCCTTCCCATATGTCAGTAGATCAACTATCTTCTGGTAATCTGGCTCTTTCACCAGTCTCTTAAACTTTGAACCATTCTTTTTCTCGTTTAGATTGAAAGTTTCATCGAATTTTTCCCTGCTGAACGATATCCACTAACCTCTGACGAAGCAAGTTTTTTCCTTCAGTCCAACTATGTTCAAGTAAAATTCCTTTATGACATCCACAAATCCAGGAGCCTTCTGCTCATAGAATAGGTGCCATCCTCTCTTCTCAATTATTTATAGGAAGGGTGAGATTATCTTGTTGTAACCCCTTTTGCCAATAAAGTCCTTTTGCTGCAACTTGTCTCTCCAAGCGATATAAGCATAATCTGAAACAAAATCACTTACCTTTTCCTTCTTATGCTCAACTTTAGCTTCCTCAGTTCCCCTTTTTCTTTTTTTTTTTTTGTTTATTCAATTGGTTGCTCAGTCTCTGTTATTGTTTCTGGTCTTTCTTCTTCCTGCACTACTCCTGACTGAGCCTCCTGAACAACTTCTTTCTCAATATCTGCATATTCCTCCATTATTTCATTCAGGTTCAGAATCAGAATCGATGGTTCAAACATGGTCGAAATACGATTTGTGGATCTAGGGTTTTCGAAGGAAGATGAGAGAGAGATTTGGTGAAGAAAGATGAGTGGTTTGATGTTTTATGAGGAGGGTGGCCTTTTAGATTTCAAAATTCTCTATTTATAGGCCAAATGATTGTTTGTGTTTTTCTAATCTTTGTAACATTAAAATTTTATGTCATAACATAAACTTTAGGTTTTTTAGGCTTAAGTTATGTTGTGATATAAAAAATAATTGTTGCGACAAAAAATTGACTTAGGGTTTTTGGAACTTATGTTGCGACAAAAAAGAATAAGGTAGCGACATAATTCATTCAGCTCAAGTAAATAATGTCGCGACATAATTTCCTGCAACTTCTAAAAGGCTAAACCAATATTTGTTGTGACCAAGAGTAATAATGTCGCGACAAAATGGAAATAATGTCGCGATAAAAGAAAGTATGTCACGACAATCCAATGAATTTTCCTCAAAATTGCACAATCAACATTTTTTTTTTCAACCAATCAACACACAAAATAGTATGCAAAACATTCATACCACTCAAAACATACTTGTGAAGACACATCTAACATCAAAGAACCTCAATTCAAGTATGAACAACACATCTCTTTTCTCTACTCAATATAATTCAACTTGATAATGGTTAAAATATTCAGGGAATGGGTACAACAAAGTTACTATTCATTTATGCTTTATAAAAATGCACTCCAAACTTCAAATATGCATTATCATTAAAGAACAAGTTAGGGAAAAAGAAAAACTCCACCTTGTAGCACTTTCTGCATGATGAGTCTAAGAAGGAATGCTTCCAAATGAAATCCATCTATAATATAGCTTCATTGTCCTGAAAAATCAACAAAATCAAAAAATAAAACTTCAAACAAAATCAACACTAAACTTCAAGCACGCAAAATTTAACAAAATCAATTCAACTATGAATATTAAAAATTGCTTGGGTTGCCTACCAAGAAGCTACTCATGTTTAATGTCTTTAGCTAGACATTTTCCGCAAAAATTTTTTTTTCTTTTAGCAAAATTCTTCCATCTCTTCCAAATCTGGAACTAATATTAATTTATGTTCCTTCCAAGATAATGCTTTAATCTCTGACCATTCACTTTAAACTCATCTTCAGAATCAGTTTTCAATGTTATTGCTCCAAAGGGTGTACTTGCTACTACTGTGTAAAGACCACTCCATCTTGACTTCAGTTTTCTTGGAAACATCTTGAGCTTGGAATTGTACATCAAGACTAGCTCTCATGCTTTGAATTCTCTCCTTAGAATTTTCTGATCATGCCACTTCTTTGTCTTATCTTTGTAGATTATGGCATTATCATAAGCTTCATTCCTCAACTCTTCCAGTTCATTCATTTAGAGTAATCTCTTTTCCTTAGCAACTTGGAGATCACAATTCAGTTTATTGATGGCCCACATAGCTTTATATTCAAGTTCAAGAGGGAGATGACAATGTTTCCCAAATACAATTATGTATGGGGACATTCCAATAGGGGTTTTGTAAGCTGTTCTATAAACCCACAATGCATCATCTAGCTTTATAGACCAGTCTTTTATGCTTGAGTTCACTGTTTCTCTACCCATTTGACTGAGGGTGATAAGCCAAGCCCATTACATGTCTGATTCCATATCTGCTCATCAGTTTTGCAAAATGGATTCCCTCATCACTACTGATTGTTATGGGTGCTCCAAATTTGCTCAAAATATTTCTTTGAATAAACCCAACCACTGTGCTGTCATCATTTCTAGGACAAGATATTAATTCTACCCATTTGGATATATAATCCACAGCTAGGAGAATGTATAGATTTCCAAATGAGAATGGGCAAGGTCCCAAGAAGTTTATCCCCCATACATAAAAAATATGCATCACTAGGATTCCTTACAAGGGCATCTCATTTTGCTTATGTTGCCCATTCTTTTACATTTATCATAATGTTTTACCCTTTCAAAACAATCTTTGAATAAATTAGGCTAATAAAAACTTGATTGAAGAATTTTATGGGTTGTTCTCTGACGGCTCGGTATAGGTGTGTAAATTAGTATAAAACATAGGCCCATACGCGCAAGTATACTCGCCGAGTTTGCGTAATATAGTGGCTAGTCAAGTGTTGTTCCCACGAAGAGAAGTGTGTTGAATACTGGAATTGGTTCTAGAGTATTATCTAGATTAAACTTGAGTGAATTACTACTAATATAATGACACTTTGATTCTAAACGAGTTAGTTCAATTAACGAAGACTAGGGTTTTGCCTTCCTTTGCCACATTCAATGGATTATCATCTATGTAAAATCTACTATTCAGTATATTAACGGATGTACGTTGGCGAGTTGATCGTGCCTACGAGATATCCTCTCTCGAGGTATATTCTCCTATCCTGCTAGTAGGGTTGATAGCAATCTCTGCTTCAACCCTCGGCTTGTACTGCCAAATGGTTAAATACTGTCCTTGCATTTGGAACTTGGAGATCTCTGCTCTCGATTGACTAAAGCGATCCTTATTTACTGGATCTAGGAACCTTTATCTCTTGATCTTAGATTCTCGGCAAAAGCAAGTTGGTGTTGGCCAAACACCACCATGTAGGTAATTAAAAGGAAATAGAGCAAGTCGATATCAGATCTATAAATATACTGAATAAACTAAATTAAAAACTAATCCATATGAATATAAAAAAAGTATAGAAAAACCCTAAAAATAAAGTTAGAACATCATTTTTATCATTACAATCATTTGGTTTTTTTTATCAATAGGAGTTCGAGAAAGAAAACACAAGTACAAGGATTACACGATCTCTTGAATCTTCCTGTTTCTTCTTCTCTGTCTCGTCCCTCGTTCTCCCCCTTGTTCTTTTTTGTTCTTTTTGTTATATCTAAAAAATTCTCGCTGGGTGAGTCCCGGAGACGTCGCGATATTGCAACATCGCAATGTTGAGGCTGAGCTCTCCTCAAATCTCCTTCTTCAAATCTCCACAAAGCTTCCAAATGCCGTCGTTTTCACCTTAAATGTACAAAAAAAGCCGAGTATCAGATATACAACGATAAACACACTTATTACTAGATGAAATAAATCGAAAACGTGATCAAACGCGGGTATATGATGAGTGTTTTGGGCACTCATCATTCTATCTCCTACAAAGTGTCCTCCATATGGTGATGCATGACATTCATCAAGAATTTCACCTTTTTCTGTTTTTGGTACACATCTCCTAATAACCATATATGCTCCTCTTTTGAAAAGTAGTAGGTCATCCCAAATATAAAATCTATTATTAGTTCTTAACTTTCTTTTCTGCTGGTGGTTGAACTCAAGTGGCATAATTCCACAGGCTAAGTAATTAACAATATCAGCATACCAAGGTACTTGGACTATGCCTGAGCAACTACTTATCGGGAAAGTTTTCTCTTATTTCAATTTTTCTTTTCCTCGTCGGTAGTCTTTTCCAGTCTGAAACCAGTGATCGGTTATCACGATTGTCACTACCCTTTGTCTTTGATTTCTAAATCAAACTCTTGCGATAGTAATACCCGTCTAATCAGTCTTGGCAGCATTTTCTTTGCCATCAAATATTGGTGCGGCGTGATTAGTGTGTATTGGCCATGAGACTGATATGTAAGGTGCGAATTTTTCTGGCAAACACCGTGGCAACATCATTTTCTATAGTAGAGTAGTTCTTTTATGCCTCATTGAAGGTTTTTCTAGCATAGTATATGGCCTTGAATATCTTCTCAGTTCTTTGTCCCAATATTGCTCCCATTGCATAATCACTGACATCACACATTATATCGAAATCCTTGTTCCAATCAGGTGTTACCATGATGGGAGCTGTAATCAATCTAGACTTAAGTTCTTCAAATGCAACTTTGCATGATTCATCAAATTCAAAATTTGAATCTTTCAATAATCATAATAGTGCAGAGATTTTGAGAAGTCCCTTATGAATCTCCACGTCTGACCAGACATGTCTGAGAACTTCTTATCCCTTTAACTATTGTGAGGTGGCGGGAGAGTTTTATGATGAAACCTTTGCTTGGTCTACTTCTAACATTTACTTAATCTTGTGCCCCGAAGACAATGCCCTACATTACCATGAAATGGAAATTTTCTCGATTAGCTAAGATTCTTGTCTTACTTTCCTCACGAATCTTATTTCAAAATTTTCTAAGCATTTCTCAAAATTGGATCCATATACTGAGAAGTCATCCATGAAGATTTCCATAGCCTCTTCCATAAAATCTGAAACATAGACATCACACATCTTTGAAAGGTGGCAGAAGCATTACATAATCCAAATGGCATCCTTCTAAAAGCGAAGATGCCATAAGGACAAGTAAATGTACTCTTCTCTTGATCGTCAGGGGCTATAGAAATATGGTTATATCCAAAATATCCATCAAGAAAATGGTAATGGGGGTGTCTTACTAACCTGTCAAACATTTGGTCAATGAAAGGTAGAGGATAATGATCCTTTCTTATAGCAGTATTCAGTTTGCTGTAGTCTATACACACCCTCCATCCTGTCACAGTTCTTGTAGGAATCAATTCATTCTTCTCATTTATGATCCACCCGGTGAATCCACCGGCTAGAACAACATGGCCCAGGCTCGCGAGGTTGTACGAGAGATTGCATATATGAAACTTTAAGTCAGTCATTTCAGTACTTCTTTTCTGATAACTTCTTTCATTACTGGATTTAGTGTTCTTTGATGTTCAATGGAGGTTTTTGCATTATCCTCTAAGAGGATATTGTGCATGCAGATAGAAGGACTGATTCCTTTCAAATCTTCTATTGACCAAGCAGTTGCTTCCTTTTATTTTCTTAGAATCTCTAGCAGTTGATGTTCTTCAAGCTCAGTTAATGTACCTGATATAATAACAGGTTTTACTTTTTCTATTTCTAAGAAAGCATATTTCAAATGTCTAGGTAATTCCTTCAAGGTTAACCCTTTTGAACTTGTTTTGCTGCATTTTTCTGTGTTATTCTCATTCAAACTTAATACTGTTTCCTTTAAATCAGAACTGGAATTTAAAAATCCAAAATCAAGATCATCAAGATACTAGAAATTCTTCTCATTTTCATTGATTGAATTCTAAAAATTACAACCAAATATTAGCTCAGGACTGATGGGAATTATTGTTTCTACAGTCTTATAATCTGTACTTTCACATTTAGATTGTTTCAGGCTTTTGTTCAAGTTGAAGTGTACTGCTTCTTCTCCCACCTTGAGAGTGAGTTCTCCCTTTTTAACATCTATCAAGGCAGCTCCAATGTCTAGGAAAGGTCTTCTAAGCAGTAGTGGAACTTGTGTATCTTCCTTTATATCCATAATTACAAAGTCCACAGGGAAAATGAATTTTCCCACCTTGATGAGTACATCTCCAAGGACTCCTTCTGGATATGCCATTGTCTTATCTGCCATTTGCAAGGTCATTGCTGTGGGAGTAAGCTCCCCCAAACTAAGTCTCTTCACTACTGATAATGGCATCAAGTTGATGCTAGCTCCTGAGTCACATAAAGCCTTCTTGAATTCGAAATTACCTATGGTGCAAGGAATGATAAAGCTGTCAGGATCCTGCATCTTCTTTAATAAGCTCCTCCAGATCACTACACTGCATGTGGCTGTCAAATTCACCACTCATTTTTCAGCAAATTTTATTTTCTTACTCAGAATCTCCTTCAGAAACTTAGCATAGTTAGGCATTTGAGTCAGTGCCTCAGCAAAGGGCAAATTAATCTCTATCTTCTTGGAGACATCCAAGAATCTAGAGAACTGCTCCTTCATTTTTGCTTTTTGAAGTATCTGAGGGAATGGAACAGTAAGCATGTAAGCTTGTTCTTCCACTTTCTTTTTCAATTCTCCTTTCTCCACCTGCTACTTAGTCTGCACCTCTTCTTTCTTAGTCTCTTCATCCAAGTCTGAATTGCTAAACTTGGTCTATTTTCCAGTTTTTTCTTTCTCTACTTTTTCAGTCTTTTTCTTCTCATTTTCTTTTCTGCTTTCTATCTCTTTACCACTCCTAAGATTCACCACCATACAATCCTTAGGATTCTTCTTTGTATCTCTTAGGAAGGCATCCTTGGACTGATTTTGTATTACTAAGACCAGTTGCCCTACTTGTGTCTCCAGATTTTTAAGAGAGGTATTCTTGTTCGCCTGAAACACATTTGTGTTTGCCTGAAATGCTGCTAGCTCAGTAAATTTATGCTCATGAATGTTCAACAGCCTCTTATTTTCTCCCATGAATGTCAGCATTTGCTCTTTAAAGGATTAAGATCTCCTTTGTCCCTGATTTTCTACTCTCTGACTCCTTGCCTACTATTGTCCTTGGAACCCATGTGGAGCATACTGCTGTTGAAAATTTAACACCAGTCTTGGACCTTGTTGTGCTCCATCTCCATATGAGAAATTCTCATGGTTCCTGAGTACTGGTGTGTAATGAGTTGGCAAGCTGAGGTTTGGCTTAAAGTTGTAGCTTCTATTAGCATTGAAAAATTGTGCCTCCTCAACTTGATAGGGATCCTCATGGGCTAGTCCATTATCAGCACTACTCTTCTGCTCATTTCGTTCAACTGTTCCCACTTCATGTGCTGAGTGCATTCTTTTATCTTGGTTTCTCATCTTGTTCACCAATGCATCAAGTTTTGCTTCTATGGCAGTCATTCTGTTCAGCTCTATCACCCCTACTTCCTTTTAGTCTATTGCTGCTCCCTGAAGTCTCAGATGGAACTTTATAGTTGCATTTGGCAAGATCTTCAATCAACTGTTTTGGGCTCTTCAACACTCTTTCTCTTGAATGCTCCACAACAGGTTGCATCGATTATACCTTTGAAGGTGTAGTTCATAGAGTGATAAAAGATGTCCATCTGGGTGGTCAAATCTATTCCATGTATTAGGCACCTTTTCAGCAATCTCTTGTATCTCTCCCATGCATTATGGAAACTTTCATCATCTCCTTGTTTAAACACTATGATTTCCCCTCCCCTTTTTGAAGTGAGGGCAGGGGGAAAAAATCTGCTCATGTGGGCCTCTACCAACTCTTCCCAATTGTTCACTGATCCATATGGTAGTGATTCAAACCAAGTGGATGCCACATCTCTCAATGAAAAAGGGAATAGTTGCAGCTTGATCACCTCAGGTCTCACCCAATTCAACTTCACTGTATTTTCCATCAGAAAAAATCTTCCCATATGCTCATTGGGATCTTCACTTGAATGCCTAGTGTATTGATGTTGCTGCACCATTGTGATCAAACCTAGCTTTAGCTCAAAATTGTTGGCCTCTATAATAGGTTGTCTCATAACAGAGTATACATCATGAATAACTGGCCTCCAAAAATCCTCCATAGTCATTTGTCTCTGAGGTCTCTCTACTACCGCTTCTTCTATAATAGGTTGCATTATCTTTCTCTACTCTTCTATAATTGTTGATTCAACACTTTTACTTTTTCGATTCATAATGTTCTTTCCCGGGTTATGTGTCAGCGTGATTTTGCTGGTATTCTATGTATGTAAGATATTTCTGAAATAGAAACACACAAAGATCAATTTCTAGAAAAATTAACTGAGATTGCAAGCGAACTAAAATAAATGAACTCTAGAAAAATTCCAATTTCTATTCAAATCATCTGATATTAAACTAAAATTTTATAATAATCCATTTCCCCAAACTTACGCACGAGATCAGCACATTGAAATCTAAAAAAACTAACTAAAAAGCTAAACTAAAACTAAATTGACGGAAAAGAAATAAAAGAAAAATAAAAGAAAATATATATATAAAGGAATCTTCAGCTACCCAGAAGTTCCAAGTTTGGCAAAAGCTGCGCACCATGCCCTAGGTGCTTCCATTTCTAGATTTTCAAATGATAGGCCTCACTTTGAGGCTGAAATTGTGGATCCCCAAAAACTGGACTAGTAAGTGGCTTTGTCGCGACATTGAAAAATTATGTCGCGACATAGTTGTCATCTTTGTCCTCCAGCTTTGTCTTGGCTTGTAGTGTTCTATCACGACAGCCTTTTATGCCCTTTTTCTAGAATTATGTCGCGATAGAGTTCTGCTGAATTTGTCTTGTAATTGTCGCGACATGAGTGTCTTGTGTAGCAACATTTCTGTAGTGCCTTGCATCTTGAATACTCAAATGATATGTCGCGACAATAAAAGCTTTGTTGTGACAAAGTTTCTTCTTACTGCTCTTGATTGTGTCGCGACATAAAATTTCTATGTCGCGATAGAGTTTCTTAGCCTTCAGCTTTGTTTTATGTAGCGACATAAGTTTGGAATATCGCGACATAAATTAACTCTTTTGCTCAGATTGTGTCATGGCAGACTTGTGTTCTATTCTAGGCGCTTTTCTTCAATTTATGTCGTGACATATCTTTCGATTATCGAGACAAATATTTTTTTGCCTTTAGCTCTTCATTATGTTGCGACATAAATTACTGTGTCGCGACATCCTTTTTTTGGTTCTTCTCAACCTTTGTCACGACAATAACTTCCCATGTCGCGACAGAGTTGCATCTCAGCCTTATGTTGTGGTTGTCGCGATATAAAACTTCTCTATTGCGACATAGTCTTTTTTCATAGCAATGGTATCTCTGAACTTTATGTCGCAACATATTTCCTATCTTGATCTTTTCATTTGATGAAATGTTTGTTGCAACAAAAAAACCTTTGTCGCGACCAACTTGTCTTGACTTGTCTCATTATTCCTCCATTCTTTGTTGTGACATACTTTCTTCCCTCTTTAGCTCTCTATGTCGCGACATAGTTGTAAAATGTCGTGACAGTTCTCTACTGCCATTTGCTTAGATCAATGTCGCGACAGAGTAAGGAATGTCGCAAAAAATTTATGTCTTCTGATTCCCACTATGTCGCAACATTCACTTCTTAGTTGCAACATTTATCATTCAATTCTTCTCATATTATGTCGCGACAAAGTTGTGAAATGTCGTGACAATCTTCACTTCTAACTTGAGTACAACTTCTTCTTTGTTGCGACATATAATTTCTTGTTACGACATAGCTTTGCTAGTTATCTTGAAATTATGTCACAACATTCTAAAATTATGTCGCGACATTTCTGCCTTAGCCAAATTTTCTATTCTTTTCTAATTGGATTTGCTTTTTTTTTGCATTCAAAACCTGTAAAACACAAATTTGGTGAATATTCCATAATTTAGCATTAAAATGAATTATGAACTTCTAAGAATGTGCTAGAAAATTGGACTAAAAATAGATGAGTTTTGGACTTATTAGTATACCCTCTTTGTATCAGGAGTGGTGAATCTTTTATCAGCTACTCAATTACCTTCGAATACCTCAAGCTATACCCAATCATCATCCTACAAGCAACCTCACAAAGGTAACAAGGATCAAAGTCAAAGTATAGAATTAGTACCCAAGGTATCCTTGAGCTCCTTAAGTCTAACGATACTTACACCATTGCTATGATGAGACTATCTTTGATGTACTTAACTACTCTTAGCAAGCATCCACATGTATACTCTAATTATAGCAATGATCACAGTTTATGAGACCAATTGCTTGATCAAATCAATAAGTACAACATGTGCTAGTATGTCCAAATCAATAATGTCCAATCTTGTTGATCCTATGACTAGGGACAATTTAGATACTACATAATTACACATGTTAGGAATCTCATTATCATGATCACATCATGATTTCCTTCATGCTATGTAATGTATCATGAACTTCATTAATTGATTAAAGATTGCTATCAATTCATATATCAAATGAATATAAAAGAAATGAATATGCATTTATTATAAATAAATATAAGTCATACAATAAGTGCTAAAGGTGATGGCCTTTAGAGCACTTCTCTAACAATCTCCCACTTGAATTGAAGTCAATCGCCTTTATATCTAATACCATAATCAAGTACATGAGTGTCAAACTTCTTTTGGGAAGTGGCTTAGTCAAAGGATCAACAATATTTTGACCAGTGGGTACTTTTTGTATGATTATATCACGCCTACCAATGATATCTCTAATCAGGTGGTATTGTCTAAGTACATGTTTGGACCTTTGATGAGACCATTGTTCATTTTCTTGCACAATGACTCCATTGTTATCACAATATATAGGTACTGGATCAACAAGGCTAGGTACCACTCCAAGTTCTGAGATGAAATTCCTTATCCAAACCGCTTCCTTAACTACCTCGAAAGCCACAATGTACTCTACTTCAATTGTAGAATTAGTAGTCATCTCATGTTTGGAACTTTTCCAATTTGATGCCCCACCATTCATTGTGAAAACATAACCTGATTAAGATTTGGATTCATCTCTATCAAATTGGAAGTTGGCATCCGTATACCCCTTCATATGAAGATCACTATCTCCAACTCCACATATCAAGAATACATCCTTAGTCCTTCTCAAGTACTTAAGGATATTCTTTACTGCCACCCAATGACTCTCATCAAGGTCTGACTGGTCATGACACTCAAAGCATATGACATATTGAGTCCAATACATATCATAGAATACATTATTGATACTATAGCCGAATCATAAGAGATCAAACTCATGTGTGTCCTCTTATCCTATGTCCAAGGACATAAGGACTTCGAGAGTGTCATTCCCTGAGTTATGAGAATGAACCCTCTCTTGGACTGATCCATGCTAAACCTATTTAGCATCTTTTCTATGTATGTAGACTGTAAAAGACCAAACAACCTTTTAGATCTATCTCTATAGATATTAATCCCTAAGATATAGGTAGATGTAAAGCATTCCGGTTGTGTCATGTACACATCCTCAAATAGGTTTTCATTAAGGAAAGTCGTCTTTACATCCATTTTCCATATCTCATAATTATAATGAGCAATAATGGCTTGGAGTATCCTTATGGATTTAAGCATAGCTACAGGACTAAAAGTCTCGTCATTGCTACAGGCGTAGCCACTAAACTCCCCAAGGTACCTTGAGCCTGATCATTGTACTACAGTCTGAACTGTCCCACAATCTCAATCATCTACCACTCCCTGGAAGCTATACTATCCAACACTCATTGTGACTTCTGGTTGAGCACATCAGCCACCACATTTGCCTTATCGGGATGGTAATGCAAAGCGAAGTCATAATCCTCTAGATACTCCATCCACCTGCGCTGCCTCATGTTGAGGTCTTGTTGTGTAAAAATGTACTTCAGACTCTTATGGTCTGAAAACACCTCGAATTGCTCATCGTATAGATAGTAGCGCCAAGCCTTTAAGGCAAAGACAATGGCTGCCAACTCCATGTCATATGTAGGGTAACTCTGCTCGTGGTTCTTTAACTTCCGAGAACTGTAAGCCACCACCCTCCCGGACCTCATCAAAACACATCCCAATCCGTCCTTAGAGGCATCACAATACACTGTGTACCTCTGTCCCTTCTCTAGAACTATCAGAATAGGAGATGAAGTAAGCCTCCTCTTGAATTCCTGGAATGCCTCCTCACACAGTTCATTCCACTCAAACTTGATGTCATTCCAAGTCAATCTCGTCGTAGAGTCTTGGTAATGGGATAAATCCTCAATGAACCTCGATCCTAAGCTAGCGTATCTCGAGATAACTTTGGTCTCTCGACTCATAACACCTTAACCTTCTTGAGGTCCGTGGAATACCCTTGAAGCGGAGTACCCACGTGCCCCCGAATCCTAACCTCGATAAGCGAAATTCACTTGCTGAATTTGGCGCCTGTGATGTTCTCTCAGTGCGGAGAACAATCCTTAGAAACGAAGCCCTTGTGATCCTCCTGGAACTTAGGTGGTGAAGATGTCATCCACGAATACCACAACGAACCAATCTAGGCAAGGTTGAAACACCATATGCATAAGATCCATGAATGTCGCTTGAGCATTCGTTAATCCAAACGGCGTCACTATGAACTCGAAATGCCCATATCGCGTTCTAAACGCCGTCTAAGGGATATTTGCCTCCCTAACTCTCAATTGATGGTAACTGATGCAGAGATCTGTCATGGAATAAACTTGCACCCCTCTTAGCTGATTAAACAAATCATCAATTCTCGGTAAAGGATACCTATTCTTGATAATAGTCATATTCAATTGTCGGTAATCTATACACAACCGAAGAGTCTTGTCCATTTTCTTAGCAAATAGGACCGGAGCGCCCCATGGTGAAGTGCTCGATCCCAATAAAACCTCGATAGTTCACCGCTTGGACCTTGAGTTCCTATGGCTTTCAGCCAACGCCATTCTATGCAGAGTCATAGAAATGGGCAATGTACTAGGGTGCAACTCAATAGAAAAGTCTACATCCTTATACGAAAGTAATCGGTAGCTCATCCGAAAAAACATCCTTATACTCACAAACCACCCGAGGTAGACCTAAATCCTATCTTACCTCGTTTTCTAGAATTAAAAGCACTTGACGACCCATGTTGCCCTTGCCACCTGAAGTCGTACGGCTCGGGTAAAAACATCATGTATCCTGAAACATAACCTGAGCATTATTTGGTATGTAGGCAATAACCATCTACGGTCTGCATCCCGATGGCGACTCGGTGTGTCATCAGCTTAATTAATACCGAGGATGACGTATTTCAGACATGTGTGACCACTAGGTCATGTGAGGTAGAATCAAGGATCTCTAACTCACAATCCCGAGCATATCTTATCGGCCACTGATCCCTGGTTCCTGAGGGAGAACTCATGTACTGACTCTTCCCGGTTTCAACCTTTAAGCCCAAATATTTCACAGATGATGTAGTAATGAATGAATGAGATGCACCAAAATCAAACAATACTCCTGCCCAAACGAGAACGAGTAGAAAAGTACCCTGAATAGCTGACTAATTTGTAAGCTCAGTTTAAGGTGTGATGGCGTAGACACGCCCCTAGGTCCTTAAATCCCTGACTTGTGAGTCTTGCCCTCGACCTCGACCCATGCCCCTACCATGTGGCCTATCTGCGAAATAGTAGGTGCTTTGTCATTTGGGGCGATCACAGATTCTCACGCCCACGTAGTGGGGTAGGAGGAACAAAGCGAGTCTGTGAATGTCCGGTGATGACTAAGGCCCAGGGTGTCTATGTACAGGATCCTTATCTGCGAGAGACGTCAGTCTCATATGTCGAGTGGTGAATGGAAGCATGTTATCTACCCTCCAGCGACTAGTAGCCACGAGAAGTGTCTCCCATCTTGGGATGACTGATCTTAGCCTTGGCCCCGATAGCCGCAGCCCTGTCCTTGAAACCCTCGCAAAGTAGAAGTTAGAAGTCCTTTGCTTCTTCCCTAAGCTAGAAGAATAAGGTTAGCTCTCCTTCCTCTTATATTTAGCACCCACATCTCGGATGCTTCGTGCATCATCCACTTCCCTCTTAATGGCCATAGTTGTCTTGACCATAGAGTCCAAATCTTATAGGAAGAGTCCCACAATTTTACCTCGGATGGACAATTTCAGACCATCCTTAAACTTTCTCACTTTGGCTATGTCCGTGGCCATATAATCATCCGTGAAACGAGCTAACTCAGTGAACTTAGCCACGTATTCGAGCACCATCATTATTCCTTGTTTCAACTCTAGGAACTCCCAAGATTTTGCATGTTGTGCAGATGCCGAGAAATACTTGCCCATGAAGATCTCACATAACTCTTCCCATGTCATTGCCTCCAAGTTCCTTAAGGCTTTGACCCAATCCCACCCATTTGGGATTCACCCTCTAGCTAGAATGCGGCTAGCTTTACCTTAGTGGAATGGTGACACCGCGCCTCTAATATCTTTGGAGCTTTGTAGACAATCGACCACCATCGGTCCCCTCCTCCCTTGAAGGTTGGAGGATGGTGCGCCTTAAATCTCTGGAGGTTATTTCACCCTCCCTTGCCCACGATTGCACTAGCCTGTGAAATAGTGGCAGCCACAACACTCACTACGCAATAGTAGCAATCGCAACACCAACAGCCTCCATGAAGGCTTATTGGTCAAAGGTTGGTGGTGGCTGATTATTGCCCTGTTCCTTTATGTCCTCTTCCTCGACTTACCATCTACACATGTTAAATAGAAAATTTCTTATCTAACTAGTAGTGCATGTGCCAACTACTAATAGACATCTACACCCTAAATTATTCCTGTTCTTTTAATTTTTTTTCGGAACCCCCAAGGTTATGTTTTCTAACCCTAATGTTCATATTTTCCTATATACAATTTACCATGTATATAATTCACACAACACATAACAATTAGTCATGTAACACAAACATTAAACACACAATGTATGCAATGGTCTAAACCCATCCCATCAAGCCCTAGGTGATTTACCTATGTTTTGATGTACAAGTTGTGACATCAGAACTCAATGAATCTAATGACCTAGACCCATATACATCAAGCCTTAGGTATCCGTATACCTATGCTTTGATACCAAGCTGTGATGCTCTAAAACCCGAGGGTCCCATTGACCAATCGTCAACCCGCAGAAATAGAACCTTAGGTAATTGTATACATAAGCTTTGACATCAAACCGGTATCAAATACTTGTGGATACTGAGTAACTCGATACCACCTCGTTAGGTCCCATTTACAAGGATCCATTCATCCATATTTAAGTTAAAAATATGTGAAGTTACATTTAAAACGGTCCGTAAGAGTTAAATCATGTCTCTCTTACCATTATTACATACCAGAACTAGATTGTTCCAAAGTTTTTACAAAAAGATTTCTCAAAGCCACATGTTAGCTTTCTTCCACAGTGCGACCTCGGTGACGTCGTCCACGGTGTACACCTACAAATGTTTTCCCATAAAGGGTGAGCCATACTTGATAGATAATATTTCCTCTGACCTCCCGCTTTAAGTGCACATGCAATGGTAAGTATTTCACGCATCCACATTCACCTTCCCGAGTAAAGCGTGCAATTTCTCTTTGTGGAATCCTACATGTCATGCCATGAAATGAGATGAGACTCAATCATGTACCATGCCCCGACTCTTATCACACAATGCCAATGCCCGTGCGTGATAAAATCCATCATATCTGGATTACTTCCAATGATCATTTTACAAAACAAATTCATTTGTTTTCAAACCAAAAGCTTTTTGGATGTTACACCTGATGATCATTTGTATCTGAAAACTCATGTGTCTTTTTGTGGGTAGAGAATTTTTGGTGTCTGCAGGGCTTAGCACACTACAGACACTTTTGCGGGTTTCACATTACAGAATTGTGTCTAACCACGACTAGCGGGTCTTTCGCTCGAGGGGTGTCTATCCCGCGCTGTGCGAGCATAAGTTTTTCTTTACCACTTTGTTCAGCGAGTGCGACTTTGTTGGACTTAGTCCCGCTGACAAGCCCGCGATCAAACGCAGCGGTGTTGATTTTCAACCATGCACTCACACCCATTCAATGTGATGTCCCCGTGCATATGCAATCTAATGCCCCATTGCATGTTATATCATGCCACATGTATAATGAATGCTACATGGACAACCTGATTCAATCGCCGGGTGTGTGGACAAAATCACATCGCTTGCATATGACTTCCATACTACATTTCATTCCATGTCAATATATTATGCGTAATATCAACATCGTGACATCTGACATGGCATTCTATGTTCAAGCAATGACACTCACACAATCAAGCCATGTAATGGACATTTGCACATACAAACTCATCACATGTCAATACATTAGAACAAACCTATTAACATCCAAACATGTCACTTTTAATCAAGCAATGACACTCTCAAACAAGTCAAACAATGGCCCCAAGAAAGCCCTGAGCAATCCTGGCTGGGCGAGGCCCGAACTTAAGCGAGGACATAAACACAAGCCTCAAACAATCACAGGCTTGCCTAGGCATAGCCTACTGTTAAGACCTTCTTCTATATGCCAAATTTATGTCACTGCTACCTAGAACTATTCAATCCCCAGTAACGATGTGAAAAACTTGTTTAGACTTGGAGATGTGATCAACTCATTCTTAGTACTGCTACCAAAGACTATGTTCAGTCCCCGATAGGAATGCCAAAAACTTGTTGCTAACTTAAAATGAAAAGAAAATGTTTTCTAATATGGATGTAATAATGAAAATTTGAAAATCTTGGTCTAATTCTACACAAGTGCATAGATGCATTACAAGTAATATAGTGGATTTGAAGTCAGATATCATTCCACAGTTGATTAGAAAGATTTAAAGATTAACTACCCTCATCACTAAAGATCCTTACTATTTGAATTTCCAAATTTTTAGGATAGATTTATCTTCTTAAGTAAAAGGAATAAAAAAAAAAGACTAATGAAATTTCTTAAAATACATGATTAGAGAGCTCGCTGGACTGAAATACGTGGGAAGAAAAACAGTGTTATGACCATCACTTTGCAAGTTCCAAATAAGATAAAGTAATGGATAAGAACCTTGGAATTGTCCAAGAGCATACTTATGTAGAAATGGATTTCTACTAACTCTACACATTTCACTCTCCAACTTACCAAACTTCTATCTCTAGACAATGATTTGGAGAAAAGGCTACTTGTAAGTTTATTCTGCTTTTCATATCACATTATTTTTCCTTCTCAGTACTTCAAAGCCATTTCTTAGGACTAGAAATTGCTTGCCCCCATGGACAGGATATTGCAAGCCCCTCTCTAAAATAAAAGGTATCTCAACCATCAATTAGACAAGAATTCCCTCTTCCCTTGATTAGAATCTCAGCTAACACAGGGTCGAAGTTATTCCTCTAAATTGAGGTGAAACCTCTCAGAATTAAGTTGCTAAATAAATAAGTGGATCTTAAGCCTTAGGCACACACTCCTGTTGTCACCTTGGAGGGAGCCTTGAAAGTAGAGGTTAGATCATACTAGTGATATATCAAAGTAATCCCAAAAGTGCATTAGTTAAAATAATATTAGTGTAATTTTACCCATAAGTTACTGCTCATTATTCTTAGGTAGTCTCAACTCTGTGTAACTTAGAAGGATTCTTGGAAATCAGAACAATGATTCATCTCTTTACTAAAACAAACATTGATATTGAACAACCCAGTAATGCAGGTAATACTAGTTAAATCACTCCAATTTTCTTACCCAAAACAAGATTAACTATTACAATCAATAATCCCCACAAAAGATTTTTCCCCGAAGGAGCTTAGCCTTTCAAATCTGGATCACAAATCAAAATGACTAGTTGATCAAACAAATTCATTTAGATTGCAATCATAACTGAAGAAAAATGAATCCCATAATGATTTCTAGATTTCATTGAAGTTCAGACATAAATGAAACCTGATTTACATGAATACCAGCTTGGAATTCCAATTCAGATTACTGCTCTAATCTTAAACAGAAACTAAATCCACAAATAACTAAAGGAAAATTTAAAAAAATTTTAAAAAAAAAATAATAAAAAAAAAAAATATATATATATATACAATGAGACTTTAGCTTTCCCAAAAAGAACAAAGACTTGATGAAAGCCGCTGGAAGCTGCACACTGCTTCCCAAGAACTTCTATTTATAGGCTTAGGCCTTGGGACCTAAAAACGAGGCAAGAATCACCCTTGATTCGAGAAAAGCCCGAAGGCTCATTTGTTCTATTTCTGTCGGGTGATGTCGCATTGTCGAGTGTCAATGTCATGGGTCACATTCGATGACGCGACATTGAAAATCTGCAGGGCAATTTTCAATTTCCAGTGATAAGTCAATGTCGTGATGATGTCGCGACATTGAGATTCAATGTTGTAGATTAATTCCAATGTCGTGACATTACCTTTCTTGTGTTGCTACATTGAGTTGATGTTGCGACCTTTGAGTCAAATCTTAACGACACTGTTATATTATTTCAACTTGGATGCCCCAGTGCGGAAGTCATGACATTCTTTGTAGTTCTTTGTTTTGATCAATCGGCGCTGCTAATTGAGGTTGCCATACTTAGTCAATGTTGCGACATAGCTTGCTAATGCCTTTTCTCTTACATTTTTCATGATCGTGACGCGTAACTCCCTTGTTGATCGTAACGTGCCTTTGTGGAATCATCTTTTCATCGATGTCGCGACATTGAGTTGTTTGAGCATTGACTCGTCTCGGCTTTGAAGTCCTCGATGATGTTTTAGTTGATGTAGGTGACATTTGACGTGTCGCGACATTTGACTTGTCTCATCACCCAGGCTACTTTGATTAGATGTCACAACATTACTTATCCGATGTTGTGACATTGGATGTTTAGGTCTCCAGTGTTCAAGCTTTGGCTAATGTCGTGACATTGTTTTGATGTCATGACATTTAAATGATTCAATCCTTCCCATTGTAAGCAATGTCATAGCCATGTTGGTGTGATGTCACGACATTGGATGGATGCCATAATTTGATTGCTAGAGTTGTTTATGATGTCGTGACATTGCTGTATCTTTGGTTTTCCTTCTTCAGTTGGTGTCGCGACATCGCCATAGTAAAAAGACTTTCTCCACATAATGTCGCAACATTGGAAATTTGTTGAAGCAATGTTGCGACATTAGCTCTTTCTTTCCATCATGTTGACTTATGCTCCTTTTTATGCTAAATTCTTCTTATTTTCTTTAAGTTTCTACAAAATAAAAATCCAAGTAAAAGCTCCGTAATTCTGCATTAAACTGAACTTTTAAGTTTGAAATATAATAGAAAAATGGGCTTAAAAATAGATGAGTTTTAGACTCATCACCTACCTTCGCCTATGTCACATCCCACATCGGATAACGGAGAAACTTCTTGGCACTATATAAGTACAGGCTTCTCTCAACCTAGTAGAAGCGTTTTAAAGCTGTGAGGACCCCTTAGGCCTAAAGCGGACAATATCTACGGTTGGGCTGGGTTGTTACAAATGGTATCAGGAGCTGATCCTGAGCCACTGAATGTGAGTCTGTTCGGTTGTCCACAATCTGAGGACACAATGAGGGCGTTGTGTACGCATGAAGTGTTTGTCACATCTCACATTGGATAAGGAGAAACTTCTAGCACTATATAAGTGCGAGGCTTCTCTCAACCTAGTGGTACATTTGTGTGAGGACCCTTGAGCTGAAGCGGACAATATCTGCATGGTTGGGCGGATCGTTACAAATGTCATCACATCGGATGGGGCTTTATAAATTAGATAAGTACAAGCTTTCTCAGCCTAGTAGGCCGTTTCGCCAGTGAGACACGCCGAGGCCCAAGCGGACAATATCTACATGGTTGGGTGGTTACCGTGGTTTTGAGCCGATCCGAGCCCGATATGGGGTTTTGTTGGTTGCCCTCTTGATCATGGGTTCATGAGGACATTGTGTCTCCATGGGGGGGGGGGGGGTGGTGTTTGTCACATCCCACATCAAATATGGGAGAAACTTCCTTGCACTATATAAGTATAGGATTATCTTAACCTAGTAGATGTGTTTTAAAGCTGTGAGGGCCCCTGAGGCTCGAAATGGACAATATCTACATGGTTGGGCCGGGTCATTACAGCCTAGGCGAAGTGGTTCACGAGCAACACCCTCGCTTAGGCGGACCAGAACCATATCCATCCTCGGGTTCGCCTAAACGCCACCTACCTCAGCCAAGTGGACCCCTTCGCTGGGCGAACCATTCCGCTCCACCCCAGGGAAAAAGACCCTTTCTTCCTAGGAAAGTTCCATGTCCTCGCCTAGGCAAAGGACTCCTGAAAGGAACTCGAACATCTAACCATTTCTAGCCCAAAAATGGAAAATAAACCAAAGTGGGAAGATTTCCCTACCTCTTGGAGCATAGAAGTAACCCTACGAAGCCTCGTGGACACTTCCTAAACCTGAAATTTTTTATTTCCCGAACTCCTCTTTTGGATCCTCGGTGAAATCCTGTGTTTTCGGTACCCACGCGTAGCCCTCGTCGATGCGATGAACTTTCGTTATTGGCTCGACGAAAACCAACCAACGGAACTTTATAGATCTTAGAAGGAAGCTCTTGGCTCTCCTCTTTCCCTCTTCTCGCACTCTCATCGATACCCTATGATCAGAAAATGTGATTTTCCGCCTAGTTCCACTTTTGTTTCAGTTCGTCATTAGTAATGTCTCATCTGTGTCTATGTCTTTCGAGATCCGATTTTGGACCGAAGTGATTCATTTTGTCTCAGTTCAAGTTCAGATTATTTTTCATGAACTTAACTCAAGTTATTTTCTAACTTTTGAGATTTTCGTAAAAATCTCGTCCTTGGGAATCATTGGACACTAGTCACCCCAAAAAAGGTGAAATTCTGACTATCTCAGAATTCGACGAAATTTGTCTGGGTAATTAGATTTCGTGAGAGGAATCCAACGGTGAGGTTTGTTTTGTCATTCGAGATCTAGAAAATTTCTAGGTTTTCAACCTGTACTATAGCGGCAATTTATTGTTTTGCCATTTTTCAGAAAAATTAGATTTTTCTTGGTCTTTACAAAGGGGCCCGGACTCAAAAGTGTATAAAAGAGATCTTGTGTGTGTGTGTGTGTGATTTTTAAGTTCCAAAAAGAAACAGTTTTTTTGAAAACAAGGGGGCTGATCAAGCCATGTCTCCCACAACCATTATGTTTCTCAAATCAAAGATTTCACAAACACTATGAAGTCCCAACAAGTTTAACAATCATTAAGACTAAAAACTAATTAGGATAATATTTTACTCCTTCTATCTCCTGTGACGCCCAATCATGTGGAAAATAAAACTAAAGCAATATTTTTAACTCAAACTTTTTGGTTGAAAAAGTTGATTTCTCAATGTGTCTCCCCCCAACCAAGGTGTGACTTACCCTTTAATTAAGTGCAAATATAAAAAGGTAGGATAAGGGTTACCTCAATTGAAGAAGGGTGCTCTATGACTTACTCCAATGCACAATCTTTGAAGTTTGAAGGTGCCATTTGATTCCTTATGTGTGGTTAGTTCCACATCCACATTGTGATGCCCTAATTAAGTTGAAGAACATTGTGCTTTTATTAGCATCATGTGGTTCCCAAGCTTAGGGTGTATGCATGATGCTCAATTTTGGAGGAAAGCTTCAAAGCTTTGAAGAGAGACAACAATTCTTCCAAAAAATATGGGGTGAGAATAAAAGATAAATAAAATATAAACAACTACCTAAGAAAGAAAATAAAATCTAAACTACTTTGTTTTAGGCTAGTTAGTCTCAAGGTAGAGACTAAGCCCGAATAGGTCCATGGGTTGGTAGACTCAAGATGGTTCGAAAAAGGGTTTCAACCTCCTCCAATCTATCATAATTTTTTTCAAGGTTGTATCCCATGAGGTTATCCACACATTCCTCAACCACATTATAAATAATGAACACATCCACGAGGTCATCTTCATATGGTTTGAACTTTTTAGCTAGGTTGAAGATGTTGACCTCCATGGTCATGTTCCCAAAGGTAAGTTGCATAAAGCCATTCCTATGGTTAATTAATGAATTTGATGTAGCTAGGAAAGGTTTTCCTAGGATGATGGGTATGTCGTTGATTACCCTAGTTGATTGCTCTATGTTAAGCATTATAAAGTTGATTGGGTAGTAGAATGTGTTGACTTGTATTGATTCGTCTTCCACTATACCTCTCGGTTTCTTAATTGATATATTGGCTAAGGGTAGGGTGATATTGGTAGGTTTGAGCTCTCTTAACCCAAATTGTTTATAAACGAAATAAGGGAGGATGTTGACACTAGCTCCTAAATCATGTAGAGCTTTTTGTATAAGTGTCTCCCTAATTGTAACCGATATGGTAAGATATATTGGATCTTTATGCTTAATGGGGATTTTGTTCTTTATGATAGCACTAACTTGTTCAATAAGGAATGCCTTTTCTATATGTTCAAACCCTTTTTCATACTACATAAGTCCTTTAAAAATTTAGCATAGGTAAGGACTTGCTTAATTATATTTAGAAGCGGAATGTTAACCTTAACTTGTTTAAGTACTTCTAGAATTTGTGAGTCATAATTATTCTTCTTCTTACCTTTTAATGTACTCGGGAAGGATGGTGGTGTAAGATGTGCATAGTCGCTTGGACTAATGATTATCCTTTCAGACTCATTTGTTTAGCTCTTAGAGGCTTCTTTCTCATTGGTTTTTCCTTTCTCTTTCTCTTTAGGGTCCTTATCAACCTCATCCAGTAGTATAGGAAGGGAGGGTTTTTGGATTTGCCTACCACTCCTCAGTGTCATTATGGCTTTGAGCTCTTTGTAATTCCCCTCATTAATATCTACCTCATGTATTCCCCTAGGGTTTTGTTGGGTTTGTGATGGGAACAGAGATAAAAATATCTGATATATCGGCCACCATATCATATCGTGATGTTGACCGCGATATCGAATCGATGTCGTTTGAGAAAAATTGGTAATATAAATATATCATTGATATGTTGGTTGGGCCCGAATATAGCGTGGAAATATACGTGCAAATTTTTCTGGCGCGTTACTTTAATTTTTCGGTAAAATATTGGAGATATATCTGGATATATCGAAGATATATCGGGATATATCGAGGATATATCAGGATATATCAAGAAATTATATCGAGATATTTAAATAGTGGTTGAAATCTTGACTTGTCCAGCGGTTATGGATTGATCCCGATAGTTTAGAAGATATACTTGATCAAATTTACAAAAATTAAATCCATGGCTATAATTAAATTACAAAATTTTTGACCATCCGCGACTATTTTGACCCAAAAAAATATATAAATACCTCTAAATCATTCAATTTGATCACGAAATTCTCTCTTCTCATATCGATCTTCCATTTAACTCCATTTTGTTTTTCTTTGTGATAGTTAATATGATACTTTCAATTTTAAATTGAAAGTTGGTTGTAATAATATGTTAATAAATTAACATTTCATTAATAATATATTAATAAATGTTAGTTAATATTTGAAGCGAGCATGTTGATGAACCGAATTTCCTATGCATCGAAGTTGTGGATCTAGTCAAGACATTTATCATGACATGTTGATCCTATAATCAATATTATCGAATACCAATATGATGGTATGGTATTGTCTTTATCAAGATGGTATCAAATTTTGCAATGGAGCCACATTGATCTTCATTTGATTTAAAAGCATTGTAATGTATTTAAATGTATATATTTGATAAGTCGCGTCATTTTACTGCTTTTAGAAATGTTCCATGAATTTTAAGTATTTTGTTGATTTATGATATATCGTATTCGTGTAAAAGTATCACCGATCTCACCTCACGATATATCCGTGGTCAAACCCGATATATCTGTCGAAATCGATAATTCCATCCTTGGATGGGAATGTACCTCTCTTGTATGGTAAGTGTATTTGTAAGCCTAGAGAGGGTTTATTGCACATTAGCCATCTTTTGGGACATATCTCCTTGATTTTTCTCTAAATAATCCAACCTTTGGTTATATCTCTTTATTTATTTTTGCTCTGCCCGATCAGCGTGATCTTGTCTCAAAATTTCATTGATAAGAGACTCTTAGGTTGGTCTTGATTAGTTTATTGATTTATTAGACAGTGGGATGGTTCCTCGATTGGGTTATAGTGTTCCATATCCATTGTTATCATTGTTCACAAGATTGGAGCCTTTGTTGCTCAGCAAGTTGGCTTGCCTGCAAGGTTTCTCATGTGGAGTAAGGACATTGCTCTCTGCATGATGGTCATAAGACATCGTAACACTGAAATAGGCCTAGTCGTTTCGACATGTTAATTTGTAACATAATTGTTGTTGTGGGTTAAATGTGGCTGAAATGAGAGACCGAGTTACAAACAGGTTTCCAAATGTCATTTGTCCAAGAAACTTCAAAAGTCTATAAATTGAAGAGACTATGGGCCAAATACAATTTTAGGGCAGAAATACAAATGGTCAAACATGGAGGACCTTTTGCAAATAAGGCAACTTAACCCAAAAATGGGTTTTAGACCAACTCAAGGCCTTAGCAAAATCTGGATTTAAGACCAAATTGGTCTCATTTTGAGAGAGAACAAACCGTGAAGGCGAAGAGAAAGGAAAGAGGAAGAAGAAGAAGAAGAGGAAGAGGGGGATCAAGCCAAAGGTATGGAACTTGGATTTTGGTATGGAATTACATGGGTTTTAAAACTTTGAATGGTTTTCCATGTAATTGTATGGTTATTAGTTTGTCATAACCAAATCTAGGGTTTTACTATGGTTTCATTCCTGACCAATAATCATGAAGTAAGGTGAATAAAACCTTAGAAATTCTGAAACAAAGTATATAATCACTCCTTTGTAGTGAAGATTTCATGGTTAATAAATAGCATTAAATGAGTTAGGGTTTAGAACAAACCCTAGCTAATCATCATGATTGGGTTGTGTATGGATAATAACCCATATTAGAGTGGGTTTGTGAGTAATTGAGATAAATTGTTGAAGAAAATAAGTATTGAAAGAAATTGAGTAGATTCATAGAAGAATAGAATACGCCAGTTAGGTGAATGATTACATGCTCATCATACCTTACGATTATTGAATCTGATCTATCATGAGCGTATAGTGTGACAATAATGCTCTACTGTAAGATAGTAAGTTATTGAACTCATATAATTGTAAAATTGCCTAAGACAGTTATTGAATGACCACGGCCTCTCGTATCTCGTCGCCCGGCTGTTAAATCTTGATTGCTCGATTAGTCTTGTGGTAGCCTCTCGAACCGGCCACGTCGTCATCAGTACTCGGTCAGTCGATACTCGACCAGTCTTGACACCTGTCGCCGATTATCTCTGATTAGTCTGACGACGGCTCTCACGATCACATCTTTGTACCTTGGTGCTGTGGCATGTCCTACTCATTCGTATTCTTGGTCTAAGTAATCTAACAATTATATGATAGACTACGAATAAGAATAAAGAAGCTGAATATGGTAAAGATCTGAATGTACCTCACGGGTGCCTCTGCTATATGTTACGTAGTACCTACGGTACCTCGTATTTCTTTATGTAGTACCTCACGGGTACTCACATGTCGATTAAGTGCCACGTAGTACCTGCGGGTACTCCTGTATCACATCTAAGGATTACATCAGTACCCTACGGGTCTCACGTATTTGAAGAAACTCTATAACTCTACGGGAGGTCCGAATAAATATAAGTCCAGTAGTACCTCTGAGGTACTCATTATCAGTGAAACAAGTATAAAGTACAGTAGTACCTAAGGGTAACTCTCATTATCGATTACAATAAGTATTTATAGCTCGGTGGTACCTCTGGTACTCGTATCGACAAATAAGTACAAATTCTGTAAAATAAGTACAAGTCTAGTAATAATTACGGTTACTTCCGTATAATGAATACGTGATCACATTGCCTACGAGAGAGGACTAATGTCAGTATCTGTATAGAATCTGTAGTACCTGCGGGTACTCACTGCATCTGATAAGTCCGATATCTGTGTATAAGTCTGCTTGTAGTACCTACGGGTACTCCTACATCTGATAAGTCCCGTATCTGTATAAGTTCTGTAGTACCTACGGGTACTCTTGTATCAGTAAATAAGTCTCTGAGTTGTTAGTAATTTCACAGTACTCTGTATACGTAGATAAGTATAAGTCCTTTGAGTGGTACCTCAGTACCTCCGTGCTAAAGGGAATCTGTTCTGTAGCCCCTCGGTACTTTTGTACGGTGCGTGTTACTGTAGTGCCTGCGGTACTTACGTATCGAAATATAGTAATAAGTTACGTAATCCCACGATTATAAGATCGTAAGATAAGAATAAGTCCTGTAGCATCACAAGTATAAGTTACGTAAGACAAGTATATGTGCTCGAAATACAAGTATAAGTTCATTAAGACCAGGATATCATATTAGAACAAGTATAAGATCACGTGTACGATTATAAGTTTTGTAGTACCTACAGATGCTTTCATATAAGGACAAGTTCTGTAATACGGTATAGGTTCGAAATCTACATGATACCTCACAGTACCTGTAGAACTAGTGTAAGTCGTATAAGAATAAGTTTTGTAACTCCCTACGGGAGTCTTGAATAAACATAAAGTCCCAGTAAAAGTATAAGTCTGAATAAGATAAAGTTACGTAACTCCTACGGGAGTCCTTTAATGAATGTAAAGTACATTTATATATTATAAGTCCTGTATAGAAATAGTTTTGTAACTCCTACGGGAGCCTGAATAAACATAAACTGTTATGAGCTTAAAGTACTTGTATAAGTCCATGATAGATCCATGAAATTTCTGATATTTGTTATGGTTATACACTTATTATAATTGTGTATATGCATGTGTATCTGTATAAGTTATAAAAATGTTTCCCTTCGCGTAAACTTAGCGCAGTTTCTGTCCGTGTAGGTTGAAGAAGATGTCCGTAAACATCCATATCTGGTGGGCGACACACTTGTAGTTCACTACATGTTAGGTTCCGGCCTTTCCCGGTTGTATGAAGTAAAAAGTACAATTTTGTATTTGTAAATGGGACTGATTATAGATGTTTAGATTTTGATGGACACCACTCCGTTGGTAGTCTTTGATATGTACATGATATTTGGATTATATGTTATATGATGCTTAGGCCATACCACGGGTGACGATATGGTTTAAAAAATCGGGTAAAGTCACCGGTCCTAAGTCTCGCACCTCGGGCTTCGGTTCGGATCATGTCAGGTGGACGGATTAAAGGCAATGACAGTCAAATATCGAAACATGGTGTCGATAACCTGGGCGTAGATATCGTCTCAACACAAGTTGATATCGAATAGGTTCGATTCTGGTTATCGATCTCGGATCAGATCTTCTACATAATGTGTTGGCCTAATGCGGATGTCTGTCACGTATATCGGCTAAGGAATGAATCGGTACCAATCGGCTCGAAAGATTAAGAAAGGATGTAGTTACGATGGAACTGATGGCTCAGTGAGTCACGCTCCGACACGTAAAGACATGAAGGAAAGGATACGATATAAGAACATGCGCATGCTGTTATGAATTTCGAGACGAGAATTCTTATAAGAAATTGTAACACCCCAAAATAGACCCTGGTCGTTTGAGCATGTTTAAGATTTTGTAAGCATAATTTGAAATTGTTTCGTGAGTTAAATGTGGCCCAGGAAATGAACCAGGAAAGTTACAAAACTTAAGGACAAATCGTAATTGTCCAAGGGGCTTAAAAGTCATAAATTGAAGAGACTATGGGCCAAAATACAATTTTGGGAACTTGAAATACAAATGGTCAAACATGGAGGGACCTTTTTGCAAATAAGGCAACTTAACCCAAAAAATGGGTTTTTGGAGGGCCAAACAAGGCCTTAGCAAAATCTGGATTTAAAGACCAAAATTGGTCTCATTTGGGGGGAGGAACAAACCGTGAAGGCCAAGAAGAGAAGAGGAAGAGGAAGAAGAAGAAGAGAAGAAGAGGAAGAGGGGATCAAGCCAAAAAGGTATGGAACTTGGATTTTGGTATGGAATTACATGGGTTTTAAAGCTTTGAATGGTTTTCCATGTAATTGTATAGTTATTAGTTGTCTCCAAATCTAGGGTTTTTGCTAGGGTTTCATTCTAAACCAATAATCATGGAAAGTAAGTGAATAAAACCTTAAAGAGTACAAGCAAAAGTATATAATCTCCTCCCTTTAATGATGAATTCATGTTACAAGAGAAAATGAGTTAGGCTAGGAACAAACCCTAACTAATCATCATGATTGGGTTGTGTATGGATAATAACCCATATTAGAGTGGGTTTGAGAGTAATTTAGGATAAATTGTTGAAAGAAAATAAGTATTGAAAGAGGAAATTGAGTAGAAAAGAGTTTACAAGAGACATATGGAGTGGTCTTGAAGTGTAGATGAAGTATAGAGTTGAATTGAGGATCAAAAACATGAAAAATGGGAGAAATCACACATTCAGGGCACTTTTCGGGGACTCCTACCGGTAGAAGTTGAACTCCTTGTGACCGTAGAACTTCTGACCCTGGTCATTTTTAACAGTTCCACCAGAGAACTTGTGTAGTCTCTACCTACATAATCGCTACTGCTCCTAGCTTCGACCGCTGTAATTTAGCCATAACTTGCTCATTTATTATCCGATTTGAAAGGGATTCAAGTGGTTACGTAAACTAGGACTTCAAGGAAAACAAAACCTATTTTATAGATATCTCCAAATTTGACTCTAGATAGCTTAAAAATTCACTAAAGTGGGGCTATGTGCAAGCCCATTTCCGATCGCTGATTATAGAGTAGTCCCAGTTGTTCTGACGTATCCTGAGTTTCTGTTCGATTTGGGTGATTCCAATTGGAAATGAACCCTTATCACCTTATATTTAAAGGAGAACAAATAACCAGTGTCAAATATGGAGAAAATGTACTGGAAAAAATTAATATCGCAAACTATCCTCTGAAAACTCCAGAACCTGACTAGTTGGCATGAAATGCCATAACTCGAAGCCTGGGACGATCCGACTGGATCGATTCCAATTCCTGGGTAACGATTCATAGGAAGAATAAGCATAACACATGATTAAGGTGTGATTACATGCTCATCATACCTTACCAAGATTTGGAATACCATCCGTCATGAAACGTATAATGTGGTTGGCCAATGCTCTACTATAAGATAGTAAGTTATTAACTCATATAATCGTAAAATTGACTATGATCTCAATTATTGAATGACACGGCACTCTGATCGTGCCGCACACAGTACTTGGCATTCTCCGATTAGTGCGACGACACTCTCCGACCCGTGCTTCCTAAGACATTAGTACTTCTGATTCTCTCGACAGTGCTACCAAGACTCTTCTCGACCGTGCTTCGCACACTAGTACGCAGACATTAGCGCGACCAAGACTCTCTGACTTGATCGGTACCCTTCTAAAATTTATTATGTCGTGTCATACTCATTCCCAGATACTGGTCTGTAATCTAACAATTTCTATATGATAAGACTCCTCGAATAAGAATAAAGAACCGAATATGGTAAAGATCCGAACAAAATTCCACGGTACCAGATATGTTCCTGAGTACCTACGGTACCAGATTTGCTATGTAAGACCTACCTGCACTCTCGCATTCCCGATTAGTCTCCCGTGAGTACCGTACTTTTGGTACCCTCAGACCGTTTGCTCGTCGTGACTACCGGTACCCGTATTTGAAGAAACTCATAACTCCTAACGAGGTCCGAATAAGTATAAGTCTAGTAGCACCCACTGCAATTCCGCATCTAAGGAACAAGTATAAGCCCAGTAGTACCTAAGGGCCCTCGTGACAAGACAATACATAAGCTCTGTAGTACCTCCACGGTACTCTCGCACGGCAACAAGTGCACAAATTCCTCAGAAAACAAGTACAAGTCCAAGAATAATTGCGCTACTCGTATAATGAATCCTGCGGGATCCGTGCTCACGAAGACCAATGTCCGTATCCGTATCCCTGTGAGTACCCACGGCATCACCCCGCATCTAATAAGTCCCGTACCGTATGTTGTCCCGAGGTACCCACGGTACTCCTACATCCGATAAGTCCCGCATTCGAGGTCTCTCGTAGTACCTACGGGTACTCTCTTGTATCAAGAATAAGTACAAGTTCTATGAAGAATCACGAGTACTCCCAAGATTGTAAGGATAAGTATAAGTCCAAAGGGTACCTACCAGCACTAAGATAAGGAACTGGGTTTCGTAGCCCTACCAGTACTTTTGTACCAAGAAATGTCCCTGTAGTACCTATGGGTACTTCTGTATCCGAAATATAGTAATAAGTTCTGTAATCCCAGTATAAGATCTATAAGATAAGAATAAGTTCTGTATACAAGTATAAGTTCTGTAAGACAAGTATGTGCTCCGAAATACAAGTATAAGTTCCGTAAGACTGTGGATATATACTCTCAGAGAACAAGTATAAGATGCATAGTACCAAAGATAAGTTATGTAGTACCTACGGTACTCTCTTCATATAAGGACAAGTTCTCAGAATACTAGTATAGGTTCCGAAATCTCTGATACCTTACGTACCTCCTCGAACTAGTGTAAGTCCCGTATAAGAATAAGTTCTGTAACTCCTACGGGAGTCTTGAATAAACATAAGTCCGTAAAAGTATAAGTCCTGAATAAGATAAGTTCTGTAACTCCTACGGGAGTCCCTAATGAATGTAAGTCTGTTATAAGTATAAGTCCTGTTTAAGAATAAGTTTTGTAACTCCTACTGAGCTCACAAACATAAGCTCAAGTATGTAGCTTGGCATTTGTATAAGTCCATGATATGAACTATGAAATTTCGATATTTGTTATGGTTATACACTTATTATAATTGTATATGCATGTGTGTATCTATATGTTATAAGAAATGTTTCCCTAATTGCGCAAAGCTTAGCACTCCGTTTTTAATCCTGTAGGTTCGGGGAGAAGACACACAAACATCCGCATACAAATTGGCCAACACACTGGTAAGGGTTCACTAAGCATACAGGTTCACATCCGACGGTATGGGCAAAGTACAATTCTTGTATTTGTAAACGGGACCTCGCCATAGATGTTTGATTTCGATGGACACCACCCTATGGTAGTCTTTGATATGTACATGATGGCCTGATTACAGCCATATGATGTGGGCCATACCCAATGTGCACCTCAAGATATTTAAAAAAAAAAAAATCAGGTAAAAGAGTCCTGGGGTCCTGAGTCCCGCGACTCGCCTCTGGTCGGATCCGCTAATCTGGCTCCGACTCTCGATCTGGCGTGATTAAGACAAGCATATATAGAATGGTGTGGGCTGATTTTCCACCTCATTGGCTACATTGACCTCTCTTTTGATGTACATATCATCAAGTCTCATGTGTAGTCTAGCTAAACTTGCTATTTTGTTTGTGTTCTATTCAACTCGATATATTCATGTCTTATTTTCATGATTTATCATAGGTCTAGATGTCTCTCTAGCTAGATACTCCTCTTAACCTCTAGTCAATTATGCTCT
Organism: Tetrastigma voinierianum; assembly: GCA_016808115.1. NCBI lineage: Eukaryota > Viridiplantae > Streptophyta > Magnoliopsida > Vitales > Vitaceae > Tetrastigma > Tetrastigma voinierianum. Next base: position 354,139 of record JAEQBH010000838.1, on the reverse strand, counting down.
AGAACATAGGAATTCTAGTGCTTCATTATCGTTTTTATGGAGGAAACCTCCATTGCACATAGACTCTAGTAATTGTTTCATGCTTAAGGTAAGTCCATCATAAAAGAAATTGGCTAAGGTGAGTTTCTCAAAGCCATGATAAGGGCATGCATTAATCACATCCTTGTATTTGGTCCAATATTGGTGGAAACCTTCGCCTTCTCTAGCAGTAAAGGTGCTAATTTGTTTTATCAAAGAGATAGTTTTATGTGTGGGGAAGAATTTCTTCAAAAATAAGGCTTCCAACTCAGCCCATGTACTTATGGTCAAAGGTGTTAGATTTTCAAGCTAAGTCTTAGCTCTATCTTTTAAAGTAAAAGGGAATAAGGCTAGACATACCGTCTCATGAGATGCAGTCCCCTCTTTGATTGTTTGGCATAGAAAGTAGAAGTCTCGTATGTTAATGTAAGGATGCTTACTCTCCATCCCATGATATGCAGGTAGTTGTGCTAGCACTTATGTTCTTACAATGTAGTTTTCCTCATTGGAACAATGCATGATGGAGTGCTCTCCATGAGTGGATTTCTTTGCTCCCAAAGTGTTCTAGGTGTTTGGGCAGCTGCACTTTGAGGTGCATTTTGAGTATTCTCGGTTGGAGCTACTTGTTCCTCTCTTGTGTTCTCCCCATTCTTAGATCGGTCTTCCATGTTTTGAAGTGGTAGTTCAATTATGGCAAGTTTACCAGTGCTGGTTCTATCCCAGTTCTTTATCATAAATTGTAAGGTGAGTAAAACTAAAAGAAAAACTACTAAAAGAAGCTAAAAGTAGGGTTAGTCCTAAAAAGAAAATAAAATAGAAATAAAATAAAAAAAATCAGAAAAAATAAAGCAAGTAAATAAAGAAATTAAAAATTCAGATTACTAAAAAAGAAGGCACCATCCCTAGCAACGACGCCTTGTGGTTCTGTCCTTGTTGGGTGGTTAGACTAGGAGCTAAAGGAATCACAAAAATTTGTTTGGGTGGAAATTGGGAAATAAGTTTATGACAAACTTTTGTCTATTGCATAGGATGTAATCAAAATTTGCATGACTGTAATATAACGTAAGATAAAGACGACTTTGTATTCAAGTTAAATAGCATGGGCCAGGAAAATAGAGGTAGAAATCATAAACAATTTTCCAAAAATCACATACATAATGACCTCCAATCTCAAGATATGGCAAGTATAATTCAAGCTCATTTAGCTCTTTTTTTTTTCTATGGTGTTAAAACGAAATCAATCACATTGCCTCACTAGATATATGGTGATTTTAATTAAATTTCGAGAAGAAACATATTGACCTGAGTAAATAAAAACATTGCTAGCTCTGAATTTGGTAAATTTGTTACGATAACAAGTAACCAAATTTAGGTTGGGCTTTTGTGATAAGGACACTTATAGTTGATTGAACAATTTGCAACAGATTTTTTCATAAATAAAACTTAAGTTTAGTTCCCTACCATCATTGTCACCATGCACATACCTATATTAGGCCTTAAGATGTCCCTTATTTTGCAAAATACTTGGTCACACACACACACACACACACCCACACCCACATAGACATACATACATACATACATACATACATATATACATACATACATACATACATACATACATATATACATACATACATGTTATACATAGGCAGCAGCAGCACATAGCATAGCATACATATATATATATATATATATATATATATAGTATATATATATATATATATATATATATATATGTATGATTGTTTTAATTTGGTTTTTGAAATGGTTTTAATCACCAATCTTAAAATGGTTTTTCGGAAGAAGGGACAAGAATAACGATAAATAAATTTATTGATGAGCCCATAATCAATATGTCGTGCTTTCAAGTGCTATGTTCACATAATAGCTTGCAAACCATTTAACAATTGATTTAAATGTTCAAAATGTTTATTTTATGTTAAAGGATTTCAAATATATTGAAAATTTATATCAAATCTTTAAGAAAATAATTGATAGTACCAAGGGTGAAATTCCATAGAACAAAAATATTAAATAGTACAAAATATTAGTGTGGAATTAGAAATAATGAATCAATAGAATCTAAAGTTTAAATTGTTTGATTATTTTCATAAAAATATAAGATATCACCTATGGCATAAGATTTTTTTTCCATACAAAAATGTTTTACTCTTGAAATTCGTCCTCATTTAAAATTGATTATAATTTCAAAGTTACTTTTAATTTCCATATTTAGAATTGATTTTCTTTTCAAATTTAATTATTTTCCTACCTAATATGCTTTTTTTTTATATTAGAATGTTATCCTTATCAATGTAATTTTATCATAATTGAAAAAAAAAATTTACTAAAATAATAGAATAATTGTCTATTTATAGTGGCGTTTTTCTTCAAATTTTCAAAGTTGTTAAGTTTGTTAGGGAAAAAAGAAGCTCTTGTTTTCTTATTCAAAGTATATGGTCATGTTAAAGAGATGTGGATCATTTGTCCTCGTAGTGGTCCTCATTTCATGCCTTGGTTTGTTTTGTCTACACTACTCATATACAGTCGAAGTTTTGTGCATTATATATGTGGTTCTTTAATTTTAATTAGGGTTTTTCATTTTTCTTTAAAAAAATGGGTTTTTCATTTCGTTACTGTTTAAAAATTATGCAAGAATATTATTATTCAATGTACTAGAATATGTTTTGACAAATAAATTTCAACATTAAGATATCATACTTTTCAAAAGTGTGTGTGTATGTTATTTTTACTATTATAAAAAAAATGTACTATTACAAATTTTTTTTAAGGAGAATGGTTTTATGGTTGAATATCTAATGAAAAAATACATAGTAAATCATCAATAAGTTGAATAACATGCATTACCATATTCTCATGTTTTCTCTTTTGTTTAAACTAATGATGAAATTATTAACGCTGAAAAATGTTGCAAGGATCACCCTGAATTTGGAAGTTGTATTCTTGGCTTTGATGATGATCCAGATGGTGGAAAATGTTGGGCATAGTGTGTCTCTGATTGTACTAAGGGAGGCTTTTGCTATGAATCACCAAATAGCCATGTTTGTCATTGTTACTGTTGATGACATGCATTGTCATAAAATAATATCAATAATATCAATATGAAGGATATTCTCAAAATGCAAAATGTTTGAAAATATAGAATCATTGCTTGTAATAAGAGACTCATTTCTAAGAAGGTTCTTGAAGCTCCTTTTTATAAATGTTAATGTCGATGACATGTTTAATCTTTGAATAAAATGAAGAATATATATTAGTACTACAAATCAAATTTAGGAATCACAAATATCATATTTTTAATATTATAGGCATGCGAGTGTTACGTATGAAAATGTGTTGGGTGGAAATGGATTTATTGGCTCTCAAATTTGCAAAGAAGCTTTAAGTCGAAGTATCAGTGTTGCTAGCCTTAGCAGGTACTATACTTATAAATTTTTTTTACTCATTTCTTTCTTTTGTTTGTGGTTGTGGTGGTCTGAACAAATATCAACCTTTGTCATCTATTAAGGTTAAAGGACTTTATTCTTTGGCCACATCATCGAATGTGTCTTAATTGTTATGCTATTTTACTAATTGTCCTACTACTACATCCAAAAGATCCCCTATTGTGTGCTCTTAATAGGGAGGATTTGAAATTATTATTTAGTGCAAGGCGTGAGATTTGAAATTTACATGTCAAAGGTAAGTGCAAAAGACCCCTGATACCTCTTGTTTGATATTTTCTATCTTCAATATTTTTGTATCTTTTATAGCTAAGACCTATGCTCTGTTGTATTAGATTAATACATCTCTACGCATGTACATTTTGTGGACAAGACTAAATTTTTTGTTATGATAGAGGGCTTGTAGTGTAGATCTATATATAAATATGTATTTAATCTTATTCCTTTTAATTTCTTGAAGTGGTACTTTCTTTTTTATTTTTCAAGTATGGTAGGTCATTTACTAATGATCCTTGGGCTAATAGCAGAGTGGCATCAAGGTTTTTTGTCTTTACATATGTTGCTTCATTATGCTATTCATGGAAAAATTGTAAAACTCATACTTCCTTTTCTTGGCAGGAAATATTCTTTCATCTGATTCATGGAAGGAAGCATCAAGTACGGTGACTTCTATTGTATGTATTCCTTTAACTCTTCAACATAGCTTTAGCATATCTGTAAAAGGGATATATCTTTATTTATATGTAATTCTGATCCATCTACTACTTCTGTTGCAAGCATTTTTATCTTGATTATACAAGGCTATTGGAAATGATGATGTTTCATTAAAAATCACACATTGTGGGGTTTGTTATGCTAATGTAGTATGGAGTAGAAAAAGAATTGGAGACTCTAAGGATCCTTTGGTGCCTAGGTATGTAGACCGACTGTTTGATAAAATGATCCATTGTCTTTCCTTAGACTTATGGATTTGTGGTTTTAGTTATCAAACATGAGATTGCTGGAATTATAATAGAGGTTGGCTCAAATGTTAGTCGATTCAAAGTTGGTGACCATGTTGGAGTGGGAGCTTATGTTAACTCTTGCAAAGACTGAGTATTACAATGATGGACTTGAAGTTATTTTTGAGAAGGGGTCGGTTTTCATTTTTAATGGTGTTGATGTTGATGGTACGATCACCAAGGGAGGATGTTCCAATTACATTGTTGTTCATGAAAGGTTTGCATCTTGTATTATTAAGCTAGTGCTTTTAGCTGTCAATTTCCAAGTTTCATTTAGTGATATCAATATTACCCATTTAATGTTAGTTGACTCTTGAACCAAGAAGCCTTCAATTTTCTCACTACTAGTTGTGGATTATGTGATCTATACATCAAGTCTAAGGATTTTAAGTGCAGGTGAAAATGTTGCTTTTGATGTTGAATCTACAAGTACTATTTCAAGATATCTAACAACTACCCCATTAGCTTTAGCTATGCCTTTGCTATGTGCTGGGATTACCATTTATGCTCCCATGATGTGCCACAAGAGGAACCAACCTAGTAAATCCCTTGGCATGATTGGGCTAGGTGGTCTTGGTCATTTGGCTGTGAAGTTTGGCAAGGTTTTTAGATCGCATGTTACAGTTTTCAACATAAGCATATATAAGAAAGAGGAAGCTCTAAATTTGCTTGGAGTAGACAAATTTGTAGTCCCATTAAAGGAACAAGAAGTGATGGTAAAAATTCGTTTCTTTATAGCAATGTGTGGAAGGATCATAGGTCCAAATTCAGCTTATGTTTCATAATATTTATTCTAAAAATTTTCAACCATAATACTATTGTTAGAGATTGAGGTTTCTTCAATATTCTTTAAGGTATGAATTCTAGCTATCTTAAATGATTTTGTATGCATAGCTATAGTTATTCAACTTGTTTATACTTCACATCCAAAGTGCATCATTGAGATTGAAAAAATGAGGACATCCCAGATGAGAACATATCGAAAAGCTAAAAACTTGAAATAGGATTATGTTGGATTTGATTCTTTGTTGGATTTAGTACTACATGCCTACTACTATGAACATCACTATCCACACAAAAATGAAAACATCTCTATCCTTGGACTTCTATTGTGCATCCATGAAGCTCTCAAAAGTTTTAGTCAAGTTGGCCATGCTCTGCTCCAATACAAATTTTAGAGGTGATGAATCAAAAGTATACCTTAGCCCTCTAGTGTTTCCATATACTCTATTGTTTCGAAAAGATGAAGGTCTATATTGATCCATGTAGTTAACTTGGTTGTCATAAGCATCTGCCTCCCTCGGCCATGATGGACACTTCATAGTATAGTGATCATAAGAATAGCAAAGGAAGCATGGTCAGGATTCTATCATTTTCCAGTTGATGGCATTAAACCCATTAGTGTTCTCATAAGTATCTTTCTCAACTAGTCAGGATGTGAACTTTCCAGAACGGTGATCATAGGAATGGTAAAAGCGGCATGGTATGGGCTCTACTACTTTCTCATCAATGGTGTCAATCTCATTGGAACCCTCAGCTAATAGTTCATCTAATTTCCTTTGTAATCAGGATAATTTATCTTTCTTGTCCAGCTTTCTTTACATGTGTTACACATTCCTATAGTCCCGTAATGATCTGAATATCTTATTAGTGGTTGTTGGGGTGCACTTTATCTTTGATGCTCATAATGCTCAAACTCTCGCTTTTGATGATTTTTAGGCCAATTATCCATTGTAACTTACGGTGGATCAATTTCAGTCCAAATGTGTTTGATGTTTGTTTTTAAAATTTTTATTATTATTATTATTTTTTTATTTTTTACTAAGTGGAGAAAAAATTGACCTAACTAGCAATACCAATACTAAAAGAGCCAAAAATACTAAAAAGACCAATAGCGAAATAAACAAGTAAATAAAATAAGAATAATAATAAGATAACAAAAGACACTAAATGGAAAACAATATAAAAGCAAAATAAAACTAAACTAAAAAGAAAAACACAAACTAGCAAAAATCACCAACAAATAGGCACTAATCTTGAAAACGGTGCCATGTGATTCCAGGATGGAGCCATGTGAAAAAAACTATAAATTATTCAAAGAAGAGTTCATTATTCGTTTGATCTATCCTATGGCTATTTAAAGGGATCAAAATACATCTTAGGGGTATTTTAGACATGCTACAAGAATCCTAGAGTGATTGCAATCCAAAAATAGAACCAATTTCCTAGTTGAAGTCGCAAAATTCCCTTTCTGGGCATATCTGGGCGATTTCGCATTGCCTCACCAAGTGGTGCCAAAATTTCTCATTGCCTCACCAAGTGGTGCCAAAATTTCGCACTACTTCCCCGTTTTTGCATCCTCACTTCCCAAGGCCGTATCTTTATCATCCAAACTCCAATTTACACAAACATGAGCTCCATGGAAAGCTATTGAAGTCTAGATTATGCATATTGTTAGAGAGAACACTTTGGAAGTGATGGTAAAGTCTGAATTAACAAAGTGTACCAACTAGTCAGCTTTTGAGCACTCTTCTCTTCTTCCTTCTTCTAAAAGTCATAACTTGATCATTTGAAGTCCAAATTAAGTGAACAAGGGATCCTCGGAAAGGTTAAGGTGTCTACTATCCATCCATATAAAGATTGGAGCCAAGGAAGATCATTATACAGCCGTGAAAATTAAAAGACTTGTTGCATGCTGCATGTTCAGTTTGTTGATATTTACTTTTCCGCTTTGTTTTCGCTCCAATTTCTTTTGTTAGCTCCCAATGGTTGACTCCTTTGACTTCCCACTTCTCTGATCACGTTTTTAAGCCTCGAGACTTTAGAATCGACCTCCAATGCTTCGAAACTCTTACTAAAAACCCAAATATGCTCCATTGCTCATCATCATGCTTCTAAAAAGCCGAAAAGTCACCTAAAAAGGTCTTGCAAAACAAAAAATCTCAAGGAAAACATTAGTAACCAAGAATAGGGACTTGCAACTTGCTTAATTGGCTAAGTATGATTAATTACCAATAAAAGGGGCTTAAGATGGAATAATTAATCTTGGAAAATGTGTTGAATATTTTCAAAATGGGTTTTATTTTGGGGTTTTTCGAAAATTCTTTTGTACTTAAGAAAGCTAGCACTTGTTCCACATCGAAAAACAGAAGAATTTTAGTGGCTTTATAAGTCATTAGTTTTGACTTATGGATCAATTCCCAAGGGGTACTCAAAGTTTTGTGAGGAGGAGGACACAAGGCAAGGCTGCTGATCCAATGGACCCTATTCTTTTTGGGTAAAATCAGAATGGGCTGGGTTTAGGCTCGAAGTAGGTGCGTATGTGTCTGGTACGAATGGGTGTAATGGATCAATGGTTGTGACCGTTGATGGTGCCTGTTCGCCGAACAGGTACATCCAAAGGGCACACTTCGACTATAAATAGGGGTCCCATCCAACATTTATATCTTCCCATTTTTTCAGAATTGACTTGTCTTTTTGAAATCTCTCTCTCCCTCTCTACTGTTTTTCTTATTTGTGAGATTTTTAGCTTTCATTCTGCATTCCAATTACTACATAATTGAAGCGTAGTGTCTTGGTTTATTTGAATTATATCACAAGGGTATTTTGCTCTATTTTCGTTGGTGCATACGCAAAGAGAAGATCATCAGATCAGCCTAATTTTATCCTAAGGCAAATTTCTTTGATTAACCCGGTGCACACTTTTGGTGGGGCGAATATTGTCTTTAGGAAGCTAGCGATGCTTGTGACTTGGCGTACATTGTTTTGGGTTTAAGCGAGGGGAGACATGAGATTCTTCAACATTCTAAAGACAATATTTATGTTGTGACCAGTCAGACGAATATCAACTCCAATTGCTAGAATAATACGTCGGGCAAGAAGACTTACTGAAGAAGAAGGCAGGAAATAAGACAGGTTTTTTTAAGGCGTCATTTGGCACGTCAAAGGAGATATTTTCGAGATGAACGAAGAATAATTTTTCTGAGCACTCAAACTATTTTTTAGATCGTGGAAACTTATAATCAGGCAGTTGAACATTTATTTCCTGATTTGTTAATTGAGTTTCCAGATTTGAGAGTTGAACATTGATTTGTAATTGTAATTTCTTGATTTATTATTTTCAATTATAATTAATAATACAAGAAATACAATGGCTCAGTCACTTCAACAAATGACTCAGAATTTTATGTAGTTAGAGCGGTTTGATGGAGGAAATTTTAGGTGTTGGTAGAAGAAGATGCATTTCCTACGCACCACACTGAATGTGGCCTATGTTCTGAAAACACCATATCTAGAGGAGTAAGAAAATGAAACATTAGCTCAGACTCGGGAAAGAACAAAGTGGGAGAATGATGACTACATTTTCAAGGGACACATTCTGAATGCTTTAGCAGACTCACATTTGACATCCTACCCGACATGGAGGCGCAGAGCGTGGGATACTTTGGAAGCTAAGTATCTAACGAAGGATCTGTAATGAAATTTCTGGTTAGTCATTTTATGAAATATAGTATGGTAGATAATAAACCTGTTATGGATCAATTTCATGAGATACAACATATTCTTAGTCAATTTAAGTAACAAAAGATGAATGTGGATGATTCCATAGTTGTGTCTTCTATTATTGAAAAATTGCCACCTTCCTGGAAGGAGTTTAAGAAAAAGTCTTAAACCTGAAAAGAAGATCCTCTTGAGGAACAAGCGAACACCTTCGATTGGAGGAAGAGACTAGACCTTGAAAGTAAGGATGAGATTGGAGCTCATGTCCTAAGTCCATGTGGTGGAGGTCGAGAGTAAGCGAGGAAGAATTCCTATAATAAGGCCTTGATAGCAAAAATCAAATAACTAGACTGAAGAAAAAGAAAGGTGCATGTTGCTTCTACGGCAAGCCATGATATTTCAAAAGTGAGTGTCGATCATTCAATAATAAGAAAATCGAAGCATCAGAGTCCAAGAATAAATTTGTGGCTGTTATTTCTGAGGTTAATATACTCGAGGATGCGCATTGATTGGTGGATGGATTCTAGGCTACAAGGCATGTTTGCAATGATAAGGGCTTTTTCAACACCTATGAGCCGGTGGATGATAGAAACGGAGTTCTCTACATGGGCAACTCTTCAACAGCTACTATTAAAGGCAAAGGCACAATGGATTTAGAATTCACTTATGGAAAAATTGTGTCTTTAACTAATGTATGTCATGTACCTGAAGTTAGGAAAAACCTTGTATCGGGAAGCTTGCTTAATAAGCATGGTTTCAAGCTAGTCTTTGAGTCAGATAAGTTTATACTATCTAAGGGTGGAATTTTTGTTGGGAAGGATATTTTGCATCAAGGAATGTTTAAGCAATATTAATAAAATAAATAATTCTATTTATATGCTTGATTATTTTTATTTATGGCATGCTAGATTATGACATGTTAATACTAGGAAAATGAATGATATGGTTAAATTAGATTTAATTCCTAAGTATGATAATAACATATGAGATAGATGTAAAATATGCATGCAGACTAAAATAACTAGAATGACATTTCCTAAAGTGGAAAGAACCATGTTTTTGCTAGAACTTGTTCAAAGTGATGTATGTGACATGCATAGACCCACTAGGAGGCAAAAAGTATTTTGTGACATTCATAGATGATTTTTCTAAATTCTATTATATTTATCTTTTTGCATTCAAAAGATGAGGTACTTCGCAAATTTATGGTTTATAAATCAGAAGTTGAAAATCAATGTAATGTCAAAATAAAATGGCTAAGGTTTGATAGAGGAGAATATCATTTTCCTGAATATTGTGAAAATGTGGGTATTATACATGAAATTTTTGCACCTTATACACCTCAACAAAATGGTGTTGCTCAAAGAAAGAATAGGACCTTAATTGAAATGATAAATGTTATGCTCGGTCGAGGCTTAGCCAGAGGTTGTTAAGGGGTGAAGCTTTGCTTCTTTGCATGTTATATACTTAATAGAATTCCTATTAAAAAGATTAACATTACTCCTTATGAGCTCTGGAAAAACAAGAAACCTAACTTGAGTTATTTTAGAACTTGGGGTTGTAGGGCAATTGTAAGATTGCCTAATCCTAAAAGGAAAAAGTTAGGAGAAAAAGGGATTGAATGTATATTCCTTGGCTATGCTTTACATAGTAAAGCATATAGGTTTTTGGTAATTGAGCCCAATAGTTCAATAGGAGTAAATACAATCATAGAATCACGTGATGCTGTATTTTATGAAAATAGATTTACTACTATACCAAGATTAGAATCTAATCCAAGAAAATGGTGTTCTTTACCTTAAAGAAAAGTAGTGAACCACCTAGTGAATCTATTGAACCTAGAAGGAGTAAAAGGGCAAGGATTGCAAAGTCTTTTGGTCCTGATTTTGTTGTTTATCTTGTAGAAGGAACGAGGGATTCTCTTAATAGGCAGATAATGGTTTCATCTGTCATGGAATCGGATCCATTAACCTTTGAGGAGGCTATGAAATCTAATGATTTTGCTTTATGGAAAGAAGCAATTAATGATGAGATGGATTCTATTATGGGAAACAAAACATGGAAGCTTGTTGACCTGCCTCCTGGATTTAAACCAATTGGTTGTAAATGGATTTTCAAAAAGAAAATGAAGGTTGATGGGACTATTGATAAGTTCAAAGCAAGACTGGTTGTTAAGGGCTTTATTCAAAAGGAAGGGATTGATTATTTTGATACTTATGCTCCTGTCGCAAGAATCTCTACCATTAGAGTATTGATTTCCCTAGCTTCTATATATAAGATTCAAATTCGTCAAATGGATGTTAACTCTAAATGGAAGTTAGAAGAAATATATATGAAACAACAGGAAAGGGTTGTCTGAGTCGAAGCATAAAGTTTGTAAACTAATTAAATCACTCTATGGACTTAAACAAGCACCTAAACAGTGGCATAAAAATTTGTTAAGGTTATAATATCAAATGGTTATAGGATACATGAATCATATAAATGTGTTTATAGTAAGTTTTACAGTAAAGAGGTGTAGTTATATGCTTATATGTAGTGACATCAATTTTGGTACTGATCTTGAAATTATAGAAAGTACTAACAATTTTATCATCAAACCCAAATGAAGGATAGGCGGTCACGGATGTTATTTTGGGAATAAATTAAGAGAAAATGATAAGTTAATTCTTACTCAGTCACATTATATTGAAAGTGAAATTTAATCAATATGATAGTATAACAATATCAACACCTTTTTGATCCACATTTTAAATTGCCATCCTATGCGGTAGAGTTGTTGATCAATTATTATATTCAAGGTGGTTGGAAGCTTGATGTATGCAATGACTGGGTAGACTTGATGTGCCTTTGCGTGAAACTTAGTCGATATACTAGTAACCCAAGCTCTATGCATTGGCATGCAATTAATTGAGTATTGAAATACTTAAGAAAAACTATAGATTATGGAATAGTCTATATAGGGTATCCTTCGGTTCTAGAAGGATACGGATATAGTGGATAAGCGATAGTGAAGATCAGTCTTCTACTAGTGGTTGGATCTTTACACTTGGAGGTGGTGTAATCTCTTGGGGATCAAAGAAGCAGACATGCATCTCAGATTCAACCATGGCTACTGAATTTGTGGCATTGGCTTCAAGCAGCAAAGAGGCAGAATGGCTAAGAAATTTGCTACTAGAAATACCCGTGTGGCCAAAACTAGTGGCACCAGTATCTTTGCGGTGTAATAGCCAGGCAACTCTTTCACGAGCTTATAGTCAAATTTATAATGGTAAGTCCAGGCATATAGGACTTAGACATAGCTATGAGCAGTTGATAGCGTGGTGTAATAACCATAAATTATGTAAAGTCAAGTGAAAATTTGGCTGATCCTTTAACGAAAGGACTTGCAAGGGATTTGGTGTGGAAAACATCAAAAGGGATGGGACTTAAGCCCACATAATTTAATCACTCCTGGTGGAAACTCGACTCAACACTTGAAACATCAAGTTCTTGAGTTCAATGAGCAAAGTACACCATATGTTGTGGTTGCAAGCACTTAAGATTCTTAATCAATGACCAGAATCTAAATGAATTCATCGAGTTGAAGTGCTTGGTACTTGTAATGTGAGTTATTTAACTCTTAATAGACTTACAACGGTACCTATATGAGTGTGGAGGTGGTGCCGCTTCCTATGACATCCAAGGGCTTTGATTCTAGAGCACTCATGAATTAGGATAAAAACCCAAGGCCAATCAATGGGTCGGTTTGTGAATACTCTAGGTATTTTGTCTTATGTGTGAGATATGTCCGGTTAATCATATAAGATCACTAGTTCAAAGATACGTCTACTATGCCATCTTGGTTAACTTTTATGAGTTTCACTAAAGTGAAAGGTTCAAATGAATATGATACCTTCATCTATGCATAAGGCGTCGAGTAAACCCGAGAATCTTCATCTTATATTTGAAAATGGTGGGGGGATTGTTGAATATTTTAAAAATGGGTTTTATTTTGGGAGTTTTTCAAAATTTCTTTTGTACTTAAGAAAGCTAGCACTTGTCTCACATCGAGAAAAGCAATGAGGAAAATTTTGGTAGCTTTATAAGTCATTAGTTTTGACTTAGGTTGGAGCTAGGGGTACCAAAGTTTTGTGAGGAGGGAGGACACAAGCAAGGTTGGGTCATTAGATCCAGTAGACCATATTCTTTTTGGGTAAAATCAGAATTGGTTGGGTTTAGGCTCGAAGTAGGTGTAATGGATCAACGGTTGTGATCGTTGATGGTGCATGTTCGCCGAACAGGTACATCCAAAGGGCATAGTTCGTCTATAAATAGGGGTCTCATCCAACATTTATATCATCCACTTTTTTCAGAATTGACTTGTCTTTCTGAAATCTCTCTCTCCCTCTCTATTGTTTTTCTTATTTGTGAGATTTTTAGCTTTCCTTCTGCGTTCCAGTTACTGCAGAATTGAAGCGTAGTGTCTTGGTTTATTTGAATTATATCACAAGGGTATTTTGCTCTATTTTCGTTGGTGCATACGCAAATAGAAGATCATAAGATCAGCCTCATTTTATCCTAAGGCGAATTTGCAGTTAACCTAGTGCACACTTTTGGTGGGGGGCAAATATTGTCTTTAGGAAAGCAACGCAGTAACGTGACTTGAGGCGTACATTTCTGTTTTGGAGTTTGGCAGGCGACACGAGATTCTTCAACAAATTGCCTTTTTTGAGTGGTTATCACTCATCATCTGATTAAACATAATCAATCATTCCATAAGTTCAACTAGTTTCAAATAATTCTTCCTTATAAGGTCTTAATTCTCTCAACAAGTATGGTTGCATATGAAATCCAAAGCTATGACATGGACTTGTAAACATCTCAAGTCATATAATAATCATTTGTGACAACCTCTAATAAATTTCAAGGAATCAATTAATTTTCTACTTAAGGCATCAATCACATGATTCTCATTGTTTTATTAGTACTCGATAATGTTGTCATAATCCTTAAGTACTATTATCAATATATTCTATTTCTTGTTTTAAAACATTTTAAGAAAACAAAGACTTCAAATTCTCATAATCTATTAACATCTCATAATTTTTACCATAAAGAAAAGTTCCTTCAAATCTTAAGTGCAAGAATCACCTTACCTAACTTAAAATCATAATGAGGTAGTTTCTCTATCTTAAGATTTTAAATGTCTAAAAGCATATATCACGATTTTTCCATGTTGCATAAGACACAACCTAAATCCTAATGAAAAACATCGTTAGGCAAAACAAATCATTTTGATAATGATGAAATAATCAAAGCATTAGTTCTAATTTGTTCTTCAACTCTAGGAAGCTATATTCATAGTTATTAGACCAATCAAAGTTAACTTCTTTCTATGTCAATCTAAAAAATGTAGGATGATCTTGGAGATCCCTAAATAAATAATTTATAATAATTAGTAAATCTCAAGAAACTTTAAACTTCAATAACAATATTAGATCATTTCAAAATTTAAATTGTTTTCATCACTCATCACATTGACCAAAAGTCTTAACATTAACCTTTCTAAACAAAGAACTACCTTGTCATGCTAAGCTTATGCGCAAAAATTTATTTACATGTCTTCCTTCAACTAAACTCAAGATAACTAAGAATATGGACAATCAACCTTTATAAATTCTAATCAAATCTTAATGATGATGAATCCCCAACCTAGTCATGACTCCTCATAGAAACTAAAGGTACTTAAAAAGATATCAACAAATGGGAGTGAGCTTTAAGCTCAATAAGAAATAATAATATAGTTTCATGGATCAAAAGATCTCAATCATAGTAACAAATAGGAGATATTTTTCACAAAACTTTTAATTCAAAAATAAGCTAGAACATTAAAAAAATTCTATCAAAACCTTCTCAAATCCATTTCAAACCGGTTTCATATCGAATGTGATCCAACCAATTTCATATCAAATTTCTATTCAAACACTTTCATATCAAAGTCCAAAATCAAATATATTTCAAACATATTTTTCTCTGATCTACAAATATCAAATAGTGTCCAACCATGTGAGACTTTCAAATGGTTTAAGGTCAACTATTATATCCCGTTGACTAAGACCAAATATTTTCAACTATTATATCTCGTTGACAGGGCCAAACCAACCAGAATAAAAAACATATTTTTGAGAGTTTCAATTCACAAACCATAATATCTCCACAATTTCTATTACAAACAAAACAATTCAAAGATATTTTCATACAAAATCACCATTTGATCCATGGATAGTCAAATGAATAAAAATCAAAACTTTTCAGAAACCAAAATGATGTATAATTCAATTCAAAAGTTTTCACCATCCAAATGACATAAAAACAAATAATTATCTTGGAAAATCTTTATTAGTATCCCTTACATCAAACAAGCACTTAACAACCTTGAAAAAGCTAATCTGAAGAATCTCGATGAACTATTTCACCCCTAGCATAATAAAAAGGAACTATCATCATTAATTATTTATCCAAAATTATACGTTTGGAAATCCTAATAATTTCATATTGTTCAAATTATCATTCCTAATAATATTTTTAAACATCCTAACTATTAATAATTTAATTAGTGAGTTCAAACTTTTATAAAAGTCACATTCCTTCCAAATATGGTTTCAAATATTTATTTATTTTATATTCTTAATTAGTTCAAATACTCTACTAAAGATAATTATTATCAATATATCATATCTTATATTATTTCCCAATATTTACCTTAATCACAAAATTATCTAAATAAATTCCCAAATTTTAATTGATTTCTACTTGTCAAAATATATCCCCTAATACTTATCAAATACATATATTTATAAGACTTTAGCTTCTGACGTGCTCTTTATTTGTTTATTATTATTTTCTAAGAATTTATCAATCAAATATTTACTTCTTTTTTCTAAAACTAATTTTGAATATCTAGAATTTTTTTTTTTAAACATCCATCATTACCTAAATTTCCCTTATACATAGGTTTCCTAATTCCACTTTACAAAAGTTTTTAGGCCTAATTTCTTTAATATTTAATAATATTAACCGTAATAATATGTCTATTTTGGTTTTTTACTATATGTACCTTTTTGTATTTACAATTACACCAATCAACATCATGCCAAGATTCTCTTTTGATTTTTCAACCTACTTGCCACACACCTACGCTTAACCTCTACAATTCCCAATTATTTTTTTTTCTTAATATGGTCCTCTAGACCCCAAATTAGTGTTTCTTTCATTTACTTTATTTTAATTGTATGATAATTGTTGAAAATTTTTGACCTATTTATAATTGTTGAAATTTTTTGACCTATTTATAGGATGACACATGAGAGCATTTGGGGGGCTTGTTTTTAGGGTTAGGGTGTCTCTTACGAGGAGAAGGTATAAAAGAAAAATAAAAAGAAGAATAAAGTGAGAGAGGCTAGGGTTTTAAGGAGAAGGAGCCAGCATGTTAGCTATGGGGGGAGGAGGAGCCGATTAGAGGGAACCGTCTGGTTCTTAGGGGAAGAAGGAAAATCCTTTTTGGAGGTTCGGCATAGAGAGGGGATCGAACTTTTTTTTTTCGGAGGTAGGAGCCATCATTTATCAGCCAGGGAAGAGAACCAAAAGTTTCTAGAGTGAGAAAGAAGCACGGTAGCTGTGGGAGGATCTTGTTTTTCTTGGAAATCGAAACCTAATTGTAGGAAAATACCCATATTGTTAATAGACTTCTCTATTTCATTTATTTTTAGGTAAGAAACCAAATTTTAAGTTCATGGTTTTTAAACCTCTTATCGATGCTAGTAGCTTCATAGTTCCTAATCTATGGTTGTTTGCTCTTTTATCATCCAGAGATTAATAGCTTGCACTTGTTCTATAGATAGATTGATGGTTTTTTCTTCTTTTTTTTTTTTTTGAGATGATATATTATATATATATATATATATATATATATATATATATATATATATATATATATATTTTGGTTCTCAGTATTGCATACTGCTGAAAGCATTGTGGTGTATAGTGTAGAGGCAAGTGTACAATGCGGTGTGTAGAGTCGTTGGAGTCTGTAAAATGCCATGAATTCAATCCCCATAAACCCATTTTCTACCCACATTCTCTCCCTTCCATCACATCTCTTTTGTATTTCATGCCTAGAACCATACACACTCTTTCATCCCCTCCTCTTGGCACCCACTTTACTCTATCATAACACTCCATATTTTATTTTTTATATTATATTATATAATCTACAATCATTACATATTTATTTCTTTCTCATAGCAACTACATTTTTATCTCATAGTACGTTATATTATATCATTTGCATGTATATTATCTATATCTTTACACTTTTATTCAAACCTTTACTTTATTGATGTTGGGTATATTATATTTCTTATTTTGATATTATGCTGCTTTGAATTTAGAACTGTTTTAGGTTTTAGGTTTCACATGTATTGATATATATTGGTTCCTTTTTTTGTGTAATTCTTATCTTTTGTATTTGTTTGAGGTATTTGCATATTCATTAATTTTATTGTGTTTTAATTTTTCTTTATTTGTATCCAATGGCGGATCCACCACATGCAGGCAGGGCATTTGCCCCCACCAACTTTTAAAATTTTACTGTAGCTATAGTTAAAAAATATTTAAATATTCATTTTTTCTATTATATTGCTTCCATTGAAATAAAAAATCTTAAACTTGCCCCATTGCCCTATATTTCTAGCTCCGCCATTGTTTGTATCTAATATGTACTAATAATTTCATCTTTAAATAATTATCACAATAGCTTTCGTCTCTTCTAATATTTTTGTGCTTTATAAAAAGACTTTGTGGACTATGATTCTCAGGACCAACTTATTGTCTTTTATCAATTACCATTTTTTTATATCTCACTAATCTCCTCAATTTTTTTTTGTTTTAAATTTAGCAAACTTTCATATCATCTTGATTTCCTTAATTTTTTTGATTTATTAATTTAGCATTTTTTTTATTCCCATATTTCTGTTATCTTATTATTATTAATCCTAATCCAGCCGTTCTTTATATAAATTTTTATGTTTGAAATCTTATTAACAAGCTTCTTAATTTTATTTTATTTATCTGTTTCTATACAATAGTACTTATACCAATTCTCCTAATTTTCTTTTTAATTATAATGTCTCATTTAAGTCATAAAACAGTGATTCCCCACCTAAGACCATTTTTCTCAAGTTATTTGACCAAACCTACTAGGCCCAACTCATTATAAACTTTGACTCAACCCATTAAACCGATTAGCACCTTTGACCAAACACATTAGGACTTAGCCAAGAAAATCATGTCATATCTCTAGGCCTGTGACGCCCCAAAACCCGGGAGTCCCATTAACAACCCATCAACCTACGGAATTCCTATGGATTTCGGGTGACCCGATACTACACTGTTATGTCCCATTTATTGAGATCCATATTTTCACAAAAATTGGACAGAGTCTCCTTCGTTCGGGGAGCTCTGCAACCCATACAACCTATAGCAATATAACCATCGCAGTAGGTCGACAAAAGTAGTAATGACCACCGGGGGTCCATCTATCCATATCCCCCGATATCTGACTATATCATGATAATCCGTAAGAGTTTTATTACAACACTCTTGTACAGAACATATATTAAAACTAGCTTGTTCTAATATAGTTTACAAAAATATTTATCAAAGGCACATCCTGGCTTCCTTCAAAATCACGACCTCGAGTGAGCGTTGTCTCCTTGCACACTCCCTATGCTTGAAAGGGGGCTCACAACGGGGTGAGCAATGCCCAGTAGAGGATACCTCCTACAAGGGCTACTCCCCACCTAAGTGCACATGTAATGGCACACCACACGTTCAAGTAAAAACATGTACATTCCTACATGTCATGGATGAGAATGTGACTCACCCTATCCCATGTCCCCCCCGTCCTCATGAGCTCCTCCACACATGCATATGCCAAGTCATGACCAAAACCAACCGATCATTATGTTCCATCAATGACCATTATTTTTTTTCAAAACAAAAGCTTTTTGTTTTATAATCAAAATCCATTGGATGGTTCCCGATATCAACTTGCATTTCCCAAGTTCCATGTGTTTATGCATTTGTGGGCCACAAATTTTCGGGTTTACACAGTAGGATGTCATTTGGAGTATTTTTTTGCGGAGCTTCACTGCGTGATCATTTCTAACCTCAATACCGGGTCTTTCACCCTTGGGGGGGGGGTGATCTACCCCCGACTTGCCTGCTCCAACACACATGTTTTCATTTTAAAGCGTGAGACATTTGGACATTGTCCAGTATTCTGGCCCGCTAGTGACGAAGCGCGATTAATCGATCCAACCATGTACCCACGACATACCATCGAACACCAAACACAGTGTCGATCTCTACCATGCACTCACACCCATGTCATGTGATGTCTTAGTGCATAATGCAATGCAATCATGCCATTGCTCATTCATACCATGCTACATATATGATGAGTGCTATATATGCATACCTACTCATGCATAATTACCCACACATCATTGGATATTTATATAAAAAAGCATACAAATTCCAAATATATCATACAATTCATGTCATCATATCAATACACGCATACATTGACATCACAAGTCACTACTACTCGAGTAGCGATAACCATCAACCTCTAGGCCGAATTGTGACAAGACATGTCCCTGACTAGCTGCAATAAGTAATATAATGGCCTTATTCATACAAGCACATCACAAGCCAAACCATTAGAACACACAATTTGAGTTCCACACAATTTCACCCAATTATATCACTCAATTCAAGCAATGATATACTACAATCATATACCAAAGTGTGGCAAAAATCTTGACACAATTAATTAAATAGCCTAAGTTGTAGCAGTCCCGAAAAATGAACCATAACTTGAGTTATAGAGGTCCGATATGGGTGATTCAAAAGCCTAACATTAATTTCTCAGATAGAACTACAAGTTCATTGAAGGATGCTAGTCCAAATTCTCTTTTTTTTTCCCAGCTAAAAAGCAGTCCCAAAAACTTGGATAGTAGGTTCGGCCAAAACAGGGCAACTTGGGGCAGTCTCGGAAAACGGACCATAGCTTGAGTTATAAAGGTCCGATTTGGGTGATTTAAAAGCTTAACATCAAGCTCTAATATAGGGCTACAATTTCTTTGAAGGATACTAGTCCAAAATCTCCCTTTTTCTAACAAAAAATCAGCCCCAAAAACTGGACATCATATAGGGTCAAAACAGGGCACTATTCCATAACTGATAATTTGCCAAGTAGCCCTTAGGAAAAAAGGGCCAAACAGCCCCTTAGGGCATTAAACTCAACCAAACAGCCCCTAGAATGGAAAATAAACCAAAGTAGGAAGAATCCCTACCTCTTGGAGCATGGGCAATGCCGAAGTCCGCGGACACTTCACGAACGAAGCTTTCAGCTAAACCTCCATACGAGAGCCTCGTGAGCTTGAGTTTCCGGTATCCACGCGTAGCCCTCACCGCATACTCCGACTTTAGTTCTTGGTCCATCGGAAACTGACTACCCGATCTCCGTAGATCATAGGGAGGAGGTAGAGCCCCTTTTCCCTCTCTCCTCTCCTCTCCTTCTCTCCGTTTTTCTCTTCTTCTTTTTTTCCCTTTCTTTTCTTTCTGTTTTCTTTTTAACTTAGCTAAAGTTAAATGTGTGGCCCTCATGGAGCCACGTGTCACACAATCCTCGCTCGGATCCGTTCCTACCCCGAAACAATTTATTTTCGTCCCGGTTCAAGTCCAATTTATTTTAAATGAACTTAGCAGGTTATTTCCCTTCAGAGATTCTCGGGAAAATCTATCCTCAGTTGTGAATAACCATCCACAAATCCACGAAAATCCATTTGTCTTAGAAATTTGATGAAATATTTAAGGTAACTAGTTCACGAGACGAATCAACGGTGAAATCAGTTTAGATCATCGAGATGCAGAATTTTCAGAATTCACACGAACCATTATGTCAATTTTATTATTTTTGCCATTTTTCAAAAAAATTAAATTTTTTCCCAGGTTTTACATTCTTCCCACCTTAAAAGAATTTCGTCCCAAAATCCCCACACATCGCACACACAATCTCATGCATATGCAACAATCATTTAACATTAATGACTAAAACATACCTTCTTCCTTGAACAAGAAGGGATAGTTATTGCGCCATAGTGTCTTTGCACGTTCTATGTTGCCCCTCATACATTCCACGATGTTGCCCTGACACCTTCGCTGCCTCATGGTCTTGCGTCGTGGCTTGATCCGATATCCATGATGCCTTAGGTCTCCTCGAAGGTCCCATATGTATCAACAATAAGCTTGCCCCAATCCACTACATGGGTCGGATCTAGAGTGTCGATAAACTTCGGTGGCCAATTAGTAGATATCTTGTATGCCCAGCCTGCGATTATCTCGAAGGGCTCGATATATCTTGGTGGCTTGATTTCCACCTTACAGACGACCCTCCTTTCTTAGGCATCACCTTCCAAGAGGCGTGATCTCCCTCAAACTCTGGGGTTAGCGACCTTGTCGGCGTGGCTCTTCTACGGCTCTAAGCGGGTGAGAAGGCAGCTTCCTTGTCAAATTCACCTTCTCAGAGTTGCCTTTAACCAAATCCGGACCTGTGATGGATCTCTCTCCCACCTCCGCCCAACAAATCGGAGATTGACATGGCCTCCCATACAAAGCCTCATGGGGTGTCATCTGTATGCTCATCTGCTAACTATTGTTGTAAGCAAACTCTACCAAGGGAAAATGCTCCTCCTAGCTACCCTTAATATCCAGGACACATGCTCGCACCATGTCCTCTAAAACTTGTATAATCCTCTCTGACTGGCCGTCTGTCTATGGATGAAAAGTAGTGCTCATCATCAACTGTGTTCTTATGGCTCTCTGGAAACTCTTCCAAAAATAAACTGTAAACCTAAGATCTCGGTCTGATATGATAGAGACTGGCACTCCATGTAACCGAACAATCTCTCGAATGTATACCCTACATAATTCCTCCAATGTGAAGGTCATTTGCACGGTAGAAAATGTGCCGACTTAGTGAGCCGGTCCACTATCACCCACACCGCATCATGCTTCCATGATGTTCGTGGAAAGTGTGTCACAAAATCCATCATTGATATGAACACACTTCCACTCTGCTTTACTGATAGTTTGGAGTAATACGATGGCCTCACGGTGCTTTCGGCCTTTATCCGTTGACACGTGAGACATCGTGGTTTCGGAAGTCACAACGTGTCTCTTCATCGGCTCCGGTAACAGCGGCGGCGAAGATCATAGTACATCTTCATGCCGCACGGATGCACTTGCCGTCGAGGAAACAGCAGAACTCCTTGAGGATCTCCTCTCTTAAATCTATCAACTGGGGAACCACAACCTGTCCCCTATATCGGAGACTACCATTTGTGTGAATAGCCCAGCCTTCGTCACCCACACCTTACTGTACCCGGTCCCTGATGGACACTATTTCTGCATCCTGCCCTTGGGACTCAATCACTCTGCTCATTAGGGAAGGCATGGCCACTCGCTCCACAAGACATCCCACAAAAGCAGTCTGCATGCTATAGCCCTGGCTTGTCTTGACCTCGAGCATTTGTCACTCCTAGGAAGCTATACTAGCCAGTACTCTCCGTGACTTCTGATTGAGCGCGTTAGCCACCACATTTGCCTTACCATGATGGTATTACAATGTGAAGTCATAATCCTCCAAATACTCTATCCATTTGCGTTGCCTCATGTTGAGGTCCCACTGTGTAAAGATATACTTCAAACTTTGTGGTTTGAAAATACCTTGAACTACTCACCATACAGGTAGTGATGCCAAATCTTCAAGGCCAAGACTATGGCCGCCAACTCCATGTCATGCGTGGGGTAATTCCACTCATGATTCTTTAACTGTCGAGAACCATAAGCTACTACCCTCCCGGACTACATCAAAACGCATCCCAATCCGTCCTTAATGGCATCACAATACACTGTGTACCCCTATCCCCTTTCTGAGACTATCAGAATAGGAGTTGTAGTAAGCCTCATTTTCAATTCCTGGAATGCCTTCTCACACAGATCATTCCACTCGAATTTGACCTCCTTTTGGGTCAATCTCATCATAGGTGCAGCTAATCGGGAGAAGTCCTCAATTAATCTCTTGTAATGCCACTGCCGGGTCCTAAATGCGTATCTCAGGCGACTTGACCTCTCCCAACTCATAGCGCCTCGACCTTCTGGGTCCGATACCTTAGAAGGCGACACTACATGTCCCAGAATCTTACCTCGATGGGCAGGCTTCGCACTTATTGCACTTGGCGTACAATTGATGTTCTCTGAAGGCCTAGAGAATAATCCTCACTGCCTCGACCTTCTCCGGGTCCACTGATACACTAGAAGCTGACACTACATATCCCAAGAATCTTACCTCAGTAAGACAAAACTCGCACTTACTACACTTGGCGTACAATTGATGTTCTCTAAGGGCCTAGAGAATAATCCTCAAGTGATCCTCATGCTCCTCCTTAGACTGGGAGTAAATCAAAATGTCTTCCACATAGACTATGACAAACTGATCTAAGTAGGGTTGGAATACCCTATGCATGAGATCCATGAATGTCATTGGAGCATTCGTCAAGCCAAATGGCACCACTATGAACTCGAAATGCCCATACCGTGTCCTAAACGCTATCTTAGGGATATCTGCCTCCCTAACTCTCAATTGATGATAACAGGTGCGAAGGTCTATCTTAGAGTAGACTCGCGCCCCTCTCGATTGATTAAACAAATCATCAATCCTCGGTAACAGATATCGATTCTTGATCATAACACTATTCAACTGTCGATAGTCAATGAACAGTTAAAGGGTCTTGTCCTTCTTCTTAGCAAGCGAAGTGACGCCCCGAGGTGAAGGCCGATGCAATAAAATCCATTTCCAACAATTCTTGCAGTTGGACCTTGTGAGTTCCTGCAACTCAACCGGTGCCATCCTATGAGGAGTCATAGAAATGGGCAACGTACCAGGATGTAACTCAATGACAAAGTCTACATCCCTGTGCAGAGGTAATCCTAGTAACTCATCTAGAAAAAATCCTCATACTCGCAAACCACCCAAGGTAGACCTAAATCCTATCTCACATCGTCCTCTAGGGTAAGGCTTGCTAGCCAAACCATCAAGTGCCCCTGCCACCTGGAGTCGTATATAGTCTAGGGTAAAACTGTCGTGCCCACGAAACACAAATAGATCCTATGTGTAGGTAGTAACTCTCCCTACA
The DNA here is from genome assembly GCA_016808115.1 of Tetrastigma voinierianum. Lineage (NCBI taxonomy): Eukaryota > Viridiplantae > Streptophyta > Magnoliopsida > Vitales > Vitaceae > Tetrastigma > Tetrastigma voinierianum. Next base: position 329,848 of record JAEQBH010000838.1, on the reverse strand, counting down.
CATCACGGTCAATGTGACTTGGTGTGGCGTCGACGATATCAGGAATGACATCAGAGCTCTAACATATCTATGACATAGGTCCATAGTGAGTAGAATCGAGGAATCTAACTCATAGCAGACATATCAGATCCATACTCACCCTAGTTCCTAGGGGAGAGCTCACATACGACGACTTTTCCAAGATCTCAACCTCTAAGCCGAAACCTTTCACATATGATGCAACAAAAAATATGAATATGATGCACCCGAATTTAAATAACACTCTTATCAAGAAGTGTGAGAGTAGAAGCGTACCCTGTATATCAGACTGATCTGCAAGCTCAGCTTGTAGTATCACGACGTAGACACGTCCTTAGGTACCTGAAGTCCCTTCTTGGAAGTCCTCGCTTCGACCCTAACCCATGCCCTAACCCATGTGGCCCGTCTGCGAAATAGTAGGTGCTTGTACAGCACCTTGGGATTGATATCGGTTCCCCTGGCCCATGTTAGGGTAAGGAGGAACAAACTGTGTATGTGCATTTCCCACTAATGATGGGGATTGTGGTGTCCCATAACTCTTGGGCCCTTGCCTCTGAGGGCAATCCCGTCTAAAGTGTCTAAGCTAGTGACAATTGAAACACACTCTTTGCCCTGATTGGCTAGGAGCCCTGAAGTGTCTCCCACCCCTGAATGATTGACCTTGGCCTTGGCCCTGTCCTTGAGATCCATGCGAAGCAAAAGTCTTCTGCTTCTTCCTGAAGCTAAAAGAAGATTGATTCTCCTTCCTCCTAGCACTAGCACCCATGTCCTGGATGCTCGGGTGTGTCATACTTCTCGGTGCTTGAAGGCATCACGACCATGAGTCCCCTCCTCTCATGTATGTCGGAGGATGATGTGCTTGAAACCTCTAGAGGTTACTCGTCCCTCCCTGGCTCACTGTTGCACTAGTCCATGCAATGGTAGAAGCCACAACGCTCGCCTGCTCAATGATGGCAATTGCAACGCCCATAGCCTCTATAAAGTCCTGTGGGTCAAACACAGGTGATGGTTGGCTATTGCCTCGTGGACGACCTCTCCGTCCTCTTCCTCGACTTGCCATCTACACATGTTAAATAGAAAAATGAGATTTCTTTTCTTATTTAACTAGTAGTGCATGTGCCAACTACTAATAGACCTCAACATCCTGAACTATTCCGTTTATCCATTTTTCGGACTCTTAAGGTTATGTTTTCTAACTCTGGCGTTCATCTTTTCCAATATACATTCTACCATGTATATAATTCATGCAATTTGTAACACATAATCACACAATTTGTACATTCTACCTATATACATTCTGGATGGTTTGAATTTTGAGCACAGTGTTGACTGCCTAAAGTCACTTCGGATATCCACTCGATGATATGTTCCACTTGCCATACTAGGGCACATCCTCCTATTTTATTGATTAGATGATTTGGCTTCACTAACAGCTATTTAGTAGTCCTTGTTTGATTAGGGGATCCCCTTTGCATTGATAACAATGTTCTTGAGATACAAAGATTCATGCATATATTATTTAGCCTTTTACATATGTTTATACCATAAGAGGTTTTTACAGCAGATTGTTTAGGAGTTCGAGGACTTAACACACTAGGCCATGTTTTCCCTTACAAATTTCAAGCGTTCATACTTCGCCACTACTCTCTTCATTTGGATCAAACGTTAAGACTTCACCTTTGCTTTCTTGGATCAAGATATTCAAACTTCTTCTTCTCATCATGGATCAAACGTTTGGACTTTGTCTATATCACATTTTTAGCATTGCAGTTCAAACGCTCAGACTTCTTGTTCTATAGATCAAACGTTCAGATTTCGCCTTCATATGGATTAGATGTTCAGACTTCATCTGCATCACATTTGCTAGCATCTCAATTAAGAAGTTCAGATTTTGTCTTCTACAAATAAGGCTTTCAAACTTTGCCTTCATATGGATCAGATGTTCAGACTTCATCGGTATCACTTTTGCTAGCACCGCAATTCAGACACTTAAACTTTGTCTTGTGCAGATCAGGCGTTCAGACTCTGTCTTCATATGGACAAGATGTTCAGACTCCATCTACATCACTTTTTCTAGCACCACAGTTCAGATGTTCAAACTTCATCTTCTGCAGATTAGGCGTTTAGACTTAGCCTTCATATGGATCAGATGTTCAATTTACCCTTATAGATTTCAAGTGTTCAGACTTCACCTTTGCCTTCGTCTTCTCCAAATTAGGAGTTCAGACTTCGCCTTCATATGGATCAGATGTTCAGACTTCATCTACATCACTTTTGTTATGACTGTAGTTTAAATGTTCAGACTTCGTCTTCTATAGATCAAGCGTTTAGACTTCGCCTTCATATGGATCATAAGTTCAGACTTCATTTGCATCACATTTGTTAGCATTGTAGTTCAGACGTTTTGACTTCGCCTTCATATGGATTAATGTTCAAACTTCATCTGCATCACATTTTCTAGCATCATAGTTCAGATGTTTAGACTTCGTCTTTTGTAGATCAGATGTTCAGACTTCGTTTTCTGCAAATCAGGAATTCAAACTTCGCCTTCATATGGATAAGATGTTTAGACTTCATCAGCATCACATTTGCTAGCATCATAGTTAGACATTCAAACTTCGTCTTCTGTAGATTAGGCGTCTATACTTCGCCTTCATATTGATCAGAGGTTCAGGCTTCATCTGCATCACATATGCAAACATCCCAATTAGACATTTAAACTTCATCTTCTAGAGATCAGCTGTTCAGACTTCTTCTTCATATGGATCAGATTTTCAAACTTCATCTACATCACATTTTCTAGCATCACAGTTAGACGTTCTGATTTCGTCTTCTATAGACCCAGTGTTGGCCAATTTTGCTAACTGCTATAAATCTACCCATTGGCGCAAGTGCACTGCGTCGAGGTTTAACGATCCCAGTGATAAGTCAAGATTAGTCCACGAGGAGTTTGGATGTCAACTACAGAACCAATTTACCCTAATATTATTTAGATCTATCAACTTAAGGCTATAGGGTTTTGACTTCACCTAATCATAATTGATGGATATTTAGAAAACTGTCACTCTGTTATATCACTTTCATTTATTGATGGCGAGTTGATCTTTTATATGCATCAATCTCTCTCAAGCATTGGTATTGCATCTATACCTCAAACCCTAAGACTATCGGATGCATTACTAGCAAACTTGTGTTACCACGTATAAAATCATGGTATCTCTACTGTCTGATACGATATCTTATTCGTGTCCCTAAGGTTTATCATCTCTCGACTCAAAACCCTAGCATGAGCATACCCATAGTAATCAAGTACAAGCATGAATTTCACTTCTTGATAATTGCAGAAGCCAGAATTAAACATATAAATTACTACTAATCCATGAATCCGAGATTAGGGTTACATCAAAACCCTAGCCTAATGAGTTAGTTCATAATCAATAAATAATAAATCATGTTTATAGAATCCATACATATTAAAATAAGAAAGACAGGAAAAGAGTAAATCAAACAAAGAAACTTTGTTATGATCTGGGTCTTCGCTTTCTCTCATCTTCGCGTTCGTATGTCGTCTCCTCTTTTCTTTTATGTGATTTTTACTTTTATTCTAAAAAATTTGGCAAATAGCTCCAGGTGATGTCGTGACGTTGGATGATGAAGACTAGTCAAACATCGCTGAACCTCAACGTCGCGACGTGCAAGTAGGATTCTGCATTCCTCCATCTTTAAGTCTCCAACTGGTCTCTAACTGGTCTCTAACTGCACCATTTTACCTGAATGACTAGAGATAAAACCAGATATTAGATATGAAGCATAAGCACCACCTATTTAAGTACAAACTAGAACGTAAACACACTAAAACAAGGGTCTATAATGATTATTTTGGACACTTATCACACCCCCAAACTTAGCTTGCTGCTTGTCCCCAAGCAAGAGATTGACTCAAAACAAAACACACTTGAAAATAACACACCAAAACACTAATGAAATGAGTATGATACACATGATGCCTAAAGGAAGGACCAAAATGAACACAACATGACAATGCTATCTTTTTCAACCACAATTTTAGATCCTTAAGGTTTTAAAATTTCTAAAGAATATAGCCAAGGAAAGAATGGTTGACCCAACAAATTGACACCCCAAATTCTCAATGACCTTTCCCAAGGAATCTAAGTGCAGTTGATTCATGATCTCCAATGTATATCAAGGTTCTTACACTCCCAAACTTAAGCTCAACTCACATATTTGGAAGAGTCTAACTAAGAAAGGCTGAGAACGCACCCCTTTTTATTCACATTAAACTACCTAAAATGAAAGAAAACTAGTGCCTATAAGTTTTAGTTGAGTGTGTAACACCCTGAAATCTGGGGGTCTATTGATCATCCATCAACCCGCGGATAGCCTGTGAATATTGTGTAACTCGATACCACATCGTTGTGTCCTATTTACCAGGATCCATAATTTAACAAAAAATAGACAGGTCTCATTTTATGCGAAGGCTCCTATCAAGCCACGACACAATACTGATAATAAAATCGCATGGTAATAGGGCTGAATGTAACACAATGGTCTTTGAGTCCATTTATGGTAAAATTAATGCTTAAGACCCATTTATCCACATTCATATGAAACTGTAAGGTATATTAAAGCAATCCATATGAGTTCAATTCTGACTCTTTATATTCAGTATATATGTAGTACTTTTTACCTTTAAAGACACATTCATTAAGCATTTCATATTCTCATTTCTAATATGAATAATTAATATTCATTTAAAACATAATTATTTATGAGTATATGATATCATGACCTAAACACATTCTTTGACATAAAAGAATATATATACATTCCTTAATTTAAATAGGGCCCATAATTGTTCTTGAATAACGCATTTATACAAATTGGCATTCCATGCCTTTTCAAACACATTTACAAAATGATATTCTTAGAGTTCACCTCTCTTTAAAACATATTCCATAAATATCCAAAACAAAATGAGTCAAAACTATATTCTTCTCATGAAGACTTTTACATCAATGAATTCAATGCAAAATAGTTACAAAATATCATGAATGTAATGATATGCATGGGACGAAGCATTTACTTATACTCCGCTCTATTTGATAGTGATTCCGCGCCCGACTATATTTGGTCCTGCTACTTTCTACTTGGTACCTGCGCGATGACAAAAACAACGCACTAAGCATTTTCATACTTCGTGGTTCTATACAATTCTCTCTTCATTTCAGTTTAAATCAAATCATGCAATGTTTATAAAACAATGCTTTTGTACATTTTTCAATGACCAATTCAGTTCAATACACACACACACACACACACACACACACACACACACACACACACACACACACACATATATATATATATATATATATATATATATTCATTTCATTTACATCCAATTACAATTCATTGGTCATTTCAAGTTATGCAATTTCATATGCACTAAATCATTCAAATCACAAATCATGCCCTTTTCAATCTCATTATCATTTTACTCTTATCGAATTTAACATATTCTTTCGGTGCACAGGATAACGAATCAGAAACATAGTCCCCAGAACGCGGGCGGTATATATATATATATATATATATATAAATGCACTCGTTGGTGTACACTAAGAACTGTTCATTTGGGCTACGGATCGGTATGCCATAATAGTCGTTTGTTGACTCTTGTTAGTATACAGAACATCCTTTGAATTCTAACAGTTAAATTTCTTTAAGGGCATTAAAATCATTCAATACAATTTACAATAGTATATATATACATTTGTATGCAAATAGAACATTTTCACATTCATGAAATTTTATTATGTAAATTTGTTTCACAAGAAATTGTCTCATATCACTTAAAACAAATCATTTCAAACACAAATCAATATGCACTTTCTTGTCAATCATTTCCAAAATTAAACCATTTCGTAATTATTCAAATATTTTAGAAATAGAGAGGATTTGAAACGAACCAAAATCGTCTCTTTGATTCCAGTCCAATCTAGACTTCAATGTGAACTTTCCTCCTCGTCAGCCCCTATTCAAAAACGATGACAATCACATATTAGTGCATTGTTCTAGGACTTCTATTTTCAGTAGGAATTGGAATCATCTCATTTGGATAACCCAAACTCAAGTTACGGCATTTCAATGCTAAACTAGTCGATATGTCCAGCTCATTGGATCGCCCACTGTTTTTTTTATATTATTTATGGGGTTTTAACTCCATAAATTGGTAATGGTTCCTTCTACTCATTTGAAGCAATGGTTCTAAGGTTTCTTCTCCAATTTAGATCACCCAAACTCAAGTTACGGCAATTTAATGTCAAACTAGTCGATATGCCCAGCTCACTGGATCACCCACTGTTTTTTTATTTTATTTCTGGGGTATTAACTCCATAAATTGGTAATGGTTCATTCTACTCATTTGAAGCTATGGTTCTAAGGTTTCTTCTGCAATTTGAATCATCCAATTTGGATTACCCAAACTCAAGTTACGACATTTTAATGCCAAACTAGTTCGATATGCCCAACTCACTAGATCACCCACTGTTTTTGTTTTTTATTTAGGTCTTAACTCCATAAATTAGTAATGATTCCTTCTACACATTTGAAGCTATGGTTCTAAGGTTTCTTCTCCAATTGGAAGCATCAAATTTGGATCACCAAAACTCAAGTTATTGCATTTTACATCCGGACTACTCTAATTTGCAAAGCAGAATAAGATTGTTCTTACACATAGCTCCACTTTGACAGATTTCTGGGCACTTTGGGCTAACAATTTGCATACACTTCCTTCAAGTAAATTATTCCCATAGAAGGATATTGTACCTAGAATTTTGAATCACTCAATTTGGATGAGTGAAACTCAACTTATGGCCAAAACACCATAACAACACCCAAAACAGAGCATACCCATGAGCTACCCCGAACTCACCTTTAAGCCCATATTTGGGAGACTTAGAGCTACAATTTGCTCCTAGTCCCTGATATCCATTTGTATCCCTATCTCTTATGTTTCTTTACCAATTGGAATCACTTCATTTGGATAATTATAACTTAACCTATAGCCAAAACAAGAACGGGGGTTTTGATAAATTTTTGACAGCATTTCCTTTGAAAACCCAACATTTCCCTTTTACAAATATTACACAAAACCAATCCAACCAAAAATACTCTTCAAAACTCAACCCAAAAAAACCCTAAAAGTGGTTTATCACCAATACAAACCCCTTTTACTTAAGTTAGGGCTTTTCCCCAAAATCAAAATCACAAAAAGATGAAGTTAGGGTTTGATTTCTTACCTTGAATCTCTTCAAATCTTCTCTTATAGGTTGCTTGATCTCTTAGAAGCAAGAAATATGAAAGATTGCCACCAAAAACTTGATCTCTCTCTTTGCCCTAGCTTCTCCCCCTTTTTCTCCCCTCTTTCTCTCCAAAAATGTTTTTACTCTTAATGAGCTTCCTAAATCAAAATTTGGTCTTTAAACCCCTATTTCCTCAAGGCCTTATTTGGCTCACCAAAACCCATTTTTGGGTTAAGTTCTCCCAATTTATTATATAGCCCACATTTCATTTTATTTACACTTCAAATCTCAATAATCACTCTTAGACATATAACTTAGTCTCAAATGACCCTTAAGTCCTCATTTTCCTCCTTAAGCCTTATTTGGCTTTTCTCATTTTTCTCATTTTAGCATTTAAGTCCATTTTCATTAGACCCTTAGGTCCTTATTTCACATTTTTACCAAATTTATTTGGCTTATGTAAAATTTCGGAGTTGTATATTTTTTTTTCGTTCTTAGGATTTAAATTCCGGAAAATTTTCATTTACTTTATTTTATACCCTAAACATGTTTTGAAATTGTTAGTGTATTTTTAGGGTGTTACAACTCTCCCATCCTTAAGAAAATTTCGTCCTCGAAATTACCTTCATTGAATAGTTGGGGATATTGATGCCGCATAACTTCTTAGCTTTCCCACGTGGCTTCCTTGGTCTTGTGGTTTTTCCACAACACTTTGACTAGCGGAATCTTCTTGTTCCGCAATTCTTTCACCTCACGAGCCAAAATCTCTAATGGCTCTTCCTCATAGGTCAAATCTGGTCTTAGCTCAATTGTCTCCGAAGAGACTAAATGTGACGGGTCTGATCGGTACCTCCGTATGGACGCAGAAACACGGTATGGATCTTTTTCAATTCCGAGAGTAATGCCAAAGCAGTATGCCCTTTGGACCCACTTTTTTCGATCCACTTCATAGGGAGCCCGATAAATCTAGAAATTTACTCTTGCCCTTTTCCCCAAAATCTCATCACCTTCTTCGAGGCGATACTTCCAAAACACTTTTCACGGAGCCTCATATCGAATATCTTTTCTTTTCATAACCGACATATGATTTATGTCTATCGATTGGACACTTTCAATATTTCTCTAATCATTTTCACTTTTTCTTGGTTGTATCCGGGGCCCGATCACTTTAACCCGCTCAATTCCGTCCAACACAATGGTGTTCTACATTTTCTTCCATATAAAGCCTTGTAAGGCGCCATTCCAATACTCGATTGGAAAATTTTGTTGTACACAAATTCAACTAGAGGAATGTGTCTATCCCAACTACCCTCATAATCGATCACACAACTTCTCAGCATATCTTCCAACACTTGAATTGCTCTTTTCGATTGTCCATCCGTCTGTAGGTAGAATGTTGTGCTGAAATTCAAGCGAGTGCCCAAAGCCTCTTGCAGTTTTCACCAAAATCTCAAGGTGAACCTCAGATCTCTATATGAAATGATGGATATTGGAATCCCTTGTAACCGAACTATTTCACTTATGTACAACTCTGCCAGCTTGTCAAGTGAATAGTCGGTTCTCCTTTGACAGGAAGTGAGGCGACTTAGTGTCGGTCTACTAGCTTAAACTAAGTCATGCTTTCTTCACATCATTGAAACAACCCAACCACAAAATCCATGGTGATTCGGTCCCATTTCCACTTAGGTATTCTAATAGACTACAATAATCCCGAAGGAACTTGGTGCTCTACCTTCACTTTTTGACACACCATACACTTGGTCACAAATTCTGATACATCTCTTTTCATTCCATATCACCAATACGAAACCTTTAAATCTTGATACATCTTTGTGCTACCTGGATGCATAGCAAAAGATCCATCGTGTGCCTCTTCTAGAATGGCTTTCTTCAATTCACTATCACTGGGCACACAAACCCGATCTTTAGAGTACAAGGATTCATCTTCCTTCACTGAAAACTCGGTTTCTTTTCCCTCTCTAATCTGACTCACTATGGCAAAAATTTTCTCATCATTCTTTTGTGCCTCTAGCACTTGATTCAACAAATCCGGTTTTTCTACTAATTCTGCTATTATTGCACCATCGTCTGTTAGTGACAAATGAGCATTCAACGCTCGAAGCGTTTGTACTGACTTTCTACTCAGGGCATCTACTACTACATTGGCCTTTCCGGGGTGATAATCAATCATGCAATCATAATCTTTAATCAATTCCATCTATCTACGTTGTCTCAGGTTAAACTCTCATTGTGAGGGAAAATACTTAAGAGTCTTGTGATCGGTGTAGATGAAACATTTTTCCCCGTACAGATAATGTCTCCATATTTTCAATGCAAATACAATAGCGGCCCGATTCCGTATCATCGTATTAGGGTGAATTCTTTTCATGTGGCTTCAACTGCCTTGAAGCATAAGCTACCACTTTACCCTCTTGCATAAGGACGCATTCGAGTCCATTTAACGACGCATCGCTAAAAATAACATATTCCTTACCATAGGTTAGCTGAGTAAGAACCAGTGCCTCGATTAAGGATGCTTTCAACTTTTCGAAATTGGCTTGACACTTTTCACTCCATTCAAATTTCACATTCTTTTAGAAGCCCGATCTCGTCATAGAGAGTTTTGTAGTCTCGAAAACCCCTTACTTGAACCTTTGCAGTAACCTGCCAATCCAAGGAAACTACGCACCTCTGTGACATTTCTCGGTGGTTTCCATTCAATAACCACCTCTACCTTCTTTGGATCCACTTGAATTCCTTCTTCTGATACAATGTGTCCATGGAAAGACACTTCTCTTAACCAAAATTCACATTTGCTCAATTTTGCATATAACCTTTCCTTTCTCAAGGTTTCTAGCACTACTCGAAGGTGCGTATCATGATTTTCCCGATCCTTTGAATACACAAGGATGTCGTCTATAAACACCACGACAAACTAATCTACATACGGTCGGAAAACATGGTTCATTAAGTCCATGAAAGGCGCCAGTGCATTTGTCAACCCAAACGGCATTACAAGGAACTCATAATGTCCATACCGCGTTCTAAACGTTGTCTTATGCACATCCGTATCCTTAATCCTCAATTGATGATACCTAGATCGCAAGTCAATCTTCGAAAAGACACTTGCACCTTTCAATTGGTCGAACAAGTCATCAATCCTAGGTAACGGATACTTGTTCTTCACTGTCATCTTATTTAGTTGCCTATAATCAACACACAATCGAAGTGTACCATCTTTCTTCTTGACAAAGAGCATTGGAGCTCCCTATGGTGATACACTTGGACAAATAAATCATTTCTCTAACAATTCTTGAAACTGACGCTTCAATTCTTTTAACTCCACTGGAGCCATTCTATATGGTGTAATGGATGCCGAAGTGGCACCCGGAACAACGTAAATTGCAAACTCAATCTCTCTCTGCGGAGGCAATCCTAGCAACTCCTCCGAAAACACATCCAGATAGTCACTAACTGTAGGGATGTACGTGCGGCAAACTCCGCCTTTTCGTATCTATCACTCGCCATTAGGCTTCACACCACTTCCAGACCATCGTCTTATGATGGCGAGATATCACATTAGAGAGGTGATTCGACGTCTCATCGATGAAAATAACCTCATCGTCCTTCGGCGTCCTTAAGGTCACTCTTTTCATTCTACAATCAACTATCGCTTAGTGTCGGGACAACCAATCCACCCCCAAAATCACATGAACTCCTTAAAGGATAACTCAATCAAATATCCCAAAAATTCATACTCTTGTATTTTGATAGGACAATCTCTATACACTCTCCCTTGGTCACCCTCGACCCTAAGGGGACTTATACCACTCATGTTTGTCCTATTAAGACAACCAAGATCCGCGTCAGAGCCATGTCATCCCTTTATATGAAAATGCAATGTATGTCAAATACCATTTTCAAAATCCTTTTACAAAATCGTTTAGGGCCTTTTTTTTTTTTTTTTCCAAAAACGCCTAAACCTAGGCTCTGATACAACTTAAATGTAACGCTCTTTTACCTTTTAAAGACCTGTTCATTTAAACACATTTCATATACCCATTTCTAATATGAATAATTAATATTCATTTAAAACATAATTATTTATGGGTATATGATATCATGACCTAAACACATTCTTTGACATAAAAGAATATATATACATTCCTTAATTCAAATAGGGCCCATAACTGTTCTTGAATAACGCATTTATACAAATTGGAGTTTCATGCCTTTTCAAATACATTTACAAAATGATATCCTTAGAGTTCACCTCTCTTTAAAACACATTCCGTAAATATCCAAAACAAAATGAGTCAAAACTATCACACATGAGAGAATTTGAGGAGGTTTGCAACACCTTCAAGGAGGAGACTGTCATAGTGGATTTGATGAGGCTCAAGCTTTTTCCTTTCACATTGAAGGATAAAGCCAAAATTTGGTTCAACTTCCTGAGGCCAAGGAGCATTCGAAACTGGACTAAAATGCAAGCTGAATTTTTAAAGAAATTCTTCTCCACTCACAGAACCAACATTCTGATGAGGCAGATTTCCACGCTTCATTTATTGAGAATGATTGTATGCGCTGCTAGGAAGTATATGGAAAAGAATTGAATGCTTGTCCTCACCATGGGTTTTGACACATAGCTCTTTGGTGACTACTTTATGATGGAATTTCTCTTGCCATGAAGCAATTGCTGGAGACTATGTGCGGAGGAGATTTCTTGAGAAAAAAATCCAGAGGAAGCTTTGGATTTCCTGAATTATGTAGCTGAGGCTTCAAAAGGTTGGGATGAGCCTAACCCAAGGGAGATGGAAAGAATGAGACCTTAACCCAGTACAAGGGGTGGCATGTACTTTCTTCCAAAGGACTTGGACATGAAAGCCAAAGTTTCCACCTTAACTAGAAGGTTGGAAGAACTGGAAATGAGAAACCCGCATGAGGTCTGAAGTAGAAGATTCAATGCCCAGGCAAGCCATGCTTCATTTGTCGATCATGAGCATCTAGGAGAATAATGTCAACTATTAGGCAATGAGGAGATGTTAGTGGAGCAAGCGAGATGTTGTTAGTCAGTGCAAACCATCGACTAATGCCTGATATGATAACACTTACAACTCACAGGCTGGAGAAATCACCCCGAATCTCTCACGAGCCAAACCTCCACGTATGCACCTCCTACTCCTACCGCGATAAGCTTGACTTCGACCATCACAACCACAATCAACTTCTCAATTGGGCAATCCATTCTAAATTTGAAGCGGGTGGTGGGTAGCTATGGAAGGTAAGCGTTGAATGTGGTTAAATCGAAGAATTGACAACGTGGAAGCATTGTGAGCAAAGAGAATAGATGGGTTCAGTGAAATTTGAAGTTTGACAACTGCGGTATTCCATCCTCGAGGCTCACCCGATCAGCGGCAAGTGCGGGAAAGGGCAAATTTCCTTCACAAGCCAGTTGAATCCCAGGGAATCCATCGGGTGGCTAATTACCCGGTGGAAAGTACTCCTAAGTTGGATGACGTGAAGGCCATTATCACTCTGAGAAGTGGTAAAAAGGTTTATCAGCCAATACCTAAGCCACCAAATGCAACCAAAGAACAACAAGAAGAGGATTTGGAGAGAATATTGATCAAAGAAGATATGATGAAAAAGAGCATGCCTCCACATTTTCCTCAAGCACTTAGAAGCGAGGGTAAACAACCCAGGCGAGATTTTGAAGTGAGCGAGTGAAGTTAATATCCCTCTTCTAGACGCATGATCGACGAGGTTCCAACATATGCGAATTTCTCAAAGCACGTGTACTATAAAGAAAAGGGTAGAATGTGAATAAAGCGGCTTTCTTGAGCAGGTGAGATCCATCATCGATCACGAGATCCAGGTGAAATATAAAGATCCAGGATCTCCTACCATTTCAATGAACATTGGGGGAACTTGTGTAGAAAGGGCATTATTAGATTTGGGGGCCAGTGTCAATTTGTTGCCTTACTCAGTCTACAAGCAGTTAGGGCTGGGAAAGTTGAAGCCCACTATCATCACCTTGTCTTTGGCAGACAGATCAGTAAAATTTCCCAAAAGGGATAGTCGAAGATGTTTTGGTGAAGGTGGATAAGTTCTATTATCCTATGGACTTCGCTATTCTCGATACCGAGCCAGTGGCTATAGGAGCTAATTATGTGCCTAGAATACTTGGGAGGCCATTCTTGGCTACCTAAATTGCCATCATCAATTGCCGAAATGGAGTCATGCAACATAAGTTTAGCAACATGACACTAGATCTCAACATTTTTCACTTAAGCATCAAGCACGAACCACTTGGGAGGAGCCGGGGCACGAGGAGTTTGCGATTGGCCGCAGTGAGGAGAACACTATGCTTTCGGCGCAGGAGATGGTCGGGAGAGTATAGAGAGTTTCCGCCGGGTGTTTCCGATCGGTCCTGGCACCTCGATTCCACGACACCATCGATTCCACAGTACCACGAGACCAAGGCATGAAAAGAATGTGTTTAGTGAACTCAGTCTCCCCTGAGATTGCAAAGTCCACTCCTTCTTTTTTGTTTTTGGTTTTATTTTATTTTATTTTACATTTTCTTTATTCATTTTTTCTGTTTAGATTTTCTCTAATATTAAGTTAATCTTTATTTATAGCTTCTATTTCATTTTCTTGCTTCTTATTTGAATTTTCCTATGTTTGTTTTTATAGGGTTGTGTTAGTTTTCTAAAGAAGGGAGTTCAGTTAGCTCATAGTTAAATTTCACAAGGTCACCAATTTCGTAGGATTTCACAAGGGTTGTGAAAATTCACAACCCTCAACCTGATTTTTTTTGTGCACAGAAACCCCTCCCCTACCCAGACCTACGAGCCCTGCGGTTTCATTCCTTACCTCCCTAGTTCCCTTAAAATTAACCCCCCCACCGTTTTTTATCCTCCACCTCTCCAAACCCTTCACATTAAATCATCTCATCAACCCGTCACATCCCACATCCCCCATTAAATAGAAGGCCATCCCTCTTGCAAAGATCATTCTTCCCTCAAACAAAAACTGAGCCCTCCCCTACGAAACACCAAATCTCCCTGCGAAACCCTTCTTCATCCATTCAGACAACAATCATGGCAAAGACCAAAGGAGGCCACAACTCTTCATCCCGACCCCGTGCGAGGCCCTCCTCCACGGCGGGGTTGCGATGGTCACCACGGCCTCTTGATCCTGGGGCACCTCTTTTTGACCTCTCATGTTTCTTTGTCCCTGCCCTGCTCAGCGGTCTTGTGTATAACCATGAGGATAGGCATGTGCCCGGCATAATCCCTCCTCACCCGCGACCAGTCTGTGGCCCACCTACCGCGGGCCGGGACCTTAAGCGGAGAGATCTTCACGATCCACGGCCCGTGAGTGCCTCCATAGTCTCCATCACCTCAAGGAGCCTTAACCAGCACTCCATTGTCACCTGGCTCTATTCTCTCTACTGTGATGAGGCCACTTTTCCCCTGTGCTCCAATATAAGGAAACATTGACTGCAGCAACAAGGATTTCCACAACGAACACTTCTATGACATCCTGGATTTTGCGATAAAGCGGGCTCCGGTTGATGTGGCAAAACGTTCATTTATTTGCCTCTTTAGAGTTGTTCATGGCTCCACGTCGATTTTTCTATCCAAGAGTAATGATTGACTTTTACCAGACCATGACTACCCGAGGTAAGCGCCACCCCACTACTATTCATTTCACCAGTGATGGCCATCAAGGCATCCTTTAAGCAGTTTGTGCCGCGGCCCCTCCTCTTCCCGTATATCCTTCTGCTGAGGTAGATTCTCATATAGATCCCTCACAGGTCCAGTGCCTCATGACCTGCTTTCGGGAGCCCCACATCACAATGTCGGCCAGCCCCACCTCCCTAGCATTAGTGCCTATCCTACTGTGCTGCGGCACTCTTCACCTTAATCTACTACTCCGGCCCCAGCCACAGCTCATCTTCACCACTAGTGGCATCTATCCACATCCTTTGCCGAGATTTTCTTTCCATCATGAAGCCATTTGTCGCAATTTCACCGTTACATCCCGATCCTTTGATCTTTTGCACAAACTGCCATGGTCGGCGGATGGCTGCATCAGTGAAGCTATCCTTATACGCCATCTTTCAGGAGTCAACAACACTTGGGCTTTCCACCTATCCCTCTCTACTCTGCGATAGCATCCATAGGATCATAGCTCCACTACCTCGACTCTAATTATCATTCCCGATGTAATTGTAGTAGTTTCAAGCAGCTCCACCCATTTGCTCATCCTTCGACTCTACTGATCACGGGATGAGGATGAGGTTCCCACCACTCCTGACTACTTAAGGAGGTATCCTATCCTTCTTTAAGTTTCCACTCCATAACACATTGAGTACAATGAAAAATTCGTTTTGGGGGAGAGTTAATGAAGGAAGTGTCGTTTATGTTTTGAGCAAGTCTATTTTGTTTAATTGAATGGCTTGCTAGTTAGTTTTTTTACAGTACAAGTATATGTTTTTAGTTTTCAACACATGCTTTAGTTTTTGTTTATAATTTCTCATTTACATAAATTTTTTTGTAAATGCTCAACTTACTATATGAGAAATTGAAGTCTTGTACCAATGTTATTGATGTTAGAATGGTGTTATGCTTAGTTAAGTTGATGAGCGGCGAAATTCTTCTTGTCTTCAACCTTATTTCTTCCACTTTGAACTAACCACATGCACATTAGGTTTCAATGCAGGCGCGCCTTGCCACCTAATCCTTGCAAAAGTCTGGCCTAGTACCTTTAACCACCTTTAATAGGTCGGGACCCCTGAATAAAAGACCAATGAGTCTTTCAAAAAAAAAAAAAAACAATGTGACACTTGCCTTGAAACCCGAGCACGGTCCAAGGGGTATATGGAAAAAGTCTTTAAAGCTTGGTTCCCTAAACCAACTGGTTGGGAGTCATCGACTTTGTTGCTCGTTACACGGGTGGATAGGTGGAGTCTAACAAATTGTAGGTGTTGGAGTTTCGAGTTTATTATTAAAAGTCCGGGGTAAAACCTAAAGAATTAGTGGTTGAGAAATCCTTATGACTTGATGCCCTAAACCTTAATTGGTTGGGAGTCATCGGTGGACCCTCGTTATGGTGGTATAGATTAGTTCTCGACGTGCACCCACAACACAAAAAGAGTTGTGAAATAAAAGCGAGTCCTGATCTATTGAGGTTAGTTAGTATGATAGGTATAGAAAAGAGCTACGTTGGGGGGAGAGAGCAGTTTAGTAGACTATTATTGAAAACTAATCAAGTTAACACTTAGGTTTTGTGGAAGGTTTCTGGTTGTTTCTCTAGGAGTTTGCACTATTTTGATACTTGGATTTGCATAGCACACACTCTTCCTAAGATAGTCTTTAGGTAGGATTTTGGTGACTCCTATTTAAAGTTGAGCACTATCCCCTCATTTAAAAAAAAAAACCATTTTTTGTGGATATATAGTTCATTTTGCTTTTGATTGCTTTCTTCTTCTTTCATTACTAAGGGACTAGCAATGTGTCGGTTAGGGGAGTGATTACTACCCAAATAGTGTTGTTCCATACTCTTAACACTTAGTTTTGAAGCATACATAATGTCAGTAATTCTAGTTTGCACGTTAAAGGACTTCTTGATACTTAATGAATTTTATAGTAGTTCTTGTAGTTTTCACAAGCTATAAATATTGAAGATAGGGATGCAGCTCGAGCATGAAGAAATCAATTGGAACTTAGAGCCGCATAATCAGAAGGAAGGCAAAAAACACAGAATAATTGCGCTAGGCTTCCAAAATTTCGCAACCCCTACGAAATTTCGCACTCCTACCCCTTTTTTCTTTTAACTTTTTTACCTCATTTTTTTGGTTTCTCCCCATTTTATCCCTATAATAGTTTAGTTCTTTTGTCATTTTGTTAATTTGCATTGTTTTTGGTGGTATATAATGCCCAAACAACACTTTGTAAAAGATCGAACTTTTCATTATTGAAGTTTGGGGGAAGCTTGCGACAGAAGCTCTCGTTTCTTTCATTTTCTAACTAGCCAAACACCCTATGAGGATGGCTTCGAGGAGGATGAGTGGCTAAACCCTCTTACTTGAGGTAAAGGGCACGGAACAAGTTTGTTGATAAAGGTTCATAATATTTTCAACGTAGGTATTCAGCACAGCGCATTTATGTGTTTCCTTAAACTATAGGTTTAAATCCCTTTGAGTCACATTGAATGGCTAGTACTTGAAGTAACTTCAGGAAGTTTCATTCGATTCTTGTTGCTAGATCGATGATGTTAGTTATCATTTATGAGCTTCCTATTAATTAGTCGAGAACATGTTTTCAGCATGCGAGACCATTAATGCTTTCGGTGAATACCATTTGCAAGTAGTTATTTTTAGATTGACTTTTATAGCTAAATGAGGAATCAGTTCGGGAGATGACTATAGGTCATCCTCCCCAACTCGAGGAAAAGACTCGAGAAACCCTCATTTGCCCTAGGAACCTAAGCCTAGTGACCTAACACTTCAAAGATTTCTATTTTACATTTTAACTCATTTTACTTTTAGTTTTCACCACAAAAATCCACTCTTTTATAACAACCCAGAATCCAAATGAATTCACCAGTTTAAACTTCACTGTCGGTCATTTGCATGAAGAACACCCATCTCTGTGGACGATCCTAGAACCACTTTACTATAGTAGCTATGCTATGCCAGTACGAGGTGTTAGGTTATAAATATTGTTTTATTTAAGAACACCCATTGGGTTTGAACGTGAATCAAAGGGTGCCCAAGGTTCATCTTCGTGTCCTTGTTATAGAGGATAGCATCCTCTATAACTTAGCCCACATCAAATGCAATGTCTTGAATGATCGCATAATTCAACAAAGCCCGCTTGCTTGTCACTTCATACAGATTAGTTGTCGGAATGAGACGTGATGTGATGAAGTGATTCCGGGCGCATAGGGATCTTGACGAATGTTTGGCGTTGAGTTACATTTATGCCACTTTTATTGTTAACACCATCCCACCAGCGTTGGTGGCTTGCTTCAGAACGCGGGTGATTGAGGTTTTCTGTAACATCATAGCCTTTAGCTGTTTCGCCTCAGTTATGATTTCATTTAGTATATTCGCCAGAAGACTACTTTGTACCACAACCTTTCAAGTATAGCTGGGTTGTTATGGTCTCACTTTAGCCAACAACGTAGCCAACCGGGTTGCGCCGTTAATATTCACCCTGTGATAGTTTCGGAAAATCATCGATGATGAATCTTTTTCCTTAATCGCGACCTATTCTTTGGAAATGAGGCGGAGCTTCTCCGTTGCCTCATTGACCATTCATGATCTTAATCATGGTGGTTCTCCGCTGTTTGCTTTTCTTTTGAAATAATTTTTGTCTTTTGGAGGATGACATGGATTTACTCTAGGTAGAGTTAGGATTGGGATAGTGATTCTGGGCTTGCAAATCGGCACGAGCTATGACTGGCTCTATTGTGATCCATTAGCGGTGGCAAACCTTCGCGGTTTGTCACAGGAAGCTTATCAAGCTTGATTGGTGTACAACACAAACCTTTGTTCTCCACTGAAACCTAGGCTGACATAGATGCTGCACGTCTATTTTCCACATTAAATCAAAATCAAAGGTCTCAAATTTTAGTGTTTTGTTAAATGCTTGAAGGCCCTCAAAAAACCCTAATAGCCCAATGCCATGGATGGATGAAAGAACCCTAGGGATTTTCGATCAAAGGATGTTCTTAAGCAATCTAGGGCACTAGAAATCATCTTAGAAAGCCTGAAGATCAGTGTGGATGATATCAAGAAAATGAGAAATTGAGGTTTTCAAATGTTGGTATTTAAAAAACAACAGTTGTTTCATAGTTGTGAGCCAGTGGCATTGAGCGACATTAAGTCATGGCGTTCTAGAAGGATGAAATACCAGCATTGGCGTTAAAATTTATTTTTTTCCATTTTCAATCGCATTGGCGAGCGTTCAAGCTCAAGATGGATTTTGGTAAAAAATTCTAAGTCTCTTCAGAAAATTCTATGAATAGCCACACTTGGCTGAGGCCGACTGCAATTCTCATCCTTCGATGCAGCAGCGCCGGGACCTATGAACCTGACGTGAAGGCATGGTCAGTTTATGTTTATGAACTCAGAAAGCTTGGTACTGAAATCCTTAAAAAAAACATTGATTAAAAAACACTTAGACACAGGAAGTAAAAAGAAGGAAACTTCAAAATTCTTGGGGTTTGCCTCCAAGTAGCGCTTTGTTTAATGTCGTTAAAACAGGTAAACTCATCGCATCCGCTGGCGATAAGCAATCCGATGAATCATGTCTTTTGCTCTTTTACTTGGGGCATCACAATAAGAAACGCTCATGTTAGAAGATTCCTTACTGGTAATATCTCTTAGTCTCTACGTTTTACCTTAAAAGTTCCTTTTCGGGATATGATCTCTGCAGCTCCATAGTGGAGACTTAGGTTATTTGGACGACTAACATGATTTCAAAGCCCATATAGGTTCAGTTCTTTCTGAACCATATGCTTATCTAACCTAGCACAGTTATTCCTTATAGTTTTGGCATTCTCGTATGCATTGGTTCTCGATTCGTCTAGATTATTAAGGTTGGAGGTGGGTTATTCGGATGCTTTCATATCATATTGAGGCCTTCTAGTTTGCACAATAGGCATTGTGTTTAAAGCTCTTTGTGGTGACGAAGCCTTTCCAACTAACCTATGAGGAGACATCCACATTGGTGTTTGAAAAGCGGTCCAAGCATACCATGAATGCGTCGTGGTCTTCTTTTGATCCTTCCTCATTTGTTCATTTGTTTTTCAGAATATTTTATCTCTCATTAACAGACTTTGGCTTGCCCGTTGGTCACAGGGTGTTAAGCTAACCACAGTTTATAGCGCATACGTGCCATTAAAACTTCTCAAATTATTGCGGTGGTACCCTAATCATTTACGATGCTGCGGATATTCCCGATCTCCCGAAGATCTTCCTCTGGTGATGCCGCTGCATAATTGATACTGCGGTGGGATTAGCTCTGCGTGGGCAGCGCAATTGATTGCCCAGCGAGGATATATTTATTGTATGAGGAGGAAAGGACCCATGAAATCTATCCCTAACGATCAAATAATTGACCGCCGGGATGCCCTTAATGAACCCCTCGTCTTCTTGATAACCGTCTTTGACACTTGTCACGATAAAAGCGAATGCATGGGAATCGCCCGAACCGTACAAATAATAAATTCTGGCCTGACTGCCGCTTAATTGTTTTGTTTCTCGAAATTATTACCATCAGAATGTGAATGAGGTGATCACCCATTTCCTCCTCTTGCCACGCTACAATTATCCCAGTCAACTGTGTTGTAAATGGTTCTTCTAATAGCCATGTTTTAGATCTGTGAATAACTTATTCTTTTGTTGATAAGTGAACTCAGGGGAGGTTACCTTCACTACTAGGTAATTTACATAGTCTGCAAATCATGGTACCAAGCTCGAATAAAAAATGGCTAACAGTTGCTCATCAGGAAGATTTAACAACTAGTCTTTGCTTCATTATTTGGTATAAACCTGGACCAGTAATTTGCCACTAAGTTTTCTGTTCTTTTCTTGTGCGATTTACATCAGCTCTTGTAGTTAGGCTTACCCACCTTATTAACCTCGACAGCCTTGCCACAGTCAAAGGTACTTTATGGTGGAATGGTCAGTATGGACAATCATTTGTTAATCAGTATGTGGAACTTATCAAACGCAATCTATAGCTATAATTCTTTTTCTGTGATTTATTGTAGTTAAGTTGTGCTTCATTCAAAGTTTTGCTTATAGTGGTCTTATAAAAAACTATGTCCTTTCTGCTCAACCTACTCCCGACATAGATCTGCGCTTCATGCTTTCAGTTCAAAGAGGGCAACTCTGGTGGTGACTCACTATAGATTACTTTTAAGTGCAGGCTGGTTGGATTGCTCATCAAATTTGAAAGGCATCCCTTGCACAAGGAGCTTTGAAAGAGGCTTAGCTAATTTGGAAAAGTCCTTGATGAACCTCCTATAGAACCGACATTTCCACGAAGGCGTGTGTGCCTTCAACTAAAAAGAGGGGGAGTGAGCTTCTCGTGATTATATTTTGTTTGTCACATCTCATTATGTGGAAGTTCTGCAAGGACAATACCTTCTCGATGCCATAAAATATGGCACTTTCCCAGTGAAAACCAAGTTGGTCATATCGCACCAGGACCAAATCTTTGCTCTTAGGTTCTCGAACAAATTCATCGATGATCCTGCTATTGAGAAGTCATGCATGAAGACCTCAATTTTCCTCTCCACCATATCCGAGAATATGGCCATCATACTTTGCAGCTAAAAAAGTAGGGCATTACATAGTAAAGGCATCAGATGCAAATGTTAGTAGGGACATGTAAAGATTGATATCAGTTATTAGGTGCGTTAAATATCTGATTTAACCAGTATCCATCTGAGGCGATTAATAATCATGTCCATTCAAATGTCCAACATCTTATCCAAGAAGGAAGGGAAGTGGTTTTATAGGTGTTTATTGTTTGGCTTTGTAGTAAATGAAAATCGCCGATGATCCGCCCATTTCTTAAAAGAATAAAAAACGTTTCTTTGGGTTCTCCGCGACGATCGTTTCACGCTGTTTGAGACTACTGCCACTGGGACACCCGTAGGGTGTGGGAAGCCGGAGTGGGTGCACTAACGTCAGCCGCTTCTGCGTCTTTTCGACTTTATTGTCGTGGTTGATCGCATAAATGCTTCAGCGACGCACAGCGTCTTCTAACGAGATGCGATTGCATGTTGCGCGGTCAATTCGCCGTCGACTGATGACCATCAATAGCGACTTTGTGATCATAATACCCTCAATGAAAACTTATCGTGCGGAAGCTGGTTGATCTTGAGATGATGATTAACTTAGCGTGAAGAGTTCCCTAAATACCATCTCGCGAATGTTGGGTAGTTGTTCATGATTGGTATGGTGCCTTCGATAGATGGTCTTGATTTTGTTAACGCTGCCAGAGCTCATAGTATTCCTCAGGTTCTCTTTGAGAATTCTTCCACTTGCTTTCACACTTTTTCTTCATCATCTAGTTCTAATGAATCATCTGCGAGAGCTAGTCTCGAGGATCATCGATGTATCCTCATGGTTGAATTTTTCTGGCCTCAGTGTTATTCAGTATGGCAAAGTCACTCTCTAATGGGTGTCATATGACTGAAACTTTGCCGATAACTATCATCATATCCAGACATGCTCTCCTTTCTTCTCAGAAGAAATTCTATTTCTTGGTGTTTCAAAATGACCTCTGGTTGAGTGTCTACCCTATCTTCCTCCATGTAAAAACCAATGATCTGGGAAAGTGGGACTTTTCAGCCTTGCTCATTACATCTTCGATAATTACCCTCTAATGCCCGGTGATCGATCGCTAGTTGAAGGGTGATTGATGTTGATTTAACTCCACGGTACTAATATACGAAGTGGTAAAAGCATCAGTTCAATGTTCTTCCAAAGATCACGCCTTCTCTCTGGCGCATTACCTATGGTGCATGGAATGGTGAAGCTCCCAGGATCTTTCAATTTATGGGGTAACTTCCTCTGTAGTATGGCATTGCATTCCTTTGTTAGGGAAATGGTCTCCTGAATCACTCCAGCTTTTGGTTTCTCTTTGATCATCTCCTTCATAAACTTAACATAACTTGAATTTATATTATTCAGCGAAGAGGATCATTAGTCTGCGATTTCTTAAACCTCATAAAGTTTTGTGATTGTATTGACTTACTCTTCTCAATCTCTAAGGTATGGGATGAGTGGTGACCGGATCGCCAATCTGGCTTGTTCACTTTCTCTAACTCTATTTGTTTCCCAGAGGAATTATTTGGTTGGGGCTTATCCCAATCTTTTTGTGCTATATCAATCTCTACTTCGGACTGATCTTACTGTTTTGGTTCTTTGATAGTAACTAGTAGAAGTCTTAGTGCAGCTACTTCGTTTCCACTTCTCAGAGTTATCACTTTGCAATGTTCTTTCCCTCTGTTGAGGTTACCTCTGGAGGTTGTGATAATGAACCGAGGCCTTTCGAGTTAACATTGTGACCATCCTTACTGTTGTACTTCTAGGTTTCTTAGTTCTTGACTCTTAGTTCTTGATTGGATTGATTAGTTTTGTTGATTGACTGTGTCTCTATTCATCATAGTCAAGTGTCTATAACCAGACTAGATTCTTAAATCATGCCTCATGTTTACTGCGTTCGATGCTAGTTCATCGGGTTTGTTATTCGATGAGTGCCGCCGTTTGGCGATGCGCTGCCTCATTGTGCGTCGGCGTTGATGCGTGCCGTTGTTCGTTGATCGCGAACTGAATGCCGTGACTAGGATGCGGGCGTTGTGCGGTGATGACGCTCGGTGGCATAATGCGCTTACCAGATCTTGTTCATTTGCGAGCTGAACGTTATCGCATTCATGAATCGATCTGTGATGCGAAATACCTCCGGGCGTGCGTGTGGGTGGACGTCGCCGTCGATTCGTCGTGATGGTGAATATTCGCCGAAAATTCGCGCGTCAACGTTCGCTCACCGCCGGTTCCGTCGTCGCGGGTGATGGCGTCGATTTTCGATAATCACCGGCTGATGATCGGGACGCGGGTCGCGCGCCATGCCGGTCGAAATGGTTGGTTTGACGGTGCCTGACTCTCTGCCGTACGATTATGTTTTACGTTGTTGTGCCAGGAAGCGTCGGTAGATCGTGGATCGCCCGCCCGATGGCCGCGAACCTAAGCCTTGGAGTAGTTGTAGTGTCACAACCTTGGTTCAAAATCATTGGCGATCAAAGTGCGTGTATTCACCTGATTATATATTATAAATTGGTAGTATTAAATTCCTCGACCAGCATATTTGAGTCATCGAGTTGAACACTAGCGGTGCAGTTGTTTTCTCTATTCTTCAGCAATTCATTCCTCCCTCAGTTGGGTTCTTGTGATTCGCATGTTGCAAGATAAGCGGTTATGCTTCTAACACCCTTCTCTCTCATGAAGTATCTTTAATTGTTAGTTAGTTTTGAGGATCAAAATTTTAATTCGCACCATGTTTGGCCATCTAGTGGCTAAACTCCTAAACACCTAAAGTCCACACAGTAGATTCTTTATTTAGATAAAATAGATGAATAAAGTAGGTAATATAAAAAAATAATAATAAAAATAAAGAATTGTGTAGTAATATCAAAATGCTTGTATCATTATTGGCACTTAATAAGAACTCACAATGTGGCGTTAAAAACAGCGGGCCACACTGCTACTATATAATCTACCTATTTGTTTGAGATTGCTGGCGTCGAAGTTGCGTTAGTGATAAATCAAGGTCTTCCATAAGGAGTTTAGGGTGTCGACTCTTTGAACCAATTTACACAATATTCTTTTGATCTCGATCCTGCTCCAATGGCGTGAATTCTGTGTTACTAAAGCAATGAAAATTATATTAAGTGTTAATATCTAAGTTTCTTTGCCCGATCACGGTTGATGAATGTACGAGAAAACTATCACTCAATGCATCGCACATTCACCCGATGGCGAGTTGATAATTTGTATGCATCAATCTCTCTCGGTATTGAGCACATCCTAATAACGGGTTGTAATGTCTGCACTTTCAAACTCTAGACTATTGGATGGCCACTTCATGAGCGCTTGTTCTTACGCTATAAAATCATACGGTATCTATGCGGTTGATTTATGATCTCTTATTTGTGTACACATTTCGGGTTTATCATCTCTAAGTCTCAAAACTCCCTTTACAGCGTACAGTATTGATCAAGTCACGAAACATGATTCATGTGGAGATAAAAATTAATAGTACAAAAATAAAACTAAATATATAAATTCTTCAAATCCATCAATCGAGGATTCTGCGATTCACGTCAAAATCACAAGCATAGGTTAGTTCATAATGATCAAATAATACATCATGTTTGTGGATCATAGATTAAGAATAAGAAAATTAGGAAGAGTGATCATTAAAGTAATGTTATGATTCGTGTGTGGCCTTCTCTCCTCTTCAAATTCATTATTAATTATCTCTTTCCTTTGTAGTTTTGCTTTTATTAAAGATTGGCAGACAACTCTAGTGTTGTAGGCATTGGATGATGGTCGGTCCGAACGCCGTTTGGGTAGGATTACGCATTCGCCGCCATGGTCGCCGATTGAAGACGTGGACGAACCGAAATCAACCAGATATGGAAACCGATACACCTATTTAAATTGTTCGACCGACGTGACACGCACAAAGGCATGATTTGTAATGAGTGTTTGGACCTCATCAGTTGAGCTTCCACCTTCATGGATTAAATGTTCGACGCTGTGGACCGGGTTGGACTTTGTCTCCATCCGCATCTTTGCTTTGGAGTTCGCGTTGGTTGATTCATATGCAAATGGGCATTCGGACGCCGCTCTACAGCCCATCTTGAATAAAAGCGTTCGGAAAGCCGCCTTTGTGTTTCTGCGTTCCCGACTGAACATTGGGTGCGCGCCGCCAGTTCAAGCCACTGAGTTTCATCTTGTTTCAGAATCATATTTCGCCATGTGGTGCTAACAACGCCTACTTTGGTCATAGCGACTGCTTTAGTTCCGTCGCTTTGCACCTACTAGCTCATTGGTTCATTGCAAGTCTATGTCGATCATTCTTCAGGTTCTCATTAGCATACCCATTTGCCTTCAAGCTTATTCCTTATTGGTTTCTACCCATTTTATTGGCGTTCGCGATTTGCGTATGCATGTGGTGTTGATGCTGTCTGATTGTGTTATTCTAACACCCGCCGGTGACCAACCGCCCTTGAACAATGCGAGTTTCCGCTTTAAGAGGACCTTCTTGGAGGGTGCGGATATGTATGCGTTTTGGCCTTCCGATTGTCTTGTCCTTTATTGTTGTTTTGAAAGTTTTCCACTTTATTTGCCAGGTTTTAGAGTGAGCTGGTGTTTCTCTTTAACTTTTTGAGTCTCAACACTTCGATAGAGTTCATTTCACTTCACTCACTATTCACACCTTTGTTTCACTTTATTGTTCGTGTTCATTTTACTCATGAACTTTATCGAAGATGGGCATATTTGTAGACTCTAAATTAGTGTTTCTTTTATTTACTTTATTTTAATTGTATGATAATTGTTGCAAACTTTTGACCTATTTATAGAACGACACATGACAGTATTTGGGGGACTTGTTTTTAGGGTTAGGGTGTGTTTTATAAGGAGAGGGTATAAAAGAAAAATAAAAAGAAGAACAGTGAGAGAGACTAGGGTTTTAGGGAGAGAGGCTAGGGTTTTAAGGAGAAGAAGCCGTCATATCAGCTTTTTGGGAGGAGAACCAGGTGGGGAACACTCTTCAGGAGAGGAGCCGTCTGGTTCTTAGGGGAAAGAAAGAAAAATTTTTGGAAGTTAAACGCAAGGGCGTCGAACTTTTTTTTTAAGGTAGGAGCCACGTCATTTTATCAGCTGGGAAGGCAAAGGTTTCTGAGAAAAAAAGCTAGTAGGTGTGTGGAGGATCTTGTTTTGTGATCGAAACCTAATTGAAAGAAAATACCTATACTATTAATAACTGACTTTATATTCATTTGCTGGTAGAAATAGATTTTAAATTAATGGTTTTAAACCTCTTACCGATACTAGTAGCTTCATAGTTCCCTAATATGGTTGTTGCCCTTCTATCATCCAGGATTAATAGCTTGCACTCGTTTAGATGATTGATGGTTGTTTCACATTAAAGTACGTTTATTTATTATATATAATTTTGGTTCTCAATGTTACTTTTACCAAAGCATTAATGATTGTATGCAGTGTGGTGTGAGTCGATTGGAGTCTGCGATATATAAGTCAGGTCACACCAGCCCATTTCTCATTCTCTCCCAGCCCCATCCTTCTCTTTTGTATTTGAGTGCCTGGAGCCATTGCACCCTTTCATCCATTCTTCTTGGCACCCACTTTACTCTATCATAACACTTCATATTGTATTATTTATATTATATTATATTATCTACAATCATTACATATTTATTTCTTTTGGGAAATTATGCAAAGGTTAGACGAGACTTATATTTAATAAAGAGTCTATCAAACCACCTAAATTACACATAATGACATATATTTTGATAGGACAAAAATGCCATCTCCCTTCCCCAACTGTGTATTTTTCTTTTTTTCTTTTGTTCATACCCTGTGGCCCACCTCTTAAAATGGCCCTTCTTCTTCTTCTTTTCTTTTCTTAGGTTTTTCCTTTGCCAAATTATATTTATGATTTTCAGTGTTCATAACATAATATCTTATTTTAAGATTAACAAATTTAGTGTAAATTTTATTTTGAATATATATATATATATATATATATATTATTATTAATGTATTATTATTATTATTATTATCTTTATTAGTTTTTTGTTTTCATATTTTCTTTATTTTTATGAATATACTTTCTAAATAAAATTATCTCATTTTTAATTAAATGTATAAGATAATGTCTTATTTTACTTATTTTGAGAAAATCTACTTAACTAAAGTTTATTACTAAATTGTTTGTTGTTCCTTTTTATTTTTCTTCATTGGATTTTTGTTTTGTGTAATAAATATATTAAAGAAAAAATTGAGTTTTAATATTTACAAAAGCATTCCCTATAGAAATAAATAATTTAATAAATATACAAATAAATACTAATGTTTTCTATATAATATTTAAATATTTATAATTTCTTATGTTATATCTATTTTTTATACTTTATATTTTAAATTTTTGTAAACCTAAAATAAATAAAAAATATCCACAAGTTAAACTATTTTTTAAATAAAAATAAAAAAGTAATACAAAAATATTAACTATTTAACAAAAAATAATAATTATCAATTTAGTAGTTAATTTTAGAAATATAATGCAAAAGTGTTAACCCATAATTTTAAATTTTAAAATATGAATTAAAAATGATAATATAATATTTATCATTTAGCATGCTAATCAAGCTTGAGTATATTAACATATATACTCAAAATGCCTAAACTCCAAAAAAATTATCATGTAATAATGTCCTATGTTGTTGTATTAGCATATGACCTACATAAGAGATTTTGGATAAAAAACATTCAAATTCTATGAGAAATGCAAGTTTATACACCCCATGTACAGTTATTATATTTATCTTGTAGAGTTAGTGTAATCACCTTGTACATTATAATTAACTTCTATTTTTCCTTGTTAAAGAGTAATATATGTATATCTCCATGATATTGGTGAAATAAATTAGAAAAAAATGAAATCAACCATATTTTTTAATTATGGAAGTTTATGGTATAAACATATACTAGGTTATTTATTATGTATGAGCTAAGTATGACATCAATCAATACATATAAAGAATGTCCTAGGTTGATGTATTAGCATACGACCTAGGAAAGAGATTTTTGATTTAAAAATATTCAAATCTTATGAGAAATACAAGCTTATACACCCCTTGTACATTTAGTATAATTGTCTTATACATTTAGTGTAAGCATCTTGTACAGTATAATAAACCTTTATCTTTCCTTATTAAAGAATAATATATTCATATGTCCATTGTATTGAGGAAGGAAATAATAAAAAAATGACATCAACTATATTTTTCATATTTGTTTAAAGTTTGGAAGTTTATGGTTATTCATCACGTGTGAGCTAAATATGACATCTACCAATGCATATAAAGAATATCCTAGGTTGATGTATGAGCATACAACATAGGAAAGAGATTTCGGATAAAAAAAATATTTAAATCCTATGAGAAATGCAAGCTTGTACACCCCTTAGCAATGATGTTAGTACATTTGTTGATACGCTTAATGCTACGCCTTGTACCTCACTCATAACAAACGCCATTTTCTCTATATGTATGTGTTCCATTGTTTTTTTTTTTTTTAATGCAAATAAGGAAAATAAACAAATATATATATATATATATATATATATATATATATATATATTATGATTTTATCTTTATGTTTTATACTTTGAATTTTTATAAGCCTAAATTTTTTAAAAGAGATTATGTTAGTAACTATAAGTAACAATATTTTTATTACTTATTCAAATTTCTGACACAACTACCAAAGACTCGTTAGTCTTTGGAAACGGCGCAAAAAACTTGTTAATGACCAAATTTAGCTTTGAAGACCAAATTATTGACACAGCTACCAAAGACTTATTCAATAACAACATCAATGCTGAGAAATCTTGTTTTGCATTGATCAGACTAGTTTTCTCAAGAGCCTGTTTATGATAATATATTTAAAATTCAATCTGGGCTTAAATCATTGCAAGTGCAATGTGATCATACAAGTAATAGTGGATTATAAGTCCAAATATCATTCCCACAGTATCGACGAGAAAATTCAAAGACAATCACTTTAATACTTCAAGATCATAACTATTTGAACTCCTAACTTCATGGATGGATTAACTAACATAATTTGAATGAAAGAATCTTTATCTAATGTTCTGTAATAAAAAATAAAGAAAAAATAAAAATAAAATAAAATAAAAACTAAAATGATTGTGAGAGGGGCACACTAATTTAAATAACACTGAACAGACGAGAGTGTTATGACTATTACTTTGCATCAAAGTTCTAAAACAAATTCAAATTTAATGTTTCAATCATGGACTTGTCCAAGAGCATGATAGTATAGCCTTGGAATACCTCTTGACACTATACATTTCACTATTTAGAACACCATATTCCTAAACCAGGTCAATTGGTATAAATAACTACTTTTAGGATTTGATCCTCCTTCTAAGATCTGGTTGTTTTTCCTAAACTAGTACTTCACAACCATTTCTTAGGACTAAAGTTTTCTTTTCCCCATAGATAGGATAACATAAGCCTCCTTCAATTTAATTAACATCTCAATCTCCAGTTTGGTATGAATAATCACTCTCATCTCATAAGAGCACAAACATTATCTCAAACTGAGATGAAACCTCTAATTATTAAACTGATAAATCATCAAATGGTTCTTATTCCTCGAGAACACGCTTCTGCTGTCACCTAGAAGGGAACCTTGAAGTCAGAGGTTAGAACATCACCAGTGATCCATCAAAGTGATATTTAGAGTATATTAGTTCTACAATATCAATCTAGCATACCCTCAAGGATACTGCTATATGCTCTAAGGTAGTCCATCTCTATGTCACTCAGAGGGATCTTGGAAATCAAAACATAGATACAACTCTTTTCTGGGTATAGTCTACTGATACTTAAAACAGTTCACTGTTGGAAAAACATTAATTAAATCAATCCAATATTCAAACCCATAACATTCATTTAAAATACTACAAAATGATAACCAAACATCCATTCCTTCCCAGAGAGAGCTTAGCCTTCCATAACTAGACCACAAATTACAATGACTAGTTGATCAAACAAAATCTTTGAAACTGTAATCAAAACCACAAATATTTCAAAATGTGATATTCACCCACTCCATGCATTAAGTTTCACATTGCAATGATCCTGCTCAATATTATAGCTCTGATTAACTTTCTAATCAAGATAAACAAACAGAAAAGAAAAGTGAAAAAGAAAATGTACAGGCAAACTAGTTCCCTCACTCTTCTCAAGATATTATGCTCTCATCCTTTCTTTCACTGCCTGTCTCCTTTCATTTATACCAGCAACAAGCAAATGTACCAGGTGATTTGATGGTTTCAAAAAGCTTCAGTTTTGAGAATTCATTATCGCGACAAAAGAAATAATATCACGGCATTGTAGAATATGTCTTTGTCTTCAAGCTCTATCATGTCCTTGTCACAAAAATGGTTGTTGTGTCTTCAGTTTTAGCCTTTGATAACTATTTGTCGCAACAAAGTTCATGAATGTTGCGACATATGTGCAGCTTCTATGTCTTCATCTTTTGTTTTAGATTTGTCGCAACATTTATGACTGACATTTCTTTTGAGTGATTGTCACGACAAAATTTTTATTGTCGCGACAAAGTTCTTTGCATTTTCCTTAAATTACATTGTGACAAACTTTGGAAATGTCGGTAAAAGTTCAACTGACTCCATCTCATAATTTTCCTGACAAAGTTTCAAATGTCGCGACATTCTTTCCTTGCCATTTACTACTGATCTAGGAGGTTTCACAAGAACATAAAAATAATTAATGCGGACACTTTTGAACTCGCCGCTTTTTGTTGTGAAACTGCTCTATGTTGTGACATAAGTCCAAGTAGTTTCTTCAAGAACTTGCTCACTCCTTTTGTTGCGACAAATTTTCATCATATGAACAATACTACCATTTGTTTCAGCTTCTTGTCACGACAAACTTTCTAGATGTCGGGACATACTTCATCTACTCTCTTCAGATAATGTGTCACGATAAACATTGGAATGTTTGTGACATTCTTTAAGTTGTCTTCTACCTTGACTATGTCACGACAAAGCTATGAAATGTCGCGACAAAGTTTCTTCTGCCTAAGGTTTTCTTTTAATGTTTGTCGCGACAGGGTTCTGATTGTTGTGACATTTCTTTTGTTGCATGCCCTGATTTTTGTCACCACATTTAGCAATTTCCTGCCTTTGCCATTTTTGCTGATTTTCTTACTGATTTTTGCTTCTTTTTTCTAGATTCTTGCAAAACACAATTATGGGTGAAGGTTCCATATTTTTGCAATAAATTGAAATTTTAAGCTTCAAATATACATGAAAAAATAGCTTAAAAGTAGATGAGTTTTACACTTATCAAACTCCCCTAAACTTAAAGTTTTGTTTGTATTTAAACAAGTGCAATTGATTTTTAAGGACATTTTTCTTTTTGATCATCTTTTCAGTCATATCAGCAATTTTGCCTTAGTCAAATGTCTGTTGTGATATCAATTCCATCTAGGCTTCAATTCAAGAATTCCAAAGATTTTCAATTTAGATTATTTAAATAAATTATACCCATAAATGTAAAAGCTACGCTTCACCTTTGACGTGAGAGTATGTTGGTCTTCCTTTATAACTTATTTAAAAGAGTAGCCTTATGAGATTCACTGTCTAAGAATGGAAGTCTCATAAGAATGACTATCCCATGCTCATTCGTCACATTACCTCCACTAATTTAGCAATTCACCACCCTCATGATCAAATAAATAGGTCTTTTAGGCTTGTAATGTGTATGGTCAAATAGGCGCTGACTAGACATTTTAGGCTTAAGTTCACCCAAAGTGCTCATGCAATTCAGTATTTTGCCTTCAAATTGCTCATCCTCTCTTTTCTACTCAGAACAGTCTTTTAAAAACTCCCCCAAACTTCTTTGGGTGCATCTTTTTGCATATTTTCCATTGTGGCTTTTTCATTTTCCTCTTGTATTTTCAATTCAGTTGCTTCAGGTCATAAGCTCTTTTCTTTTCATGTGTTTCAAGGTTTTGGGAATAGTGCAATGTTTTGCCTTCTTAAGCTTTCTACCACCCTTAGCAAGTTTTGGGTTAGTAACTTCTATACCAGTTGGCATTAGGGTACTAGGTGTAGAACACCCCTAAGAACTTAATGGCTCAAGAGGAAGGCTATACAAGGTAAAACTCATTCCCTTGAAACCTGTTATAATTTTTTAGCTTCAATTCTTCAGGCACCTTCTTTAGTACATATTTTCCACCACCTCCCTTTCGCATCCTCATTTCTCATCATTCTTCTCATTCCAAAATTGCACTCCCCCAAACTTGTCCTCTTGACACTTTTTATGCACTCATCTAGCAATTTGGGAAAACAAGGGGTTCTTTATTGAAGGATTATATTTTAAGGAAGGGTTAAGGGTCTTTTATGTGGCTTTAATGATGAACTCGGCATTAGGCTCAAACAAGTTACTAAGGTGTATGCATATATGCATATCAAAGGGTAGGCTGTGAAAGACATAAACTTTCCAAGGATGGCCTAAATTATTTCTTGTTTGTTGTGATGCCTAGGATTTCATCTTGAATAATAATACAACAAGTTCTAGGACCCTTTTGAGACTAAAATTCTAGTAAATTCAATAAGGTGTTTCTAACCCAAGCACAATTAACTTTTCAAGGTATTGATGACCAATGTGCATGTATTTAGTCATCAATTGAACTATACTATTCAAGACAACTAGAATTATCAGTTTAATTAGCATTGTCATTCATTTCAATCTTCAAGATTCTAAAGGTTTAGCCTATTTGTCTTTGACATCACAACTTTTTAATTATGTTCAACTTATTCTGCCTAATTTCATCTACACTTTGTCTTGTTTTGTTTCTAAACATGTTACTGTGCTATTGTTCAACTCAGAAGCTCATTTTGATTCAACAATCCAACATAGAACAAGCAACTCAATAATCATCATCCCAATTCAACCAAACAAGCAAACTTACAGCCTTCAATCAATCAAAAATTGTTCAAATATGCAATAATATTCAACACAAAACACAATTTACACAATTCAATCAAGGAGATTTTATTAAACTTGTGAGAAAAATCACAGAGATTTCAGATAAGACATTGGCATACAAAGGAGATTCACTTTTTCTTGGGATCTTGTGGAGACTTTGAAGGTTCCCCTGGAGGTTTGGTTCTATGTATCATTCTTATTCCTTTTGTTTGGACTAGAATATTAATGAATTGTCTTGGAGGTACTAAGGGTACTTCTACATGTTCATCAGGGTTAGTAAAGGGTATGTTAGGGTTTTGGACATCTTTGGGCACTAGGGAATAGGGTACATAGTCAGATATATGAATATTTGGCAATGGTATTTTCTTCTTCCCTGATACTGTCTTCATGGCCCAATCCAGGATTTCTGCATTACCCTTTGTCAGCTCACGTTGCCTTTTGCCTATTGATTCCAGAGTTTCCTTATTATTGATCTGTTCTAGAGTCATTGGCCTCATACTTTCCTTATAGTGATGCAACCCATTTAACCACCCTTGATCCCTATAACTAAATTAATT
This sequence comes from Tetrastigma voinierianum, assembly GCA_016808115.1. Classification (NCBI taxonomy): domain Eukaryota; kingdom Viridiplantae; phylum Streptophyta; class Magnoliopsida; order Vitales; family Vitaceae; genus Tetrastigma; species Tetrastigma voinierianum. The sequence continues at coordinate 295,557 of JAEQBH010000838.1, read as the reverse complement.
TTGGATTGCATGATCCCTTATTTCCAAAATTCTTGACAATCTGTCATCCCTTTCTTTCAATTCAACTCTCCACATTTCATCTCTCTCCTCTAACTCTTTATTCCACTCTAGGTCTCTTTGTCTTATTAGTCCCTTATTCTTAGCTCAGCATCAAAATACTCATCCCTCAATTACAATTGTATTCTCAGTTGGTTGTCTTTTTATTTCATACTCTGCTCCATTATTCTCAACATTTCTATCAATTATGTATTGCTACCCTACTGTCTTTATCTTTGTGCTTGCTTATTATGGTAACCTTCAGTTGGTTGCTCATGCATCCATTCAAAACTGGGACTGCTCTGCATCTCTTCTCTTCTTCATACATTGCTTACTAAGAGAACTCGCTCAATATTCTCTACTTCTCTTATTTCTTCTTCAATTACTTGCACTTTTTTCCTTGCCTTTGTTAGCTGGAGGCTTGGTTATTCCAGTGAGTGTGAGTGGGCTAGTCTTTGAGCATCTATCTTCTTCTTCCCAATTGCCTTCCACCTTTCCCAGTATGCACAACCTAGTTATGGTTGCAAGGTGTGGGATAAGACCTTTGTATTTGTTTTTGTAGTAGTTGAGGATAGATCTCTCCATGATCTTGCCCACATTCATCTTATACCCCTTCATATTAGCGTACAATAATATTGCTTCCTCCTTCTGCACTGTACTCAAGTGCTTGGACGGCCTTAGGACTAAGTTAAGGAAGTAAAACCAAACACTGGCTTCCTCAATTAGTGACCCTCTAAAGATAGAGTCATAGGGGTTCTTCTTGGTGGAATTCCACTCCCCCTTTCCCAACAATGAGCAGTTTCACTATCTTTTAGTGGTCTGGGTCTTTTTACAGCTTTTTGAATTTAGACCCATCCTTCAGCTCACTTAGGTTGAATACTCTATTTATTTATTTCCTGTCAAAGGAAATCCATTTCCCCTTGACATAGCAGGTCTTTTCTCTTCTCCCCACTAAATTTGCAAAGAACTCTCTCACTACTACTGCAAACCCAACTGGTTTGTGCTCGCATAGTAGACTCCATCCTTTATGCTCAATCACCTCCTTGAATGGTGATATGAGTTAATTGAAGCCTCTTTCGCTAATGAAATCCTTATTCATCAATGTCTTTTCCATGATAACAAATGCTCTGTTAGATATAAACTCGTCAGCTTCATCCACTTTCTCTTGCTCTGTTTCTTGTTTCTCTTCATTCCTCTTCATTTTTCTCCCATGTTCAACTTGTAGCACCCATTTCCGGTCCAACCCGATTAGTGGATCCGAACATGTTCCGGGATACTCGTTTAATTCTTTTTTTTTTTTTACTTTTCATTTGGTTGTTTTCTTTTTGTAAAAGTGTCACAACCCGAATCCCCGGCCCGACCCGAAAGGTGGATCCAAACCGGAGCTCGGTTTACTTCGACCGTTTTCATTTATCTTATCAAAACATTTATTTATGTCATTAGATTTTAGAGTTTTCAATTACGCGGAATCATTTTCAAATGGTAGGCCCATAAACATTTACTCTTATACAATTCGTTTACAAAATGGCATATCTTGCCTTTACAAAATGATATGCAAAACCATAGTTCAGAGTTTAACTCTTTTGTTCGCAAAATATCACATGTTCAAAAGAAATGATATGCACATGACGGGGTAATTTGTACGCCGCAACTTTCTCTATGACTCTGCGCTTCTTGATTTGCCTTCTTTCCTATTTACTCGAAACCTGCGCATAGATAAAAACTATACGCTAAGCATTTTCTGCTTAGTGATTCTAAGGCGTTTCCTATTCCAATTTACACATGACATGCATTTATCATAAAACCATGCCTTTATATCAAATTATACCTATGTTTGATTCCATTTTCACATGTTTCACTTCCATAAATCATCATTGATCATATCACATGCATTTTCACATGCAACAAATCGCTCGACAATCTAATTCATGATTTAAACATACACTCTTAAAGATGTGTTTAGTTTACAAACTCATTTACACCCATCAATTTATTACATTTTGGCTCGGCGTTAACTACATTCATGACGATTCGGGCCTGGTAATTCTACCCTTGACATATTCGGTAATGTGCTTACACATTTCACAATTTGACCTCCCCATCATGCCTGATGTCGATTGGTGCACCCCACGCGCAGATTTAAATGTCATACGCCATCAGCCACTGATGCCGGATTGCATCCCGCCAAGTGGGACATTTCCTTCAATGTCATACACCATCATGATCTTATGCCGACATGCATCCCGCCAAGTGGAAACATTAGAACAATTTGCTGCCTTCATGACAGATTCGCTTGGTGAATCCCGCCATGTCAGTCGCCCATATCGATTCAATTCAGATGTCAAGAATTGACTAATTGCTTGCAACTCAATTAATCACTGCAGATGCAATTAAATTGTCAACATTTCAACATCACATTTTCAAATCCTTATGTACTTTCGTAATATCATTTCAAATATATACTCATTCGTTATAATCATTTTAGATTTATTTGGTATACTACCAAAACACTTGAAATAAGAATAGAGGGTTAGTGAACAAACCAAAGCTGTCAGCTCTCGTTTCCTTCCCTTCGATCTCAGTCCTAGGTTAGGTGATCCTCACCCGTCCTTAGTCAATAACAATTATGCCACTCTTAGTGGATAAACAATTATTATACATTTTAGTGAAACGATGATTAATCTGCTAACTGCTGGTTAAGACACTAAGTCTGCCTAAAGACGAACTCGCCGAGGCAGCTAAAGCTCACGAGTAGCTAAGTACGATACGCTTTTCATTTAGTTTTTCCTATTCAACCCCCATTAATCATTATTAGGGTCCTTAAACTATCAAAGGTACTCTGACACACTAGACTTGGGAACAAAATCCAAAATTTGTTCCTCTCAGGAATGCTGTCTATGCCGCGAACAGCCCTTACCATACGTGTAACAAAGCTACGCCATAAAGATGCACCAAGCAGCTATTTTGGCACCTCTACCATTGCGTGTGGGCCCCCAGCTCGCAACGAGGAACCAAAAATGCCAGATTTTCCATGTTTCTACTTTTTGCGATTTTCTCCAAAAATATTCAAAATCTCAAAACAAATCATGGGAATCACTCCCAATAACATTCTAATACCTTCCTAAACCAACCATGAGCAAAACCCATGGATGAATTAGGGGTTTTTCTAAGCCAAACATCATTTAAAGAAATTCAGTGGTTTGGTTCTACCTCAAACTTGCACTTGAAGCCTTAGCCTTTTTCCTTCTTCCTTCTTGCAAGATCTTGAATAAACATGGAGAGATTTACACAAATCTCCAACTATTTCCAAAACCCTAGCTTTTTCTCCTCTCCCTCTTCTCAAATACGATTTGTGCTCAAAATGAGCATTCTAAGACCACTTTTGGTCTTAAATCCCATTTTAAGTGTAAGGCCATGCTCAGCTACACACAAATTTACTTCTCATTTTTCATACTTAAAGCTTACTAGTCTCCTTATTTGCACACTGCTTATATCATTTATTTCACATTAGCATTTAAGCTTATCATTTGACCCCTTAGGTCCTCATTTCAAATTTTCGATTTTGCCCTTTTTCACTTGGGTTTATTTCCGAGTTCAATCAATTTCTCATTTTAGCATATAATATTTAATCATATGCTCACGTATTCATTTTTCACAATTAATCAGTTTTCCCGGTGAAACCCAAGTATGGCTCAATTCATACCTGGAATATTTAATAAAATTATTATAAAATTCCTGTGGTATTGGGCATACCAACCGGAAGCTGCCTCTGCTTCTTATTTCGGGTTGTTCCTTGAAAGCATTACAAACAAGCTCCCGTCTTGTTTCTTCTTCACTTCCACCATACTCCTCCATGATTTCATTCAGATTGGGAATCAAACTCTATTGCTCAGACATTATAGGTAGCTGGATTTTTGTTTTAGGGTGTTGAAAAGGATGAGGAAGGGCTCTAGGGCTCCAAAGGTTTGAGAGAAAATGATATTTCATATTCAAAACATTTTAAGTTCCAATTTATAGGCCAAGAATATGTTGATGGTTTGTCGCGACAACAAATGTCTATGTCGTGACAAAACAATAACTTTGAAGTCCAAAACTTATGTCGCAACATAAGAATTTTGTGTCGTGACACAAGATTGTGAGTCACATAACTAAATTGCGAGACAAAATTTTCTATGTCATGACAAATAAATGACTCTTATAGCAAAAAAAATGTCACGACAATGGATTTTCAAGCGACAAATGTCGTGACAATAAATTGTTGCGACGGTGAATTAAAATGTCTCGACAAACTTTTAGACCTCATACAGTGAACCTATGTCATGACAAAGGTTTTAAATGTCATGACATACAAATGCCGCACCTTCAATAAACAATGTCACAACAAACTTGCCTAAAACTGAGAAAGGATGGACTAGTATTTGTTGTGACAAATAGAGATTATGTCACGACAAAATTTACCATTTCATCCTAATCTTAAAATTTTTAGCCATTTTAATCATGATAATATACCATATAGCATGTTATACATTCCATTCACTCAATTTATGCTTGTGAATACAAATTTAACATTCTAATCATCTCAATTCATGCATGAACAATTAAATTTAGTTTCTTCACCCAACAACAATTGCAATTATATAAAAATTGACTAAAAAATCTAATTGGAAACTTCTCACAATTATAGAGCATGCTTTTTCTCTTCTTAAATGTGAGTTCTATTCACATCCACGCTTCTCATCATTAATAACTAATTTAAGACTCAGCTTTCTTGTCTTGAAAAACAATATAAATCAACTAACATAAAAATTCAAAATCAAAATCAAAACTTAAAACAAACTAATTTAATTAAAGTATGAACTATCCAAGGAATTAAAAATTTCTTGGGTTGCCTCCCAAGAAGTTGTTCAATTTAATGTCTTTAGCTAGACATTACTGTCAATCATTCTCTCATTTCAGCAATTTCTTCATAAATTCATCTCTAAGACTGTTTTTCATTCGCATTTCCTTCTATATAATGCTTCAGTCTTTACCATTTACTTTAAAGTCATTCATGAATTTGTTCTCAGTGTCACTGTTCTAAAAGGTGTGATTGAAATAACTGTGTAAGGACCACTCCATCTAGACTTAACCTTTCCTGGAAAGAGTTTGAGCTTGGAGTTGTACAGCAAGACTAGTTCTCCCACTTTGAACTCTTTCCTCATAATTCTCTTATCATGCCACCTCTTGGTCTTATCCTTATAGATCCTAGCATTCTCATATGCTTCATTTCTCAGCTCTTCCAATTCATTCAACTGAAGTAATCTTTTTTCCTTAGTAGCTTGGAAATCACAGTTAAGCTTCTTGATTGCACACATAGCCTTATATTCAAGCTCAAGAGAGAGATGACAAGGCTTTCGAAATACAATCTTATATGGGGACATTCCAATAGGATTCTTATAAGCAATCCTGTAAGCCCACAATGCATCATCTAGCTTTACTGACTAGTCTTTTTTGCTTGCATTTACTATTTTCTCCAGTATGTTCTTGATCTCCCTATTGGATATCTCAGCTTGCCCATTTAACTGGGGGTGATAAGTCAATCCCATAGCATGTCTTACTCCATATATTCTCAAGATTTTTGCAAACAATTTGTTTTCAAAATGGCTTCCCTCATCACTAATGATTGTCCTTGGGGCTCCGTATCTACTTAATATGTTTCTTTAAACAAATCCCACAACTATGTTGGCATCATTTCTAGCACAAGCTATGGTTTTAACCTGTTTGGATACATAATCCACAGCTAGGAGAATGTATAGATTTCCAAAAGAGGGTGGGAAAGGTCCCATGAAGTCTATGCCCCATACATAAAAATCTCGCACCACTAAATCCTCGCAGCTGTGCATCTCATTTCTTCCTCATTTATATTGCCCATTCTCGACATCCGTCACAATGCTTCACCATTCAAAATATTCCTCTCGAATAGAGTCAAGCCAATAAAACCCCGACCGAGAATTTTCAGCCGCTTTTATCCCCTCGCAGTGTTCTCATGATGATGCATGACATTTATCTAAAATTTTACCCTGCTCAACTTCAGGTACATATCTCCTAATAATTTGATATGCCCCTCTTCTAAGCAACAATGGATCATCCCAAATATAAAATCTGGCATCTATCCTCAACTTTCTCTTTTGCTAATAAGTTAGTTCTAGTGGACATAATTCCACAAGCTAAGTAATTCACCATATCAGCATACCAAGGTACTTGAATTGTTATCTAAAAAAGTTGCTCATCAGGGAATTTTTCTTCAATTTCAATCTCTCCTTCCTCTTCAATAGACTTCTCTATTCTGGATAAGTGATCGGCTATCACATTGTCACTACCCTTTTTGTTTTTGATCTCCAAGTCATGCTTGCAGCAATAGCACCCATCTTATCAATCTTGGTTTTGCATCTTTCTTTGCCATGAGATACTTGATTGATGTATGATCAGTGTGTATGATGACATGGGACCCTTATATGTATGGCCTGAATTTCTCACAAGCAAAGACCATTGCCAACATTTCATTCTCAGTTGTTGAATAATTTTCTTGAGCTTCATTAAAAGTCTTGCTGGCACAATATATGGCACTAAAAATTTCTCTTTTCTCTATCCCAAAACAGCTCCCATTTCATAGTCACTAGCATCACACATAATTTCAAATTCTTTGCTCCAGTCCGGTGTAGCCATGATAGAAGATATAACCAATTTATCCTTGATTTCCTCAAATGTAGAACGACATGCTTCATCAAATTCAAATTTTGCATCTTTCTCTAGTAGTCTGCACAATGGTCTTACAATTTTTTAGAACACCTGGATGAACCTTCTATAAGATCCTACATGCCCAAGAAAACTCCTGATTCCCTTCACTCTAATTGGTGGAATCAGAGTTTTGACCAAAGAAATCTTGTCTTAGTTAACTTCCAATCCTACTGCATAAATTTTATGCCCCAAAACTATGCCTTCTGTTACCATAAAATGACACTTCTCCCAGCTTTAGGATTCCGCTTCATCCTTGCATTCTGAAGGTACTTCAAATTTTCCAAATGCCTCTCAAAGTCAATTCCATACACAGAGAAATCATCCATAAAAATTTCCATTACCTTCTCCACTAAATTTGAGAAGATGGACATCATACATCTCTGGAAGGTAGCGGGTGCATTGCATAATCTAAATGGAATCCTTTTAAAAGCATAGGAAAGCATAGCACATGGTAAATGTGGTCTTCTCGATCCTCACGTACTAAGTGGCTATCTTAAAGTTGTAACCAAAATAACCATCCAAAAACAAGCATTATGGATGTCTCATACTGGCCCGGAAGATCTTATCAATAAATGGCAAAGGATAGTGATCCATCCTGGTAGTAGTGTTTAACTTCCTATAATCAATGTAGACTCTCCATCCAGTTACAATCCTTGTAGGAATAAGTTCATTCTTTTCACTTTTGATTACTATCATTCTGCCCTTCTTGGTACTATATGGACTGGACTCACCCAAGGGCTATCTGATATGGCATATATAAACCCTACATTTAGCCACTTGAGAACCTCCTTCTTTACTACCTCTTTCATGACTGGATTCGGCCTTCTCTAATGCTCAATTAAGATCTTTGCATTCTCCTTCATGAGGATTTTATGCATGCAAACTGATGAGCTGATCCCCTTCTGATCTTCTACTGACCATGCAATAGCTTCTTGACATTTTCTCATAATTTTCACCACTTTTTGCTTTTTCTCTGTAGTCAAGTCAGCTGTTAATATTACAAGTTTAGACCTTTCTTCACTAAGGAATGCATGCTTTAGGTGTTTTGGCAACTCTTTTAGGACAAGACCTTCAAAGCTCTTTTCGTCCACCTGGAATTGTTCTTCACTGCTGAGATTTTCTATATTTCTTTCATTTAAACTCAAAACAGTTTCTGTCGTTATCTTTTCCTTCTCAAAATTATCATCATAAAGTGAAGAAGATAAATGGTTATCAAATGAGTTCTCATTCATTAAATCATCATTCATCTTCTTAAAAACAGGATTAACATTGTCAGTTTTCATACAATGAGCTTGGTCAACATCATGTTGCTTCAAACATTGATTAAAACTAAAGTGGACTTCCTTTGTGCCAACTCTAAGGGTAAGTTCCTTTTTCTACACATCAATCAGAGTTGCTCCTATAGCTAGGAATGGTCTGCCAAGCAGCAGTGGGATCTGCTTGTCTTTCTTTGTATCAATAACAACAACATCAACTGGGAAAATAAACTTTCCCAGCTGACTAGCACATCTTCTAGGATGCCTTCTGGTTAAGCCATGGATCTGTTTTTCATCTATAGGGACATTGTAGTAGGAGTTAACTCCCCCAAACTTAGCCTTTTCACAATTGATAGGGGCATCATATTGATGCTTGCACCAGAATCACTTAAAGCTTTACCAAACTCAAAGTTCCCAATGGTGCATGGTATTGTGAAGCTCCTTGGATCTTGCATTTTCTGAGGCATGTTCCTCTAGATAATAGCACTGCAGTTTGCTAACTGGCTTACCACTCCTTCATCCAACTTCCTGTTTTTTCTAATAATATCCTTCATAAACTTTGCATAGTGTTGCATTTAAGTTAATGCCTCAGCAAAAGGGATGTTGATCTCCAGCTTCTTGGATATATTCAGGAACCTTGCATACTAATTGTCCAACTTGGACTACTGCAGTCTCTAAGGGAATGGGATTGGAGGCTAATAGACTCTTACTTCCTCCTTTTTGGTCACTTCATCTTGCTCTTTCATCTGCTCATTCTTATCTGATAGCCTTGTTATGTTTTGCTTTTTCTCACAACCCACTAAATTCTTATATGATTTCTCAATTTCATCCTTATTCTTCTTCTTCTCTGCTTATTCTCTTTCTTGTAACTCTTTTCCACTCCCCAAAGTAACAACCATGCAGTCTTTAGGATTTTTCTTAATGTCATTAGGGAAAGAGTCCCTAGATTGATTCTGCATAGCAAAGGCTAGTTGCCCTACTTGAGTTTCCAGATTCTTTAGAGAAACATTTGTATTGGCCTGAAACACAATTGTGTTTTCCTAGAACACTGCTAGCTCACCAAATTTCTGCTCATACAAGTTCAAGATCCTCTTGTTCTCAGACATAAAGTTCAACATCTGATCTTCAGAGGACCGGGATCTCCCTTTTCCTTGATTTTCCATTCCCTGACTACCTTGGTGCTGTCCTTGGAACCCTGGTGGAACATAATTATGCTAGAAATTCTAAGCTAGTCTTGGACCTTACTGCAATCCACCTCCATAAGAAAAGTTCTAATGTTCTCAAGGTCGGGTGTATGCTGGTCGAAGGTCAGTTGTCAGCTTAAAGTCAGAGCTTATATTTCCATTAACAAACTGAGCTTCCTCAACCTGATAGGGACCTTCATGAGCAAGTCCCTTATTAGTAGCAAATTTCTTCCCAACACCTTCCACCACTCCTACTCTATTACAGGAATGACCTCTTCTTTCCTGGTTGTTCATCCTGTTCATGATTGTATCTATCTTAGATTCAATTGCTGACATCTTGTTCAACTCAATTACTCCATCTCTCAATCTGCTACTACCCCCTCGAAGCCTACATGGACTTCATATGTGACGCCCAAACCTCGGGGTCCGTTGACCTCACCCGCTCAACCCCGCTGGTAATCTATACGTCTCGTATTACGAGACACATACCTAAGTAAAAATAGCCACTTGGGCCCATATACCAATGATCATAAAAAATATACCCTACTATATTCTAATAGTTCAAGAGTTATACATTACTCTTAACACAAATACATATTAAAATTTACAATTCTAATACATATTATCCCAAAAACTTCAAAGCCACAATCCTCATTTCTTCAAAATCGCTTTTAAGATGATAAACGCCTGCACTGGAAAAAATATTCCCTCGACAGATTTAGCCATCTTTAGTAAAGGAATCACCCTAAACGGGTTACTCCCACCTAGCGCATACGCAATGATCCAATATAAACACACTCAAGTAAATACGTGATCCTACTTGAATGTCAACATGTCATCCCCATGTCTCGAGTCCTCACCGACTCCCTCACACTTGCCTAAGCCATGTATGAGAACAATAATCATTTTCAAAACAGTCCTGTTATTCTCGTACACTGCTCAAATGCTCCAGAAAATATGGGACTACCCTCCGAGGCGAATGTGTTGGAGAACCTTCTAAAACAGTCATGGTCCTCATCCGAAATGATCTGTTGGATCATCTCCTAACCCCATTCTCCGGAAATTCATCCTGTGAAATTCCTTTTGCAACCATGTTCGTTTTTCAGAAAATTCATGTCATGCACTCACACCTAACTTCTAGGTTACCCGGTGCATATGAAAATGCATTATGCCTTTTCAATCATTTTTATACCAATATATCAAATAAGCATATATTCTCTAATTTATAATCACACCACATGTAATTCAATATTAATCAAGCAACTCCCAAATTAGCTCACTTGGACTAATCACAATTCCATTTCCCATGGCCTATACACATAATTATATTCCATATACCCTCAGACATCCCGCTAATACACAAAGTTCATGCATTAACCTATCCTTTTCCACACCAATCAAGCCATTCACTTCAAACAATTTCCTACACCCAAAACATGGACGTTGTCTAGTCCATTTCATACAAATTGGGACTGTTTTTACAGTCCCAAAACAGAGCAAGTGGGCTGTCCGTGGGCAGCCCACTCATCACACATTTGTTCCACTTTTTGAAACCGATTTCCATGGCCATTTCCGGCCTCATACACACCGACCCACAATTTATTGCATAAATTATGAAACACATGCCCAAAGCAGTCCCTACACAGTCACGGACTGTCCAAATGGGTTCCAAAATTTCCACACTTCGGTTCCAAGATTTGGGACCGATCAAACGGCCACTCACGACCTCAAACCAACACAATCATCAACAAAACACTTAAACAAAGTGTAAAAAAAGTAGGATAAAACCCCTACCTCACGGAGTTTTTCGAAACTCCAAGAAAACGGTACCCACGCGTTGCCCTCGCCGTGTAGAACGACTTTCCTTCTTGGCCCGAAGAAATCCGACAGTCCGATCGTCCCGGATCTTAAAGAGAAGACACTCCCTCTCTCACTAAAAAAAATCAAAAACCTAAGCTCCGTAATTTGTTTCCCCCAGCACGTTTTTGGTCTCCTTTTTGGAGGAAGATGACCACTATACACTATTTCGTCTTATTCCTCATTAAACTTTCAAAAAATGCCATCTATGTCCCTTCTTGATTTCGACACTCGACACTATCTCTAGCTGGCCCATTTCCCCATCATCTCTACTCACAACATGCTGGCCACATGAGTACATCTTATAGGTGACTTTTGTCACATCACATGTCGTTTTACGGCACCCGAAACTCGATGCCTCGAAAAATGTGTAAATTCCGACTGTCTCAAAATTCGACGAAATTCGACGTGTTATCTAGATTTCGCGAGACAATTCCAACGATGAAGTCTGTTTCGTCATCCGAGATTTAGAAAAATTTCAAATTTTTACCGAAATTAAGACTTTGCCCTTTTTGAAAAAATTGGATTTTCTTGGGGTTTCACACTATAGTTGCTCTTTGCTAGTTCCCCTATCAACTAAGTAGTTTCCTCAGCCTTTTTCCTCCTGAATGCACCTCTAGAGGCTACATCCACACTTCCTTTCGAAAGGTAATTCATAGCATGGTAGAAAATGTCCATCTGAGTCATTTTCTCACTCCTATGCATGGGACATCTCCTCGATAGTTGTTTAAATCTTTCCCAAGAAATGAACAAAGATTCATCCTCCTTCTGTTTAAAAGAAATTATCTCTCCTCTTTTCTCCTCTCAGAAGTTAGAGCAAGAGGGAAAAATCTTCCTAGATAAGCTTCCACAAGCTCTTCCCAATTGTTTAATGATCCATAGGGTAGGGACTCAAACTAACTTGCTATTGTATCCCTAAAAGGAAACTGTTGAAGTTTAATCATATCTAGATTGACTCCATTCAGCTTCACTGTGTTGGCCATTCTTAAGAATCTGCTCAGGTGCTCATTTGGATCTTCACTGGGCTGCCCAGTGAACTGATGTTGCTACACCATAGTAATGAGGGAAGGCTTCAATTCAAAGTTGTTGGCCTCTATAGCTAGATGCCTTGCTGCAGAATATTCCTCTCTGATAATTGGCCTCCATAAGTCTTCCATTGTCCTCTGTCTCTACTGAGGTCTGTCAGCTGTAACAACTGGTGCATTCAGATTAGCTTCTCCTTCATCTGCCATAATCGATACTTCTGTAGCTGCTTTTTCTTTCTTGAGATTTTTTATTGTCTTCTCTAACTTAGTGTCTAGTGGCAATAAATTAGCTCCAATTCTTCTATGCATGTAAGAATCACTTGAAATTATAGCACACTAACATTAAAGTAAGTTTACTAGATAAACTTGATTTTAACCTATTTAGCACAAAAGAAAGACATCCACTTAATCCACTTATTCAGTTAAAACTATTTTTGTATTTTTCTTTAAAAAAATTCATAAAAAGATAAAATGTTCAAATTAGCAGTTTTCTTTTTGGTTGGAATATTGATCTTTAAACTCTACTTCAATCCCCAGTAACATCGCTAAAAACTTGTTAATGACCAAATTTAGCTTTGAAGACCAAGTTATTGACACAGCTACCAAAGACTTATTCAGTCCCCAGCAACAATGACATAAAACTTGTTTTGCACTTATTGTACTATTGTTTTGCTATTTGTTTATGATAATATATTTAAAATTCAATTTGGTCTAAATCACTGCAAGTGCACAGATCATACAAGTGATAAAGTGGATTATAAGTCTAAATATCATTCCCATAGGGATTGATGAGAAAATTTAAAGATCAACTACCCCTACTAGTCAAGATCGTCACCATTTGAACTCCCAACTTCATCGATGAATTAACTAACATAATTTGAATGAAAGAATCTTTATCTAATGTTCTGTAATGAAAATTAAAGAAAACAAATAAAAATAAAATAAAATAAAAACTAAATGGATTAGAGGTCACTGATTTGCAATAACACTAGGAATGAGACCAGTGTTATGACTATTACTTTTCATCAGGTTCTAAAACTTTAAATCATGGACTTGTCCAAGAACATGATAGCATAGCCTTGGAATACTTCCTGACACTATACATTTCACTATTTAGAACACCATATTCCTAAACCAGGTCAATTGGTATAAATAACTACTTTTAAGATTTGATCCTCCTTCTAAAATCTGTTTGTTTTTCCTAAACCAGTATATTTCAACCATTTCTTAGGACTGAAGTTTGCTTATCCCCATAGACAGGATAACACAAGCCTCCTTCAATTTAATTGACATCTGAATCTGCAGTTTGGTCTAAATAATCACTCCCATCTCATAAGAGCACAAACCTTTTCTCAAACAGAGATGAAACCTCTAATTATTAAACTGATAAATCATCAAATGGTTCTTATTCCTCAGGAACACACTTCTGCTATCACCTAGAAGGGAACCTTGAAGTCAGAGGTTAGAACATCACCAATGATCTATCAAAGTAAGATTTAGAGTATATTAGTTCTACAAATATCAATCTAGCATACCCTTAAGGATACTGCTCTATGCTCTCAGGTAGTCCATCTTTGTGTCACTCAGAGGGATCTTGGAAATCAGAACATAGATACAGCTCCTTTTTGGGTATAGTCTACTGATACTTAGAACAATTCACTACTGGAACAACATCAATTAAATCAATCCAACATTCATTTAAAATACTACAAAATGATAACCAAACACCCATTCCTTCCCAGAAGGAGCTTAGCCTTCCATAACTGGATCACAAATTACAATGACTAGTTGACAAAACAAATTCATTGACACTATAATAAAAATTTAATAAAATGGTTTCCAGAAAAAATTTCCAAATTCCACTCAAGTTCAGATAGAAATGAAGTTTGATTTACAATGATCCCAGCTCAATATTGCAGCTAAGATTAACCTTTCTAATCTAAAAGATGCAAAATGGAAATAAGAAAAGAAAAATAAAAATATGTACAAAATCTCAGTCTCTCTTTGAATTCTCTGTTCTTTATCCTCTCATTTTTTGCTACCCTATCTCTTTCTATATATAGGCCTCAGAAATGTTGGGCCGAAATTCTAGGCAAATTCGATGGGTTTCTGTGCAGGCAGTTGAGTTCATTGTCGCGAAAAAATAAAAAATGTCATGACATTGTAGCATATGTCTTTGTCTCTAGGCTTTGTCGTGTCCTTGTCGCGACAATGGTTGTTGTGTCTTCAGTTTTAGCCTTTGATAATTGTTGTCACGACAAAGTTTATGAATGTCGTGATATATGTGTAGCTTCTATGTCTTCATCTTTTGTTGTAGATTTGTCACAACATTTCTGACTGGCGTTTCTTTCGAGTGATTATCGAGACAACAATTTTATTATCGCGACAAAGTTCTTTGCCTTTTCCTTAAATTGTATCACGACAAACTTTGGAAATGTTGCAACATTCTTTCCTTGCCATGTACTGCTGATCTCGGGAGGTTTTGTCGCGACATAAAAATAATTATCGTGACAAACTTTTGTGAACTCTCACTTGCTTTTGTTGCGGCAAACAATTCTATGTTTTATTTTTAAAAAAATGTTATATGTTGCTACATAAGTCCAATGTTTCTTCAAGAACTTTGCTCATCTTTTGTCACAACAAATTTTCATTGTTGCGACAATGTTCTATTGCCATTTGCTTTGTTCTTTGTCGCGACAAAATTTCTAGATGTCGCAACATATTTCATCTGCTCTCTTCACATAATGTGTCACGATAAACATTGGAATGTTGTGACATTCTTTAAGTTGTCTTATGTCTTGACTATGTCGCGACAAAGTTTCTGCTGCTTAAGGATTTCTTTTAATGTTTTTCACTATAGGGCTTCGATTGTTGTAACATTTCTTCTACTGTGTGCCCTAAGTTTTGTCGCAACAAAGGTGAAATATGTTGCGACATTCAGCAATTTCTTATCTTAGCCATTTTTGCTACTTTTCTTGATGAATTTTGCTTTTTTTTTTCTAGATTCCTACAAAACACAAATCTGGGTGAAAGTTCCATATTTTTGCAATAAATTGAACTTTTAAGCTTCAAATATACATGAAAAATAGGCTTAAAAATAGATGAGTTTTACACTCATTACTACGCTTCCATCATACCTTCCCGATAAGTAACCTAACCCCCGGACCTATACTCGGTTTTTCCCAGACCTGCATTTTCTTATCAAGAGCCACATTTAGAGTTTTTCTTTTTTAGTTTGTTTTCCCCTTTAAAATAAAACAAAAATAAGTGGCGACTCCAAACCGTTTTTAAAATGGTTTTTCAAAATAAAAAAATGACTTTCGTTTTTTTAGTGGGAAACACACAGTAACCCAAAAATGCGGGGTGCATAGCTCCCTTACTTTTTTTTGGTACATTGGTCCCCTATTTTTTTTTATTCACAATCTCAAAGCCTACGATAGTCCCCTACTTTTTTTGTTTTTTTTCTTCTATTTTTTTCAATTCACAATCTCAAACCCTACGGTGGTCCCATACTAATTTTTCTTTTATTTTTTTCATTCTCATTCTCAAAGTAATTCAGTACGACACCACCAATCATTATTTTATTTAATTTTTTTAAAAAGATAGTTAAATATAAATCAAACTTCTTGAGAGTCAATCTAAATTTAAAGAAAATTAAAGAATCTACAACAAAGAAATCTAGAAAAATAAATAATAAAGATCTTACCTTTTGAATTGCTTCTTAAGCCCTAGATCAAACACCATAGGTCTTCCCGGAATCATTTTCGAACAAGAGGACTATATAGAATAGAATGAAGATATTTATTACCATTAACAATATTATTTTATTTCTTTAAAAAAAACAATATTATTTATTTTATTTTTTTAGAATATAATCTGGGAGAAATCTCACATTGAAAACCTTTCTTTAAACTCTAGTTCATGGATTGTTAAGCTCAAGAGAGACTACACAAAGACAAATAGAAGATCCAATGAATAAAAATGTATTTTTTATTTATTTTTCTCTATGTATACTTAAGGTTTTCCCTAATGAATTACTAATATACCCTTCATTGAAAAATACTTATTTGCACCTTTTGGAAAAATATGGGGTGCTACAAATGCCTGCTATAGTGATGTTGGAAGTGTTTTTTTTTTTCCATTACAGCATACAAACTACAAAAAAGATTGTTGGAAGCCTTCAACCCAACATTGAAGGTGCACAAATCAATTGTAAATAGAGTCTAGTACTCCTTAAAGAAAAATAATGGAATATGCTTATGTCAAGGCATGTTCACTGGAGACAGAGAACCACATAGGTCTCCATGGAATGTGATGCTGTAAATTTTACTTATTAAGAGAAGTATGCAAATGATCTTAAACTCAAGGATTGTAATCCAATGAAATGTCTTGTGAATGCCAATAAAAATTTTGTTTGATGGCGAGGAAGAAAAATTGATGTTCAAGAATATCAAAGTTGATTATAGTTCTCTTTTCTCTAGGGAAAAAAACAACGTTGTTGTCAAATACTACTTTGTCTTTTCTATTTTTAAGATCATAAAACATAATATATTTTAAAATCATCTATTAATTATTTTCACTGGTTTTCTGGGGACTGTTCTAAGAAATAGTTATGTCAAATAATTATTTGACACTTTTTTACCAATCTTGTATTGGGTTTGATCTCTCCCATTTAAATCATAAACTCATTTTGAAGATTGGCGCATACAGATATTTCTTATCAATGTTAAATAGGGTCAATGATTGAATAAAAAAAGTTATCTATTTATGATTCAAGGGCCGAATAAGTGGTCGAACCACTATGAGACCAAATTATAATTGAATCGGAAAGATCACCGATCAACGGTCAAACCGATCGATCCGGTCCAATTTTTTAAACATCGTTTCTGTTAGACCTATTCCTACGAATATTCTCATCTACATCAACTGATCATCTTCTCGCAACAAGATGATAAGGCTCTTCTTCATTACTTGATGGGTTGTTAAGTTGGTAGAACAACTAGATAATTCTCTGTCTCTCAGCTTATCAGGTTGTTGTAACAATTGGATAATTCTCTCTTATCATCACGTCTATAATATAAAAGAACCCTTGTACAACATTCAATCACACTGAAATTCTTCAAACTCTCACATGGTATCAGAGCCTCTCCTATACTAAAAAACTTTTTGCTATGGCCAATCAACTAGTTGTGCCCAATCAGCCTATCCCTGCTCCTTCTCCAACCAGAGACCATACATTCACTACCAGATTGATTCCTAAAACTTTTCTAGCCTGGAAAACCCAATTTCTCCCTCTACTAAACTATCACAATATGACAAGCCTCATTGATGGAACTAATCCAACAACACCTACTCCGGTTTCCTCACTAGAAAATCCCTGAATCTAAATTCCCATTCTCACTTATGCTACTTGGTTTAAAAAAGATCAGCTTTTACTATCAAGAGGTTTTTCCTTATATAATTGGCCTCACAAACTCTCATATTGCTTGGAAAGCTTTAACCAATGCCTTTGGATCCATATCTCAAAATCGTCAACCACACATCATACATTCACTATCAGATTGATTCCTAAAACTTTTCTAGCCTGGAAAACCCAATTTCTCCCTCTACTAAACTATCACCATATGACAAGCACCTACTACGCTTCCCTCACTAGAAAATCCCTGAATCCAAATTCCCAATCCCGCCTATGCTACTTGGTTTCAAAAAGATCAGCTTTTACTAACCTGGATGTTATCATAACTCACTGAAGAGGTTTTTCCTTATATAATTGGCCTCACAAACTCTCATATTGCTTGGAAAGCTTTAACCAATGCCTTTGGATCCATATCTCAAAATCGTCAATTGCAACTTCACATTGAGTTGCAAGAGCTCAAAAGGAATTACATGCCAGTGTGTACTTATCTTCACAAAGCCAAAAGCTTAGTTGATGAATTAGCTGTGGCTGGTCGGGGTGTTTCCACGGCTGAATTCAATGTGATCATCTATCACAACATTGGGAGTGAATTCCATCCTACTATCTCGGTTCTCAATCTCAAAACTGAAGCAGTAACCTTCCAAGAATTACATAGTCAATTGTTGGCTCATGAAATTCTCCTACATAGCATGCAGAAAGTGCCCCACACCCATATTTCCTCTCGGCAATTCAACACAGCACATTCAACAACCCCTACCCGACAGACATCTACTCATTTTCACAAAATTCCAAGGGTTCAACAGTTG
The DNA here is from genome assembly GCA_016808115.1 of Tetrastigma voinierianum. Classification (NCBI taxonomy): domain Eukaryota; kingdom Viridiplantae; phylum Streptophyta; class Magnoliopsida; order Vitales; family Vitaceae; genus Tetrastigma; species Tetrastigma voinierianum. The sequence goes on along the minus strand of JAEQBH010000838.1, from coordinate 277,200 downwards.
CTCGTCAAATATGTGGTTTATATAATCATACTGATGATGCAGGTATCATTCTTGTTGCCCATCTCATTCTAGAAATCAAGCACATATTGCATGCCATGAGAGTTACCATACTGAACTTGGGCCTGCTTCAAGTTTCAAGCCTCATCATCAATCTCCAGCTCCTCATTCTTATATTGGTTAGACACCAGACGCAAGAGCTACCCACCATATGACTCCTGATTCTTCAGCTATCTATGATATTAACCAATACAAAGGTATGGACCAAGTAAAAGTTGGCAATGGGCAAGGCAAGCATATAGAAAATCAAGGTAATGCATTATATCCTTCTCTTCAAAATTCTCCTTTGAAACATTGCAATGTTCTTCATGTTCCTCGCTTGACCAAATCTCTTTTATCCGTCCAAAAATTCACAACTGACAATTCTTGCTTTTTTTAATTTTGGCCAACCGATTTTGTGGTTAAGGATCATAAGACCAAGGCAATCCTATTGCAAGGACCGAGTAAAGGTGGCTTGTACTGTCTCCCGACTCCTAATAAGCATTGCTAGTGAATGTTCTTCCTTTGCGGATTGGCATGCGCGTTTGGGACATCCTCATGGCCGCACAACCTCTTCTATTATTCAGAAAAATAATTTATCTTGTTTGAATTCTCTTAAATCTTTTTCTCTTTGTCATGCTTGGCAGTTAGGATAAGTAGCTCGTTTGCCTTTAGCCTTTATTGAGCACACTAGTACTCAACCTTTTGAAATAATTCATTCAGATGTTTGGGGCCAGCCCCTATTTTATATAATTTGGGTTTTTCCTACTTTGTGCTATTTGTTGATGTTTATACGTGTTTGACTTGGATTTATTTTTTAAAGCACAAAAGTCAAGTTTTTCAAGTGTTTAAAGATTTTGAAGCTCTTATCACTCAGAAATGTAATTCTAAAATCAAATGTGATCATTCAAATTAGGGAGGTGAGTATCAAAAATTAAATTCCTATTTTAAACAGACTGGCATAATTCATCACATTGCATGTCCCTACACTCATGACCAAAACGGTATTTCGGAAAGCAAAATAAGACACATTGTAGATACCACTATCACTTGGATATGCAAATATCCCATTCAAATTTTGGCCATATGCATTTCAAACTAGTGTTCAACTAATTAATTATAGGCCAAGTAAAGTCATTGCCAGTTCGCGTCCGTTTCAACTTCTGTATAACAAAGTTCCCGCATACAATGACTTAAAAATATTTGGTTGTGCTATGTATCCTCTTCTTAGGCCTTATAATAAACATAAATTCTCCTTTCACACTGATTCTTGTGTCTTTCTTGGAAGATCTCCAACTCATCATGGATATTTATTGATAGTGCCTAAAAAATCAGCACATAGGCCCAGGGAACGAACCATCAGTAAAGCTTAAATCGGGCTGGCATCTTTTGTGGGGCTGGCAGAAAAGCCTCACATGGGGACTCAACCCATGATGACGTCCTAGTTACTCCTAAGGCGCAGTTCGCGTCGAACCAGTTCTTAAATGCGACCTGACAGTGACTGAACCTGTCCACCGCTATGACGTAGGAAAGATGCTGCCACTCCATCCCCATGATCCAATATCTACTCATTAAAGGAAGAAGGATCCCCCACGATTACGGCTCCCTAGTTATCCTCTAATATTTAGCTAGCGATAAGGAAGAGGAGATTCCCTACCTAATTGGGAAGATGGCGCATCGCCATCTAACAAGGAAAGTCATCATGATCACCCATGATAAATGCCGAGCAATTCCACCGAAGAAAGGTACGCAATCACAAAATCATCAATAGTTGATCTCTTTCCCTTTCGTAAAAAAGAAACTGACTTAGGCATCGGAGAGGCGGCCGACATTCCCCGCCTAATTCACCCTTTCGCGGCAGTTGTGCATCGATCCCACGGACGACCGCCCAACACCCAAAGCAAGCTCCAGCCCCGCATCGATGGCCGCACCATCGGGCCATACCGTCTCGTGGGAACGACTGTTCCTTTACAAATCAATTGATTTCTCAGTGACTGATGGTATCGATTCGAAACATGAGTAGGAGTCACGCCCCGAGGACGCAAGACCAACAGGACGACGTTGACAGCAGACAACTAGGAGACGCTCTCAAAGCTCTTCACACCGCTAGCAACGAGATGGAGGCACCCTGCCTCATCAATTCCAAGGTCACAAAAGATTTATGAATTTACCAAACAAAAACACAAGAGGCATAACAGGCCCATGAAGGTCGTAATACCTCGGGGCCCCCTGAGACGTTGACCGAGGAGGAGAAAAGAGTTGGACCAGGGGGCATGATCCCTACATACCCCCCAGAGATGGTCGAAATGAGGGGATGCCTGGAAAGAACAATGGAGGTGATGAGCCAACCCCTTATCAGTAGGGGAAGGGGGAACAATCTTGGGAGCAGTTGTTCCAAGACATCTAATAAGAGCTCACCCACATGAAGGAGGCTGTAAAAGGTCGAGCCCCGCCCCATGGATGCTCCGTACAGCCAAACTAATCCTCGCTCACGGCCTGGGTACTACACTCCCTCTCCTACGAAATTCATGATGCCACAGATCATGGGCCTTTAACTTTAACAAAAAGGATCCCGTTGCACTTTCACCTCAACACCTACAAGACTACATGGAGTTGCAAGGATACTGCAGACCCATGCGATGTAGAGCCTTTCCATCACGCTGTGAAGGCTCCAAGATTAGTTCGTCTGCACTGTGCTCCCGCCAACCTCAATCTCATCCTTCGCAGAACTCTCCATCGCTCAGATCCCACTTCATCCAGCCCGAATGTACAGGAGCCGTTACCACCCGCCGACAAGAAAGGCTGGGTCCATAGAGAATCCGAGGTCCTAATACCCGCAGGTTCAACTCTGAGTCATTAAAGGCAAGACATCCCGTATGAGAATTTTCCATCACCGCCTTTATCGCCAAAGGCATGCGCCTAAAGAGACTCAATGCTCTCCATCCAAGAAACCCTGTGCAAGCATGGCCGAGGTGCTTGCCAAAGAAAAAAATTCATCAACGGCGAGGAGGCCCTTATATTTAAGTAAGGAAGCTCTTCCGCGCAAAAGGAGAAAAGCAAGGACAAGAAAAGCGGGACTGAAGCCCCAGAGGACGAAGAGACCAAGATAGATCTCCATAAAGGAACAAGACGTAGATCGACTTCCAAAGAGAAGATAGAATTGTTAGTGGACCACTTGGGTCCACTGTAGTCTCGAGCTACACCGTGCACTCCACTCAAATAGCTTCACTCCCCCCCCCGACCGCCTTCGTTGTCTCAAGTCCTATAAGAGGTGCAACATGAGAAGCTTTAAGGTGGCCGTCTGATGAAGACTCGACTCAAAGAGACATAACCAAGCATCATGAAGTTCCATAGAGACCATGGGCACCGATTGCATGATCGTATTCAAATTAGAAGAAAGAAATCGAATTCCTGAATCCGACTTGGACATCTTCGCGCTACATGGCTCCAAGATCGTAACTCGTGCACGTCCTCCAACAACTTGTTAGCCATCCCCAAATGCAAGATCAAGAACCCCTAGGAGAGATCAATGTGATTTCCGAGGGATTCATTCAGTGGTGGGAATCCAGTCACAGAAGGATCACTTACGCAAAGACGATCGTGAGACACCGAGGTGGAGGTCAGGTCCAAGCTCCCTTGGTTAGATACCACCATAACCTTCTCAGACTATGACATGGAAAGATGCCAACATCCCCATGATGACCCACTGGTAATAAGGGTCATCGTGGACAACAAAACGGTTCACACGGTCTTGATCGACAATCCGGAGCCCTACCGACATCATCTTCACATCGCCGCTTGAAAATGAGCATCTAAGCGAGTGTCGGAACCCAGAACGCCCACTTATTGGGATTCTCCGGAGAGAAAGTGCTACCCTTAAGGTCAGTATAGCTAGTACTCACTTTGGGAGACCCCCTATGCCAGGCCACAACAACGATAAAATTCCTCATAGTGGATGCCCCATTGACATACAACATTTATTGGGCAGGCCTTCTCTCAATGCCATAAGGGTCATCCCTTCCGCCTATCATATGGTTGTCAAATTCCTTACGGAGAATGGAGTATGAATGGTCGAGGAGACCAGCAGGTAGCCAGGGAGTGCTACTTGGCGTCAATGAAACAGAAAGCAGTTGACAACATCCACATGGATAAGCTCAACATGAGAGATGAATTAAACACCCGACCTATGCCCTCAGAAGAGGCCTAACCAGACAACTTGATCGACCGCCTAGAACACCCGCCTACGATCGGGAACCAAATTAAGGACGTCAAAGACCTCCTCATCCGCTTCTTAAAGCAAAATGTGGAAGTATTCTCTTGGAAGCAAGAGGACATGGGAGGAATTGACCCAGCAGTTATCACCCACAAGCTGAATGTCATTCCCTCCTTCAAACCTGTCAAACTATAAAGAAGAAGTTTTGCCCCATAAAGGTAGAAGGTGATCAACGAAGAGGTCAGCAAAATCCTCCAATGCTCAAGGAAGCGGTGCAAGTTTGATTATGACCTCCCTAAACCACCCACCACGTTGTCCACTTCTATCCGGGAGGTTGTCCCCGTAGACAATGCTTAATGCCCGGTAGCTTGCAATTTTATTATGACTCTGATGACCACTCACTGAACATGCACTCAGATTCGGGTTTCAGGCCTCCAATTATGAAGATGTCATTGCCAGACTTAACCTCGCCCACTCCATGGAGTATGATCAACTAGAGCTATGCAACGATTCCAAGTTGGTGGTGAAGCAAATACAAGATTCCTACGAAGCGAGGGGTGAAACAATGATCCTTTACCTCAAAAAGGTACTCAAACTACTCAAAAAATTCGTACGGGTTTAGGTCAGATACATCCCAAGGGTAGAAAATTCACAGGCAAATGCCCTGGCAAAGTTAGCAACGACGTCGCAGGAAGACCTGGATAGGCGGATACCAGTCTAACACCTCCCGGAGCCCTAAATAAACATCAACAACAAAGAATTTTCCAAGTGATGACTGCGCCGAGCTGGATGGACCCCATCTAGGACTACTTATTAAACGGGACATTGCCAAGCGATCCGAAGGAGGCATCTAAACTAAGAGCAAGGTTAACTAGATTCGCTCTTTTACGGGGGACCCTTTATAAACGAGGTTTTTTTGCACCCCTTCTCAAATTCATAGGAAAGGAAGATGCCAACTACGCATTCTAGAGAGGTGGTAATGGCGCCTCAGGGCAACCATATATCGAGCCTCGGACCTGCGGTGAAAAACCCTGAGGCAAGGGTATTATTGGCCCACGATGCTCAAAGACGCCATGAAACTGGTCAGAAAATGCAAAATATGTCAAGAGCATGCCAAGATCTCCCACCTCCCATCCGAGCCACTGACCTCGATCATAAGCCCCTGGCCTTTTCAGTAGTGGGGTTTAGACATACTAGGGTCCCCACCCATCGAGGCCACTCAAGTTCACCATCAGTAGAGTGACTAATTCACCAAGTGGCAAGATAATGAGCCATTAGCAAATAATCACCGAGTAAAGGCAGAATTTCATATGGCATTCCATAATATGGTTTAGAGATCAAAGCATTGGAATGATAATGACCGAGCTTGATTTCGACAGGCACAGGTTAGAACTTTTGCGCTAAAGCTGGACCAAAAATTACTATGTCCCCGGACTGTGCTTGATCCAGAGACTGGCAAAAGTCATTATGAGGACTCAGTGGCGTTCGAGTCCAGCCAGACAGCGAAGTCACTATAGGGACTCATAGGCGATTGAAGATGGCTAAGGCTTTAAAAGGAAAGTAGTTGAATACCTCCCAATTCTGGAGCATCACAGAACTATGATGCTCAACTCAGAAACTCCATTCCACCTTTGGCATTGCGCTCAGGCGGTATCTTCAGCGGTTGGCTGGAATCACTAAAGTTCTGGTTATAAGCGCGAGGCTGTGAGAGTCTCGCCAGTAACCGATCTGCGGAGAGAAAGCGAGCTACGAAGCGCCAAGGACTACCAACGAAAACAACAGTGCGCGTGATCGGTGGGCTAATGGTTTCGGCACAGCGTCCCAGTGCTCGAAACTCTGCGACGAGAAAGACCCACTCACGAGAAGCGCTAGAAGACAGCTGGAAGGACGCTTTGCCATTATCACGGATGTCAGGCTGGCAACTTCGACTTCAAACGGAAGGAAGACCTTGCATCACTCACCGGAATGCCGCTACACCTCTCAGCGGTTTACGTAACCTCATATTGTGTCACCTTAATATGCTTTGCATCGATTCTACTTTGTTGATCGCCGGTTTGTGTTGTACCAAACGCCTCTCGCAATGAGAAAGAACGAAGGAGCTCGGTTATCCGCGGATCCTTGGGCTCAGAGGGCCACAGGAGTTACATAGACATGAGCCAGAAGTATCGTATTTTCCAAAGATTGTACTTTTATTTCGGAAGAATTAGTGTTGGAAAACCTGATCTTTCAAAACCGCTCTCTATCTCGAGAAAATTCTGTCTGACAAACAACACTTTCTGGAAAAAAGCTTTTGAAAAGAAAAGAAGTGAAAGAAAAGACAGGAGGGGCTCAACACCAAGGCGGGGACTTGAAGCATTCCCTCTAAGCAGCGCTGCCCCCTCTGGCGAGCGTGTTCACTGACCCCTCGTGTGAATCGCGGGACTAAGGAACAACACGACTCCTTATAGACTAGCAGAACAATGGTATGAACTTAACGTGACTGGCGTGAATGGACATTAAATAAGACGATCTGCCTTAAAGCTATCATGTACGAGACTCGGGCTGAAGGATGGAAGGCGTATAACATACACCCTCAGGAAAGCGGTTATCTATAAAGAAGCTTGGACATCAAGTGTAAGTCTTATTAGATTCTCTATAGACCCAACATTAAAACTATAGAAAGTGCTCGAGGAAGGAAAACGAAAAGCACTAGAGTTCGGATATTAAAGGCCCACGTGGCTCAAGGCCAGAAGAACCATGTAGCCCGAATTCAAAAGAGTCATGGGCTCAGTTTTTAAGGCCCGATGGCTCGGGGCTGGCCAGCGTAGCCATGACCTCAATGAGGCGAGCTCGGATGTTAAAGAACACGTGGCTGGGTGAAGGGCATATAGTCTGGTTCAAAGATCCATGAAGCTCCCGATTTCGAGAGCCCGATGGCACTCGATGGATAAGGCGCGGCTGCGCGGCAAAAATCGCGGGTTGAGTTTGTTGTCACGCCTTGGCTGGCTCTCTTGGAATATAAGGGAATAAGAAGGCAAGGTGAGTGTGCATGCCTGCTCGGTGTTTCAATAAGTTGATCATCGTTATAGAGCCTAAGACTGCAAAACAAGAAGGATGATAGGAAAAAAGCCTAAGTATCGAAGTGGAGCTTGAGGCGGCCTCGACCGGCGGGATAGCCGGAAAGAAAAGCGAGGCTGGGCGTCGAAGACACCCCGAGGCCATCCTCCGTCAGTAGATTCTCCTGCGTCCTCAGGAACCCGGAGAAAGTGGCTCGGCCAGGGAAGACCTTGAAGCCTTTTGCATGGCGAGCCACGGAGGCGGCAAGGTACATGCCTGCGTCCCTCGTCATCAATCCTTGCCCTTGACCTTAGGCTTACCTCTGAGATCATCATGAAGCCATGGCGATCTTGTTCAAAGAGAGGAGAAGTGCTTGGCGGTGCTCTCGACCTGTGACCTCTTGGCGGGGCCGAAACGATCGCAGGTGGTTTGAGAGCCGCCGATTCGTCACTGGCTGAATGGTTCTTACCGGCAATAAGCATTGCTCGGCCAGCGGGCTACTCGTGGCTTCTTTGCCGCAACGGCTCATACTGGCGTCATGAGCTCATCACGTTCCTTCGAAACCGCCCGATCGACGACTTCCCTCGGCTCATCAAGGCTACTGCGCGTTCTTTGTTGCCAGTTGCGTCGATCTCAACCGTTCCAATTTGTACTTTGCCGGCATCTTCGATGGGCGCGCCTGACTCATGGTCGACTCTGGTCCGGGAGGCAACCACCGGGCTTCATCACGCCTCTCAGCCACTGCGAGCCCTGGAAAACAAGCCCTCTTATGGCTTTCACGTATTGGGCGCCACTGCGAAACAAGATAAAGGTAAGAACCCGGTAAAGTGTCGCGATAGGACTATGGGCAGTAAAGGTATGCGGTTTGCATAGCGCTCGCCGAAGCGTGAGGCTGAAGCCTCTTCGCGGACGCCGAATCGCGTACCCAAGGTTGAAATCGCCAGGATGAAGCAGCAAAGACAGCTGACGGCTCTGCATTCCGACGGCGGTCACCGTCCGCCAGGCGCTGAGGCATTTATCTGCCGCCTTGCTTCATTCCCGAAAGGCTCGGCGGCACGTGAGGCTCCAGCAGGCGCCATGAAGTAGGACATCTGAGGAAGCTTAGCGGTGCCTCTTTAGGAAGACTGGCTACTAATGCCAGGGAGAAGCGAGTTGTGGACACGCGCCACTCGACCTGCCAACCGGATGATGTTGTGACCTCTCACGGGAGTACCAGCATTGTCCCTCTCAAGCCGACCGGATGCGAGGACCTGACGGGACCTTGCGCCAGTGGCGTGGCTACTCTGGGCGGTAGGACCTTCGGTTGTGCGCTGCTTCTTTGCCAAAACTCCTTTCGGGCTTGAAGCTCTTCTGAGGCTTCATGACGAGAAGGTGAGATAACTCTGAGTGGAGGGTTGATAAGATTTCTCACTAGAAGGCTCGGAGGAATTAAGATGATTTCTTTGAATGACGAGAATATGATCTAATAAACTCGGAATATGTCCCGAACCCACAGCAACCTTCACCTGTCTGGATGAGTGGCGAAAATACCTAAAATGCTAAGCAGAAGCAAAAGTTAGAAACATTTCTTGACTTTCGGAAGGCTAAACCAGAATTAACATGGCGGAGTAGCGTGGGTTCTGGGGCGATCGAATGGGATACGAGATGGCGTATCTTCTGATCAGCCTGAGTTATCGTTCCGATGCGTAGCGAAAAAATCGCGTTTTCCTTCTGTGTTTATGGGAGGCGGAAGGTCAAGATGACAGCAGCATTGGTGTGTTTGAAGCTATCAAAAATCCCTACATGGCCTCCTTCACCTTTAAAGTCAGAGCAGGTGTATCCCTCTCGAGGAAAAAGTTGTCCAGTGAAAACCGCGTTTGTCGTCATTGAAAGTTCTGTACTTCACACTAAAGCGTCATGGTCTCGTATCATTGTATAGATTCACCATGACTGGCGACATTTAGGTCATCTTTTGTAGATGATCAAAAACTTCTGGCTTATTCATTTAAAGCGTCATTCTCTACTCATAATATTTCAATCTAATATCTAACAATGACATTTTGTTGAGTGTCATTGATCTTCCTGCTGTTTTTGTTTTAGAATCACTGACACACCCATTACAAGTGTCTTTATCTTTGTCATTAGGCTCCTATTTTCATTAATTTCATTGGCTATAAAATCTGTTAATAATATGTTGTTAAAAATGTGCACATCATTATAGTAATATAGAGGAGAAAAATATCAAAGTCGGTTATGGATAAAGGCTACAAAGTATGAATATATACATTGATCCAAAAATTACAACAAATATTAGGAACAAGTTACGCCATATTCTATAGGTGTGAGTACAAAATGTTCTTTAATTTGTTGGTAGTGGGGATCTTTCTATGGGAGATATTCAGCTCATCAAAATCACCATATTAGATATATCGAACCTCTGTTTAAATAATGAAATGAGGCTTTGAATCTGAGAAAATGACAAAAAACTTTGCCAGAGTACCATTAGATTAAGATATCAATTAATTATTTTGAGAGTCTTGTTATGTTTTAAGGTATTAAATGAACAGTGAACTCAAATTAGAATAATACCTTGCCGAGAAAGAACTCCACCAATGATAACTTGTAGGCATGGCCCGGCGATGGCCCGGCTTGCGAGGAAAAAGAGAATGACATAAAACAAAGACATTGTATTATGTACATTCTTAATGTTTGAAAAAATAACCAAATTAATACACTTTTATTCATGCGATTTTGGGTGAAGTCTGCTCACTTTTATTCATGCCCACTTTTATTCAATGATCGACCTATCGAATGTTAAAATGGATAAAATAAACGGGCAGGTAAAAAATTAAAATAACTAATAATAATATTTTATTGTTTATATATGGAGCTATTTTTAGCCATTGGTAAACAACGAGGCCTATTTGAACCAAAAATGAAGTTTAATAACTGTAAGTGAGATATTGATGGCTGGGGATTATTTTGCATTTTCTCTTTTAATCAAAACTTGCTAAAAATAAGCATTAACACAGATACCCATTTTTCCACATGGTTTGTTGCATCATGAACCAGGCCAAATTGAATAGTTGGGCCAAAGCCGATTTTACATTGAGCAATAAAGAAGTCTAGCTGTAAAAACTGCAGTAAGCATGAGCTCTTAAATTAAGTGATAGTAGTAGCTAGAAAATTGGCTGGGTGGTTCAAGAGATTGAAAATGATTCGAAACTCATGCTTTTTGACTGATAATTCATAAATGAGTATGGCGGGAAAAACTTGAGGAGTCTAATGCACCCATTTCATTTTAACAGTTTTGAAAAAAATTATGTAGCCTTTTTAAATGTCTATGTTCTTAGAAATTAATATTTAATTATTAAAAACTAGGATTTAGAAAAAATAAAAATAAAAAATGTCCGAATTCCATAGCCAAAAGAGGTGGAACTTCAATCTTGGAATGAGGGTTGGATATTTAAGGATGAATGGTTCACTTTTCGAAGAAAGGAAACTGGACCGGATTTTCTTTTAGTAGATTTCTTGTTTTCTATTGAATTTTAATTGCAATCTTTCCTATTATCTTTCTTTATTTATATATATATTCTCATTCAAATCAATTATTTCTTTGTCGATAAATAAAGTAAAAACTTCAGGGTGCTGTACTCTGTACCAACATTTCTATGTTTGTTAGACAATAAATCAAATAAGTTCTAGTCATGGTCAAACTAATGATCCATATCGGGATTATTATATCTATAATAATTATCTAGCAGTGACATTTCCATCAAGAATTTGGAAAATGATCTTTCCTTAGATTCCAAACAATGAAAAACCAAATTCCTTCATTCTAGTGCTCATTCAGCAATAAAGAATTTAAAAGCTTGACCCGACTTTTAAACGACCAATCAAAGGTTGGGATGGAGACCAAAATCTGATAAACAGGGTGGAGAAGCAAAATTTGGAGGCATTTACATAACAATGAAGAATTTGGGTTGGAGATCCACTCGGCTATAGGCTAGTTGGTAATTATCATCTTTGCCAAGATTATGTTATCAGTATAGATCTATACCTGCAACTTGAGATCTGAACATATCTTGAAGATTACATAAAGAAAAAGAATTCACTGAATTTATTCATACTCTTCTATAGTTTCATCTCAAAGAAGAAGCTCTGACAAAAACATAAGTAAAAAATAAATGTATTTTCACTTATTTTCATTATTAACGAATATTGATCTTGAAAAATAATACAAGTAAATTTAAATTAAGAAGAATTTAAATAATGGAAAATTGCTCATTTATTTAGGTTTGACTATTTAGAATATGATTTAATTATGATCAAAATTTTAATTAAATATAATTGGTTATTATAAATATAGATTTATTATCATCAAATTGTACCATAAATCCGATAAATTATTATTTTATTAAAGCATTATTATCAATTATGAGTTTTAAGTGACATCAAGAACCAAATTACAAAGTGTAAGATCAACACCACCCACCTCAGGAAATTAAAACCACACCATAAAAATTAGTTTAGTTACATCATTCTTACCAGTATCTAATAGATTTAATTTAACCCAAAATCTGATAAATTCAAACTAAATTGAGTAAAAACAAAGGGAAAAGATATTGGAATTAGTTAAGAAAATCTGTTATTAAGTAATATTCATTGAAGAAGAAAGTGATGTACAAAACCAAGGCACTCTGATGATAGTATATTGGTTAATCTTTGAAGGGGTGTGAAAGGATTATTTCTCACATAAAAAAGTGCGATTTTGCATGGCTACCAAATGGAAGAAAATGATATTGCAAATGGGAAAAGAAATTCCCATTATATTGACTGAGTTAACAAAAGACTATTTACTAAAGATTTTGGAAGACTAAAGGGGAAAGCATGAACAAAGAGTCAGCAGAAAAAATGAAAAAATATAAATAAAAAGGGAAGTAGGTGTTTAGATCACAGGTACAGGTGAGTGTTTTGTAAAACTTAAAATTTGATTCTCCAGGCTTAATCAATTTTAGTTGAAATAAATTTAAAACATATATTTGTTAACCTTTGTTATCGTCTTTTTAATCTAATTTTTTAATCTAAACACCCACTTTACGCCAAGTCCTTGTTATTAATTTTTGGTTCATCCATATTATCTAAAAAAAAATTTCGTTCATATTTCTAATTATTTATTTAATCGAATAGTCTAAATCAATACTAAAATGTTTTTTTATATTTTAAATTTTATATTTTTGAGTTTTTCTTATTTTTATGTCCTTATCGATTTTTAGTTCATCGAAATTTTGTGTCAAAATTTCTGTGGATATTTCCCTAATATTTCCGTAAAATAAAGTTATCGACATTTTCATAATTACCCAAATTCATCCAGTATATATATATATATATATATATATATATATATATTAAATCCTCCGAACCTAAAAAGCAAAACTCCACACAATCCCTACAAGCTCAAATATAAATTTTGAATTTTAGCGTAGATCACTAAATAAAAATTTTCATGGTCTTATGGTAATGAAGATAAGATTCACAGTTATACATGGGGTTCATGACAGACAATAGGTCTCCGCATAAAAGTAATGAGAAACTGACAAATTAATATCACGGTAGCTTAAGGTGAATATCCAATTTCATGAATTTGTCAAGATCAGGACTCCTAGTAACAGAACAAACAAAATAATATAATAAAAAAATAAATTAGAAAGATATATCATAGCCACTGCACTATAAGTATTTTGTTCAACTCACTCTGGAATGAGTCCTCTCAATGTGGCATGAACTCCGAACATTTATCAAGTTTAAGCAAGACAAGCACAAAAGATTACATCCATGATCCATCACACAAATACAGATACTTGAATCACCATAAGTAGAAATGAAAAAGAAAAGTTATAATAAAATTTCAGTTATGCAGAGTTCAAATTTACAATGTTTTGCTTTAGTTGACCATGCAAAGAATCAATTGCTACAAAAGAATTTCATCGGCGATAAATAATTTAATAAAAAAAAAGAAATAGAATCATATTCAAATTTCATCTTGTGCGAGTAGAGACACCAATCATTTGATTAACACAAGAGAGCTTTAGTTTTAAAAAAAAATTATCAAAATCACATTTCAACCACTGCATGCATGCATGCATACACACACCTTAATTTTAGTTTCATATCTAAATATATATACATATATACATATATAATATAAAGTAAAAAAATAGTAAATAAAAAATGGAGACCAAGCATCACCTTCAAAATCACATATTGGCAGAGACTTACGTTTTCTTTGTGATGATCACACACTTCCACATTACTGTACTATCAATTTCAATAGCATGAGATTAAATTAGTTAATTAAAATCATGCAGTCTTGTGTTGGGACAGGTAGTAGCCATAAATATATTCGTGAACAAAAAAAAATTCTAAAAACTTACGTTTCTTAACAACCTTGGGTTCCATGGAAAATATGAACAACATTCTTCATTTTTTTGCCGAAACCAACTCATAAACAATGACATACAACATCTAGTTGACTCTATTGAAGGATTAATATTATGATTAGTTCACTACCACAATCCCACTCACCGCACTTTTACTTTTATCACCCGTAATGGGGCATTCACTAATCGATGTCATCACAAGAAATATAGAGCATTACCAGAATGGGGGCAAGCAAAACAAATAAATAAAAAATTATAGAAAATCCAGCCTCCAAATGCCGTATGGTACAATGGTGAATGTGACCAGAACCATAATTGTAGTATTTATAGGTGACAACGGATGCCTCAGCTTTTGATTTAAGATTGAATTTTTCCCTCCAATAGAACACTGAATTTGAAATTGGTTCAGCCATGGTCACCCATGACACAAGCATTGCCTTCCAAATGTAGTCTGCTTGTGTTATTGAACCTTAAAACACCCATTACCTGCAAATCAAAATATCAGAAACAACAACCAAACACACATATTAGAAAATAAAAGTAAAAATGAGAGAGGGAGAGAGGGACCGCCCACTAAATTCTACTCAAAAAGAAAACCAACTGTGGGGAAAAAAGGGTATCAAGAGTTCAATCTCTGCAAGTATTAATCCACAATTGTCACCAAAGCAATATACTAATAAAGCAGAAATCACAACAAAAAAATAAAACAGAAAGATAGTCACAAGTGGGCATTATAGCCGAAGACTCAACAAAGACATCGCTATAAAGAGGCATATCAGTTTCTCCTTTTCTCCCGCCTTCCCTTACAAAATTACTTATGGTTCCTCTACTACATAACCATGCGGCATTCAATATCAAACATAAAACAGAGGCAACAATACCGACAAGCAAAATGGTTTATTTCTTTCAGCAAATAAAAAATAAAATAGAAAGAGAAAACATCTAATCCTAAATATATGAATGTCACAGACTCATTACCACATTAATATCTTCTAACCCATGACTGTCCTTTAACAAGGGAAATCAAAGCCCAAACAAAAATACAACTAAATAAGATTTAACTTTACAACAAATAAAAACTCCACATGACCATGATAATTCTGAGCCTTGATCAAAGTATTAAATAATCTTTTTTTTTTTTAAATTAAAAGGATTACATTCAATGTTCCTGAAACTGTGAAAAAGTTAAATGTTTAGGCAAAAGGGACATAATCTTTATTACAACTTAATTTCTTAAGTAATAAACACTAACCTTGGAGGCTTAGTTTACATTTTCTTTCTCAAAGATCATGTGAATCTGGGAAAGGAGAAATGAAAGTTCAAACTAAGTCAATTGCTTTGTCTGATCTATAAGAGAACTAAGAGGAGTTAGATTAATTTAAATATCATAAACCAAATTTCCACCACTCAACGTCACACAAAATAGGAATGGAGAAACCCGATCCCTAAATTCTCTGCTTAATGTCAAGAAAAATACTCAGAATAATTAAGGCTCTAAATCTAATATTTTCATCATTTATAAATAGAATTTGTCGACACAAAAATCATAAACATAGTAATTAAGAGAATATGAAATTTGTATAAATCACTAGCAAAACTAAAAGAAAAACACGGAAGATAGAGTCAGAGCACCATACCAGAGAACAGAAGTCTACAAATCTAGATTAGCAAGACGAAAAGGACACTCACTGATCAGAAACGTTGATCTCCATTCACACAGATAGAGAGATAAACAAAGAGAAAGTAGATAGTGTTAGATAGAGTAACCGTAAAAGGGGTTCAATAACAATCGCAATAGAAGAAGAAGACAAAGTCAACAATACTGACAATTTTCTCAAGGTGAAAAAAATTTAAAATTGAAGGAAAAATTTTCCCTTTCCCCATTTTTTGTCCCAAAGGAAAAGAAAATAGAGAGTGATCTCCCGCAACAGTGGTTTTTCCATGCCCTTCTAAGAAGACAAATAAAAGTTCTCTTTCACCCATCTATTTATCTCTTGAAAACCCACCTTCCGAAAAAAAGTCATCCTTACTGAGAAGCAACTCATCTGAATAAATAGCTCCTCCATGTTGTCTTTTCATCATCGTTGTCTCTGTCTGTGGTCAATATAGGGCTAGAGAGTTGTATTGGTCTCAGGGATGAAAATGAGGAGGAGTTGAGTTCAAGGAATAGGGGTGGTGGAAGTGGTGAGAGGTGTGGACGGCGGGACACAAAGAAAAAGGAATTTCCACCCTTGATGCAACGACTGGATTCTGTTTTCACACATGCCGGGTAGCTGAGATGTACTACTGAAAGTAAATGTGGGCTGAAGAATTCTCATTTTCTGCCACACTCCTGATAACCTTAATAGTCAAGGCTTCCAAATTTCTTAGTATCTAGATCCGTAGGTTCCCGCCTTGCTACACTCTTATTATTATCCAAATCAGAGGTTCCATTGTGAATCCAACCAAAAGTGCAATCCAAAATTTTTTTTCTCTAATAAAGGCTTCTTCCTAAATACCCCCATAGGATGGCTTTCTTGTTGAGAGGATTATCGAGTCCGAGGATGAGAAGTTATTTGAGAGGATCATTTAGAATAAAAATGCTAAGACATGACATCTTAAAATGTCAAGGCTTTATATTATTTCAAATAAGACACTTTCAACTATGACACTCCTATATTGCTACTTACAAAATAAAAAAAAATATTAAAAGAGATGACGCTTCAAATTAAAATGTCATCAGAGATCCAATCATAATTAAACAATGACATTGTTTTTAAAGCGTCATAAAATGAGTGTCATATATTATAATTTTTGTAGTAGTGGCTGGGAACCCTGAGAGATCTTATCCCAAGACTAGCAACCATCAAAACGCCCAAAAATTGGGAGAAAGCTAATTGAGTAGACGTTAAAGTGTCAGAATATTTTCTATAAAGGGGTGCAAGAGGAAAGCTTTGTGTCATTCAAGGCCGCCTCAAAGAAGCAAACCATCTTCAGCACTTGGACGATGTAAGAAGTGAGAAAATCGGGGCACCAAACATTAACACCAAAGGGGACCTCAGGAAAGTAGTTATCAAGGCTCCTTCAAAATAAGGCTCTGATCCAATTAGGCCCACTACTGCATTTTGCATAGCAAATTCCCTCAAATAGTCGAACTGTTTGTGGTACTGGGCTGATCTCACTGACCTTGCTCTTGCCTTTGCCAAATGGAGAAGGAGGTCCCGAAGTAAAGGACTTATCACAACAATGGTCGGATCGGCCTGACCTTTCACCTGTCGCAATTTAAATTAGTTCCTAATAATCACTCCCATGCTGTGAACAGAGGACAACTCGAGGTCCAAGGGAGCACGCATGGTTAGACGAGAAAGTGGAAAAGGAATCTCGCCTAGGCAAGTTCTAACAACCCCGAAGTCCCGACCAACAAGAATCTCCAATACATTTGGCTCGAGAAAACTCTAATCCGAGGTATAAAGGAGAGGAAGCAAACAATGAACATGGGACCAGAAACGCACCAACCCCTAGGGACCCACAAAATCCCAAACCATAAAGGACAAAAAGAGAGGGAAGAAGAAAGGCGTACCTAACTAGAGAGGGGAACGTCAGGAAACCAGTAAACCCCTAAAATTAGGTACAACTTTGAGCAAGGGCCAGAGAAGATATAAAGGAAAAAATATGAGACCATTGGGAAAGAATTTTGGAAAATAGGGGAAAACGATCCAATCAGTCGTGATATACTTCTAAAGCACTAGAAAAGCTAGATGAAACGGACGGACGCGAAAGTCGAAGAGCAACCATCATTATCGCGATGCGATTGACGGCGATAAGCCTAGACCAACAAACCCTGTTCGACCACATGGAATTCGCTGCTCGATCCAAAAAATGATTCAGCCCTTGCCCAAGCTCGCTTTGGCCAAGGGCTGGGGGGCAACTAATAGTGCCTAAAAAAGTCAGCGCATAGGCCCAAGATGCAAGCCCAGGGAACGAACCATCAGTAACGCTTAAAGCGACATCCTCTGTGGGGTTGGCAAAAAAGCCTCACGTGGGAACTCAGCCCATGATGACGTCCAGGTTACTCTTAAGGTGCGAACCCAAGGTTGAAACTAAGCCCAGTGGGCCGAACAGGTGACGGGGGTAATCTGTTGTCCACTAGTTGTGACGTAGGAAAGGAAAGCACTCCGTCTCCATGATCCGATATCTACTCATTAAGGGAAGAAGGATCCCCCACGATTACGACTCCTTAATTATCCTCTAATATTCAGCTAGCGATAAGGAAGAGGAGATTACCTACCCAATTAAGAAGATGGCGTATCGCCGTCTAACAAGGAAAGTCATCGTGATCACCCATGATAAATACCGAGCAATTCCACCGAAGAAAGGTACGCAATCACAAAACCATCGATAGTTTATCTCTTTCCCTTTCGTAGGAAAGAAACTAACTTAGGCACTGCAGAGGCTACAAAAGATCTCCACCTACCTCCTTTTGTGTAGGTCATAGACGATCCGCCCAACGGACCGGCCAAGCGACTCCAACAAGCTCCAACCCAATATCGATAGAAGCAGCACCATCATTTATGTCTGCATCAAACCACTAGACTCATTTATGTGGCACAATATGTACATTTTAAGGAGAAAGTTTTTCCTTTTAAATTGTCCTCTTTAATAGCCAATGTGCAAAGGGAGACCATGCCTCAACGTTGGTTGACGATGTCCATGTCATGTTCACACTTGGTCCCATGTAATAATTTTGATCCCTTTTCCCTTTCTAGATTCCCATATCCTACTTTAACCAATCCCATTCCATCACAACAACTGCTTAGTCCCACACCACCAACCAGTTCCAACTCATGCCAATGGTCACCCACTACAACATCACATATCAGTCCCTATCCTTCCCCAACCTCAACCACTCGTCACTCACCTTCTCAGTCCCTTTCTCCAGGCTTATAATTAATTGTAGACTTCACCACATACCCCCATCCTCCACCGGTGATACCCGTAGCCACCCCATGAGCCTTCGCCCTTCTACTCTAGCAAAAAGACACCCACATGTGGTTGTTCACTCTCCACTAAATTTCCTCCATATTGAACCGCGCTCCTATCTACAAGCCTTTAAAAATAGAGAATGGAATAATGTTATGTCTAATGAGATTAATGCTCTCCTTGCCAATTCCACTTGGACCTTGGTCCTGAAACCTGCTATTGCAAATGTTATTGGTAGAAAATGGATTTACAAGATTAAGCGTAAGTCGGATGGGAGGATTGAGCGATATTAGGCATGATTGGTGGCTCAAGGATTCAATAAAAATATGGCCTATATTACAAAGAAACTTTTAGCCTAGTGATTAAGGCAGCCATTATTCGGACAATCTTGGCCATTGCAACCATGAAAAATTGGCTTATGAGACAGCTGGATGTCTCTAATGCCTTCTTACATGGCCATCTTTCAGAGCAAATTTACATGGCACAACCTCCTGGTTTTATTGATGAGTTAAAGCCTGATTATGTATGTCTATTGCATAAATCTTTCTATGGCTTAAAATAAGTGCCAAGGGCTTGGTTTCATCGCCTAAGCCAAATTTTATTCTCCCTCAATTTTATTGGCTCAAAGGCAGATCACTCATTATTTTATCATAGAAATGGGGTTGATATTATTTTTGTGCTTGTTTATGTTGATGACTTGGTTATTACAGGTTCAAACATACATTTAGTTGCCAATGTCATTACCAAATTGATGGTTGAATTCCCGATATGTGATCTTGGCGACCTCCACTATTTTCTTGGCCTTCAACTACAAAAACATGAAGATGGCATTTTAGTTCACCAGAATAAATACATTTATGACCAACTACACAAGATGGGCCTATCTCATTCCAAATCCTGTTACATCCCCCCTTGCAACAAAGCCACCATTGATTCAAAACCAAGGAGAACCAATTGCTCAATCTAAAGAATATCGTCAATACGCTCTATAATATATAACAATCACAAGGCCAGAAGTTGCTTATAGTGTCAATAAGTTGTGTCATTTCATGCACTCTCTAAGTGAAGATCATTGGAAAGCTCTTAAGCAATTGTGGCGGTATCTCCAAGGCACCAAAATGAAAGGCTTGTTCTTTCCCTCTAATTTGAGTCTTGAATTAATCTGTTACAGTGATAGTGATTGGGGAAGAGATTTGGATGATCATAGATCAACAAGTGGCTACGACATTTTTCTTGGCAACTCATTAATCTCTTGGATGGCTAAGAAGCAATCCATAGTGTCTCATTCTAGAACTGAAAGTGAGTATAAAGCCTAGCTAATGCTACCTAAGAGCTTTTATGGCTTTGGTTCTTTCTTCAAGAGCTTGGATTTATGTCATCTTTTACAACCATTAATGTGACAATATTGGTGCCATTTATCTCACTTCTAATCCCATTTTTCATGCTGAAATAAAACATATAGGGCTCAATTTTCATTTCGTCCGAGAACAGGTTGCAAATGGTAAAATACAAACAATCACTTCGTTTATTCACCAATGCAGCGTGCTGATTTATTTACCAAGCCCTTGCCCGTCACTAAATTCTAACATCTTTGTTCGCAATTGCCTCTTTATGATGCCCATGGGCTTGCCGAGTGGTGTTATATCTATTCCTACGGATATTCTCATCTACATCAACTAATCATCTTCTCATAACAAGATGATAAGGCTCTTCTTCATTACTTGATGAGTTGTTAAGTTGGCGTAACAACTAGATAAGTCTTTCGCTCTCAACTTATTAGGTTGTTGTAACAACTGGATAATTCTCTCTCTCTCTCTTATCATCATGTTTGTAATATAAAAGAACCCTTGTACAACATTCATGATCTAGGGGCTAAATAAGTGGTTGAACCACTGTTAAACCAGATAAGAACCGAATAAAAAAGATCACATATCAACGGTCAAACCGATCGATCTAGTCTTGAAACATCATTTCTTATCGCAATAGTCATGAAAACATGACTCAACTTGAAGCACAAAATAGGTAGAAGAGGGTCTAACTATTATTCACTTTCAACAAGAAGCATTATTAGGAATACATCCACTAGGGCTTTCTACTATAGCCAACGTTGTAATAAGTGATGTTGGAAGTGTTTTTTTTCCCATTAAAGCATACAAACAACAAAAAATATTGTTGGAAATCTTCAACCCAACATTGAAGGTGAACAAATCAATTGTAAATAGAGTCTAGTACTCCTTGAACAAAAAAAATGGGATAGGCTTATTGTTGGATACATAAAAGTGCAACATTTATATAGGGTTTTAATCCCCCCAGCTCATGTTTTGCTCTCATTTTGTGTAGAATAGGTGCTTTTGACCGTTTCTAGCGTTTTATCCGTAAAAGGTGCTTTTTCAGTCTCGTGCACATTTTCGTAGGGTTTGGTTCCAGAGAGAAATGTAGATCATCGTTGACATACTGGCCGCCGAGAGGCCCCCGCCAGTTGTACTACAAGAAGAGGAGCAAGGGAGGCAAGTGGGTACTCTGCATTCACACCTACCGTACCGGTACCCACATGCAAAGGGGAGCCAATGGTACCGCTACTAACATGCAGACCGGTACTTCACTTATACTAAGAAGGCATGTTTACTGGAGACGAAGAACCACATGTGTCTCTTATTGTCTCTTGAATTCTCGGAGTGTCCGGATCGTCGGGGCATAAACTTGGTAGTAAGGACCCGCAAAAATAGACAATGCACCGGCGATGGTGTGTCGGTCACCTCTCCAATGCTTAAGTTAGAATCGAGAGCATAAAAATCTTCTCTTTTTCAGTAGAGTATTTTCACATACCTTTATGTTGCGATTCCTTCCTTCTTTATTAAGGAGGAGAATGATCCACTTTCCATGGAAGGTGGGTGATTGGTTTCCGAAATGGAAGGGAGGAAGGCACTTCATTTGCACGTCAACCGCTTTTCCTTTTGGATAGTCAAGTCGTTCGAATCTTCAGCCTCAAGGATCGTTTGATCATACTAAGGGTGGTTACGTACGCAATTTGTGGGAGGATGTGTTCTTGAGCTACAAGGGATCAGCCGAGAAATCACTAGATGGCCATCTTCTTAAAGACAACAGCCGGCTAAAAGAGGATGTTCCCCGGTAATAAATCCTAGAGGTCTTTGCTGAATTCGGATAATCCACTAGTCGGGCTTTAGGCCATGGTTCAGATCCATGTTCGTGTAAGGATACTTGGGCCCCTTATGGGCTTTGATCCATCTGGGTCTTCAAAATAGGCGCAGGCCAGCCATGGTACCTAATAATGCCCCCTTTTTCCTACCGAGACTCACTTTCCCGATGGAGAACACCAGATTCCCGCCGGTCGCTGGGAACTCGGGATCCGTTAATGCTTACGTGTTCCAACGCACGTTCCTGGGATTTTCTACTTTTGGGAACACATTTAATACGACTTTGGGGTTTCCATTGTGTTTGTAACTCCTTATAAAAGGACGGAGGGTAATGGATCTCTTTAGATACTAATGGCTTTGAGTTTTCATGGATGTATGGCCAGACGCTGTCGATCACTAGTACCAGTTTTCTAATTGCCTCGGGCCGAATGTGATGTTGACAGGGGTCGGCAAGCGGCTACAAGGAACGCATTGGAGCATGCTAATTTGCTTTTGGAGGGGTATTTCGAGCCTTATATGTCCCCTTGGGTGGTTCGAAAACTCGGATGGAATCCTCTATAGCCAAGAACACCCCTTCCAAATCAATGAAATTGTATATATCCATGTTCAGCGATAAGCCCCCTTGTATGGCCCTTTTCTTTGGCATTATTGAAAGGCGTTGTAATCATACTGCCAGAGGCGGCCGGAGCTTTTTCTTTTTTCATATCTTCTTTCTTAGCCTTTGCAATCGGGCTTTTTCTTTTTCCATATCTTCTTTCTTAGCCTCTTCTTCAACTTTTTCCTCTTTCTTAGGCCTCTTCTTCCACTTCCTCTTCTTTCTTAGTTCGCCAAATTTCCCGCTCGGTTATGTAATCGTGAAGTATGATCGCTGGTTGTAAGCTGCTATCGTAATTATGAACGCCTGTGTAATTAATGAAATTGTGTTTCTTGAAATTTCGTTTTGCTCACCTTATTTTTCTTGTGCTTGCTAACCGACGCACATGGTACTAAACTCTCGATAAGGGTTACGGCGTTTGATGAATTCTAGAATGGATCAAATCTTCAATCCCGACCGACCTAGCCTCGATTGTTCACCAAACCCGTCCATTGGGTGGAGGCACAAGGGCCCAAGTCGGGGCCTGAGCCTCCCGCCCACACCTCTCTATTATGCCCTAATAAGGAAGCATGAGGATTCAAAATTGCTCGAGGGGCTATGAGTCAGCGGCGCATTTAATGCACTTGTAGGTGCTAGACGCCTTATACTTAGGGAGTCATAATTGGATTTCACCCGCTCCCATCGTGTCTACACCATTTTCTTGTTTTCCTTCCGCTCAAGAGCTTTTGTTGATACTTCGCTAGAAGTTGGCGTGTTTTATGGATAGTCTCTTTTCGTGTGCGATTGTCTCCCCTATCTTCCAAGTAAGCCTTGTTTTTGTTCCGGGTACATTAGATTCCAGTTGCCGACATGTTTCTTACGACAAGAACATAGGAGGGTGTTTTTTGGACACGCTAGAATTGGGGAGGGTTCTTCCCTGGTCTGGTAGGTTCATGTGCATTCTGCCCTTTACCGCCTTTGGCATGGCAGGCTGAACCGATTCCCCTTCACAATTTGTTGTTGTCTCGCTACAAAGAGTGAGAGAGGTCAAGAAGAGACTCTTACTAGTCAGGCTGGGCACAGAAGAGGGCCTGGTCAAGATACGCCTTCTGCAAGCATCATCATTTCTTCTCTGTCCATGGAGTAGTTGAAGTCTTACTGCCAAATTCCTGATAATATCGATTTTCAGTTGTCAGAAGGTCCGGCCGAATCCACTATCGATGAGGAAGACAAGGCAAAGCAGGGCTTACCCTAGAACAGCCAGAGGCTCCGCCTCGCTTCCCATTTCGGCTCTAGTCAGTTCACACTTCTGTAGCCCGCCCATCCATCCGAATGTCATTCGATCCCGGCCGGATGTAGCGTGCCAAACCTCCTATACTAACCGACATTTCGTTGGTAGAGGTTTGTTTTATTTACACCTTGGGCTGTGGGACATGGAGGCCATCTATCCATGCTGGGCCCGCAGTCCCGGCCGCACTTTGTTCACGACCCGCCGCCTAAGACCGAGGCGAAGGGCGTGATCTAGGTTAGAGGACCTTGGTATGAGACCCCGAGCTCCCCTGACCTCCTGTTTTCTTTGAACCCATCAATGTCATTCCCAAGTGTGTTCAAGTTGTGGGATTTGTATATGCTACAGACGCCTATCCTTTGCATTCACATATTTTCTAATAAAATTCTGCAAGGAAAAGCCCCAGAGAAACCGTAAACCGGTGAGAGAGCTAGCTTTTAAGAAAATTCAGGTTTTAGAGATTTCGAGCGGGAACCGATCACGAAATTTTCCTAACTACGAGGAATCTTCATGAGTTGAGTCGTAACCCTCCTTATATTATCTGGGAAGACTCACGCCATCTCATACGTAGTCATGTAGGGCGAGCATTGCCATTGCCGCATCTTCTCTCAATTTAGCCCCAAACTCGTCTCACTAAGACTTCCGAGACCGAAACGTTGGTCGAACCGGGTGATTAGTACCCATCCTGAAAACCCTTCTTTGCTAGGAGGATTTCGGCCCTATCCCTCAAGATTCTAAGAAAGTTGATAGGGGTAGCCGTCTCGATCATCTTCCTTTAAGAAAGTGCCCTGCCTTGCGCCCCTCCCCCAAGCATCTGGGTTAGGGAAGGCGGGGGTGCCTCGAATCCGCTAAGAGATCCTGGAGCGGGGGTGGAAGATTTTGTCCCTCAAGTTTCCCTAATATCTAGCCTCCCTCCTGCTAGCGAAGAGAAAGAAGAGGAGGACGAGATGGCTGATCTCGTTCATAACTTCGGCGTACAGAAGTGCAAACAAAGTGCTAGCTTCAAGTGGATGACTCGCCTAAGATGGGCTTTCATGGCTAGTTGGTTTCAGAGACTGTGCTCTCTGCGGATTTAGGAGAGCTCTCCCTAACTCATGCGGAGGTCCAAGAGGACACCCTCGTATGTGTTACTAGCCTACGTATAAGGCTACATCTACCCGGCCGGGAGCAGCGAGGTCGTTGCTTCCCGACCGGCTGCTGCTGAATTCTTACATTCATCCACAAGGCACCCTCGTATGAAGGAAGTATTTGGCCCCGCTAGAAGGTCAAGAGATTATCAATCGTTGGAAGCCGCTTAACTGGGAGAACTCTGCCGCCCATATGCATCAAACCGTGACCGGCACTACTGATGCCCGAGCTATGGCCGAGGGGAAGAGCGCAGAGTACACCATCTCATTCCCTGCCTATGCTTGTAAGGATGAACTCAAGCAGGTGGTTGAAGACAAGATGTTAATACGCGAATCAGAATCTCGCCCGCTCTGCGGGAGTTGGTATGTTTGCAACTATTATGCACTGTTCTAGTATCATTTCTTAGTTATTGCCTTATTCTAATGCGTTCTTTTACGAGCTATTACGGCTATCCGGAACATGACTTACCAGCACTGATGATACGAACCCCGTCAACTTGTGAGGAGACCCGTGATCGAATTAGATCGGAAGAACTGCTCTAGCAGTGGCTTGGATGGATGACCTTGACCCGTTGCTTATATGGAAGCAAGAACCTTGGTATAGGTGAGGACGCCACAATCGGTGATGGAGATCCGATTGATAAGTCTTGATGAACGCCACGGAATAACCGATAAGTTCAAGGAGTTCTTCAAAGAACCAAAGAGAAATTGAAACCTCACCTCCATTAATGCTTAAACTTAAGAATTATAGGATAACAAGCCTCTTAATGAGGTCCAAAAATTGAAGAATAGAAACTAATATCTCAGCCACAAGGAAAGTAAATATTCGCCAAAAAGCAAAGGAAACTAATTTTACTTTTTCCTAAAGTAACACACTAAAAAAAGAGGAAACTAGATAATTTAGGATACAGCTTGGGAATCAAATCAAAGAATTCAAATTAGCCGCAAATCAGAACAACCGCACTAAATAAGCTCCCAAAATAGCAAAAAATCAGAACCAAATCAGAACCAAATCAGCTCCAAAATAGCAGCAAATCAACACCAAATCAACACCAAATCTGCTCCAAAATAGCAGCAAATCAACAAGTCAAAAACTCCTTGGCTCTTGGTCCAAGTCTGGATTTAATTTGATGATGTGGACCATCTTCGTTTCCTTTCTGAGTTGAACACGCGAGCTTCTTCCACGTGGGCATCTCGGATTAAAACATGAAGGGCTTCTTTAAACTTTTAGTCCCGCTCGTCATAGGGGCCGTGATTAAGCCGGTCCACACTCCCCTTCCTTAGCCTCGTCTATCATTCCTCCTCTGGAAAGGATTTCCATTCCTCAAACTGCCACCGCATCAAAATGACTCAAGTCGTTGACGTTAGTAGCACTTACAAGATATTCACCGCAAATTCCAAATTTTGTATGCATTGTTATTGATGCGCCGAGGACTTGTAAATGGACCATCGCCTCTAGGGAGCAATCTTGGATCGCCTTTGTAGTGAAATCTTTCCGCGCATGTGCACCCAAACCCACCCTGTGTCTAAAGACTACGTGATATACTTTGTCAGTTTGTTTCGCTTTATTGTTCAAATCTTCGCTTCAATGTTGAGTCTTGCTCTTCTCATGAATCTTTAACAAATTCTCGCTTTCTTTTGCCATCTAGATTAACATGCTCTATTACAGTAAAGGAGATAAACTAGCTTGCCAATGGATTAAACCATATACAATCTCAAAAGGCTTAAATTTAGTGGCGTAATGTATAGTACGATTATAAGCAAACCTTAAACATGTGGCAAACAAGCCTTCCTGTGTTTTAATGTTCTTTTAATGATAGCCCCCAACAACGTGTATTGCTCTCGTTCACTACCTCATCTCGATCATCAGCCAGGATGACAAGTAGTAGAAAACAATAACTTGGTTCCTAACTTACACCACAAGGTCTTCCAAAGTAACTCAAAAATTTTGCATCTCTATCCGAAACAATTGTTCTGTGCATACCATGCAATCTCACAACCCTCCTCGAAGAACAACCAGCAACACGAGACGATCATCCGCTTTGTGACATGTGGGATAAAAATGTGCCATCTTTGAAAACCCAACCACAACCACAAAAATAGAATCCCTACCATGTCTAGTCCTGTAGACTCCAATGTAGTCCATTGAAAGATCAACCCAAGGTTCACCCGGAATAGGAAGTGGTGTACAAGCCATACAGACTGAGATTTAGCTTGCCTACATGTGATACACCTCCCACAAATCCTCTCAACATCTCGCTCATGTGTCAATGTGCAGTTCTCGCAAACCCCTAAAGTCTTGGCTACCCCAAAATGTCCCATCAATCCTCCACCATGAGACTCCCTCACTAATAACCCGACGGAATTAGAATGCACAACCTATTTTCCCGAAACAAGAACCCCTCATGTCTAAAGAACTCATGGGCTCCTTTTTTCTCACAACAAGCATATTCGTTTACTAAAATTCGGGTCCAAAGGATACAATTCTTTAATGTGTTCAAAACCAAGCAATTTAGCATCCAAAGTAGAGATTAGGACATACCTCCGTGAAAGTGCATCGGCAACAATGTTTTCCTTACCTTGTTTATAGCGGATGACATATGGAAAAGTTTAATAAACTCCATCCATCTGGGCATGTCTCTATTCAACTTATGTCAGTCCTTCCCGATGTTTCAATGACTCGTGGTCTGTGAATCACAAATTCCTAGCCAAAGATAATGTTGCCAAGTTTCCAAGGCCCGAACCAACGATACAACTTCATTATAAGTGGTATTTCGTGGTCGCCTAATTTAGCTTTTACAATATGCAATGGTCGCCCTTCGCATAAGAACCGCGCCAATACCAAGACCTCGAAGCATCACATTCCACCTCAAAAGTTTTCAAAGTTAGGTAAAGCAAGTAAAGGAGCATGAGTTGTTGATAACTTGGAATGCTTTTTCTCGCTTCTTCACCCCACTTAAACCCAACATCCTTCTCGATGACTTCTATATCTATGCGGCTATGCTACTAAAGTCTTTTACAAACCACCAGACTAGCAAGTCCATGAAAACTTCGAACTTTACTCACACTTTGTCGACTCGCGCTCTCGAATCGCCGAACCTTCTTCATCAACCCGTATCCCTCGCGCACTAACAACAAAACCAAGAAACACAAGCTTATCCGCTGTAATGTGCACTTCTTAAGGTTAGCAAACAATCTTTCTTTCAAGCATAATATCCAAAAACATATTTTAAATGAATCAAGTGATCATCCAAGTTCTCGCTATAATGAGGATATCGCCAAAATGTAATGAACCACAATTTCAATGAAAGCACAAAGAAAACATGGTTCATTAGTCTCATGAAAGTGCTAGGTGCATTAGTTAATCCGAAAGGCATAACTAACCACCTATAACCCATATTTTGTTTGGCGCTTCCATTCATCACCTTCTTTCATTCTAATTTGATGGTATCCACTTTTCAAATCAATTTTGGAAAAAATACAAGAACCATGCAACTCATCAAACATATCATCTAACCGAGGAATGGGATGACGACATATTTTTACTCAAGTATATTATCATGGCTCCTAATCAACACAAGATCCTTCCATGTCCCAACCTTCTTAGGAACCAAAATAACCGGAACGACACATAGACTCCAGCTGTCCCTCACATATCCCTTTTCCATCAATTCACCAACTCGCTGAGTTCCTTTTGCCTCCTGATTACTTCTATAAGCTGCCTGCTCGAATGGTAACACCAGAACAAAATCATTCGATGTTCGATCCCTGGATAGAGGTAACCCATTCGAATTTCCTCAGAAAGACATCTTCAAATTCCCGCAGCACAATAGAACTAGCAAAGAAATGTCAAGTCTGTTAGTGCTAAAAGTGCCTCTTTTGCACAAAGTAATAATCGTAGGCTCGCTTTTTAAGAACAATGCTTTCTTAACCTCACTACCTCGCATAGAAAATCGGTTTTTCTCTCCTTTTCTTTAAATTTTCATTCACTTGCATTGGGCACTCTCTTCTTTCGCTTCACTCTCTTTCAAGCTTTTCTTTGTTCACTTTCTTTTCACTCTTTTCTTTGTTCACCTTTCTTTTTCACTCTTTTTCTTTTGGTCACTCTCTTTTTCACTTTTTTTTTTTGTTCACTCTCTTTTTGTAGCCTCACTTGATCTTCATAAACCTAACTTGGTGTCAAAGGAACAAGAGGACTCATCCGTCAACGTGCATCAACGAGTACTATTGGTGAAGCCGTCGTGTCGAACTTTCCTATCAAATTGCCATGGTCTTCCTAATAACAAGTGCCCACTTTTGCATTGGAACTACATCACACAAAACTTCACTGCATTTCCCAATGCTAAAAGTGACTAACACTTTAGTTTATTCACCCTACCTCCCCACTATCATTCAACCATTGTACTTATAAGGTCGAGGATGCTTACATGTTGGCATTCCTAAGCTTCTTCCACCATGGTTGTGCTAGCAACATTAGTGCAACTTCCCCCATCAATGATCACACTACATACCTTGTTTCGACGTGGCACCTAGTGTGCAGAAAAATGTTAACCTGCATCTTGTCATCTTCTTTAAATTTGCACACCCTAAGGCCTTCCCGGCCACCATTAGTTCTCCTTGGACAACATACTCCTCATCATCAGCATCCTCTAAGGATGGCATAGAATCACAATCCGACCATTATCCTGCTTCAATCTCACCATTGTCCCGCATCACCATGACTCTTTGTTCGCACATCAAGCTGCAATACGACCCCGCCTGGGCATTTAAAACACATAATATCGATTCGAGTGAAGGAAAGAATCAGTTTACCTTGATTTCTCGTTGTTCCCCCCTTGTTTTGGGGCTCGTTTTAAGTCGGCGGTGGCTTCTCTTCCTTTTTCCATTGATTCGATTTCCACGTAGACGTAATCTCGGGACCGTGTAGAACGTGTGTCACATCTACCTCCTCTCGACTTCTGATTCTCAATCTGATGTGGCCATATGCACCATATCCCCAACTCCACATAATGTTGCAATTCCACCGCATTTTTGAATTTCTGGCGACCCGCTAGAAACCTTGCCATGGTAGCTCTCTCGATCTTTCTTCAATATTTCCATTCAGCTTATCAGAACCTCCATCTCCTTATAATTCCCACGCCTCGATTACCTTGCTTCAGGTTTTGCAACTTGTTGTACAATTCTCAGAGTAGTAAGTCGGGACAAATCTCTTCCGCATCACCTTCTTCATCTCTTCTCATGTTTCCACTTATGGCTCCCTATTTCATCTCTTATTCAACACTAGTTGGTCCCACCACACAATGGCATAATCTGAGAACTCTATAACAGCAAGCTTTACCTTCTTATTTTCAGAATAATGGTGACAATCAAAAACTAACTCTACCTTCCTCTCCCACTCAAGATATGCCTCGGGATCATTCTTTCCTTGGAAAGATGGAATCTTCATCTTAATGTTTTAAATTATTATCTTCTCGATTCCTATCTTCTCTGTAATGCTCCCCATACCTCTCCTGTTTACCTTTTACCGAATCATAACCATTCTCATCTTCAAAGTCTCCTCAAGTCATACTCTTCTTCATCTACCCGCGCCACTCTTCATAGGCCTGCTCTCCTTTCATACGTGGGAAGGGTTTCGTGGAGTGCTTTCGGCTTTGCTCCCTCTCTCATGGAATTGTTCCAATTCAGCCCTAAACATTCTCTGTACTTCGCTAGTTAAGGCCTGCATAATGAATTTCATGTCAATGCCTCCCGCCACACCTTCAGATGCGTTGTTGTCTGACATAGTGCTGCAAAAACAAGGTTAGAAAAAAAAGTAGGACCTCACAAATCACTCGCTCACGAGGTTTCCTTTCGAAGAGTGAGGTCACTCAGTTAGCATTTCGTGTTTCACACAATATATTTGGCTTTTATCACTCTAATAATCTGACCACTCTTGCCTTTTCCTCGAAATTTCTCTTATAGTTCTTTGGAACTAATCAAACCATCAATTTTCCATAAAATTCAATAAAAAAACTATCAAAGAGAAAAGAAAGGACGAGGTTATTGGCATTAACCAAGATCCAAGCTTTACTTATTTATTTTTTTTTTTTATACTATAGTGGGGATTGGATTTATAGAAACTAGAATGATGATAAACTTATAGGATTTTTACTTTTTTTTTTTTTGTGGATCCTTTTCTTTACTTTCCTTTTCTCTTTTTTTTTCTTTTTCTGTTTTTTTTTTTTTTTTTTTTTTGTAACTTTGAGATGGACCGATTGAATAAAAAAAAAAACAATAAAAAAATTATATCCGATCAGAATGAAGAAAATCGGGACTTGAGATGGAGTAGATAATAGATTATGAATGAAATTGAGTTGAGCGAATTTGAAGGTGGATTAGAGAAGTGATGACTTAGATGGTTTGGACAAAAATAAATAATATTAATAAAGATAGGCAAACAGAAAAATAGAACACAATTTGCTACGATGCAAAAATGTCACGAACCCCGTCAACTTGTGAGGAGACCCGTGATCGAATTAGATCGGAAGAACTGCTCTAGCAGTGGCTTGGATGGATGACCTTGACCCGTTGCTTATATGGAAGCAAGAACCTTGGTATAGGTGAGGACGCCACAATCGGTGATGGAGATCCGACTGATAAGTCTTGATGAGAACGCCACGGAATAGCGAATAAGTTGAGGAGTTCTTGAAGAACGAGAAATTGAAACTCTCAATTTTATTAATGCTTAAAGCTTGAAGGAAAATATGAGGATAACAAGCCTTTAAATAGGCCCAAGGGTGAAGAATAGAAACTAAATATTCTGCCACAAGGAAAGTAAATATTTGGCCAAAAAAAAAAAAGGAAAGGAAACTAATTTACTTTTCCTAAAGTAACACACTAAAAAAGGAAACTAGATAATTCTAGGATAAGGCTTGGGAATCAAATCCAGCACAATTAGCGACAAATCGGGTTTACTTTCAAATAAAGCTCCAAAATAGCAGCAAATCGGGAACAAATCGAGAACCAAATCGGCTCGAAATAGCGACAAATCAGCACGAATCAACACGAAATCTGCTCGAGAAATAGCATGAATCAACAAGTCAAAAACTCCTTGGCTCTTGGTCCAAGTCCGGATTTAATTTGATGATGTGGACCATCTTCGTTTCCTTTTTGGAGTTGAACACGCGAGCTTCTTCCACGTGGGCATCTCGGATTAAAACATGAAGGGCTTCTTTGAACCTTTTAGCCATGGCTCGTGTCATGAGGCCGGTGGGACTTCAAGTGGATCCATCCTTCCTTAGCCCTGCTTCCATCAAGCGAAGTTCGATCTCGGCTAAGGGACAATGAGTTCTGACTCTACCTCAATCAGTCGTTCGACCACAGGCGGTGCTTCTTTAGCTAAAGTGGAGTCGAGCTCTTGGCGCTGAGAGAATGAGGCCAAAGAAGGCATCGAGAAGGTGGTCCAAGTAGAGCGAGAGAGGATGTTGCTGGATTCTGGGGCCTCAGTAGCCCTGCTTGTGGATGCCGATGCGTGGGGAGAGGAGTGTACCAAGACACAAAGTGGAGTCGAGGTTTATGGTCAAAATGCGTAGGTTTCGAAGGAGTTAGGCGAAGGCGGAAAGACGGGTTAACGTCGGCCATCGAGCAGTCATTACGCTTCTAAAACTCGAGACTTGTAAGGATGAAGTGTCTGGTATCCAAGCAGAGGCCCTTAAAGAGAAAAAAAAGCCCTGGAGGAGGATTACGAGTAGGGTTTTGAATTGATTTTCAACTATGGGTATGGCTATTGTGCTTTTGCACATAATATTTGTGGAAGTCAACCCGAGGTTCCAGACGGGATGCCAGACACGTCTAAGCCATTATCCCCAGAGTTCTTTATTAACCCTCGATGCCCCCCGGGTGTTGTCCCTACCAAAGCTGCATCCATCGATGTTCTTCCTGGTGAAGTGATGAATGCGCCAGAGAGGGAGGCTCTTGCTGTAGTTCTTGAGACTAATAATAGCGATGTGGGCGAGCATCTCTCTGCCACCAAGGTTAGGCTTGGTAATGAGACTGATTTTTCCACTTAGAGTAACCAAGGAGAGTGAGGAACATGATGTTTTTGGGTTGTATTTTATGATCGCTCGTTGAGCCTTGTTCCTTCACCCATGTTTCGTATCCCTAGTTTTTGTTATTCTATAACCAAGCTCTATTAATAAAACACGTGTTGTTTGCGAACCTGGGATGTTGTCACTTTCTCTTTGTCGAATCACATAATTTAGTTCTTCTAGTCGGGTAGGCAAAGATGTACCTTGAGTTAGACATCGATCAGGTTCGGATGAACACTCCGATAGACCAGGTTCATTTGTCCCCCTGCTAGCGCCTCCTTACTCGGGCTTCGTAATGAACCAGCTAGGCATCAACCACACTGGGCCAGTAGGATATCAACCTTACACGAGCTATATAATGAACCAGCTAAGCATCAACCATACTGGGCCGGTAGGACATCAACCTTACATGGGCTTTTTAATGAACTAACTGGGCATCAACCATACTGGGCCGGTAGGACATCAACCTTACCCGAACTTTGTAATGAACCAATAGGGCATCAACCATACTAGGCCGGTTGGACATCAACCTTACCCGAGCTTTGTAATGAACCAACTGGGCATCAACCAGACTGGGCCGATAGGACATCAACCTTACCTAGGCTTTGTCGTGAACCATCTGGGCATCAACCATATTGAGCCGGTAGGACATCAACCTTACCTAAGCTTTGTAATGAACCAGCTAGGCATGAACCATACTGGGCCGATAGGATATCAACCTTACACGGGCTTTGTAATGAACCAACTGGGCATTAACCATTGGCGTGGGACATCAACCTTACACGGAGCTTTGTGAATTGAAGAACATGGTTAGAAATTGAATCATTCTTTATTGATAGTACCTTTTGAGGTGCATAACATTCCACATTCTAGGTACAGGTGTCCCGTCTAGTTTATTTAATGCATACGATCCGGATTCGCCGGCCCGTGTTATAATATACGATCCCTCCCAGTTTGGCTAGAACTTTCCGACTGACAGATCAGTTGTGTTCTCAAAAACATTTCTTAGGACCAGGTCCCCTGGCTGAAACATTCGGGGTTACAAGCGTCTATTGTATAGGTTTGCTAGCCTGCGGTGGTACGATGCTATTCACACAGCCAATGGCCGATGCGTTTATTACGCCATGTCTAGGTCTTTAATCATGATTCAATATTATTTGCTAAGTATATCGGATTCGAGCATGGGCATCTTGATTTGCATTAAGGTATAGCCTTCATCCCATATGTAACACTCCTTTTCCGATCCGACCGATTGGCGGTCACCCCAGCAAATCGGGATGCTTTGATACCACTAAGCGTAACACCCCTTCTCGATCCAGGCCCGATTGTGAGTCTAACAATCTGGGATGCTACGATACCACTAAGCGCAACACCTTTCTCCGATCCGACCCGATTGGGCGAGGTCGAACCATCGGGATGCTCACGTGCAACGAAGCTGTGGCCCCAACTCGGCATAGGATGACAAGTGAGGGTCGCTCTTTTTATCATACTTATAACCTTTACACTTGCATAATCATATAATGTTAAACAATTAACTTGTATTACATTCTGTAGCAGCGGATTACAAAATATACAAGCTCCGAATATGAAATGTTCAACATTTACAATATTTACGATAGTTCTAAAATTTCATATACAAAATAGACCTAAGGTCTTCCAATGGGCACCTATTGATGTGTGGCCTTTGTTCTTCGATATGGATTGTCACGTCCTCTGGTTTCCTGTACAAATACGCACACGGATTGAACACCGTCTTTAGGCTTTACTGACTTTAGTGGGAACTCTGACTTCTATTGAAGTCAGCACTTTTATACAAATGCATATAGCACATATAACGTCTGATTCTTGTCATTTCTCATATATATACTTATCATAACCGGTTTCATTTTATCATCTTCGGATACTTTTCATGTAATCTTACCTTTTACTTCTTGTTCTTATGAAATTTGTATACTATCCATCATAGCAGTGTTAGTCTTCCCCATATTCTCTTCATTTCGCTTTGCATATACCTGTCATTCTTTTTATGTTTCATGTCATGTATTCTCTACATTTCCTTTGCTATACTCCGTCACTTTTTATGTTTCATGTCTCGCATAAACCTTAGAAGTGGATACGTGAATACTATATCCATAAGGACCAAGGTGCTATATTCACCGTATGAAACAAGATCCACAGGCCCGTGAAACTCAGAATATATTATACCCGTAAGGTATCATCACCCGAGACAAAGGACCTATTCCATGAGGGCTCGGAGGCTGCGGGTGACCCTTCTTTCGGGCCACCCGATCCAAACGGATCTATGTCATCGACTCCACACTGGGTCCCGATTCCGAATATAACTGATATGTCAAGCAGATCGACTCTTCCGAATAAAGATGCCCATCTATCCCTCTTACTGTGCTCTCTAAGCATACAATCAATATGTATTTTATAAGCTCAAGATATATCTCATATTCTCTCAATAATTATTGTCATTCCCAGAATCATATGAGATACATATATATACAATCAGTTATTCATATCTTTACATTTTTCATACTTCATTATATGCATAAATAACTATGCTTACACTCGTATACTTACGAGCCATTAATGAATTCATAATAGACGCTCATAATACAAATAACTATGGTTACCTGTACCGCTCTACTGGTTTTCCCATGCTTTCTGAACTAATATGAGTTCCAATCTTATCAATCTGTCTATTGATGAATTCGACCAACGGGCTTTCCATGTAGTCCAACAATTCCAAACTGAGTTCAAACAAGGAGATATGACCTTCCGGGGTCGAGGTCGCGCGCCAAATACCGACGAGCCGACCAACCGACGAGCTGCACCGGCGACGAGCCTAGTCTAACACCTCAGTCTGACATATAATATCTTCTCCAGCATATGGATGGATTTTACCAACGGGCTTTCCATAGAGTCCAAGAACACCCAAACGGAGTTCGTGACGAAGGAGATATGACCTTCCGGCTGAGAGATGGCTCGGGCAGCCGCCGACGAGCCGACCGAATTGACGAGTCGCCGAGCTCTACATAACGAGCCGAGCCTCCACAGACGAGCCGAGCTCTTCAGACAGGTCCCGTCCTCTACAGATGACCTTCTACTGCACGAGGTCCCCGTCGACTCCTCCGGGCCGGCACGAGGTCCGGCCGACCTCCGCCGGCATGAGCGTGGGCCGACACCGCGGCACGAGGCCTCGGCCGACCGGCCGCATGAGGTCCGCCACCTCTCGCCGGACGACCGCCGCATGAGTGTGTCGAATTCCTCTCGCTGCATGAGGCCCGGCTAATCCTCTACAGATCTAATTCTATGTGATCTACTTCACGTGACCGACGACCGCTTCGACGACCTCGCCGACCTACCACCGACGCACCACTGTTCACCGACGACTCTTTGCTCGACGACCCCCCGTTGGGATCTTTACTCAACGCTCACCGATCGACTTTGCCTGACGGCACTCGCCGATTTTACCACCGCCGATCTAATACCATCGCTCACGACGACTCTCGCTTCACACCGTCGACTGTACCACCGCTGACGACCATCGTTCATCACAATTTCTCACCCATTTGACTGTTCAGAGTGAAAAGACCATAACTTGGTCTACAAGAATCCGAATTGAGAAATTCAAAAGCCTAACATCAATTTCATTGATGTGGATACAATTTTGTAGAAGGACTTACTACCAAATTCTCTTTATTTCTTACTCAAAAACCCGTTCTAAGATTCAACTACTGCATATGATCTAAAACAGGGAATTTTCTGGGTTCGACTTGTAACTGGACCCTTCTCAAAACACGTGTCTAGGAGTCTTAAAGCTCTTCTCAACTCAATCATACAAGAAATGAGTTTAGGAGTTCCCCAAACCCAAACTGGACATAAGATAGAAGGTTCTAAACCATATATCCATACTCAAATTCCATACACCCATAGTTTCCATACAAATATTCACAGTTCCATACTTTTCTATACCAAATCATAGTTCCATACTTTTCTATACCAAATCATAGTTCCATACTTTTCTATACCAAATCATAGTTCCATACTTTTCTATATCAAATCATAGTTCCATACTTTTCTATACCAAATCATACTCCATACCTTCTTATACTAAAATCAAGGCCCATACCTTTCTATACCAAATCATAGTTCCATACCTGCACCTTCTTCTTTCTTCTTCTTCTTCTTTTCTTCTCGTATTTGCTCTTTTTTTTCTCCAAGACCAAAATAAGATATTTCTTTTCGGGTCTTATCCATTTGATCTTATCCCCTTTTATTTTACTGGGTCCTCCAACTCTTATAATATTTGCAAATCAATTTATAATATTTACAATAGCTCAAATCTCTTTATTATTTGTAATTTTAACTTATGCATATTCCTACTTTGTTTTTATCTTTATTTTATTCCGAATAAATACATTTACGCTTTATTATACCCAAAACATGTTATAAAACCTGTTAGTATAATTCAAAGTGTTACAACTCTCCTTTAAAAGAATTTCATTCCTCGAACCATACTGACTAAGAGCTGCGATGACTGAGGCTCTCATAGCTGCTTCGGTTCCTGCAGCCTTCTTCTCTACCATGGCGTTGCCGTGAGAACTTTCACTAATGGTACTTGTTTGTTCAAGAATCGTTTACCTCTCGGAACTTTAATGGTCTTTTGGGTTCCTCATCATATGACAAATCTTCTCAGATTTCAGATTTCTCAGACTGTGTATGTGCGACCATCGCAGCGGCATTCGAAGCATTGACATGAAACACATCGTGTAATTTGGCCAACTCGCAGTGGAGTGCCAATCGATAGTTACGTGGCCAATGCTCCAAAAATCTCATATGGCCCTATGAACTCGACCTCACTGCCTTCCACCAAACCCAAGAATTTCCTCCATGGTAATCACCTTTAAGAAGACCTTGCCTCCCACTCTTTATATTCAATATCCTCTTCTTAGGGCTGCATACGATTTTTGTCTATCACTAGCCACCTTTAACCTCCTCGCCGAATAATCCTGTACTTTCTTCCGTATCTTTACTATGTCCCACCTATCGTCGCTCATCTCACCCCACATCCAACACACAGAGCTCACATTTCCAATTACACAGCTTCACATGGTGCCATACTAATGTCGACCGAAAACTATTGTTATAGGCAATTCCATCAATGGAATATACCCATCCCAACTTCCCGAAAATTCCATAACACAACCCTCGGCTATCTTCGAGTACCGACCAATCTCTCCGACCGCCCATCCGCTTCATGATGGAACGCCGTGCTAAAATTTAGCTTAGTGCCTAAAGCTAATCGTAATCTCTTCCGTAACCTTGATGTAAATCGTGATCTCTATCTGACACTACCAGACAACGCACACCATGCAATCACACAATCTCATCTACGTGATAACTCCGCCTTAGTCGATCCATAGAATAGTCAATCCCGACCGGGTATAAAACGGGCCGACTTTGCGAGCCTATCTACAATCACCCAACAGTAGTCATGTTTCTATATATCAGGCGAGGGGAAACCCAACACAAAATCCATGGTAATGCTTATCCCACTTCCATTGAGGAATTGAAGGGGATTTAACAAACCCTGGTTGGCACTTAGTGTTCGCCTTGACTTGTCGACACGCGCCAAACACTTAGACACATATTCACTCACATCTCTTTTCATTCCTTTCCACCAATAAAACTGTTTCAAGTCCTGGTACATCTTATTCCCTCCTGGATGCATGGTAAATACCACATTATGAGCCTCAAATAGAAACTTTTTCTTTAGCTCTTTATCATCTGGCACACATAATCTATTCTGGAAATACAAACTTCCAGCTTCTTTCTCTAAAAACTCCTCGGTCTCATTCAACCTCATCTCTAACCATCTCACAAATTTTTCAGAATCCTTCATCATTTTTCTCTCGCGCATCTATAATCATTTGCTTTAAAACGGGTTGCGCTTCTAATTGAGCTAACATAGCTCCATCATCACCCACCTAATCACTGCATCGTAGTGACAATGCTACTCACTGCCTTTCTAGCTAAAGCATCTGGCCACTATATTAGCCTTCCGGATGGTAAACGGTGATGCAAACATAATCCTTTACGAATTTCCAACCACCTTCGCTGTCTCAAATTTAATTCTTTCTGAGTGAGCAAGTACTTGAGACTCTTATGATCGGTGTAAATTTAAGATTTTTTCCCGTATAAGTAGTTGTCGCCATATTTTTAAAGCAACACTACCGCGCCTAATCCCCCAGTCATGAGTGGGATATTTTGTTCACGTGGCTTCAACTGGTCTCGGACGCATGTCAATTACTTTCCCATCTCGCATTAATACGCATCCTAAACCAATGCATGAAGCATCACTATACAAGGTATACTCTTTTCCCGGAGTAGTCGTGTCAATAATTTCAAGTAAGTTTCCAACCAAGATCCTTTCAACCTGCTCAAAACCATTCCCGACATTCGTCTCGTCCACTCAAACTTTATTCCTTTCCCGAGTAACTCGTGAGCGAGAAGCTATGACTGAAAAGCCTCTCACAAATCTTCTATAATAACCGGCTAAGCCCAAGAAACTTCTCACCTCAGTTACATTTTGAGGTGATTTCCAATTCACAACCGCTTCAATCTTAGCAGGATCAACTCTTATACCCTCAGCAGACACAATATGGCCTAGGAATGAGACTTTCTTTAGCCAAAAATCACATTTGCTGAGTTTAGCATATAACTTTTTCTTAACGCCTCTAAGACTATTCTCAGTCGTTTCATGTTCCCGCCAAGATCCTGAATACACTGCGACGTCATCAATAAAAACCACAAATAAATTGATCCACATGGTCTGAATAATTCTATTCATCAAATCCATGAATGTCGCCGGCAGCATTACCAACCCAAAATGGCATGACCAAAAACTCATAATGACTATATCGGTCTCTAAATGCGCCTTCTAAGACACTTCCTTCCTTTACCCCCTCAACCCGATAATACTCCCGATCGCAGTCTATCTTCGAAAAAAGACACCCGCTCCTTTCAACTGATCAAAAGACTTCAATTCCTGCTGAACGGGTACTTGTTTTTCACTGTCACCTTATTAATCTGCCGATAATCGATGCAATATCCGCAGAGCGCCATCTTCTTTTCACAAATAAAAACCTATGCACCCTAAGGACACTGGCCTGATAAATCCTTATCCAAAAGTTCTTGTAATCGACCTTGTCCCTTCCAGCTCCGCTGGAGCTTAATGTCCCTGCACCCGTGCCCCTGACATGTGGACCTGCTCCTCGGTACAATTTCTATGGCTAAGTCCACCTCTCTCATGTGGAATACCCGTAACCTTCAGTGGAACAAGCATCCGAAATTCCCTTACTACTGGATCTTTCTACATCAACTCGACCTCTCGAGTCAAGTATCAAAGCCAAGAATGTCTCACACTTTCCTCATAATTCTCCTACCAGATATGAGATGACATTAGACATTACACTCTGATCCAATGCCTCTCGTACTCATTACCTCAATTTGCCGGGAGCATTTCAACACTACCGCCTCATTCACAATCCACGATATAGCTCTGCTTAGACAACCAATCCATTCCTAGAATCAAGTCAAACTCTACGAATGGTAAGGTTATCAAATCACGAAAAACTCGTGGTTCAGATAACAACGGGGCAATTTCGATATGCTATTCTACACTAACGCTGGGTGGCCCCCAACTGACTAGTTACATGCATGTCATATGCTAATTCCTCCTTTGTCGGTACTT
Source organism: Tetrastigma voinierianum (assembly GCA_016808115.1). NCBI lineage: Eukaryota > Viridiplantae > Streptophyta > Magnoliopsida > Vitales > Vitaceae > Tetrastigma > Tetrastigma voinierianum. Next base: position 236,565 of record JAEQBH010000838.1, on the reverse strand, counting down.
TGTCAACACATGTGCTCCATGCACACATATGAATGAGTAGATCCGGTGGATCAATCAATGCATGCATCTCTATATCATATAAAGAATATAACCGCGCTATAACCTCAGATACTTCCGATCCTCACGAGCCTTCATAAGATATGCTCGTGGCCGGTGTCAGAGGCATTAGGACGATCTACCGCTCCGACACCATGCCTCCTCGTCCTCTATGCCGAGATGGGCCACTACGACCCCCTACCCCGAATCACTAGCTTCCGAAGTGGTGTCGCAGATCTCCGCCACTTCCTCGTCGGGCTTTGTATTATCCCCTAACTCTCGGGGACACTGTGCTTTCAAATGCTCAAGGCTTCCACACCGAAAACACCCTCCTGTCAATATCCTGCAAACTCCCAAATGCCTTTTTTGGCAATGAGGGCATCTCGAATTTCTCCCGTCCAACTACACTTACCCGTACTACGGTTACATTGACCTTGCCTCTCTACCCCCTCGGGCTAATTCATATTCCGATTGAGTCGAGATTCTCAAATTTTTCCCGAGGAGGATCCCTAGGAGGACTAAGCTCCTCTAGAGTAAACCTCTTCTTTGAAATCTTTCTGTTGCTCGTTTCTAGTCTCTACTTTCATTGCAAATTTAGACCAACTGATAAAAATCCACCGGCTTGGAGAGAAGTCATAAAGTTAAATACCTCTTGAAGTGAACTGCACCCATCCTCAATTGCCTACACCGAAATGCCTCACGAGGACCAATTCCGTGCATATTTACTAAGATGGCTAAATTCTTTTTCATATTCAAACCCACCGATAAGCCCTTTTGCTTCAAATTTAGGAACTGTTTCCACTGAATCCCTCATAAGACCCAAGAATATACTTTGTCCCGAATTCTTGGACAAAGAATTCCCATGTCATGGGATTTGGAATCCTTGGACTTTTGAGTACTAGTTTCCACCAATCATATGCCTCACCCTGCAATAGTGAGACTGCACATGATGCTCTCTGATCGGGAGGACATCTAACCTCTTCTAATACTCTATCTAGCTTTTCAACCGTAATTCAAATTTTCTTCGACTCGTCCATGTACGAATTCATGGAATTCTCCGGTCCCATGTCTTCATCAGGTTCATTGAGCTTTAGGAGAGGTCAATTCATCCAAAAACCCGAGCCATGTCTTTATATATTCTCAAAGAAGGCTTCCGTGGGTTCATTAGTACATTACTTTCAAGGTTCGTGGTTTTACAACCTTGTTCCATCAGCTGACACTCGGGTAGCTTCTGATCGCATCCATCTATACAAAACACAAGGACATCCACATCAGGCCCACACATTACTAAACAATGTGCTTCTTTTCTATTTTATATACTCTATTCCAGAGCCACCTAAACTTAGGCTTTTCCAGAAACGCCTAAACCTAGGCCTGATACCACTCAAACCTGGTGAACACCCCTTCTCCGATCCGACCCGACATGTCCAACTAAACTGATGCTCATACCACTAAACTGAAGACTTTCTCCGATCCGAATTACCTGGGCGGTCCTAAATCCAACCGATGCCTGATACCACTAAACCCAGAATCTTTTCTCCGATCCGACCCGACATGGGTCCGAACCAACCGGATGTTCGACATCACACTAAACCGTGACGCCCAACTCGGGCATGTGACGGAGCCAAGCGAGTCACTCTTTTATCATACTTATAACCTTTTACACTTTGCATAATCATATAATGTTAAACAATTAACTTGTATTACATTCCAGAAAGCAATGATTACAAAATATATATACAAGTCTAAATATGGAAATGTTCAACATTTACAACATTTACATTGGTTTTAGCAAAATTTCATATAAATGACCTAAAGGTCTTCCGGAAATGGCACCTATCGATGTGTGGCCTGATCGCTGATGTGGATTGTCCCTGGCTCTGGTTTCTTCTTCGTACCTACACGGATTGAACACCCGCATAAGCTTTACGCTTAGTGGGAATATGGACTTCTATTAAGAGTCACCACACTTTTATACAAATGCATATAACACATATAGTCAGTTAATATCTTCGCTTATTTCATGGTAGTGTATTTATCATAACCAGTTTCATTTTATATCATCTTCCGTATACTTTTCATGTAATCTTGTACTTACTTTGGTTCTTGTAATCAGATACTATCATCACATAGCGTTAAGCATGCCTATATTTCTTATTTTTGCATATACCGTCATTTCTTTATGTTTCATGTCATGTATTCTACATTTTCAGATATACCCGTCAATTTCTTTATGTTTCATGTATGCATAAACCTTGAGAAGGGATGCAGGAATACTATAATCCATAAGGACCCGAGGTGCCAGTATTCATCAGATGAAACAAGATCCATGAGGCCCAGGCGCTGCAATATATTATAATTGAAAGCAGATCATCACCGTCCGGCATGACCTATTCCACGAGGGCCCTGGAGGCGCTGCGGGTGACCCTTTCGGCCACCCGATCCAAACGGATCTATGTCATCAATTCCACACGGTCCCGATTTCCTAATATAACCGATATGTCGCGCACTTAGGTCTTCCCTAATAGGCATGCCCATCTATCCTCACTGTGTTCTAAGCGCATTAAATCAATATGTATTTTATAGCTCAAGATAGGTCTTTATATTCCGAATAATTATTGTCATTCGGTAATCATATGAGATATATATATATACAATCAGTTATTCATATCTTTACATTTTTCATACTTCATTATATGCATAAATAACTATGCTTACACGGTGATACTTATGAGCTTCATTTATGAATTCATAATAGACGCTCATAATACAAATAACTATGGTTACCTCAGACGCTTACTGTTTTCATGTTTTCTGGAACTAATATGAGTTCCAATCTTATCAAGCTATCTATTGATGAATTCTGACTCCAATGGGCTTCCATAGAGTCCATGTTCACCCAAATCGGAGTTCAAACTGAAGGAGATATGACCTTCCGTTTGGAGGTCATACGCACGCTTCCTGACGAGCTGACTGAATCGACGAGCTGCACCTAAGTGACGAGCTCAGTCTTAACACCTCGGTCTGACATCTAATATCTTCTCCAGGCATATGATGGATTCTGACTCAATGGGCTTTCCATAGAGTCCAAGAACACCCAAATCTGAGTTCGGGACGAAGGAGATAAGGACCTTCCGCCGGCGTCGAGGTCATGCGTAGTCGGCCTGACGAGCCACTAATCACGAGCTAATGAAGCTCTACATAACGAGCTGAGTTTCACAGACGATTGAAGCCGTGACGAGAGGCCCACTGCCCCCATGATGACCTCTACAGGATGAGGTCTGGCGACCTCGTTGCATGAGGTCTCGGCTGACTCGCTGCATGAGTCTCGCCGACTTCGGCCGCATGAGGTTCCGCCGACCTTCGCCGCATGAGGCCCCACACCTCCGCCGGACGCACTCTCCTCGGGCCGCATGAGTGTGCCACTCTCCGCCGCATGAGAACCCGCACTTCTGGCCAGGACTAATTCTATAGGACGCAATTTCTACAGACTCGAACACTTCTCGCTTGATTCACTTCCGCCGATCTTACCACCGCTTCGACGCATCACTGCTCACCGACACCCTCGCTGACGCACTTCGGCTGATCGACCCCGCCGACGCACCCCTCGCTTGACGACTTGTCGACGACCACCGCTGACGACCACTGCTCTCACCGACGACTCTCACCCATTTGATCGTTCTCGTGAGGACAATTTTGTAGAAGGGACTTACTACCAAATTCTCTTTTATTCTTACCTAAAACCCGTCTAAGATCTCAACTACCGTATATGATCTGCAAAAACAGTGGAATTTTCTCGTGGGTTCGACTTGTAACTGACCTTCAAAACACGTGTCTAGGAGTCTAAAGCTCTTCTCACCAATCATACAAGAAATGAGTTTTTAGGAGTTCCCAAACCCAAATCGGACACAAGATAGAAGGTTCTAAAACCATATATCTTATTACTAAATTCCATACACCCATGGGCTTCCATACAAATATTCACAATCCATACTTTTCTATACTCAAATCATAAGCCCATACTTTTCTATACCAAATCATAGTTCCATACTTTTTCATACCAAATCATAGTTCCATACTTTTCTATATCAAATCATAGTTCCATATTTTTCTATACTTCAAATCATAGCCCATACCTTTTCTATACCAAATCATAGCCCATACCTTTCTATACCAAATCTGTAGTTCCATAATTGCAATCTTCTTCTTCTTCTTCTCTTCTTCTTCTTTCTTCAGATTTCTGCTTCTCCTTTTTCTCCAAGACCAAAATAAGATATTTCTTTTCGGGTCTTATCCTTATTTGATCTTTATCCCCTTTTATTTTACTTTGGTCCTCCAACTCTATAACATTTTGCAAATCAATTCTATAATATTTTTACAATAGCCTCAAATCTTCTTTATTATTTGTAATTTAACTTATGCATATTCCTACTTTTGTTTTTTTATCATTTTGTCTTCAATAAATATATTTTTATTATTTATTATACCCAAAACATATGTTAAACTCGTTAGGTATAATTAAAAGAGCACCATAAGTGAGAGAGAAGGGGGATATACCAGTTGGTCTGCGAGATGTCGTTCTGTAGGCCCAAAGTACCCCGGGGAGTTCATCCACCCATTTGCCTTTAGCTTAGTCTAATCATTTCTTTAAGGCGGTCAATAGGGTTTTATTAGAAGCTTCTGCTTAGCCATTGCTCTACGGATACCGTGGAGTGGAGTATAGATTCTTTATTTTCAATTCCCCCAAGTGTTCTATATGCCCAAGGTAGACCCAAAATTTTGTCCTCTTAGAGGGTTATTCTTTAAAATTGATCATTGGACTACTAGTTGAAGCTCTTAGTGGCCCATTGTTACCTCACACATAGCTTGTAATGGGTGACATGGTTTTGTAATTGCCCATTTCCAACGATGACTTTTTATTTATTTTTTTTTGTTTTACTTTATTATGTTACTTATTTGATTTATCTATTCATTTTTTTTTATTATTATTTTGATCATTTAAAAAAAAAAAGTAGCTTTTACTCATTTATTTTAATTTAATAATTTTTTTTAAAAAAAGGGAACATTTACTTTTTTTCTTCTATTTTTTGAAATTTTTTTATTTATTTAATTTAATTTAATGTTTCCGAAAAATGATTTTTAGTTATTTAGGTTAATATTTTTTTTTAAGAAGATGTTTGTTTCATTTAATTTATTTTAATATTTAAAAAAATGCTTTTATTTTGATAGTTTGACAATTTCAAAAATGTTTTTTTAATTTTATTTTGTTAGTTTGATAATTTCAAAAATGTTTTTATTCTATTTTATTTGTTTATTTTACTTAAGGTAATATACTTGGAAAAGGTATTCCTTTTTTTTATTATTGTTTTACATGATTTTGAAGTGATTTCATTAACGAATAATAAAAGAATACATGGAAAAAGGAAAATAAATAAGGATTAATGTGAGTTTTGGGAGAATGGAAAAGGAGGAGTTCCTTCTCCATGCATAGAAAATGAGGATATTTTTAAAGAGGAACAGAGTTTTAAAAGAAGGTAGCGATCTTTCTTAGGGTGGAAGCTAAAACAGGGAGGTTTGACGAATAAAAGAGGGGGGAAGAAGAAAAAAAGGAAAAAGAAAAAGGGGATAAGCTCCATTAAGAGCATGTCAAATGAGAAGAAAGTATTTGGAACAAGACTGGTATTAGGTAAGGGCACGCTACAACGTGTTCTGTGTGACTTCTTGTAGTTTTACGTTATGTTATTTTACTTATCTATTTATTTCGTTTATTCTCTGAAGTTAGTTCGAACTGGGTTTAGAGAAATGAATGTTTTTATGGCTTCTTTTGGGATATATATTCAAGATTCTCGGGAAGGGGTTCTTGTTTGCAATCATGGGTTTGAGAGGCTTTTATGGTCGATCAGCATTTGATTTTAAGAGGCCACCATGGCCATCTTGACCGTGGGGTAGTTATTTGGGAAGAGACTTTGTAGGCCTTTTTCCTTTGTTCTTGTATTGTATGGCCAATATTGTTAGTTTTTTATGTTTAGAGTTTGAGTAAAAATTATTTCTGGTTGCTTTTAGGTAATATTGATGTTTAGTTGTTTTAGTAAAAAATATTTCTGGATGTTTTGGGTAATATTGATGTTTAGTTGTTTTAGAAAAAAATATTTTTGGATGTTTTGGGTTCTTGATGTTTAGAGTTTTAGTAATGAATATTTCTAGTTGCTTTAGGTATATTAAAGTTTAGTTGTTTTACTAAAATATTTCTTGGATGTTTTAATTCTGATGTTTGTATTTTAGTAAAATATTTCTGGATGTTTTGGGTAATATTGATGTTTAGTAGTTTTAGTAAAAAATATTTCTGGTTGCTTTTAGGTAATATTGATGTTTAGTTGTTTTAGTAAAAAATATTTCTGGATGTTTTGGGTTCTTGATGTTTAGAGTTTTAGTAAAAAATATTTCTGGATGTTTTGGGTAATATTGATGTTTAGTTGTTTTAGAAAAAAATATTTTTGGATGTTTTAGTTCTTGATGTTTAGAGTTTTAGTAACAAATATTTCTGGTTGCTTTAGGTAATATTGATGTTATTGTTTTTGTAAAAATATTTTGGATCATGCTTTGGGTAATATTGACGTTTAGAGTTTTTATAAAAATATTTCCGCTGCTTTAGGTGAAGAATGATGTTTAGTTGCTTTAGTAAAAAAATTATTTTTGAATGTTTTGGGCTATATTACGTTTAGAGTTTTGTGTAAAATAATTTCGTTATGTTTTGGGTAATATTGATGTTTAGTTGCTTTAGTAAAAAATTATTTTTGAATGTTTTGGGTTATATTGATGTTTAGAGTTTTGGGTAAAAAAATATTTCTGAATGTTTTGGGTAATATTGATTTTAGTGCTTTAGTAAAAAATATTTCTGGTTGCTTTTAGGTTATATTGATTTTTAGTTGTTTTAGTTAAAATTATTTTTGAATGTTTTGGGTTATATTTTTTTTAAGAGTTTTAGTAAGAATGATTTATGAATTTTTTTTAGGTTATATTGATGTTTTAAAGTTTTAGTAAAAATGATTTCACTTTTAGGTTATATTGATGTTTAAAGTTTTAGTAAAATGATTTATGAATGTTTATAGGTTGTATTGATGTTTTAAAGTTTAAGTAAAAATGATTCTTGAATTTTTTAGGTTATATTGATGTTTTAAAGTTTATATAAAACATTTATGACTTTTTTTTAGGTTATATGGATGTTTAGAGTTTTATTGCAATGATTTCTGAATTTTTAGGTTATATGGATAAGTAAAGTTTTATAAAAAATGATTTATGAATGCTTTTAGGTTATATTGATGTTTTGTGAGTTTTAGTAAAAATGATTTCTGAATTTTTTAGGTTATATGGATGTTTAAAGTTTTAGCAAAAACGATTTCCGAATGTTTTGGGTAATATTGATGTTTAGAGTTTTAGTGAAAATTATTTATGGTTGCTTTTGGGTTGTTGTTTTCGTAAAAATTATTTATGAATGTTTTGGGTAATATTGATGTTTATGTTTTTTAGTTAAAGTGATTTCTGAATTTTTTAGGTTATATAGATGTTTTAAAGTTTTAGTAAAAATGATTTCTGAATTTTCTAGGTTATATGGATGTTTAAAGTTTTAGTAAAAATGATTTATGAATGCTTTTAGGTTATATTGATGTTTAAGAGTTTTAGTAAAAATGATTTCTGAATTTTTTAGGTTATATGGATGTTTAAAGTTTCCAGCAAAACGATTCGAATGTTTTGGGTAATATTGATGTTTAGAGTTTTAGGTGAAAATTATTTATGGTTGCTTTGCTGTTGTTTTCAGAAAATTATTTCTGAATGTTTTTGGGTAATATTGATGTTTAGTTGTTGAAGTTAAAATGATTTCTTGAATTTGTTAGGTTAGTATTGATGTTTTAAAGTTTTAGTAAAAATGATTTCGAATTTTTTAGGTTATATGGATGTTTAAAGTTTGTAAAAATGATTTATGAATGTTTTTAGGTTATATTGATGTTTTAGAGTTTGAGTACAAATGATTTATGAACGCTTTTAGGTTATATATGCGGACGTTTAGAGTTTTAATAAAAAATGATTTCTGAATTTCTTAAGTTATATGGATGTTTAGAAAGTTCTAGTAAAAACGATTCGAATGTTTTCTGGGTAATATTGATGTTTTTAGAGTTTTATGAAAATTATTTCTCGTTGCTTTCGTTGTTGTTTTCAGAAAATTATTTCCTCAATGTTTTGCACATTGATGTTTATTGTTTTAGTTAAAATGATTTCTGGATGCTTTTGGGTACTATTAATCATGGAATTTTGGTTAAAATAATCTCTAAAATGCTCTTTCGATTATGTTGATGATTAGGATCTTAGTTTGATAAATTTGATAAATTATATTCATTGTTTCTGAAAATTTCCGGTAATAGGTGTAGATGATTTAGTTTAAAATGGAAAAATGAATGTTCTGAAAAATTTGTTTTAATTTTAGATTAGATAGATTGTGTTAGTTTTTTAAAATTAGTTTTGGTTGTTGTCAAATTAAAAAGTCTATTTTAAAATTAGTTCTGTTTGTAGTTTTAAAATTCATCTCTAGTGTAAAAAATAAAATTAAAAAAATTAATAATAATAAGAAGAAGAAAAAGAGGGTAACAACGCTTTTAAAAATTTTTTTTTTTTTTTTTTTTTTTTTTTTTTTTTTTTTTTAGAATTAGTGTTAACTTTAGCCTAGATGGAAAATTACTGCTCTTAAAAAAATTGGATTTGTTGTTTATCAAATTAAAAGTTAGTGTTTCAAAATTTAGGTCTTTGGTGGTCAGGTTAAATTGAAAATCTAAGTACATAAGTTAACTAGGTTCAAGCTTATAGTTAGATTTCGAAGAGTTTGTTTTTTTTGTGATTGTTCGCTCATCATAGAATTTAGTTGATTATCTTAACCCTTTGGTATGAATTTTGGGTGTTTGGTTTTGAATAGTTGTTGTATGCTTTGGGCGATCAACTAACTTTTTTCGTTGGAAGACATGGCAAGGGGACCCCAGTACGCCCATCGGGTCTCATTGTTGAATCTATATGCATGCCAAATACCACTCTAGAACTATGTGATTCCTATGTCAACCGGCCTATCCTAGGAGGTCAGTTTCGATTCACCTATATGCCCCATACCCAATTCTATTAGTGAGACCGAGTTCATGCTTACGGATGCTACCTCGCACGAGGTACCTTCCCTAATGGGTAAATTGATCCCCTAATCTTCGCACTTAGTTTCACTAATCCTACTTTTATGAACCTGGAGTCATTAGGGGTTTTTATTCTTACTTGATTTTCCCCACTTAAAAATAAAAATAAAAGTAAGTGGCGACTCCAAAGCAAAACCGTTCCTCCTTAGGGACGGATTTTCCAAAACTCGAAAATCAACCGACATTTTCTTTTCACTTTTTCTCATTTAAAAGCGAATCACGCCGGCCCATGAATCGGTAGTCCACACCCGGCCATCAAATCAGTTCGTCGCGGTAATACAATTGTGATCTTTGGCATACTAACCAACAAACAATATTCTTCCGGTGAAGGAACCCAGTGACATCCTTATCTCTTAATTGATGCGAAAAGCCTTAGCCTCTATCCACTTATCGACACTAGGCTACCGCCATAATTTTTCTAAGCCAAAGTCGTAGGGAGCACTCACCATGTCAATTCCCATTGAGCGAAGGGTCGTGATCGATGAAAATTAAATCTCCGAGCCGGGATCTCAAGACAGTGGCTACACCGCATCGACCACACTTTCGCACATAATCTGGGGCACGTATCCCATGGTCGGGCCAATAATACCCCTATGCGGGTCTGGCAGCTAATGTTCTCCTATCGCCTCGAATGATTACCACATATCCTTCATGTAATTCATTAGTACATTATCCCCGTCTGGTGAGTTACACTTTAGGTACTACCATCTAGTGGATCGCTTAAACAACTACCCATTAACCAAAAGTTAGAGAACCCCGTCGACCGGATTCGGGACTCTGCGGAGCCGGTTCTTCAAGGCTTCGGGGAGTTCTCTCTCATGTTGATATATCGTACTATGGGGTCCATCCAGGAAGGGGAGACCTCGTCCACCTGACTTACCTGGGTAGTGATAATTAAAGAATCTGACTGATAATAGATGGGCAGGAACACTGTTTCTGTTACCGAAAGAGAAGCGGCTACGATGGCCAAGGTGTCCACTTTCTCATTACATTCCCTAGGGATGTGTTCGAGCTTCCAAGATGAAAAGCTACCCAAGTGTTGCTTAACCAGGGATACATACTTTGCCATTCGAGGGTGTCGCGACTCATATTCTTCGTTTACTTGCCTTACCACCAATTGAGAATCACTTCGAATCGAGCTTCACAAATTGACATCAGATTCTGTCACGACCCTGGCCAGATGGCCTCATACTCTAATTCGTTGTTAAAGGCGCTGAAGCCCAATTGAATTGCATGCTCGATCTTCTCCCCAACCTGAGATTTAAGTTGCAAATAGATGCCACCTGCTCGCCGAGATTCTAAATTACATTAAGGGTCCACCACTAAGCCGCTTTAGGCTCACTTTGAATTAGTGGGATTTCAATTGTAGCACCGCTAAAACCGCTATTTTTTAGCCAATCTTAGCTTATACTTAATACCGAATTCACTCAATTTAATTGCCCATCAAGCCATCCTCCTGGATAAGTCATGCTTGTGAATGGTGCTCTAAAGAGGAAAGTCAATTAGCACAATAATGGGGTGTGATTTGAAGTATGGGCGGAGCTTCATTGTTGCTACTTGAGACTAATGCCGCCGCGAGGTGGTCAGGACGGGTTTCGGGACGGCATGACTTGGCCAGATGAAAATACTAGCCTCTTACTTTCTATTCTCATGTTCTCGAACAGCAAAGACTCATCGAGACATCTAAAACCCGCTAAATATACGTGTTTCTGCTTCATTCAGGCTAGCTAGGACTGGAGGTTCTGCAAGATACTATTTGATAGCTGTAAGGGCTTCATCACATTCCTCATTCCACCCGGCTTGGCTGGCCCCCTTGAGGGTAACAAAGAATGGCTTTAGACAGTCTGTAAATCGAGAGATGAACCGCCTAAGGTACAATAGGTCGGGCCTCTTCAATCGTTGTACCCCTTTCTAGAAGCAGGAGCCGGAATCCAAAATACACTTAATCTGCTGGTTGGCTTCTATCCCCTCAGGGACCATGAAACCCCAAGAATCGAATTCGCATCGATCGTAAAATAATTTCAAAGGATTGAGCTTCACACCGTACGCCCATAAGAGTTCAAAAGCCTCGTGTGTGTTCAAGATGGTCCGGAGTTCCAGACTTTATTGGTAACATGTCTTCAACAATGTAAACCCATGGTCTTTCCTAAGAAGGGTCTCAACATCTCCTGTCACTAACCTCCGATACATCAGCTCAATATCTAAGTCAATAGCATCACATCAGAAGCAGAATACCCAGCGTAGTGGTGATGAATGCTATTTTTTCCACATATAGCGGATGCATGTGTATTTGATGATATCCCGAGAAGGCATCCAGGAATGTTAACATCCCATGCCCGATCGACACGTCAATAATATGGTCTATCCGAGGTAGAGGGAAGTTGTCTTTGGCATGCCTCGTTGAGATCTGTGTAGTCCACACATACTCTCCATTTTCCGCCTTACGGAATTTACCCTTTACATTAGCCGGTATTCCGGTGCTTTATCTCATAATAGATCTTTCTTTTAAAGATTATCCATACGCTTGTAATAACCTAATGGCGGTGCAGGTGAAACACCTCACTTTCTGTCTAATTGGCCTAGCCGAAGGGATGACGTTCAGTTTGTGAGAGGCATATACGGGATTAATGCCAGTCATGTCTAAGTGAGTTTAGGCAAATACATCCATATTACGGAGCATAACCTGTTGTATTTGTTCCTTTTCCCCACTGGATAGGAGGAAACTAACATATATGGATTTATCCGGCCCGTCTAGGAATATTGATTCCAAGGGGTCTACAGCCAATCGCTCCCTATCCTCCGCCTTTACTTGGGCGGCGAGCTGTAATTGCTATTTTAAGGTCTGGGTTTTGAGGTCGGATGGTAGGAGCTTTCTTTTTTCTCACGCTCCTATACTAACAATTGGTAGCACTACCGAGCTGCTAGTTGGCTACTCAGGAGGTCGATTTTCTCGGCACTGGTCAAGTAGCTGATCATTTGATGGTAGGTCGAGGGCACGACTTTCATCACATGTAGCCAGGCTCGACCAACAATGGCATTGTATGGGCTCGAGTCTCGGCTGACCAAAAGAAGTAAGACTGCGAACTCAGGCCTTCTTTGCGGGGGAGAGCGTGTTGCCATCGTAACTATGGTTACCCCGTTAAACCAGACGGGATGCCCGGTAGAACTCGGCCACATTACAAGAGATGTTCATGCACGAAGGCGGGCGGTTGTAGCAGTCCCTGGCCGTCTTGCCGAGGTCGACCGGTACTCTATGCACATCAAAATCATTAATACGAGGTAAGTCTGAAATTGCATCGTGAGCTGAGAATTAATGACCACGGGCCCGGGTTTATAGGGGGAAAGGATATAGGGCCGTCGATAGGCTGGATTGCTCTACTGCTGTTTAGGACGTGGATGGTGTTTACCTGGGCCTGAAATGTGGTTGTACGCAACAACCTCTTCTTCTGGCACTTTGACTGATTCTGATCGTCAAATGGGCCGCCTAGTATGTAGTTTATGGTGGGTCGAGGTTCAGGCAGGAGCTCTGCTTTGGCCGCTATTCTTTCAACCGCAGGGGCAACCTCAGCTCCACGGACCGTCTCCTAAACATATCTCCTGAGATGGCCGGCCTTGATTAATCTTTCCACCATAAATTTCAGGCTTTGACATCGGTTAGTCTCATGCCTGTGGTCTCTATGGTAATCACACCTCAAAGACTAGTTGCGCTGTGCGGGATCTGACTAAATGGGTATAGGCCATTTAAATTCGGGGTGATCCCAGATGAGAGGAAAGAGTCTATCATAAGAGATGTTCAGAGGGGTAAACTGCGGGGGTTCCCTCTTTCTCTCTGATTGGTCTCGAGAGCGTTTTTGGTTCTTATTTTTGCTCCCCTTTTGTTTAGACTGACCCTTAGTGGCCGGCTTGTTGCTTTGGGCTGTGATCATCAAGGTTTGGGAGGCTGCCCGGATATTGTCCTCTAGCGTTAAATATTTATCCACCCGTCATGCAATTAACTCCGTATGGCGGACAGATCGGCAGCGAGTGGAAGAATGAGGTGGTCGGCCCAAAGCTCCTTCGGAAATTCTAGAGACCGCATTCATGCATGCGAATCAATCTATTGAATGGCGCCCTTCCCAAATTTTCTAGTGAAATTGCGAATGGACTCGTCCTCCCGCTTGAAGATGGTTTGCAGAGAAATGATGTTTCCCTTATGTCGAACTAAGCACATGTACTGGGAAACAAATGCAGCCCACAACTCATTGAATGAGTTGATAGATCTCCTTGGGAGTTTGTGGAACCAAGCCAGGGGAGGCCCCTTCAACCTGGTCGGGAACACTTTGCATAGTAAGCGGTCATCTCCTACATTGAGTATCATTGCTTGATTGAAGTGCAACATGTGGTCATATGGATCAGAGGAGCCATCATACATGGAAAAAGACGGTATGACAAAGCCACGCAGCGGTTTGTAGCTCAAGATGTGCCGACCCATCAGGAAGGAAAGCATGTCTTCAAGTCCTCGGACAGTGGTGGATGTAGGCATGTGTAGGGTGGGTGTAGCCCCAAAGGTAGGATACATGAACGAAAGTGATGGTGCTACGCCCCTGTGCCACGTGGGCACATTTTCAGGAGCCTGCTCTGACTGTCGTCGCTCTCTTCTGATTTCTCTTCATACTCGGCGATGCATGCCCGCGGCGGAAACGGTGTGGGGGCCTCTTTCTCGATTCAGCCTCCATGTTGTTCTTTGGGGGTGACGGTCGGAAGCGAGCTACCGGAAGATAACTGCGTCTTGTTCTTTGCATCATTTGTCACCCGGCGGGGATGGAGCTCACCGCTATTCTATTTAACCAGGGGTGCAAGGATGGGTGCTCCCTTGTGCATTTTCACCCCGATCCTCTTCAAAACGAGCCCACAAGAGATCGTTCTCTTACTGCATATGGTCAACACGATTCATCAATTCATCCATCTGTCTGGCCTGCTCTTCTTGCTTCGTCTCCATATCCTGATGCCAACGAAGAAACTAGTCCTCAAGGGACTGAGTTGCTAGGTTGTTGGCTATAGCGATAGGATCCGACTAACCGGATGAGTGAGCGGGAACTACCGAATCTTCGAGGTGTGGGGGATCACTTGATAGTTGACGTAGCCAAGCCCTCGCACGTCGCCGATGAGATTTTTTGCTTGGTCGTTCCCACAGATGCTGCCAATTGTTGTCTCTTGAATTCTCGGAGCCTCCGGATTGTCAGGGCATGAACTTGGTAGCAAGGACTTGCAAAAATGGACAATGTACCTGCAGTGGTGTGCCTGCCACGTCTCTGATACTTAAGTTAGAATCGAGAGCATAAAAATCTTCTCTTTTTTAGTAGAGTATTTTCACATACCTTTTTGTTGTGATTCCTTTCTTCTTTATGAAGGAGGAGAATGATACACTTTCCATGGAAGGTGAGTGATTGGTTTCCGAAATTGAAGGGAGGAGGGCGCTTCATTTACGCGTTAACCGTTTTTCCTTTTGGATAGCCAAGTCGTCTAAATCTTTCGCCTCAAGGATTGTTTGATCATCTTAAGGGCGGTTACGTACGCGGTTTGTAAGAGGATGTGTTCTTGAGTTTGCGGATCGTACGGAAATCAGGCGGCCGTGCTTCTTAAGAGACGATGCTTGACTAAGAGGATGTGCTGGGCAATAAATCTGGGCCTTTCTTTGTGATCGAAGATAGTCCATGGCCGGGCTTGGGCCATGGTTGGATCCATGTTCGTGTAAGGATACTTGGGTCTCCTATGGGCTTTGATTCGTCTGGGCCTTTAGAATGGGGATGCTGGGCCAAAAGCCATGGTACCCACATCTCCATGGAATATGATGCTGTAAATTTTATTTATTAAGTGACGTATGCAAATGATCTTAAATTCAAGGATTGTAATCCAATGAAATCTCTTGTGAATACCAATAAAAAAATTTGTTTAATGACGAGGAAGAAAAATTGATGTTCAAGAATATGAAAGTTGATTATAGTTCTCTTTTCTCTAGGGAAAAAAACAACATTGTTATCAAATACTGTTTTCTCTTTTCTATTTTTAAGATCATAAAACATAATATTTTTTTAAATCATCTATTAATTATTTTCACTTGTTTTCTAGGGACTGTTCTAAGATAAAGTTATGCCAAATTTGACACTTTTTTTCACCAATCTTGTGCTGGGTTTGATTTCTCCCATTTAAATCATAAACTCATTTCAAAAATTGGCGCATACATATATTTCTTATCAATGTTTTAAAAACTGGTCAGTGATTGAATAAAAAAGTTATCGGTTCACGATTCATGAGTCGAATAAAATGGTTCAACCACAGGTAAACCAGATCATAATCGAATCAGAAAGATCACAGATCAATGATCAAACCAATCGACACAATAGTCATGAAAACATAACTCAACTTTGAAGCACGAAATAGGTAGAAGAGGGTCTAACAATTCTTCACTTTCATCAAGAGCATTACTAGGAATACATCCACTAGGGCTTTTCTACTATACGCACACTAATGTAAATAGTCAGTTACATGTTTGCTCCATGCAATGGTGTAGCAGAAGGTGTAGCATAGGGATTCGCCATCACCTGCTTTGCTTTCTTGGGAGGCCTTGACATAAAAGCCTTAACAGTGGGAATTACCTTCTCAGTTATCTTGATAATAATCAAGAACAGAAGTCTGTACAAAACTACCATTCCCATCAAGATAGCAAGATCAACCCACTTAGAATAAGCCATTTCCACTTGAAATGTCCCTCTCAAAACTTCTTCACCCGGATTAATACGTCGCCCTCCAGCTGTACTGTTAGGAAATGTGAGTCCAATGAACTCATTCTTGTACAGTCCTTGGTATGCATACCTATTGAAAGACATGTAATGTAAGGGGTATCTCCAAAACACGTCCGGAAGATCGTTTGGATACCGGAAAAACCCGCCTCCTAGAATCAGCAAGCCCTGAATGCCGGCACCGGTTATTATGCCCATAAGAAAATTGGGGACTACACTTGCTACAATCATCATAAGGCCTTCTACCAACATCATACAAGTGAAAAGCACCAAAGCATAGTAAATGAAGTGTTGGTATTCTTTCTGAAGCCCTGTGAGGTAATAAGCAATTGCTCCTGGGATTAGAGAAATGAGTAGCAAGTATGGCACCGAAGAAAGTGTGTTCCCAACAACAAATGAGATCGACCCATAATGCCCATTTAATCTCTCTCGTCCAAAAACCTGGATTTATATTGAGTACAAAACAGAAATTTGAAATCTATCAGATATATTTGGATCGTTAAAACATGTTTAAACGAAAATTTATTTTTACAAAAAAAACAATGATGATATTTTTGTCAAATTGAAGCCAAACATTGATGATGGGTTAAATTCGGAAATTGGGTTTTTCAGAAACCCTTTTAATTAAATAACCCTTTATGTCTTCCAAATAAATAAATAAAAACTATTACAACAATGATCAGTCAGTACCTTCATGTCTTCCACAAAGAGGGAATCCGCAATGCTCATGAAAGTCAAGAATGAAGCTACATACATGAGCATTGAAGCTCGAGCCTATAAGATAAAAACAAAAGGTACTTTAAACCCCATAAAGATCAAATTTAGATTCTCATGCATGTTGCAGTATTTTGAATTGATGAAAAACAGGATTCTCCATATGACTATTTCTCACCTGAATGGAACTGTAACTATAGCCAACGTTGAAAAAAATGGTGCCCAGGGCTATAGTCAATATGATATAGATAGATAAACGCAACCAGTAGTAGCCTAAATCCCGGTACATATTCACGAAAGATCTTCTTGTCAGAACAAGACACTGGTTATGGAAGCTAGCATGGGTTCTCTTCTTCAAGGCTGCACCTTCCTGGAAATTCATGTCAAAGTTCTTAAATTCTAAGAAAATACTTGGGTGATTTCATTAAAAGTCCTTTCAAAAGCTAAATTTTAGAAATCTAACCTATCCTCAATTTTTGACCTTTGACACAAATACTCAATGTTTTTCTTGTAAAATGACTCTTTGTTTTTAAAGATATATATAGATTCATGAAATGGCAGGTATTTTTATCCACAATAGAATCATTATTCAGAAAAACATTGAGAGGTTAGTCTTACAAAATTTGGAGTCATTGAGATATTTTAACCAAATATTTCAAAAATACTTGTATGAATAGTGTAATAATATAAGCTTTGAGTTCGATTTCCTCTTAGAATTTATGGCCCATTAATTTACGGTTTAATTGCTTACCTGTTTATATATTTCAGCAACCTGCATTTGAACTTGCAAATTGCCCGGATGATTGTATGCCTTTATAAGAATATCAATGGCTTCCTCTTTAGTTTCTTTCCCCAAGCAGCCCTTGTTCGATGTCTGGCAGCAAAGGTAGGTTAATTATGTTGGCACCCAGAAAATTTGGAAAATAATATGAGAAAGAAATATAAAAAGATAAAAATGAAGGAAAATAAAAATATGGTTACTAATATATTATCCTTATTTGCTACTTTAAATTTATTTTATTTACTTTAATTTCATGAATATAAAGATTAAATAATTTTAAAATATGTAAGTGTTTAAATAATTATATTCATATTTGATTTTCTTACCCAGAATTTTGATAAGATAACCAAACATATAAAAGAAAATATTTTCTTAACGTCTTTATTCCTTAGTACTTTCCACCAACTAAATAACAACCCAAGAGTGAGTGATTGTAATAAAATAAAAAATAAAAAATTGAATTGAGTGATTTGATTAAAGGACCTTTTGAAAATTCAATTTTGGAAGTCTACTCCTCCATCAATTTTTGACCTTATTTTGGTAAAGATGTTCTTATTTTCTTGTAAAAAAAGAAACTCTCTTCTATAAATATATCTAAATACATGGAATGAAAAATGATATTTTTGTCCAAAATGAGTTATGTTTCAAGAGAAAACATGGGAAAGGTCATATTTACAAATTTTGAATTATTTGATGTTTTTTAATCAAATATTTGTAAAGAATGTCACTAATTTAATTGATATATACCTCTATGAGCAAGGAATTAGGAAAATTTAGAGATCTCTTCTTACCTCTTCAAAATCTTTGTTTATTGTTTTGAGGAAGTGATCCGATGGGTTCTGATGAGTTGGGCAAGGGAAACCATTTGAAGAGAAGAACTGCATTGAATCAAGTATGAAATGTGCCAACAACATAATTACTAATTTCATTTCAGAAAGAATGAATGAAAACCTCCCAAATGTTATCCATACATACCTCATCTGCCGCATGAACTGGACCAAAGTATACAGTCCTTCCCGAGGAAAGAAGACAAAGATTATCAAATAACGCAAAGACTTCGCTGCTGGGCTGGTGAATAGAAGTTATGATCGTCCTTCCATGTTGCCGATCAAGGCTTGCAATTCTACTCATGACATAGTAGGCTTAGCACTGTCAAAGACCCTTGTGGGCTCTTCAAGGAAGAGAAGGTTGGGGTGTGTGAGAATCTCTATGCAAATCACTGACTCTCCTCTTTTGCCGCCGCTAATGCCTTTAACGCCCCCACCCTCCTATTCTTGTATTTATTTGTGCATCCTGTAAGCCCATTTCTTTATGGTGTTTCTGCTCTCTCAGCTATTCTCAGTTTGGACATGGAGTCCTGGCAGTTGGAGCAAGAGCTAGGTAGTGCACGGCTTCTCCACGGTTAGTGTGATGATCAATGTGTCATCTTAGTCACATATACTGAATTCGCCATAAAAAGAAAAGGAAATTTACTGTATTGTAAAGGGGTAGTAGTATCTTGATTATTGAAATCCAGGATATGTTTGGTTCCCGGAAAATGATAAAGGAAAAAAATACTATAGAAAATCATTTTTCTAAGTTTGGATGACATGAAAAATATGAAGAAAAGTACTAAGGAAAGAAAAAATAATAATAATACGGAAACTGATTTTATCATGTGGTGATCACTGTGTCATCTTGAGTCACATATGCCTAAATTCACCACAAAAAGAAAAGGAAAATTACTATATTGTAAATGGGTAGTAGTATCTTGATTATTGAAATCTAGGTTTATGTTCATTTGGTTCCTGGAAAATTCTAGGGAAGGAAAAAAAAATACTATTGAAAATCATTTTCGTAAGTTTGGATGACATGAAAAATACAGAGAAAATACAATGGAAAATATTACTTTCCTTGAAAATTAATGAGGAAAATAAGAGATAAAGGAAATGGAAAAGTCAGTATGTACAATATCTATGTAATATTTTATTCCCAATCTATATAATATATTTTTACTATTCTTATATATTCTTATAAAATATGAAATCTCATAAAAAATTTTAAAATTGCGGAAAGGGGACTTTATCTTCTTTCTTCTCTAGCCACTTGTCTTTCTTAAGCAAGGAGGAGTGTTTTTAAAAAATTTTGGTTTGAAATCACCCTTATATACCTCTTTTGTTTCAATCTATCTCCTATTAAATTGCTATTTCACAAAGATTTATGTCTTTTATTAAATTGATGTTTTTTTTGGTCTTATTGTAATGCTTTATTTTGTGTTATGGTCATTCAAACAAGCAAAATAGATTTTATCAGTCAAAAATATCAAATTATGATCGTTAATATATTGAAGAACTGAAATCGAAGATATTCTAATAATTATATTATCAATTTTATTGGCTTTATGGTGATTTATTATACTATTAAGCTAGATATTGTTTCTTCATTTATGGTTTTAAGCAATTTGTATCTTGAATCCATCGATCTATTCAAAGTTTGAATTAATAAAATTATTTTTCCTTTAAAAAGAATTGTGGAAAGGGAAAAATATAAAATAGATTTTTTTTTTCCTATAAAATTTTAAAATTGTGAAAGGAAAAAAATATAAAATAGATTCCTTATTTTTTTTTTCCTATAAAATTTTCATGCATAATCAAACAAAAGAAAATTTTTACACTCCTTTCAATTTTCTTTCCATAGCATTTTTCGGAACCAAACATAGCCCTATTGTATAAATTCTAATGGCCTTTTGGATGATTCATACTTACCGATGAACCGTAAAAGACAAAGCGTTTATGACATTAGCTAGTATGATTCCGCTCTGACTTGTGTTTGGACCTAGTCTTCCTGCAAAGTAAGTTCAGAAAGAAGGTGAAGTTATGCTTTATCGTAGGATTATTCCAAGATCTCTTTTCCACCAGATATTTTGGAAGCACAATTGACTGTTTTGAAAGGAATACAGAAAAGGCCAAGGAAGATATGGCTGCTTTGACTAGTCCTCGACATATTCTAATCTTATGGCCATCATGTAACCACCAAGAATTTTTTTTCTTAGCTTTTAATGGAATCAATTGCTTCAAATTAGGAATTTTTTTTTTTTTTTTAGTAACTTATTATGGATTTTTTTGCTAGTAAAAAAGACCAGAATACTTTACTTTTTTTAATAAAAGAGTAATATATTGATTTTCTTTATGTAATGTTTAATAGAACTAAAACATTATAAAAACAGTCAATAAAATCAAGTTTAAGTGATTAGAGTTCTGGGCAGCAAATTTTTAAGAGAATACTGTGATGAATGCAAAATGAATGAGTTGGACAACCTTTCCTATCAGAGATAAAGCAGGAAAACTGTAGAAGGTAGTTCTCTCTAGTCTTTTGGGAGATTTGGAAGGATAAAAACGTGGTTGTTTTATAATGACATTTTTTCGCAATAAGCTGAAACAATCCTTCATTATGTCTCTCTCACTTCTTGGGCAGGTTTAATTTTTGAGGGGAGTACTTTATTGTAAGATTGCTTCCGTGTATCCTCTAGTATCTATAGTCTTTATGGTTGGGTGGTAGGTTTTTGTTCTTGACTATTTCCTGAAGCACGAATGCAACAGCTCGTGTGGGTGCATGAATCTAAAAAAAGTCAAGAAGAATAAAATAGTTAGGAAAGAAAAAAAAATGTCATGAAAAATATTTTTCTTATTTTTAGTTGTCTATCAAAAAATTTAAAAATAATTAAATATAAATAAAATTACTAAAAATGATTTTTATGTAATCTTAAATTATTTTATATTTATATTGATATTGAAGAGTCAAAATAAATAAAATTAGTTTGAAGTAGTGTATAAAATAATATGTCAGTTTAGCTATATTTTTTATGGAGAGGAAGAAGTAGAAGAAAAATGAAGGAAAAATAAAGTAGAGTTTTTCCAATAAAAAATAAAATAAAGTTTTTTTTAAATAGATAAATTTAACATTGATTCGAATTATCGTCTGATCGATAGAAATACAGCGATTAAAAGTGTTAAAAGCTTAAAGATGATGTGATATTAGATTGCGAGGAAAAATATCTAGCCTCTGGCGTTGCAATAATTGAAAATCGCAGAATCACCAGATTCACAGATACCGCGGTATAATGTGACGTGATTTGTTCGATGACTCTATCAGTGAATTTGCGAATTTGAACCTTCTTTCGAAAACTCACAAATAATCCTTCATATGAGCCTAGCCCTTTCGCCATAAGTAGTTAGCGACAAAAACACGAAAAAACAAAGGCGAAATAAATTGACAAACTCAAATCAATGTGAAAGAAATCACTTTATTGAAAAAAAATCCCATATTTTGAGAAGAAAATGATGGAATAGGTGATTGCCAAGAATGGCAAAAAAAATCACCCCTCCTTTCTAACAAACAAAGGTTTAAAAGTGAGAACATAAGAAGAGAAGGTTAGGGTTTATAACCGATTTTAAAATAAAAATAGAGTTAAATATGACATATTATATTTATTTGTTATCTTAAACTCATTTTATTTATTTCAACTCATTATTATAAATATTCGTAATTTTAAAATGTGTAAGTGTTTAAATTATTTGATTTTATTTAATTTTGTTAAACAACCAAATATAAAAAATCATTTTTCCTAGTTATTTTTTCTTTTCTCAATACTTTTTACGGCAATCAAACATTTCTATTTTATGTTCTTTCATTTGTATTTTTCCTCAAAATTTCTGAACCAAATATTAGCCGAAATAAAAAGGTCTTACCTACATTAATAGGAATGTACATTTTTATACGAAATATCTTGTCGTGAGAAACAAGGAAAAAGAACACAAATTTCCACGCATACCATGTGCATTTTTTGCAAGAAGCATGGCAACAAATGTTGAGAAGAGGACACTCCACGAAGAAAAAAAGAGAGAAAAAAAGAACACTTAAAAGAAAAAAAGAACACTTCATGAAAAAGAAAGATAGAAAGAAATTGGTTCAGCAGTCAGATCAAATGGTAAACAGGGTGGAATAGAAACACGGGTAAGATTCAATATAGATCACTTGAGGGCAGTTGTCCCACTAAGATTTTGAATTTCCTTTTTTTTTTTACTCTAACAGTACCCTTTCCCCACCAGAAAGCCCAAAAAAAACTGACACACCAAGGGCTAGAACCTTAAACATAAGAGTTACATGGTAAGACTTTAACCACTAGACCAACTCTCAATGAGGTTACCCCACTGAAATAAATTTCTGGCTTCGTAACTTACGAAGAAATTTATATTAAAAAACAAAATATTTTAGATTAAAAAACAAAATAGTTATATATAAAATGAAAAGATGTCAAAAATATAAGACAAAGAAGTACAGCTAAAGCATCAAGAAGAGTGAAACACTTGCAGCCAGAAGGAACCATTATAGCCAAGAGTTGACCAGGCCTGGCATAGCCAGTAAGACCGAAGGATCGATCTGCTCCCGTTTTTCCATTGGAAACCGTTACTAGATCCTCCCATGTCAAATAAGGCACGCCTCACCATCACTACCTGCAACTTCTCTCGGCTTTCTGGTCTTAGAATTATTATGAATCTGCATAGCTGCAGCAGAATCATACTCAATTTCAAAACGACTAGCACTAGACTGCAAGGCAGAAGCCATGCTATTGGACGAGAGATACCCAGAAGTCTGTTTTTGATTTGATTTTGCAAATTTGTATGCAGCCTCAAGGGACTTATATAGACTGTGTAGCGTGATAATCAAGAATATTGTAAATGTGTGCAGTGCTTCTTACTTCGCACATAGTTGGCACGATAACTTTGTAAACGTGATACACATGTTTGAGGGTCTGTTAAGGACGATGTCAGTCAACTCATGTCCTTGTACTCTCCTCGCTGTTGTATGAACCCTTGACATAGCCGCCCTATTTAACTGTGTTCACACATCAAGCTCCGCCGAGTAGATATACATACACATCTCTGTTATCAATCACCTAAATATTAACCTTCGTAAATTTGGCATTCGGTTCGGCGTAAGTGTACTGGTCCTAGGATGTGGACTACTAGGTCAGCCATGGCCACTCCTTTGACAAGGGATTTTCCAACTTCTAAGGTAACTTTAAAGGAAAAAAAATCTTGAACATGGTGGTTGGAGAAGGAAATGTTCCCAAGGGATTTGTATTTCTCTCAAAGTTGTCAGGAAGTTACATATGTCGATTAAGATTACAATCAAGGCAATTTATACTTGTTGAGGTTCACCACGTGTCCCCTCCTTATTAGCTCTTGGTCCATCAACGGAGTAGGTTTCGTGAGGGTGAAGTGTAAAATGAGCCTCATGGAAGTGGAGCACATGGTGGTTGGTGTTGACTATTTCGCTAAGTTTTGTTTATTCATTGAAGATCGGTCTTTGCGAGCAGCCTATTTCAATCAGGCTTTTGGTTAGTAGGTTTGAGGAATGATGTGCTTTCCGATGTGATATGAGCGGCAAGCGTGTAAGGGTGTTCATCTCTTGATGCCTGATATAGGTGCGTTAAGGGTTAGGTCAGGTGCATCGAACATTGCTTCCCTTACGCTAGGCTTTTTGTCAATGCTTTCACTATGTTGGCCCTTCCTTCATATAGCTTTATTTGGGATTAAAAACATCGTTCTTATGCATGGAGTGCATGAATTTAGTTGTATCGGGTGATGCTATTTGGCATTGTTACTGCGTTGATGGTCATGATTGTGTGTCCGATTCCATACTACCTTTCGGAGACCAGTAGAACAGAGTTAGACAAGTGAGAACTTAGATGTTCGGATCTTCTATGATTTTGATGCTACTCCACTTGTCAAATAGATCTAGACGGTGGTAACTTGCTCCCAGGGTTCGATAGCCTCCCGAGTTAAGCGAGACTCCGTGTGTCCACGGCTCGATGCAGCATAGTGGAACTTTCCATATCTAGAATGTCTGCAACCGCAGGGTTGCACTTATCCAGAACTCTTGCTTGTTCTGTAGGTATTTCTGAGTCGATCTCTTTCTTCAAATCTTCATCGACCTCGAACTCTTAAGACGTTATCTTCTTGTGGAACCCTTGGAACAAAGATATAGACGTTCTCAAACCCAACAAAAACTAAATAATGTTTACTAGTATTGTGTGCTATTATTTGTTTATCAATTTTTTCTATTTAGCGTTTTGTTCTGATATATTGAATTATCCTTCTTAAGAATTGAGACACAGGACCCCTCCTTACTGAATCCTATACATCTTTTTAAAAACTTTTTGGGCAGCATACCAATTAAGGCACAGGCATTGTATATTATTTTTTTTCTTAATATTTTCTTTTTGTTAAGTAATAAAAATAAAAAATAAAAAATAAAATCAACATATTAACTCTTTTATTTAGAAAAGTAAAATTTTCTATTTACTAAAAATTTATAGTATGTCATAAAAAAGTAGATAAGCAAATAAGTTAATATACAAATTTGACAAATATAATTGTGGAGATAAAACCCTCCAGTTACACACAACTTATGAAACTTATGTACCTATCTCATTCTACAATATTGATATAATAGTGTTTTCTTATCTTTAGTACGTTCATATATTCCTATCAAACCTTGGTTATGATATCACTTATTATATTAATATGATATTGTCATTTAAACTTAAGCCCTCAATTTTACTTTGGGCTTTGTAAAAAGAAAAGCTACATATTAAGGATATTGTCCATTCTTATTTAAATCATAATTGTCACTGTTTCTAATCAGACTTTGGCTGCTCCCCCCACACAAATATCACTCTTTTTATTTATTAATTTATTTTCTCTCGTATAAAAGTCACGTCAAATATTAATGGTTGTCTGTTAGGTTTATTCGACCTCTGCTGTGGTATATTTATGGACAACTATATTCTGAGCAATTTTCCACATTCTGGGGCCACTGCTGCTTTCATATGACGTATAAAATTTGAATTCCTCATTTCTACAATTCAATTTAAAACCTTCATCAAAGGTTGTTAGGTATGTATACGTGTACTTTAAATGGGTGAAACGAGAAACAAAATGAAAATTGTTGGAGATAGATTTCAGTATTTGAAAATTAACTAAAAATATATTAATTAAGATTTATTCTTTACTTTTTTAAGTACTTAAAAAAGAATATAATACTAATTGCAAATATATATATATATATATATATATATATATATATATATATATATATATATATATATATATATATATATATATATATATATATATATATAATCGAGCAACTTACATGAGCTTAGATTTAAACTCGAGTCCTCAAAATCCCGGAAAAAACACAACAAACCTGATTTCAGACTTCACAATCAAAAAATGAGTGGGGCAATAAGTTAATTTGAGGGGAAAAGCATGTATCAGTACATTAATACAAAACTAATGGGACATCAATAATCAAGGATGAGGAATAGGTGCTTCAGTAGCTATGTTTAAAAAAATAATTATGTTTTGGTTAAATATGACCATAACATATTGTGAATACTAGTATAATATTCAACAAATACGATCATAATTGTTATGTTATGGTAGTATCTGGTGTATATTATGATAGTATTTACAATATGTTGTGTAATGTTAACCAAGGCAATAACATGTATTGAATTATCATTTCCCGATCTTGATGATGCCTTGTTGTTGTGTATCGGTGTCTTGATCTGTGCCTCCTAATTTTAAGGGTGGTAATAGGCCAAGAGTCAATTAGCTAGCATATTGGTGACTAGGTTTTCCTTTAAATGGAAGGGATAAGGTGCACCAATGCCCTTGAAATTGTCATGTATGTCCTATTTAGCCCCTTAACTTTTTTTTTGGTCCAAAGATACCTATGATGTTTACTACCATAGCTCATCCATCCCTCCCATTAATAAAATTCACAACCAGGTTGAAAACTTCGACACGTGTGGAGTGTTGAACGGGCAATTGAATGGACATTTAACGGGTGTTTGAATGGACGTTTAAACAAGTGTTCATCCATTTGAGATTTTCAAACATAAGGGGCATAAGTGAGTCACGATAGTAAAAATCAGTAGTATCTTGGGACCAAAAAAAAGTTGGACACAATAGGATATATGCAAAAACCTTAAAGGCATTTGTGCACCTTATCCCTCAAACAGAAGGACAGGTTAGCACAACATCAAGCAAGAATAAGAAACTCCCACAAGGATAGGAGCATCAAACATTTATGTTGCATATATAAGGTTCTCGTATGTACATCTTCTTATGTGATGCAATGTTTATCACGATTGATAAAAAAGAATAATACGTCTCGATCCAAAGACCAATTCTCAATCCAGAGAACAAAGTAAAGAAAAAGCTTTAATTTTGATTAATAAATTGATAAAAGTGATAAAAGCCCATAAAACAAACCCTAAAACATCTATTTATACCCTAGGCATAATATGGGTATAATAGGAAATCAAATAATATCTCAAAACAACAAT
The DNA here is from genome assembly GCA_016808115.1 of Tetrastigma voinierianum. Classification (NCBI taxonomy): domain Eukaryota; kingdom Viridiplantae; phylum Streptophyta; class Magnoliopsida; order Vitales; family Vitaceae; genus Tetrastigma; species Tetrastigma voinierianum. The sequence goes on along the minus strand of JAEQBH010000838.1, from coordinate 209,631 downwards.
AAGACAAAAAATAATACTCTCAAAACAATAAAGGGAAATAGAAACAATATCCTAAAACAATAATAGAAAAGAAAATAATACTCTCAAAACAATAATGGGAAGTAAAATAATATCTAAAAAAATAAAGATAGTATCTCAAAACAACATAAATAAGGATTTTGATTGATTTGATCTAACGTCCTACGTCGCACACCTCCACTTGTGAAGAACTCATCCTTGAGTTACTTTTGGATATCCAAGACTCATATATGGTTGGAACAAGGTAAGATTAGCAACATTGAAGGTCTTTGAAATCCCCATCCAACTTGGCAAGTCAACCACATAAGCATTGTTGTTGATCTTCTTAACAATATGGTACGGTCCATACTTTCTTTGTTGAAACTTGCTATGGTCATCCTTTGTACCACTACTAGAAAATCCTGAAATAGCTACTAAAATTAGCTACTAGTGTCACTTAGTAGCTATTTAACCACTACATAGCTACTAGTATAAAAGGTGTTAGGCTTAGCTACTAAATAGCTACTATGAAGTAGCAAAAAGTGGCTTTGCCAATGTTAGCTACTAATAGTAGTAGCATATAGTAGCTAAATAGCTACTATATAGCTAATAAATTGATGTCAGTCACTAAATAGCTACTACACAACTACTATTTACAAGCTAAAATACTACCAAGCCAAAACCTTGGCTACTAAGTAGTAGCTACGTAGCTACTACATTGTTGGTATAGCTGAATAGCTACTATTTAGCCACTATATAGTAGTTAACATACCAATTTCGCTACTAAGTATTAGCTATGTAGTAGTTATTCAGCTACTATAGCTACTATATAGCTACTGAATTGTTGTTAGTCACCAAATAGCTACTACATAGCTACCACATAGCTACCATTTAAAACACTAACAGAATTAACCAAAACTACTAAGTAGAAGTTAGAATAAGCTACTACATTGCTCGTGGCAGTAGCTAAATGGCCCTAATATATAACTACTACTTAATAGCTAACGTACTAATTTAACTACTAGGTAGTAGCTATGTAGTAGCTAAGAACTACTATATAATACACATTTATTTAAGTCACTAAGTAAGCTGCTATATATCTGCATTGATGTTAATAGCTAAATAGATACTACACATCTACTATTTAGAAGATGAAATACTACCAAGCCAAAATCGTAGCTACTAAGTAGTAGCTAAATAGTAGTTATTTAGCAACTACCAACAATGTAGTAGCTACTTAGCTACTACATGCTACTACTTAGTAGCTACGATTTTGGCTTGGTAGTATTTAGAACTACAAATAGTAGATGTGTGGTAAGTATTAGTATTAGTATCAATGCGTGAATATATATTAACCATTTAATGACTTAAACAAATGTAGCAACTATATAGTAGCTCTTTAACCCTACATAACTACTACTGTAGTTAAATTGTGGGATCCAACTGATAAGTAGTAGTTGCCTGTGTTACACCGGCAATGTATTGGCTATTCAACTACAATATATAACTACTGCTTAATGGCTAACATACTAGTTTAACTTTATAAATTGTATTTAGCTATCATAATAGCTAAAGAAGCTACCCTCTTACCTACTACATTTGTTTAAAAGTCAACCCAAATGGCTACTATATAACTGCATTGATGTTAATAGCTAATGGCTACTACATCTCTTGTTTAGAAAAATTTGAAATATTACCAAGCCAAATCGTAGCTACTAAGTAGTAGCATGTAGTAGCCTAGTAGCTACTACAATGTTGGTAATTTAACTAAATAGCTACTATTTAGCTACTATTTAATAACTAACATATTAATTTTCTCTTAAGTAATAGCTATGTCATTTGAATAGCTACTACATTTTTTGGTAGTAGCTAAATGACAGTAGCTAAATTTGTAACTCTTTAAAAAATCAGTCATAAAAATAAAAAAATAATTTGGATTCAATTTATAAGTTTGGATTCATTTAAAAAAAAATATTTAAAACTTTTAAATGTAATTCAAAATTGTAACTTCTCTAGAATTGTGACAAGTTTGGTTTCAACTTTTTAAAAGATTTATAACTTTCTAAAAAAAATCAATTATGGAAAAATTAAAAATAAATCCAATTTGCACATATTGAATTATAATTTAAAAGTATTGTAACTTTTAAAATAATATTTAATTAAATGATAAATTCAACTATAAAAATATAATATTTAAGTGTTTGTAAAATTTAAATATTAAATTATTTTAATAACAAATAAAAAGCAATAAAGTAATTATAATTGAATACGATCATTTAATTTTACATTTTATAATAAATTTTATAAACTAGAAATATCTAAGTTGTAAAACCAGGATGAATTTGAATTTTTCTTAAAAATGGCAAAACGGTAAATTATCCTTGATAGTATAGGTTACAGAAACATGGTACACAGATCTCGGTGGCAACGAACCTCACCGTTGGATTCCTCTTGCTAAATCTAGTTACCCAGACGAATTTCGTTAAATTACGAGACATTCGAAATTTTCACGATTTTCGGGGAGACGGGTGCTGGGTGGACCCCAAAAACGGGATTTTTGAAAAAAATCTTGTGATGCCCCAAATCCCGGGGTGTCCCGTTGACAACCCGTCAACCCATGGAATACCTTTGTCTCATATCAAGAGACCGTCGCCCAGTAAAAATGGCGCATTGGCACCGCATCATACTCATCAAAATACATCATACAGCATACATTAACATGTCATATTCACACTTCATGTTATTCACAAAATCCATAACACACTACCTAACTGGCCAGCACTAACCTGCCCGATTGGCCAATGTCCTCCATAGGAACATGGCTGCAATCTTGACTGAATGGGCTTTCCATAGAGTCCAAGAACACCCAAATCGGAATTCGGACGAGGATGTTATGACTTTCCGAAGTTGGAGGTCACACATGACTAGGCAGCCCTACCCGGCTAGCCTAACCAACCAGCACTAACTGGCCGGCACTAACTGGCCCGATTGCCCAATGTCCTCCATAGGGACATGTCTGCAATCTTGACTCAATGGGCTTTCCATTGAGTCTAAGAACACCCGAAATGGAGTTCGGACGAAGAAGTTATGGCGCTAGAGTTGGGAGGTGCGATGACCCTAACCGGATTGGCCATTTAGGCGGCTCCAACTTAATGCCCTCAAAGAATCTGGATGGAAGCTTGACTCAATGGTCTTTCCATGAGTCGAACACCGAATCAAATTCGGACGAAGAAGTTATGAGCGTTCGAAGTTGGAGGTCACGCGCCCGACTAAGCGACCTTCTTCCGGCTAGCCTACGCTACCTACCGAATGCTCCTTTCCGGCGGTTCCAGCGCCCACTGCCCTCCAAGGCATCTAGATGGAAACTTGACTCAATGGGCTTTCCATAGAGTCGAGAACGCGAATCGGAATTCGTACGAAAGTTAGGACCTTAGAAGTTGGAGGTCACACATGACTAGGCAGCCTTACCTGGCTAGCCTACCTTACCTACCCGAACGCTCCTTTCCGGCCGGCTCCAATGCCCTCAAAAGGCATCCGTATGGAATCTTGACTCAATGGGCTTTCCATAGAGTCCAAGAACACCATAAACGGAGTTCGGACAAGAAAGTTATGACCTTCCGAAGTTGGAGGTCACACATGACTAGGCAGCCTTACCCTGCTAGCCTACCTTATCTACCTAAACGCTCCTTTCCGGCCGGCTCCAGCACCCACATCCCTACAAAGGAATCTATCTGCAATCTTGACTCAATGGGCTTTCCATAGAGTCCAAGAACACCCGAAACGGAGTTCGAACAAGAAAGTTATGACCTTCCGAAGTTGGAGGTCACACATGACTAGGCAGCCTTACCCGGCTAGCGTACCTTACCTATCTGAACGATCCTTTCCGGCCGGCTCCAGCACCCACTGCCCTCCAAAGGCATTCAGCTGCAATCTTGACTCAATGGGCTTTCCATAGAGTCCAAGAACACCCAAAACAGAGTTCGGACAAGAAAGTTATGACCTTAGAAGTTGGAGAATTAAATGCATGACCCTAATAGGGCCGGAACCCATCCAGGGGTGAAACCATCGGGTAGGCTAACCTAGGACAGTCCTTCAGTGGGTATTCTGGTAAGCGCAAACCATAATTTGGGCTACAGAGTCCCAGATTGAAAAATTCAAAAGCAACATCAAGTTCACTGATGTGGCTACAATTTACTGAAGGACTCACTACGAAAATCCCTTTATTTCCCTGCAAAACCCGGTTCTAAAGTCAGGTTAATGTGTCTTGCCACAATATGGCGGCTTCCATCAGTCCCAAAACACAATAAACATTCCCACTTAGGGCGGAACCGCCACACCTTCATTCATTTTGCTTTCTAACACATAAAATGGCACACGGGACAATTACTTAGTCCCACCAATCCAGTCCTCGAAGCGTAAAGTAAATGATCCGGGAATCTCGGCCCTGCTTGTCCCGAAAGTCTTGGGACTGGTTCTACGACTCCCCTCAAAGGCATCCTGCAACCCGTACCATTTTGAATGGCCATAGTGAGATTAAACCAAGTAGTAGCTCCCACCTCTTGAGTTTTGTCAAAACTCCCCGACTCAGGTCTCTATCAGACCTTTGCACGTCTGAGGTTGAACTCTTCCTCTATCTCCACCTGCCCAACTTCCCGTCGATCGTGTGGGGAAATTTAGAAGAGAGAAGGTGGATATCTCTCCAAACTCTCTCTTTCTCTTATGTTTCTTTTCTGTTAACTGTTTTCTCCGTCCTTTGTTTGTTAAAGATGGTAAGAACTAATCTTCCTGTTATCTATGTCCAATTCATTGGATCTTAGGATTTTCTTATATATATCATAGTTCTCAGTGATAACATTCATATCTTATCATATGATGTTTGTTGATTTCTAAGTAATGTAATGTAATCATGCCTGCCATAATCATAGCGTCGTACGGTCTTATCGAAGAAGACGAGAGAATTCCATTGTCTCCGGAGTCGACGATGTCGGCGTGGTAAATTAGATTTCGTGAGGCGATTGAGCTAATAGGTATTTGGAGTCATCAGGATACAATAAAAATCAGGACACAGTGAATTTTACCGGATCTACCATTTTAATCTGGATTTTCGTTTCTGCAATCTTGTTTTTGGAAAATAATTTAGAATCTCTCTCTTACATTTTCATGGGATAGTGGATTAATTTAAAACCGAAATACGAACATTCAAATTTGATAGGGATAATAAATCAGGTATAAAACCTACAATTTGATAAATAGTAACTAGATTATTTGCGAATTCAGTTCTTCAACATACTAACAACCATAATTGATATATTCGAATTTGTCTTCTGATCTGAATCACTTCTCTGATAAAACAACACTTGATAAAATGATAAAGCAACACTTGATACAAGCGACAAATAAACAATGATAAAACGGCGATAACACAAAAATAAATAAAACCAAAATCTTAGTGGAAGAACCATTTTATTAAGCAATGAAACTCAGAAAAAAAAAAAGATTCAGATGAGTAATTCGAGTTAAGAATGATAAAAAAAATTATTCATCTTTGTTTGAAAAATATTCTAAAAAAAGAGTACAAAAGAATAAGAAAAGGGTGTATGGGTTTTTTTCTTTGTTTTTTTCTAATAATATACATTAATTTTATTAATAAAAATATATACATATAACGGGTAGGGTTCCATAATTAATGTATCAGGTTGTATTTTACTATTTTATTTTTGAAAATATACATTGGCTTCATCATGGGGGCATTCCTAGTTTTTTAGCTAATTTAATAATATTAATTTTATCAAATTTTAGTTTAGTTACATAAAATGTTTTTTTTTAAACAGAGTTTACATATTCTGGTAAAGTCTTGGCAAATAATTATATACCAAAATAAGTATATCTGAGTACAAAAATAACTTTTATTTTATGGTAGTATATCCCTATTAACCGAATAACCATTTTTGATTTTGAGCCCTCCGAGCAACCACAAGGTTGGTTGGATCTCTCCCTATAATTTTTTATTTTTTGATTCTCTCTCTAGTGTAACTGCTAATATTTGTTTCTTCTTCTCACAGCTCACAGTGAATCAGAGGTTGAGGCTCTAGATATCTTTCCTTCCTCTCGCTAAAGTTACGCTCTCAATCTCTCTCGTCGACACAATATTGATTATTATCTTTACTCCACCATTCAGTTTTGATCTTGTTTCTCTCCATCGTTTCTAATTCTTTTTGATTCTTTTCTAGGATATATTGATCCAAATTATGAACACTAATGAGGTGGATCATCATTCAGTATATTTGTGGTTGTGTTTCAATATGTTTTACAATTTGGTGGACGGGGAGGTAGGAAAAAGAGGAAAATTTTATGACTTAATTTCGTTTTATATAATTGGAAACATCAGACTGGTCTTGTCCTCGATCTCAATTTATCAATTTTCATTTTAAGTATGGACTTTTGTTTGCTTCTAATGATTAGTTTGCATTTGTTCAGTCACCAACTCATGTCACCATTTCATTAAAGCGAATTTGTGAGAAGAAGAAAAAGAGCTTACCTTAGTTCTTATGATTGAAATTGGCATTGTTTTATATGTTTTTTTTATTCATTTTGCCTTGTGTGGAAGCAGCGATGAAAATGGTATTTCACGGCAGAGATATGTTGTTCTCTGAAAAGCGGCTGTGCTTTCCTTTGTGTACTCTGGCATGATTTTTTATTGTTAAAATGGTATTATATGGATGTTATTCCAATAGTCATGGACTCAGTCGCGCAGAATTTCACCCTTTTGTAAATCGATGTATATCGTAGGATAATTGGTATGAGTTAAAATTAAAAACCCATGTCATTTATTATATTAAAACGTTACTTTGATTGCATAAATACACAAAAAGAAAAAGAAAAAAAAAAGGTTGATTTTGGGCTTAGTTTGGGACAGGTTTTATGCCATGTTTATGGCGATTTTGGTCTCAATTGGAGGCGGGTTTTTATTTTGGATTGAAATGGTTGTTTCAAGGAGATGAGATTAGTTGTATATAATATTGGAACCCCATGTTGCCATTTTTTACTCGTATGTGGACCCGATGAGGTCGTTGTATAATATTGGGCCATGTTGCAATGTAATTGCATAAGTTGTATTTTGGATAGAGCTCCCCATACAAAGGAGACTCTACCTGATTTTTGTTAAATCTTGGGTCTCGGAAAAAGGGGACTCAATGATGTGGTTGTGGGTTGCGACATCCACGAATCTTAGTAGATTCGCGAGTTTTCAAAGGACCCCCCCGAGGAATTGGGGCGTCATATATATATATATACCATATATATATATATATATATATATATATATATATATATATATAGATATCATCTTTTACGATTTGTCGTTTATACTTTCCTTTCATGTGAGAACTTTTCTTTGTATGTCATCTTCATCATTCTAATTTTAAGTTTATGTGCCTTTGAAATTTCTCTTGGTTTGTGTTTGTGAAATTAGTGAAGTAGGATCCTCTTTTGCCTTTAGGTTTTTGGGTTAATTTAGTGATTTTATTGGGTGATTGAGGTTAATATGATTTCTTGGATTGATTTAAGTTTATTTATGATTTTCCTATATTAATGGCACTAGATTGATTTGAAGCTTCAAATTCCCATAGCTCATATGCCCCAGATCTTTGGTGGCAATGAAAGTTCTTTGATTAAGGATATAAAATTTCTTGTAAAATTTGATATTTACATTACGTTTTGGATTCAATCAAAGTTATTTGATTAAGGATTAATTTTAGCAATGAGTTTAAATTATATACTAATGACTTCCTTCAAATATCAAGTTAACCTTGACATAAGAAAAACAACATAACATATGGTATACTAATGGCTGCCTGTTTTGTACTATCTTGTCAGTTTTAGGACTGATTTTGGGAGGGCAAAGGAGGAAGTGGACTAGTATCCTTCATGAAATTCTTGGCTGCATTGAGAACTTGTTGTTGGGTTTTGAATCACTAAATTGGATCTCTATAACTCAAGTTATGGTCCATTTTTGGGGCTAGCTACGAATTTGCCTTGTTTGACCCTACAAGTAATACATGATAGTTGTTTATGCCTTAGATTAATTACATACATGAAAAAAGCTTAGTTCTCCCGTTCAAGTATCGTTGCATAATAAATTATCATGTCATGTACTAAAGAAGATAAATTGTAAAATTATGGAAATGGCTTTCTTGTTGAGCCAACCTTAATTTTACAATTTATATGTCTATCATATGATTGATAATTTGTCTACAAATGATGCTTGAATTGTCCGTTCGAATAGTTTAGAAATACATAATGCCTACTAAGTGATTTACTAGTGTTTTTTCTATAGTGAGAGATTCAGACAGTCATTCCTTTTTGTTCTCTAGGTGCATATTTGGATAAGGTGATATAATATTAGCTACTTAGCTAAGTAACTAATATTGTGTTTATACCTTAATCAAATTATGTACTTGGAGAACTAAGGGAAAAATCTTCGCTGGAATTTTCTCGAAAATAGAGGATAAAATATTAAGTAGTCAACTAGTAGGAATTATGCATTTCTGAATAGGATAGGAACCACCACCTAACACAATAAAGTTGTTGACATACTTGTAATCTACACTAAATGTTTCACAATTAAGTTTTTTCAATTTTCTAGTAGAGTGTGTTACATGCAACAATTGCTTTTCATGGATTTATTTTCTTATAAAATGTTGACTTATTCCCGAATGTTGTCTACAATTGTGAAGCTTAGCATTTAAAATGGCTTCAAATCAAAGTTGGATGTATTCTAGGCTCATAAATGGTCTCTTAAAACTAGAGTTTTTGGTTTGTTTGGAGGAATTTATAGAATTTGCAAGTACTTTCTTTGTTGAAACTTGCTATGGTCATCCCTTGTCTTGAATGGTATTTTCAACCCATCACCTAGATTGATTGTGATATGATGATAGCCACCCCTTAGGTCAATCTTCCTAAACAAAACTACTCCACTCAATTGATCAAGCATATAATCCAACCTTGGAATAGGAATTCTATATCCAATGGCAATTTTATTGATCGCCACACTATATGAACACACATGCCTTCCATCTTGTAGGCGTCGACAAAGGTGGAACTATACAAGGGTTCATGCTAACTAAATATGCCCCTTATACTTGACTATTACCTTCTTCCTTAAGTAATTCTCCTTGGGACTCATCTATTATGTGGTAGATTGGAAGAAAGCTTGCCAATAAAATCTATGTGGTGTTCTATGTTGCACATAGGAGGTAACCTATAAGTAAATCTTAGAATTATATCATCAAACTCCTCGACAAAGTCTACATCTCCATTTAAATTTGAGCCCCAATTAAATATCTGCTATATCTCTCCGCTTCACAACCATCAAATGCACTTCTCAGGTCTCCTTACACCTGCCCATAAGTGAGGATGGGTCATGCACATAGTTAGTTCCTTCCCTCACATAAAGCCAGGTTGGTTCTCACGTTCTTGTAACTGATTCCTCTCTACCAATCTCAAATATTCAGCAATATATTCATTCACCCTCTTGCTACCATGTGTACATCTTTGATAAGTATAAAAATATATATTGTTCATATTCCAAAGGCAAAAATCTACCTTGTAATTATTGTTTCATCAAACATCATGTTTGAACCGAACCACACCCCTCTCTCATCCACATCTTCCTTAATCTATCCCACCATCTTGTGCTCCCCCACTTTTAACCTATAAACAACAAATTTTTTTGGTCAAGAAAATACCTATAGCGTTTACTACGCAATGACTCATTCATATCCTACTCCCTAGTTAAGAATTCTGACAGCTTCAAAAAACTTTGACACGTGGGTATTAGACAAACATTTGAATGGGCGTTTAGCGAATATTATTTAAATGGGCGTTTAAGCCGAGCATTTGAATGGATGTTTAAACGGGTGTTTATCCATTTTTATGACATTTTCTAACAAGAGGAGCATAAGTGAATTACGATAGTAAACATTAGTATTATCTTGGGACAAAAAAAAATGTTAAAGGACAAAAAATAATATAAGTAAAAACCTTAGGGGCATTTGTGCACCTTATCCCTCAAATGGAAGCACAAGTTAGCACAACATCAAGCAGAGACAAACTCATAAAAAGGATACGAGCATCAAGTGTTTAGGTTGCACAACGTTCTCGTGGTAATACTCTTTAGGCCTAAAATTTTGAAGAATGCACTTTCCACAGCAAGAAGGACCCATTATAGCCGATAAGACCTTGAAGGATAGATGCATACCTTTTTCCATTTAGGCTTGTCACCCTGAGATCCTCCCATGTCAAATAAACCCCACCCTCACCATCACTAACTGCAACTTCTCTTGGCTTTTCTGGTCTTAGAATAGTTAGTAATGTAAGATAATTAGTATTGTAAGGTATCCCACATTGAAAAAAAATTGAAAGGGATGTAAGAGTTTAAAAGCATAAACACACCAAGTTTTATATATAATTTGGATGGTGGGAATATTTGAAGGGAATGATTAATTATTTTGGATTAATTAATGTCTCTTGGCTTAAGAGTTGTGTCTCCTCTTTACATCTCTTTGGGCCATGAGTTGAATCTCATATTCACATCTCTTTGACCCAAGAGTTGTGTCTTTCCCCTTTGCATCTCTAAGGTATTACAAATACCTATACATATCCTTCAATTTTGATATAATTAAAACCGTTTCTCTATCTGTTTTTGGGAGAATTTTAGAGTTTGCTATCTAGAACTACATTTGGTTTTGTTAATCCTAGAGGAATTTTCCATAAACCCAGCAACAACATAGTGGGGGCATAATTTCCTTAAGGAAAGTGATTACACGAACAAAGCCTTCAATTCTAATATGTTAAAATTATATTATAACAATCTTAATGAAATTATTTTAACAATGGAGGCTATGGGTTTGAATTTTGTTTTCAAGTTCAATCCCGAAGTGTTCAAGTTGGATCGTTTTGATGGAACGAATTTCACCCGTTGGAAGGATAAATTATTTTTCTTGCTTATTGACTCGGGTGTTGTGTATCTGCTAAGTAGAAATCTGTCAACTATGCATGAACCATCCGACGAAGACGATGAAGAAACTATAGCAACCCGCAACAAACACAAGGAGGATGAAGTTCGCTGCAGAGGCTATATTTTTAATTCATTGTTTGATCGATTGTACGATCTGTTTTGTACAATCAACTCCCCACAATAAATATGGAGTGCCTTGGAGAAAAATATACATCTGTCAAGCAAGGTACGGACAGATTTCTCGGTATGAAATTTTTTGAATTCAAAATGTATGATAATAAATCTTTCATAAAAAAACAAGTAGATGAATTGCTTGTCATGGTAACTAGACTCAAGGATTTTAAAATAGAAGTGACTGAACAACTTCAAGTGGCTGATGTAATTGCAAAATTGCCTACTACTTGGAACGATTATCGAAAGAAATTGTTACGCACTTCTGAAGATTTTTCCATAGACCAACTCATGAAGCATGTGAATAGAGAAAGAAAGAAAATCACGATGCATTGAGAATAAAAATGCTTTAGAGTTGGATCTAAAGTAAATAATATTGAGTCTAATACAAAGAAATCAACAAAGACTGGTAATACTTATGGAAATAAAAGGAAGTATGTTGAATCTTCAAGTAATAATTCTGCCAACTTTAAGAAGAACAAGACATGTTTTTTCTATGGCAATAATGGCCATTTCAAGAAGAGTGCGGGTTACATAGAGGCGAAGATAGAGGCAAGCGCTAGACAAAAAAGGCCAATGACGGTGAAACGTCCTCAAGTCCTTATGAAATTATAGCCATGATTCTTTGAACTAAAAATTAGCATGATTCTGGAGTGCAACATGGCAACAAGCGACAAGGCGTAGATTGGAGGTATGATTCGGAATCTGATGATACATATTTATAATGACAAAAATCATTTCAAAACTATAAAAGTTGCATCAAAGGATAATGTTCGATGGGGAATCGCCAATCTTGCCAAGATTGCATGGAAAAGGGGCTGCGAACTATAGTTTACCTCTTGAAAGAAACTGATTTTAATGAATGTATTCCATGTTCATGATGTGAGAAAGAATATGATATCTGCAAGTTTGCTGTGCAAGAAGGGCTTGAAGGTTGTCTTAGAGTCAGGGAAAATTATATTTTCTAAGAATGGTGTCTTTGTTGGACAAGGATATTCATGTGATGGCATGTTTAAGTTGAGCATTAATAAAGCTGATGTTTCTGTTTATATTCTTGAGTCTCCTTTTAATTTATGGCATGCTCGTTTATCACATGTTAATTATGGATCGATAAGATATATGTTTAATTCCATGTACAATTGGAAGTTTTGGAAAATGTGAAATATGCGCCTAAGCGAAAATGACTAAGAAATATTTCGAAGAATGAAGAAACAACTAAAACACTTGAACTTGTGCATTCTGATATATGTGAATTAAATGGTCATTTAACTAAAGGAGGAAATAGATATTTCATTACATTCATTGATGATCATTCAAGGTTTACTCATGTCTATTTAATGAGAACTAAAGATCAAGCATTTGATATGTTTAAATGTTATAAAACCTTGGTTGGAAATAAATTGGAAAAGAAAATTTAAATCCTACGAAGCGATCGAGGTGGTGAATATTTTCCAATTGAATTTACTAGTTTTTGTGAAGACAATGGTTCGATTCATCAAACAAGTGCACCTTAAACTCCACAACAAAAGGTTTGGCTAAAAGAAAGGATAGAACATTGGTAGATATGATTAATGCTATGCTTATGCATGCTAAACTACTAACAAATTTATGGGGAGAAGCTCTATTAATAGCTTGTCATGTGCACGGTAGAATACCCTCAAAGAAAACAAAAACTTCTCCATATGAAATATGGAAAGGAAGAAAGCCAAACCTAACTTATTTGAGAGTATAGGGTTGTATAGCCTATTATAGAGTTCCAGATCCTAAAATAACCAAATTAGGATCTAGAGCTCTTAAGAGTGTTTTTGTGGGTTATGCTGAAAATTCTGAAGCATATAGATTGTTGGATAAAGACTCGAAGGTTATCATAGAGTCTAGAGAAGTTGAATTTTTAGAAAAAAGTTTTCTTGGAAATTCAAATGTAAATCAACAATCGAATAGAGGAAATGTTGAACCTCTAATTACACAAGACATTAATAAGGATCAAAGTTCTTCTTTAAATAATAAACGGAAACAAGTTGAACCACCTAGTGAATCTAGGAGAAGTCAAAGGGTATAAATCACCACGTTTGAGACTGTAAACCTATTCTAAATCAAGCCTCTGTGAAGTCACGACCGTAGAAGACCCTGCTGCAGTTTGTTGAATCAAAGTCTTGGTGAAGTCACGGCCATGAGTCACCACAGTCGCGACCGTGAAGCCATTTTGATGAAGACTATGGACTTCACATTTTGGTGAAGTCGCGATCGTGGAAGTGTAATGATCGTGTACATGTGAGCCAGATTATTTTCCATATTTTTGGCCCATTTTGGCTTTAGTTTTGAATGCATATATAGGACTTTCCTTAGAGTTTTTTTCGTTGATGCTTTTGTTCGATTTTGGTTGTAGATTTAGGGTAGAGGGGCTCTCAGGTTGGGAACACCCAGGGTTTCATTCTTCAGTTTTACGGGGTTTGTTCTTGGAAGAGGAAGAAAACCTGAGGAAGAAGAAGATGATGGAGGAGAAGAAAGGAGCTGCAATGCCAAAAAAAAATTCTCTCTTTTCTTTCTTTTTTTTCCTTCTTTTGATGGTTGTATTTCCTCTTCTATTTATGTTTTAGTTAGTTTTTTTAGGATTTAGATGGAGCTAAAGACATGTTTGTATGAATCTCTCCTAATTTCTATTGATTCATATTTTATTTCATATTTATGTTGAGTATTTCATTTTGATCTTAATGCTTGTGGGTATTTTGCCAATTTTTGCATGATTTGTGGTTTGATTCAAGACTTGAGAGATCATAGTTAAAATTAGACCATGGATGATTTACCATCTAATTATCATGAGATAGAGATATAAATGAGATTAGGTGTGGTATTAAGGTTCCTTGTGTTTAATGTGCCTTTAGAAATCTAGGGTTGAGAAGAGATGCAAAATACCTGATCCTATGGGTAGTGTGCGAATGCTCGAAAGAGATTCACATATAGACTAGTGAAATCGTCATCTTCATGATGAAATAAACATTGATTAATTAGGTTAGGAGGTTCATACATAGTTGTTTAGGTGAAATCTATGCCTAAGGCCTTTTAGTCTTATTGAGTCATCTTTGTAATGCTTAGTTAGTGTAATTTAGTTTTTTTTTACAGATTTTCAACCACTAAATAAAGCCTAGTCTAGATTAGAGTTGGTATAGTAACTATTCTCTACATTGGAGACCAGAAACTCTTACTTTTACCTTATATTACTTAAGGAGCAATGCGTGCACTTGCGCACATGGCGGAGTACTATTTTATATACACACTTGCGCCTATCACCATCGTTAGGATTGGATTGTCTTCAAGGTTTGAACTCTCAACTTTTTGACTCTCAAAGGGGAATCTTTTCTTCTACCCAAAACCTTTTGCTATAGGGGTCTCATCTTTAGAGGTGCCATAGGGCATGAAGTGCGAGTTAGCGACATTGAATTCAAGGTTCGCCAGCAATTGGATCATGTGATCCTTCTTAACCAAAGGTCTTGCATTTGGAACTGGAACTTCCTTTCATAAGCTTTCTTCTTTTGGACCCATTGGATCTTATCATCACCATCTTTGAATTCAAAGAAAGAATTGGAACAAGAGAGAAAGTTCGGACCTTTGGAAGATTCTTAAGAGAATATGCAGAAAAGGGCAAGTTGATTTTGTCTTCTATTGTTCTTTTTCATATAGATGTCCCAACGCATTTTGAAAAACCCTAGGGTTTTTTGTTTCTAATAGTTCCCTATTTAATATGGGTGTTAGGACTCTCCTAGAATGTGTTGTTTCTTAACTGTCTTTTCAGTTATAGTAACTCCTCGCGTGCCCAACTGTAATGGTCAAATAGGGGGGGACGCCACCTATTCAATCTTCTTGCTCCTTTTTTTTTTTTTTTAATTACCTCATGTTCAAACCCTGAGATGGTTTGAGATCTTCACACCTAGTAACATCCCTCCTTGGGTGAAGAATTTGATTCTCCTAGCACTTTCACATTTGGACTTGGGACTTTCCTGGGGACGTTACATCATTTTAGTGTATTATTCATCCATGCTAGATGTGTGCACTTTTTCTTTAAGGCGATCCCTTCTATCTCAATTACTAGGGAATAGCACCCCCTATGGCTGGCTTGGTGTCTCAGACATGGTTCCCCATGTTTGTTTGAACAACTGGTAGCCATGAACAACTGATCTCTAATCAAGCTATCCTTATTGCTCAAAACGAACTCATTGTCATGTTCTTTCATGTCCTAAGACATTCCTCGCACAATTAAGACATCTTTTAAGGCTAGGTGTTGAATTCTAGGTATGGTTCGGACTTCTAATTTTTCTAGGGGTTATGTATCAGTGAAGGAGTTTTTTTAGCCCTCCTAGGGAGTAGGGTTGCCTTTCTATGGATAACACGAACCTTTGTTAACTTGTTTTTGTATTGTAAGGAATTCCTCTATTCTTCATTTAGACCATGATGACATAAGGATTTGTGAGAGTTCTAGTAGGTTGGTAGGACCGTTCAAGATTGTGACGGTAGTTGGGCGACACATAGATATGCGTTTTTGATAGAGCTTTCTCCCTTAGTGCCCCTTTGAATCCATGTGTAGCAATTTCAACCTGCCCGATTCTTGGGTATTACGTTGGAACTTGGTGAAGAATGGTCGGGATTGTTCCTTTGGCCGGTAGTGGACTTTCATCTTATCAGTTTTTTCCTTCAAATCTAGAAGCCTTCGGTTGAATTTTTTGTTGCTGATACTGGCATGTCCTGACTGTTGGAACCGTGTTCCATGTTTTTCTTGTATTTTGTTCATATTGAGGCTGGTACTTGTCAATAAGTAAAAGTTATCTAAGGTCCTTTGTCATTCCATAATGAGATAATGGTTTCGGTTATGTACTATACATTTATCCCTTGTGAATTGTACAAGAAGATTTTCATCACACTGATCATATTCACTGTGAGTCCTTCAACGAGCATCACATTCTTTTGCTTTGACAACCCTAGAATGACCAAGGATCCTATGCCTATGACTCTTCCCTCGGCACGAGTCACACGAAGATTACACTATCGACTAGAGGGGTTGTAAGGTGAATCAATATGTAGTCGTTTTTTGTCATGTGCCAAGAACATCCATTATCAAAATATCATCATTCTTTGATATATTTCTATTGGAAGGAAGACACCTAAGACTCTTTGTTTTTATCTTTGACGATCCTTGATTGAGAATAATCCCCTTTTCAAACCTTTCTTAATGACCTACGACAACTTTTCTAAGTGCTTTACACTCTTTCTAAAACTAGAAGTATGGTCCTTGCAGTGGTTCGAACTATCTTTCATGATCCAGAGACTTTAGTCAGTACAGTCTTCAGAACTGCAACTTTTGACTTGGAAAGATCTCTTGTCTAATCTATACTTTCTTTCCTGTACCAGCGATGTGAATTTGATAGATTATTTTGTGCTGATTCTTGTCAGTGCGAGCGATCCTAACAATCTGATGACTTTGATATCTTCTTTTCTACCCTTTGTGAAGTAGCTTCTTCAATTTATGATAGAGCTCTATTATGTTTGAACCTTTCTTGATCTCCATGATCATCTCCGTTTGAGATCTCAAATTGAAACCATTTCAAGGTTCTGTCATTGCCTTCCTTCTTTAGATTTCTGCATCATGATCCCTCAAATATTTTATGGAGAGTGTCCCATGCTGTCTTTGCAATTTCAGATGAGGCAATGAGTTCGAACATCTTGTCATCCATACCACATTGGATTGCATAAAGACCTAGGGAGTTTGATGAGGCTACTCTTTTCTCTTCACAATTCCTTTCTGATGTAGGCTCTATATTTGATTTCTCATTATTAGTTCTGGTTGGGATTGATTATCCTATTTCTAAAGATTGCTAGACTTCAAATCATTGGGACTTAATGAATACACTCATGTATATTTTCCAACAACTATAGTTTGTACTGTCTAGTCGTCAAGGGCACTTAAGGAATATTCCATTGTTCGCCGGATCCATGGTTTTAACACACAAGAGAATGGGGCAACTAGCGATCTCACTCAATAACTTAAAGTAAACCTCTCTGATACCAAATGATAGATATAAGTGTGTGTTCTAGATTACAATCGTCAATGTTCGGGTTGTGATATCGTTCAGACTATGTTGTAGTGTGTCGGAACTCCCCCTATGAGACTTTATGTGTGTAGAGTAGATGTTATACATTTTGCAATAAAGTAAAGACACACAATTTTTACGTGGTTCGACAACCTGTCTATGTCCATGGGGTTGTGCCTAGATGCAAGGATTTTCACTGATCTGATTCAAGGTTTACTGTGATACGAGACTCCCTCTCTAACCACGACCCTTCTTAAAACTTAACTACTCCTTGTGAAATTCAGAATGAGCCCCCTCCATGCCCCTTTCTATAGCATTGCACACCTATAACCCACAATACATCAAAATAAGATGAAGAAAATATATACAATCAACTTTTCATCAAAGGTGAAAGACTTTTAACGTGCAATACCTCAATCGAGTATTTGTACTCTACACTCTCTCAACATGTCCGGACATCACGTGTTATTCTTCAAGCTCTGCTCTTGAAATCCATACTGAGCATCTTCCAAACCCCCGAATTTATATCTTGTGGATTCATTCTTGGAAAATTGTATAAGGCTAGATCATTATCCTAATATGAATCGGCCATAACTATTTTATTACATCTTTTGGCTATCTAGCGGAAATAGGAAACTTGCCCCTCAAGAATCCTTTTCAAAATAGAATCCTAGAATGTTTCCAATTCTGGTTTGATAGCTCAGAAATCTAGATCTTCTATGATTTGATCGCTATCCACTCGCCAAATAGATCTTAGGCCTATCAGTAACTTGCTCCCCCCCAAGTTCCTTAGCCTCCAAGCTAGCTAACTCATGTGCGTCCCCGCATTGCTTTGCCACAGTCAGGACTTCCGTGTCGCATGTCCCCGCAGCACATGGTTGCCTCAATCCGAACTACTTTTTGTTCTTGCCAAGCACTACACGTCTCTTTCTTCAATTCTTCATCGACCTTAGACTCTCAAGACACTATCTTCTTGTGGAACCCTTGGAATGAAGATATGGACAATCTCAAACTCAATAAATACTAAATAATGTTTAATAGTATTGGTTGCTATTATTTGTTTCTTTGCTTTTTTTTTTTACAACTAAACATTTTGTTATGATGTAATAAATTGTACCTACTAATTCGAACTTGGGACCCCTCCCTTCCCTAGATGTTCTGTCTTTTTAAACTTTGAACGTTCTACCAATTAAGTTAGACATTTTGACATTATTGTTTTCTTAATATTTTGTTTTTATTAAGGAACAAAAAATAAAAAATAAAATCAATATATTATTCCATTTATTTAGAAAAGTTAAATTTTCTATTTACTAAAGAATTTATAGTATGTCATAAAAAACTAGATAAGCAAATAAATTAATATACAAATTTAACAAATAGCTCTAATTGTGGAGAGAAAACCCTTGCCACCTAGTACAACTTATTGGGAAACTTATGTACCAATCTCATTCTATGATATTGATATAATATCGTCTTCTTATCTTTCATTGCATTTCGGTACATTTTTATCTGACTTGATTCTGATATCATTTATTATATTGATATGATATTATCTATTTTGAACTTAAGCCCTCATAATTTTATTTTTGGGCTTTGGCCAAAAAGCTACATATAAAGGATATTGTCCATTCTTATTTAAATCATAATTGTCACTATTTTTAATCAGACTTTGGCTACACCTCCCACACAAATATCACCTTTCTATTTATTTTCTCTCGTATAAAAGTCACGTCAAATATTAATGGTTGTCTCTTAGGTTTATTCGAACTCTGCTGTCGTATATTTATGGAAAACCATCTTCTGTAGCAATTTTCCATATTCTGGGACTACTGTTATACTGCTTTCATATGACGTATAAATGGGTAATTTTCTAAAGCAATTTTCCAATTTTCCTCATTTCTACAATTCAATTTAAAACCTTCATCAAAGCTTGTTAGGTATGTATACGGGTGCTTTAAATGGGTAAAACGAGAAACAAAATGAAAATTGTTGGAGATAAGATTTCAGTATTTGAAAATTAACAAAAAATATATTAATTAAATTTATTTATTTACTTTTTAATTATGAAAAGATATAAATGCAATTGGGCTATATTGAGCTTCTTTTTCCAAAATCTTTCATTAAATTTATTGTTGGGAAATTTCAAGATAGAGAAAAATAATTTTGCACTACCCACTTAACACACTTCTTTCTATTTTATTAAATGCAAATGCCTTTTAAATAGGCTACAAGAGATAAATCAAAATTAAAATAATTAAAATCCATTAATTATCCCATTCAAAACTAACTCTACATATTTATCACATATCTAAAAAATCTCAAACAACCTTGAACTCTCCCACTCATAATTAAATAAATAAATAAAACAAACATTTCTAATTAATAAGCTATTAAAAAAACCAACTTTGAATCATTCCCCCAACATTTCCCCTTGATTCAAAGTTGAATGCATATATATATTTTAACAAACCTATCTATCTTTTCGAATTTGTAGGCCAACCTGCCAGCGCCCTCATGATGCACGTCTCACCATCTTGTTGATGCACTCTGCATCAGCACTTGGCCTTCCTTCAATTTCTTTGAAGCATGCTTCTCTTCAAAAAATGATTCGAGTTTCATGGAGCGCCTGCCGGAGAATTTAACTTTTGGTGCTGGCTTCTACTTAAACCCCAGGGTACCTCGGAAACGCGAAGCGTACGTATAGCCGATTTGGATCTCCCGGT
This sequence comes from Tetrastigma voinierianum, assembly GCA_016808115.1. NCBI lineage: Eukaryota > Viridiplantae > Streptophyta > Magnoliopsida > Vitales > Vitaceae > Tetrastigma > Tetrastigma voinierianum. The sequence continues at coordinate 189,643 of JAEQBH010000838.1, read as the reverse complement.
AATTGTGGACTTCCTTGTTGTTGTCTCGGGAAGCAGTCTTTTCCTTGGGCAGCTTCTTCAGACCTTGGGCTTTTCTCCATCGGGCCTCGGCCGCCGTCGACTTCTTACCACTCCCTTTCACTTTCGACCCACTCCCATAAACAAGACCTCTCAAATGAGACTTTTCGTTTGACAAGCTCATACATGATAATTTTCATAATCAAAGCTGGTGGTGAAGAGTGAAACCATGAAAGAAGAAGGTATTCCTCTCTCATGGTCGCCAGAGATCATGAGTGCTCACGATACCATTGGGAATTTAAAGGAGAGAGAAAAAAATGATTTTTGCACTACCCACGTGTACTTCTCTCTATTTTATTAAATGCAAATGCCTTTTAAATAGGCTACAAGAGATAAATCCAAAATTAAAATAATTAAAATCCATTAATTAATACTATTCAAAATAACTCTCCATATTTATCACATAGCTAAAAAATCTCAAACAACCTTGAACTCTCCCACTCACAATTAAATAAATAAATAAAACAAAGCATTTTCTAATTAATAGAAACTATTAAAAAAAACCAACTTTTAATCATTCCCCAACATTTATAACATCCGTTAACCATCACACAAAATATACACAAGTAAAAAAATCTGAAAATTAAGATTTTAAATGTGGTTGACGATTAATGTGATCCTTACGTCGACACTCTTTAAAAGGAAAAAAACTAAAAAGAAAAAGAGTTTAAACCTATAAATTATATATACCCATATATATATATATATATATATATATATATATATATATAAACGACAAAATCTTTTATCACTACATATAAAAAAAATTCTGGAGAGGTGCCCCTTGTGAGCTGATGGAGCAACTTGACCCCATGAGCTTTGTTAGAAGCTCAATCCTCAAAGTCTCGGACAAAACACAACGAACCCGATTTCAGACTTCACAATCAGAAAATGGGATGGGGCAATAAGTTAATTTGAGGGGAAAAGCATATATCAATATATTGATACAAAATTAATGGGGCATCAGTGATAAAAAAATAAGGAATAGGTGCTTCAATAGCTATGTTTAATAAAATTGTTTCAGTAGGTAAATTAAGTAGGTAAACTATTAAATTCTTGTAGTAACATATCGTAAATACTACTATAATATTCTACAAATACGATCATAATTGTTATGTTATGGTAGTATCTAGTGTATATTATGATAGTATTTATAATATGTTAATGTATTATTTAACCAAAAGACAATTATTTTTTTTAGAATATGTACCGAATCATCTATTTGATAATCTTGATTACTGATGCCTCGTTATTTTTGTCGATTAATGCAGATACATACTTTTCCCTTCTAATTTTTAAGAGGTAGTAATAAGCCAAGGAAATTCGATTAAGCTATATTGTTATTGTGTTTTCTTTAAATAGAAGGGATAATGTACTGTGGCAAGTGTCATGTATGTCCTATTTGACCCCTAAACTTTTTGGTCCAAAGATACATGGCGTTTCTTGCAAGTAGCTCATCCACATCCTCCCATTGGCAAATTCACAGCAGTGAAAACTTCGACACGTGTGGAGTATTGAACTGGCATTTGAATGGAAGTTTAAACAGGTGTTCATCCATTTGTCACATTTTCTAACATAAGGGGCATAAGTGACTTACGATAGTAAAAATCAATAGTATCTTAGGACCAAGAAAAAGTTGAAGGACAAAATGGGATATAAGCAAAAACCTTAAAGGCATTTGTGCACCTAATATCTCAAAACAACATAAATAAGGATTTTGATTGATTTAATATAACGTCATGTGTCGCACACCTCCACTTGTGAAGAACTCATCCTCGAGTTACTTCTGGATATCCAAGACTAATATATGGTTGGAACAAGGTAAGATTAGCAATATTGAAGGTCATTAATATCCGTCAATTTGGCAAGTCTTGCGTAAGTATTGTTGTTAATCTTCTTAGCAATCACAGTGCGATCCATTACTTTCTTTGTTGAAACTTGCTATGGTCATCCCTTGTCTTGAATCTTTATTTTCCACCCACCACCTAGATGGATTATGATCTGATGATAACCACCCCATAGGTCAATCTTGCTAAACAAAATTGTTCCTCTCATGATCAAACATATAATCCAACCTTGGAATAGGAATTCTATATCCAATGATAATTTTATTGATCCCCTACTATGAACACATATCCGCTAACTTCCATATTTCTTAGGCGTCAACAAAGGTGGAACCACACATGGGTTCATGCTAGCTTGAATATGCCTCTTGCTTAGCGATTTAATTCTCCTTGGGACTCATCCTATTATGAGGCAGATTAGGAAGAGAAGCACATGTAATCAAATCTATATGGTGTTCTATGTTGCGCATAGGAGGTAACCCTGTAGGTAAATATTATGGAATTATATCATCAAACTCCTCCAACAAAGTCTACACCTCCATCAAAATTTGAGCCCTAATTAAATATCTACTTTGTCTCTCCCTTCACAACCATCAAATGCACTTCTGATCTTCTTCGCACCCATAAGTGAGGATGGGTCGTCTGTATGGATTAGTAAGTTCGTACTCAGCCTTAAAGCGTAGGTTGGTTCTCGTATTCTTGTAACTTTATTTCCTCTCTACAATCTCAAATATTAATGATATATTCATTCACCCTCTTGTTGTCGTATTAATGCATCTCTAATAAGTATAAAATATATATTGTTCGTATTCAGACAAAAATACATCGAGGCATTAACGTCAAATTATGTTAGGCCGGACCACCTCATTCTCATTTTCCTCAATCTATCCCATCATACTGATGCTCCTCCTTTTAACCTATAGGCAACAAATGTTTTTGGTTCAAAGATATCTATGACGTTTACTATCGTAGCTCATTCATATCCCCCTGTTAAAAAAAAATCACAACAAAGATGAAAACTTTGACACATGTGGAGTGTTGAACAAACATTTGAATGGACGTTTAAACGGGCATTTGAATGGACCTTTAAACGGATGTTTATCCATTTTTATGACATTTTATAACAAGAGGGGTATAAGTGAGTTACGATAGTAAACATCAGTATTATCTTGGGATAACAAAAGTTTAAGGACAAAATAGAATATAAGCAAAAATCTTGGGATATTTATGCACCTTATCCCTTAAATGAAAGTACAAATTAGCACAACATCAAATAGAGACAAACTCACAAAAAGGATAGGAGCATCAAACGTTTAGGCTGCACAAGGTTCTCGTGGTGATACTCTTTGGGCCTAAAATTTTGAAGAATAAACACCACAGCAAAAGAAGGATTATTATAGCCGGTAAGACCCTGAAGGATCGATCTGCTCCCACTTTTTCCATTTGAAACTGTCACCCACAGATCCTTCGATCCCATGTCAAACAAACCCCACCCTCACCATCACTAACTGCAACTTCTCTCGGCTTTCTGGTCTTAGAATTATTATGAATCTGCATAGCTGCAGCAGAATCATACTCAATTTCAAAACAGCTAGCTGGGCTACCAAGGCGAAGCCATGCTATTGGACGAGAGATACCCAGAAGTCTGCTTTTGATTTGATTTTGCAAATTTGTATGCAGCCTCAAGGGACTTATATAGACTTTATTGTAACGTGATAATCAAGAACATTGTGAATGTATGCGCTGCTTCTTACTTTGCACATGGTTTACACGTGGTTTTGTAAACCATTGACATTTGTCATTATAGCCGCTCTATTTTAACTGTTTTACACATCAAACTCCGCCGAGTAGATATACATACAGATCTCTGTTATCAATCACCTAAATATTAACCTTCGAAAATTTGGCATTCGGTTCGATGTAAGTGTACTAGTACTAGGATGTGGACTACTAGGTCACCCATGGCCACTCCTTTGACAAGGGATTTTCCAGCTTTTAAGGTAAGTTTAAAAGAAAAAAAATCTTCAGCATGGTAGTTGGAGAAATGTTTAATATTGACTTTTACGGTACCTACTTTTTATTACTCAGTGTTCCTTAAAGACACTTTTTAAAATTATAATGATTAGCAAATTTTAAGAAACTTTGGTTTGTTTGGTTGTTGTTTTTAAAATTTATTTTTGTATAATTTTAAAGCCTCAAGATCCTTAATTTTGGTGTTTGAGGAGTATTCTTTTTCTATTTATTTAGTGTATTTTATGTTCTTTAGATTTAAAAAAAAATAAAACTAAACATATTATCTATATATTTTTTATTTTTCTTATATTTTTAAAACAAAAACAAATTTCAAAACCTATAACAAGCCAATCGTTTAATACCGCAAGAAAAATTATTTGCAAGCTAACAACCCAACAGGTGGAAAAAATCAAATGTAAACCAGAATCTTGATCATGAACAATGACGGAGGAAGCATCTCCTTGCGTGTTTTTATTATATTCTGACCCGACGATGGCCTACAATTTGCTGTTGGAAAAGACAAGGCGACAACAATAGATCTTTTTTGTATAAATATTTTGTTGCTTTGTTTAGGCTTTGCACAGTACGACCCCGGATCACATGGTTTAAGCGATCAAATTCGTCGTAGGTGGTGTTTGGTTTTTTTTTTTTATTAGTTTTCAAAATAATATTTAAAAACTGACAAATATAAGTGAGTGTTTTAGAACATAATAGTTAATGTTTGGATTGTGATCTCCTTTGAACTATGCTGTAGTGCATGCAAACTTTCTTTATGGGACTTAGTATATATAGAGCAAATATGATATATTTGGCAATAAAGTAAAGATAAATGATTTTTATATGGTTAAAAAACTTGCCTATATCTACAAGGTTGTGCCTAAATGCAAAGATTTATCTTGTCATAGTTAGTTTAAGTGATGTATGTAATACGGGACTTCTTCTCTGCCATAGCAGCCTTGCTAAAGCACTGTCATTCTTAGTGGAATTCAAAATACAGCTCTTTATTTCCACTTACAACATCCTTTTGTAACATGTCTGTAAATAAGATGAAGAAAATAAATCTTATCTTTTTCGCGGGTGAAAGAACTTAACATGTAATACTTCAATCAAGTATTTGCACTCTGCACTCTCTCAGTACGTCCGGACTTTGCTTGTTCTTCTTCAAGCTCTGTTCCTAAAATTTGTACTGAGCATCTTCAAAACCCCCAAATTTATGTCCCAATGATTTTGTCATAGAAGACTATATAAGGTTGGATCATTATCCTAATATGACTCCAACCCTACCTTCTACTTTCTATTCATTCCTTTAAGCTTTCTAGCGAATATGAAACTAGTTCTTTCAAAGAATCATAGCGAGAATAAAATCCTAGAATATTTCCAATTCTTGTTTGATAGCTTAGACGTTCGGATCTTCTATGATTTGATCGTTATCCACTTTCCAAATAGATCGTAAGCCCATTGGTAACTTGCTCTCCAAGTTCCTTATTCTACAAGCTAGCAATGTCACATGTGTCGTGGCGCTCTACCTTACAGTGCGGACGTGTGCTCTGACATTTTCTGCGGCACAAGGTTGCCTTGCTGGTAGGAACTATCTCTTGGTCCTACCCGAAAGTTACACCTCTCTTTTCAAATTTTCATCGACCTCGAACTGTGAAGACATTATCTTCTTATATAACCCTTGGAACAAAGATATGGACAATCTCAAACCCAACATTCTCCCCCTTTGTCTATGTCTTTGACAAAAACATCCCTTAAAGAACGAGACACGAAGATGCATTGAAGATGAGAGACAAGAGGCACTTGAAACTTTTGAGATGAAAATTTTCATTTAATTGATTATCTACCCTTTATACATATCTTGTCATACAATATTGAAGGGATCAAAGGGTACAAAAATAAGGTATTCCTTTTACCCTTTTTTCCTTCTATTGACGTTCTTTCTACTCCCATTTTTTGGTGAGCGTGGTGGGGATTGAGGTAGTTAAATTCAAAAGGCACTATGTCTTTGTTGTTCTCATCACTGTGGTCAGACTATGGTATGACATTGTTAATTGAAGTCGCTTCTAGCAATGGTGAGGGTGTGAAGATCGACTAGGCATGCTATAAGGTCCCAGGCGGGATCTTGATCCTATGGTGATTCAACCGCTAATTCGAGCTCGGTGGCTCAAGAATGGGACATATGGTGAGGCCGGTGATGGCTAAATTCTCTTATTCCCCTCGATATCTTTTCCCTACAAAATTAGGAGAATATGGCCTCTTGGCTTTCTTCTTTTCAGATTCTTGGTGAGACGAGTGGGCTCTCATTGCTTGTGTATTCCTTGGAGTTGTAGCTCCACCAACTGTTGTTGCTCATATAGATGACCCAACATGCTTTGTTGGGAAAGAATGGTCCTGTCAATTTTTTTTTTTTTTTTTTTTTGTTAAAACTATAGAGGAGGATCGTCCCTTGGGTGAACTTTATGATGGTATTTGGAACCTTCTCCTTCATCTTCCTTGCATTTTTCCTTGAAGGACATCTCAAATGATGTGTCCTTCATACAATTATGGTTGATGCACATCTTCTTTGGTAGAGGACCTAAATGTCAATAGGGCTCACTAAATCTAGTTTTGGGCCATAGAATCCCAAAATACCAGTGGCGGTAGCCTAGTGCTTTCCGATATTCTACGTTTAAACTGTCGGTATATGTTCTGACTTCCCATATTGAATTTTCTCTTCATACCTACTTGGAAGAGCAAGGTGTGAGAAAGCTCTTGATGCAACTGTCTGAAGTGGTGTGAAATAATTGCATAAGCAGTCTTGTGTAGCATAGAGTATCTAGAGGTGAGATGAGAGGAGAGTAGTCGGAAATTGTATGGCCAGGATTAGACCTTTCCTCCAGTTATAGAGACCATTGGGTCTATCTCAGGCACTTCTTCTTGCTTCTTCTGAGGCATTAGGTATATTCCAATACTGGTTGATTATGATAGGAGAAAAGTCAAAAGCATGTCCTTGCACCATCGCCTTTAGGAAGTTTGGACCGTCTTGTTCCCCATATCCTTAGAGAGATTTACATAGAACTCCAGGATAATCTGGGACGTGAAGAGAGGCATATTTGATACAGTAACAAGAAAATTTGTCTCTCCCAAGAGTTCCATTATCCTAGATTTGGCAAAGTCATTTCTATGCAAGGTACATTCGTTGACAAGGGTTCTCTTTGAAATGAGGAATTAGACCCATAACTTCTCGCTGGGATGAAATTTTAAAAGATGGATGGAGGCACTTTCTTTAGGTATCTTCGCTATGCTTCTTAGTAGTAGGCTTCTTAGTTGCTCATTTCTTTGCTGGGGCCGACAGTCAGGACGACTTTCTCGTGGCAAGAGGTGGAGATGGTAGAACTCGGAGGAGGAAGTGAATCCCTTGTTCTCTGGTTCGTTCCAATATGAGTCTGAACTCTCATCAACCAGTTATCAGCGGAGCTTTGCCTTGGATTTCGAGATCTTTAATGAAAAATCACATCGAATGACTATCCATTAGGCGGCAGGTTTTCATACCGGCTACAGCAACTAAGTATTGAACACTTTCAGTTCATCGGGGTTTGGATCACAGGCGCCTTGTTTCTCAATGGGAGAATTCTCCCTTGAACTAGAAGGATCGACATCTCGTTCAATGTCATTACCCATCGTTCCTTCCATTTGTTAGGTGGGTTTTAGGTTAGCATTATTTAGTGCACAATATAGCATAAGTCATGATTTTGATGCTAACTAAGTACTCCTTTTAGTTATTTTCATGTCTAACTCCATATAGCTATGCATTTTTTCATAAACGAAGAAAACGAGATGAAAAACAAGAATTGGCAAGAAATAAGAAAGTTATGATGTGAAGAAGCCCACAGTCAGTTATGGTCGCGACCACAAAAGAGCAAATTTGCGACCATAAATTACCATGGTTGCGATCGTAAACCTGTTCTAAATCAAGCCTCTATGAAGTCGCAACCCAGGTCACGACCGTAAGAGACCTTGCTGCAATTTGTTGAATCAAATCCTCGATAAAGTCGCAACCATGAATCACCACAATCGCGATCGTGAAGCCATTTTGCTGAAGACTATGGATTTCATATTTCGGTAAAGTCGCGACCAGTGTGGGTTCTCTGAGTCGCGATCGCTAAGCGCATCCAGTTATTTTCCATATTTTTGGGCCCATTTTGGCCTAGTTTTTGACATGTATATATAGGACTTTTTCCTTAGGGTTTTTAGTTAAATCTTTTGTTTGATATTATTCGATTTAGGGTAGAAAGGGCTCTCCCCTTAGGGTAGGAACACTCTAGGGTTTTGTTCTTGGAAGGGAAGAAAACACGAGGAAGAAGATGATGGAGGAGAAAAGGCTGTACCAGAATTTGTTTTCTCTTTCACTTTCGTTTTCATGCTTTTGATGGTTGTATTTCCTTTTCCATTTATGTTTTAGTCAATTTTCTTAGGGTTTAGATGGAGCCAAAAAACATTTTCTATGAATCTCTCCTAATTTCTATTGATTGATGTTTTATTTCATATTTATGTTGCGTATTTCATTTTGATCTTAATGCTTGTGGGTATTTAGCCAATATTTGCATGATTTGTGGTTTGATTCAAGACCCGAGAGGTGAGAGTTAAAATTAGACCATAGATGATTTACCATCTAATTATCATGAGATAGAGATATAAATGAGATTAGGTGTGGTATTAGAGTTCCTTGTGTTTAATGCACCATTAGAAATCTAGGGTTGAGAAGAGATGAAAAATACATGATCCTAAGGGTAGTATGCAGATGCTCGAAGGAGATTCGCATATAGACTAGTGAAATTGCCACCTTCATGATGAAATAAACATTGATTAATTGGGTTTAGGTGAAATACATGCATTAAGGCCTTTTAGTCTTATTGAGCAATCTTTGCAATGCTTAGTTAGTGTAATTTAGATTTTTGATAGATTTTGAACCATCTAAATAGAGCCTAAGCTATATTAGAGTCGGTACTTAGTAACCTACTTCTCCGTGAGACAATACTCGATTGATTGTTGATTTATAACATAGAGCAAAAACAACTTCTGATTCTTGACACTACCACTAGAGATTGTTCAATCCCCAGTAGTCATGTAAAAAACTTGTTTTTCTGAATATATATAAAATATGTTTTCTGCTGTTTAAGTGATAATTTTTAATTTAAATATGTTTTGATCTACTCACTTGTGGTGCGGGTCAAACAAGTACTGCAGGAAGTAGTTTTAAGTCAGAGATATCATTCCCCATGATGATTTATTAGAAGAAAATTTAAAGATTAACTACTCTTACTAAAGATCCTTACTATTTGAACCAAATTTCATAAAAGATTTATCTTCTAAAGTAAAGTGAATCAAAGAAATAATGAAATTCTAAAATACATGATTAGAGAGTTCTCTGGAATGAAATAACGCTGGGAATGAAAATAGTGTTGTGACCATCACTTGCAAGTTCTAAATAAAATCTTAAGTATGGAACATGAACCTTGGAATTGTCCAAGAGCAAATTAGTGTAGCAATGGATTTCTCCTAACACCACACATTTCACTCTCTAGCTTACCACACTTCTATCTCTAGACAATGGGTCTGAAGATATACTTATATAAACTGATCATTTTTAAGATCTAACTGTTTTTCCTTCTCAGTACTTCACATTCATCTCTTGGATTTAGGTACTTACCCCGTAAGGCGGGTAATGCAAACTCTCCAAATTAAATGGTACCTCGGCTGCTCGATTAGATAGGAATTCCCTCGTCCTTGATTAGAATCTTTGCTAACACGGGGTTGAATTGTTCCTCTCAGCGATGTGAAACCTCTCGGAAATTAAAGCGCTAGATCAATAGGTGGATCATATGCCTCAGGAACACACTTCTTAGTCACCTAGGAGAGAACCTTTAAGTCAGAGGTTAGACCTTCACCAGTGATGTCTCAAAGTGATCCAAAGAGTGCATTAGTTCAAATGATATTAGTGTAATTTACCCCCAAGTGACTGCTCTTTGCTCTCAGGTAGTCCATTTATGTATCTCTCAAAGGGATTCATGGAAATCAGAGCAATGATAAAACTCTTTACGGGTGCAATTAGCGATAATCATAACGGTTTAATGTAGGAGTAATACCAGTTAAATCACTCCAATTTTCACACCCAAAACATCCTTAAAACATTGCAATCAATAATCCGAACAACAGATTCTTCCTAGAGGGAGCTTAGCCTTTCAAATTTGGATCGCAAATGACGATGACTAGTTGATCAAACAAATTCATTGAAATTGTACTCAAAACTGAAAAAATGAATTCCAGGAAAGCTCTCAGATTCCATTAAAGTTCAAACATAAATGAAGCTTCGCTTAGATTTACATTCATCGGCTTCGAATCGATTCCAGATCCTTACTCACAATAAGAAAAACCAAATCAAGAAAATCAAACAAAAAAATAAGAAGAAAAAAAAAAAGAAAATATATCTGATGAGACTTTAGCTCTCCTAAAAAGCACAAAAACTTGATGAAAAATGGCTAGAAGTTGTGCACTATTCCCTAGGAGCTTCTATTTATAGGCTCGGGTCTTGGGCCCTAAAATTAAGGAGAGAATCATACACTTCGAAAAGCCCAGAAATTCTACCCTAGCTACTGATGTCATGGTGATTGTCGTGGTGATGTCGTGACATCAGAGTTGTTAATGTCGTGCATGAATTTGATGTTGCGACATTGAAAGATTGCTGGGCATTTCTCTATTTTCTGTGATCAATCAGTGTCATGATGATATCGTGACATTAAGATGCAGTGTTGTAGATCAACTTTGATGTCGCGACATTGCCTTTCTGATGTTGCGACATTGAGTTGATGTCGCGACACTGAGTTGTTGTCGCGACATTGCTCTTGAATATTGAGGTTACTTTCTGATGTCATCACACTACTTTTATTCTCTTCTTACTTCAGTTGATGTCATGACATTGAGTTGTGATTGAACTTTGATGTCGCGACATTGGACCTATTGTTCCGATCATTTCAGCTGATCATATCAAGACATTGCTGACCTGGTGTCACGACATTAGTCAGTTAAGTTCATCTTAACCACCTTAAGCTAATGTCGCGACATTGATGTGATGTTGCGACATTGAATCTTGATGTTCTAAAGCCCTTTGTCAATGTCGTGGCGGATGTCGCAACACCTCTGGTTCGATGTCGCGACATTAGATTTTTCTCACCACCTTAGCTACCTGGGTCTAATGTCACGACATTACTAGTTCAATGTCGCGACATTGGATGTTTAGATCTCCATTTTTCAAGCCTTGGTTGATGTCACGACATTGCTTGTTAGTTTTGTTGTCGATGTCGTGACATTAGTCTGTTACACTTCACCTCATGCTGCTTTGATATGATGTCGCGATATTGCTTTGATGTCATGACAGAGTTCAGCTTATGTCTTCATTAGTTGAGGTTTGTTTTGATGTTTACACGATGTCGTGGTGATGTCGTGACATTGGTTAACTGATAATACCACTTGACAATCCTTATTGATGTCGCGACATTGTTTGTGATGTTGCGACATTAAACATTCAATTCGGCATTGCCAAAGCTAATGTCGTAGCCGTAATCGTGACATTTCTGATGATATCCGAACCTTCTTACGATTAATCGACATTTAAATCTAATGTCGCGACATTGGCCTTTTTTCTCCACCATGCTGATTTATGCTCATTTTCATGTTGACTTCCGCTTCTTTTCCTTAATTTCCTGCAAAGCATAAATTTAGGTGAAAGCTCTATAATTTTACATTAAACCGAGCTTTTAAGCTTGAGATATACTTGAAAAATGGCTTAAAAATAGATGAGTTTTAGACTCATCAAACTCCCCCAAACTTAAAGTTTTGTTTATGCTCAAGTAAAGAAAAGGCTATTTGTTTGTCTTCAAACAATAAAAATCAATTTTTAAGGACATTTTTCAATTAAATCATCTTTTCAATCAGATAAGCATTTAGGCCTTAGTAGTATTTCAGTTGTGACATCAATTCTAATTAAGCTTCGTTTTCAGAATCCTAAAAATTTTCAATTTAAATCATTCAATACAGCATGTAATTCATAGTTAATAAGCAGTCTGATTCTTGGCCATATAGTGTGTGTTGGTCTTCCCTTTATGACTAATTTGCAGATTAGTTAGCTTTATGAGATTTAAAATATAGAATGAGATCTTTTAGAGTGATTTAGGTCCCATAGGCTTGTTGGTCATATTATTCTCCACTAATGTAGGCATAACACAACCCTCAGAATCAAATAGGTCTTATGATCTTGTAATGTACGACTAAGGCACTTGGGTAGATAACTTGACATTTTAGGCTCAAGTTTACACAAACGACATACATTTTCTCAACATTTTGCCTTCACTACTCATTCTATTTTTTTTGCTCAGATAGCTTTTTCAAACACAACCAAATATGGTCTGGAGCATTTTTCTGCATTTTCTCCTCTATGGCCTTTTCTTTTCCACTGTTATTTTCAATTTTTCTTCAAAAGCTCTTTTCTATCATTTTGTTTCAAGTTTAAAGTGATGAAATGTTTTACTTTTTTAAGGTTTCTACTTCTTCTTAACAAGCTTTGGGTCAGCAACTCTCATACTAGTTGACATTAAGGTACTAGGTGTAGAACACCCTTAGGGACTTAATTGCTCAAGGTCAATAAGCTGCAAGGTAAAACTCACTCCTTAAAACTGTCATTCTTTTTCAGCTTCTAAATTTTATGTTTTGCACCTCCTTTGGTACAACTTTTTCTTAATTGTCTTCCTTTTCTTCCTTAATTCTCCTCCTTTATTTCAATTCAAATTTGTACTCCCCCAAACTTATCCTCTTGATCATTTATGTTGCACTAATATGCAGTTTTTGGGTAAATTAAGGGTTCTTTACTGTAAGGTGAGACTTAAGGAAGGTTTAAGGTTATTCTTTGTGGTTCTGATGATGAATTTGGTAGTAGGCTCAAAATAGGTACTAAGGTATATGCATATAGCATATCAAAGGGTAGGCTTTTAAAAGTCCCAAACTGTCTAAGGATGACCTAAATCATTTTCTACTAGTTGTGATGCCTAGGATTTTGCCTTGATTAATAATGCATCAAGTTCTAGGACTCTTTAGAGATTTATGATGGTAAGTCCCATAAAGTTTTCCTAACCCAAGCACAATCAATTTTTAAGGTACTTCTGACTAATGTGTTAGTTTAGTCATTTTCTAAAATGTACTGTTCAATTTGACTAGAATTAATAGCCTTATTAGCTTTGATTTCAATTTCAGTTTTTTAGAATATAAAAATTTAGCTTATTTATCCTTGAGATCACAACTTAAAATCCAGTCTCAATTTTTCAACCCATTTTCATTTCAGACTTTAGCTTTGTTTGGTTTAAAACAGATTGTTGTGTTATTGTTCAACTTTACAGTTCATTCTGATTAAGCATTTGAGTTCAATTGGTCACAAGCGCTAACACCCGACATTTCAACAAAATTTTCACAGTCCTCAAACAAGCAATCACAGCATCCATTCAGAAATTATGCAATAACATCCAAAAATTTTCAATTATGCAACATCTTTACATTCGACACACTGAATTCTCATTTATTCATAAAAACAAACTCAAGCATCAAATTTATTATAATTCTCAGATTGTAAAATTAAAAGAAAATAAAATTTAAGAAAATTCTATACACAAATTTCAGAAATTTCCTTTTTATTTATAGAGGGAAGAATTACATTGTGTAGATTACCATAGAGAGAAAGAGAGCAATACAAAGAAGGTAGAGAGAAAGCGAGAGGAATAGAGCCTATTTTTTTTCTTCTTTGGTATTTTGAGGGATTAAGGTTGACAGGTTCGAACTTATAGCTAGCACTAGAGGGTGTGATTCAGGGATGGTGGGTTCTGGTTTTCCAGTTGAGCCACCACCATCCTTGTCAAAGAGGTACCACTCTTGTGTTCAAATGTGCTACTTAATGAGCTCTCCATTTTGCTCGCCTAATTGGAATCTCAAAGGATCGCTCAAACTCACCCAGTTCGATACATTTTTACCACGTCTGCCCATAGATCAATGCCTCTATCCAGCGCTCCCTGTAGTTTGCTGTGGACTCTAGCCTTTCATCCTCTTGATGCAGCTTTATTTCTTATGGTGTTCCTTGTAGAGGTATCCAAATGCTTCTGCTTTCTGGAGCAGATTCTTCTCCATTTCTTTTTCCCTAAACTCCATGATCTTGATTAGCTCCTAATCTCTCATGAGATGATCATTGATAAATGTCCTCTCCCTTTCTTTCAACTCTGACCTTAGGGCATTATCCCTCTTTGCTAGCTCTTCTCTCCACTCCTCATCCCTCTAATGGATGAGTGCTGCTAGGTTTTCTTCTTGTCTTGTTTTCTACAACCATAATTTCATCTCTCCATCTTAGCTCTTCCTTGAGGCTCCTCATCCCTCTAATGGATGGAGTGCTGCTAGGTTTTCTTTTCCCTCTTGTCTTGTTTCTCACAAACTATGAATTTCAATATATAAAAATGCTTAAATCTTCGCCAGGCTTTGCTCGTCTCTCTTCTTCATCTCTTTATATCATCTCTGTTGGTAGCAGCTCGAGTTGGCTCTCCTTGCTCCTTGCATGGCTGCTTCTCTTTCCTGGATTCTTCCTCTCTGCCTCTTTACCTTGTGCTGCAGGGTTTGAGGACCCCAATGAGAGTGAGAGAAAAGGATCTGCGGGGCACTTCCTCCTTTGTCCTATTTACGAGATCTTTACATCCCACGCCAGTGCACAGGGGTGATCAAGGCGGCGCGTGGGGATGTTCCTTGAGGAAGTTGTTCTTAGCGTAATCCATATTAATTTGTTCACTGCCACATTTTAGACTAAACCCCTTAACGATTTGTACGGTGAGTATGTCACGATCTTGTCTCATAGTTGAGACATGCTTGGAGGGGTGAGGCATGGTACGAAATTGGAACCATACCTTAATCGGCATGCCGAAGATCTCGCTGTTGATGTAGGCGTTGTGGATGGTTTGGTCCTCACCATTGGCCTAGGCGGGTTTGACTGCGACAGTCTCACACCAAATTTTAGGCTCTCTTGACTGGGTGGTACTCTAGCGCGTTCTCACTTGTGCAAGCTCTAGGAGTTGGGAGATGACCCTTTCCCAAAAGAAGAAGAGAGAAAGGATCACCTTTGCGACACCGCATAATTTAACGGGTTCTGCTCCCCAGTTAGCGTAGAATTGCTTTGTAAGAGCCACTTACCCTGGGCTCTACATGCTAACTCTGCTTTCTTGGCACATTATTTCGTTTCTCACTTAAATGACACTAGCGCTGAGCCTCCTTCCTCTATGAAGCCCTTCTTGGTCAGGTGCTTTTGGAATGCTTTTACTCAACTGTTGGAGTAAAGGCACAAACTCTCCTTCTTCCACCACCCCACTCCTATTTCTCGGGAACCCACTTCTATTGCAGTTTCTTGGCCTTTCATTTGCACACTTTCTCTCAAGCGCCCCCACCACGTTACTCACATCACCTCGTACAGGGTTGGAGAGTTAGGATTCGACATGGTTTGGCTTTTTTGAGATTTTAGAATCATTAGAAGTTTAAAAAGTTTGAGAGATTAGGTTTTAGAATGAAAATTTCTCGAAGTGTTCCTTTTATAAGTGGGCTGCCATAACTGTAATGTCTTGACATTGGAGTCGTGATGTGCAACATTGACTTGATGTTGTGACGATGTGACAGTAGTGTGCGGCGACATGCTCAGTTTTCTAATTGGCTTTCCTTGGTATTTACCCAACGTGAAATTGCTATGTTGCGACATTGCCGTCGTCAGAATTAGCTTTCTGGATGTGACATTGCCAAATGCAATGTCGTGACATTGACTTGATGTCATGACATTGCTTCAAGGTCAGTCTTGGTGTCGCTCTTCTATTAATGCGATGTCGTGACATTGGAATGTTGATGTTGCGACATTGACGCAATCATGAAACAACGCGCCTCTATGATGCGTGACATTGAATTGTAGATGTCATGACGTGACTTACAGGTAGGTATCAACATTATTGTCGATCTGTGACATTGAGGAGGAGTTTCTTGCTTTTAGTGAAAATTTTATACTTGTTTTTCCCATTTTTTTTTCTGCAATTTCCGTTCATCCTCGTGAATATAAATCTATAAATGTTGAAGAGTCTCAATTCAAACACGAACAGTAACATTCAGATTTTCAATTCAATTAATTCAACACATATTCATTGTATTGCAGAAATTTTCACACAACTATTCAACAAGGGACAATGAAGCTACTCCGTAATTTCCAACTCAGATAAATTACACTCCACCAAACTTAGTATATGCATCATTTTCATAGAACAAGTAATGGGAGTAGAGTCCCCTTTGTAGTCAACTCTACATAACTCAATCTAGTTAGAGATGTTTCATATATCCTTATAGCTTCATTATCCTGACATTCAACATATTGTGATTAAATAAATTGCAAATTGATTCTAACAAAACTACACTACTTCTAAACTATTCGAAACACAATGAATTGAACAAAATCACACTAAAAGAAAACGAAAATTGCTTGGGTTGCCTCCCAAGTAGCTACTCATTTTTATGTCTTTAGCTAGATATTCTTTGCAATGTGTTCTCTAGGTACCCCCGACAATTCTATCATCTCTTCAAATCTGGGATACATTCTTCATTTAGTCTTATCGAGGTAATGTTTCAATCTTTGACCATCCACTTTAAACTCATCTCATAATTGGTTTTGGTGTTACCCACTCGAAAATTAGCGCAACTATTGTGTATGGACCACTCCACCTTGACTTGAGTTTTCCTAGAAAAAGTTTTAGCCTAGAATTGTACAGTAGGACCAGCTCTCCTACTTTTAACTCTTTCCTCATAATCTTCTAATCATGCCACTTTTTAGTCTTATCTTTGTAGATTCTAGCATTATCATAGGCTTCATTTCTTAGCTCTTCAAGTTCATTCATTTGGAGTAGTCTCTTCTCTTTGGCAGCTTTGAAATCACAGTTCCTTTTCTTGATGGATGTTTTCCTCTTTCTATATAGACTAAAAACCCCTCAAATTCACATAGTTGTAAGAGCCTTACATTTCTCTTGCATCCATGTCACTTTGGATAAATTTGCTTGATAAAATATTTCTTCGAAGGTTCATGATTTAAAAATAAGGGTTTAGCTATGAAACTGCTTGCGCAAGTGCACGAAGTCCTTCCTGGTAGTAAATCGAATGTAAGTCGGTGGGTATCATTCACAGAGATTTAAGTACAGATTAAAGATCAACTACCCTAACTACTAAATTCTATGTATTTGGACTCCAAAATTTCACAATGAAGGTTTTATACAAGAAAATAAGATCCTAGACTATTGACTCTGTTGAACTAAAATAAAACCAAAGTAAATGAATAAAACCAAGTAGTAACTAAAATCTTTTGGGTGAATCAATTTCTGTGAGAAACTAAAACTATCGGTGAAATACAATGAAAGCTTGATCAATTCCCGGCACTAAAAATTACATTGCTACGTGCGTGTATGGATCTGGTTTGTCAAGATTTCCTAAATCAGATTAGTTTCTCCATATTCAGGTTTGATACCCTTGCACCTGAGACAAGATGAAACATTTCCGCTATATTCCCAATCCTCTTGCAAGATCTGGGTATTTTTCTTTCTCAATACTTCACACCCATTTCTTGTTGACAACAGACCTTTTGCATTTCCTTCGATTTTCGCAAAGTTTCTACCACTTAATTGATGGCTCAACCTCCAGATCTATGGGTTTGTCCCTTTCCCTTGATTAGATCTGACTGCTCACGAGTTTGGAACTGCCTTTAGATTAAGATGAACTCTTTGATTGCCCTGTTGTTAAATACTCCCTTCCACAACTGTTAGCAGGCGAGATGGGATTTATCCAAAATGAACTCTCAGGCTCAACGGTTCATCTGTGGTAGTCGAGCATCTTTTTGTTTGCCTTTTCTATATAAACTAAAACCCCTCAAATTAACATAATTACGAGAGCCTTACACTTCTCTTGCATACATGTTACTTTGGATAATTTTATGTTAAAATAGTTTTCTCTTAATTGTTCATGATTTAAAAATAAGAGATTAAATCTGTGACTTTGCAAGTGCAGAGATCATCAGTAGTAAAATGAATGATCCAGGGGTATCATTCCCACAGAGATTGATAGCGAATTACAGATCAACTACCCCGACTACTAAAATTTCATACTATTTGGACTCAAAACTCATAATGAAGGTTTTATCTAAACAGCACAAATTAAAAATCCCTATACTATTGAATATATTCAAATTAAGCTAAAACAAAGTAAATGAATAAAAAATAAATTGTCTATAAAAGAATGGATTAGTCAGTTTCACTGTGACTTGAAAACAATGATAAATACAATGGAACGATTCCAATTCAGCACTAAAATCCATTGCTCACATTTTATGTATGGATCTGATTTTTGTCTAAGATTTCCCAATTGTGATTGGATTTCTCCATATTCGCGATTAGATATCCTTGCTTCTCTCAAAAAGACAAGATCTAACCGGCTTCTTTGTATTCCAAATTTTCTTGCAAGATGGGTGTTTTCTTTCTCAATACTTCACACCCATTTCCTGTTGACAGCAGAACTTTTGCTTTATCTTCTAAGGATTTTCGCAAAATTTCTACTACTCAATTGGTGGCTCAACCTTCAGATCTATGGGTTCATCCCTTTCCCTTGATTAGATCTAAGATAACACGGGGATTGGAGACTTGCACCAGCCAGATTAAGGTGAACTCTACGATTATTTATATTGGTAAATACACCCCTCGACTTCAATTATAGCGAATGGGGATTTATCCAAAATGAACTCTCTCGGAGCTCAGCGGTCGTCAATGGTAGTCGAACATACCAGAAAAAAGAATGCTCTCAACTCTGGGGAATCTCACCAGTCTACGTGTCACCGCAGGGAGGGCATCTGAATATCGAGGTAAGATACATTCCCTCAACTGGTACTAAGGTACTACTATTGGGAACTTATCCATTAAAAGCGACATCGATTAAGTAAAGAAACAGGGCCCCAATTAATTCACCAAAAGTAAGGGTGTGCGGGAAAAATTTGTAACTAAATGTAAATCAAATCCAATGAAGTGTAGATTCGAGTCTTGCATTGGGTGAAATGGAGCACCGATCACGCACAACCACTATAATTGCAATAAGCGAGAAAGAAATGAATTCAATTTTGTCTAGATTTCATAAATTTTCAGGCAGTAATACTTAAGAAAAATAACATATCTAAAAATCCAGCTCTACTCGTTTCTGCACAGTTCGCAGATTCAAAACCGAAAAATTAAACTAAAAATAAAAAAATAAAATTCTACCCTAAAATATACACTGAGCTCCTCTTCTTTTCCCTTTTCTGGGTAGTGAAGACAAAAGCTGCTTTACTATTCTAAAGCTATCTATTTATACTGTAAAAAGCAGTCACGGGCGAATCACAAAAATGCTCCAGGTGGAAATCAAAGAAAAAAACATTTTGATCATTTGCTCTGCATATGACCTCATTAGAATTACTCGAACACCAGTTTCTATTTGATGACTTTATAGATTACGAACCAGACTCTTCTTAAAGTTATGTTTCAGTTTTATATTATGAAACTTTCCCGATAGGAGAGACCGTGGTATCATTGTAAATCGATTGTTTAGCTTCCAAGATGTTGATGCGCAACCTCGGTTACATGTCGGCGGCATCATTGTCTTCCTTTCTTCGGCTCCCACGATTGCGACGTGTCGATTTTTGGTTGTGACCACTTTGCTGTTTGTATGATGACTTCATGTTGTGACTCTGATTCCTTTGGTCGCAATTGTGTTGGTGGTCTTCTTGTCTTCATATCTTTCGGGTATGTCGCGACATCCATGATGATGTCGTGACCTCTTACCTTCCATTCCTTTTCTTCTTAGGTTTGCAACTTCCGGTTCTAAATTTACAACTAATTTCCATCTTCCCACTTATTTTCGGTCGCGACCTCGGTTAAATATGGCGACATCAGTTTCTTACCGCGCTCGAGATTTTCTTGGTGCGACCTAAATTAGTAGTTGCGACATCATTTCTGATCCTTGACTTGTAAGGTATGAGATTCGGTTCCTTGTAAAGTGCTTCTATTTGGCTCGGGGTTGCGACTCCTTCAAATTCTATCTTTTTGTTGCACTTTAAATCTTACATTTTTGTAGCGACATAGTAGTGATGTCGCGACGAGTGTTATCGTTTTGAGTCCGATTGCGGCATCTGCCAGCGCTTTTTGCGAAGATCTCTCTTTGTGGTTTCATAGAGCGGATTTTTGTCGCGACTCAGTGGTGTCACCGACATCATTCATATCGCACGGTGTGCGACATCAAAGTGACCGCCAGCGACATGGTGTCATTTGATTGTTTCCTTTAGTCTAAACCCGCGTTTTCTTTGTCGCCAGCTTCATTTTTCAAGTCACGACTTCACTTGTTCAAGTTTTTCGAGTTTCTTCTTCAAAGCCAAATTTGTTGATGTCGTGACTGGAATGGCTAGCAATGAGCATTCTGTCAGTGACTTAAATTTCGGTCGTGACCTCGGTCTAACTGCGGTGATTTCTTGATTTTGCTAAAATTTGAGTTTATATGTGTATTTTCTGCAAAATGAAATTTGAGTCAATTATCACTTTTCTTCAAACAAATCAACATTTATCTCATAATAAACTTCCCGGAAAAATGGATTAAAAATCTAATGAGTTTTTAGACTCATCTCATACCAGAAAAGAATTTTCTCGGCGCTCAGGGGAATCTCAGTCTTTATCCTGTGAGGGGGCATCTGATCGAGAGCATGATCGTTCCCTCGGCCCGATATTGGTACTACTATTGGGAACTTATCAATTCAAAAGCGACACCAAAGTAAAATTGAGCCCCAAATTAGTTTCTCCATATTTGTCTGAAAGAGCGTAACTAAATGTAAATCAAATCCGAGTAGAGAGGCTGCGCTCAGGTGCACATTGCGAATTAATAAATGGAGCACCAATCACGTCTAAACCCTTTGTAATTACTTGATAAAACTAAGGAAGAAATGAATTCGAAATTTGCTAGATTTTATAAATTTTGACGGGTAATTCTAAGAAAATAACGAAATAAAATTTCGACTCCGCTCGTCTACGCACGGTTCCCCGGCAGTTCAAATCCGAAGAGAAAAGAAATACACTAAAAAAAAAAAAAAAAATCTACTCTAAACTGCTCTGGCTGAGGGTTTCTCTCTTTCCCCCTTTTTGTTGGTAGGCGGAAGCTGCTGTGTTGCTGCGCCATTTGCCATCAAGGGTGATTGGTGTCCAAAACTTCTGGGATTGTTCCCAATGACTCAACGTACACATGTTACGACCTCAATTGATGTCGCGACATGGATTCCTTGTTGCTCTTGTTTAGTCGACCTCATTACTTACATTTGCAACTAGATTCCTTCTTCTTTGCGCCGGATTAATAATTCGCGACATCGCGTTTGTAATCCGCGGGCGCCTTCTTTGCTTAGTGTTTCTCAAGAGTTGATGTCGCGACCACGGTTTCATGTCGCGACATCGTTGTCCTTCTCTTAATCTGGCTTCTAAGTCGCGATTGTGTTGGTGGTCTTCTGCCTTCACAGTTTCACTTATCGCCGCGACCAAGGTGATGTCGCTGACTTTTTGATGTCTATTTTTTTATTCCGTCGCAACCTCGCCTTTGTTGCAACCACTTCCTTCTTTCAACCTTTTCCGTGTCGCGATTCCTCGCTGTGATGTCGCGACCTCATGTTGCTCTTTCTTCTGGTCATAGTCCCACTGCATGCGACCTGATTTCTTCTCGTCTCGCCTTCTTCGTCGCGACCGAATGAGCGGGGTCACTCGACATCAAGCCAGGGTCCTGGATTAATAAATGGTCGCAACTTCGCCATAAGGGCTTCTAAGTGGTTTCGTGTTGCGACCTCCTCTTTCTAATTCAACTCTTAATGTGGTTGCAACTTCACTTTCCCGTTGAGACTCAGCTTCCTATTTTTATGTCGCATCTCACAAGATGTCGCGGACCTCAAATGGAGCCTTTCATTTGGAAAACTAGTTGCAAACTTCGCTTTCTTTGTAGTGACTTCCTTTATGGCTCTATTGGTGGATCCACGCCGCGACATCGAGGACGCCGGACCTCAGTTATATTCACACTGGCGTGCCGCGACATCGCGTGGTGTCACCTCTTCATTTGTTGCCTTGGTCATTCGGGTCGCAGCTTAATTCAAGTCATGACTTCGCTTGCTACGCCTTCTATACCCAAAAACTAATCTCGTGGATGTCGGCGACTTAGAAATGACTCCAGTGTCTGCTTCCGCCTTCGCTTGTTCTGACTTTCAATTGTGACTTCATTTCAGCTCTTGTAGGCTGGTCTCTTCCTGTTTTTGTCGAGATTTTTAGCTTCCGCGTATTTTCCTACAAAATTAAATTTGAGTAAAATATTCACATTTCTGCATACAAATCAACATTTATCTTATTATATGCTCAGAAAAATGGATTAAAAATCTAATGAGTTTTTGGACTCATCAATGGCCCACATAGCTTTATATTCAATCTCAAGAGGGAGATGACTAGGTTTTCCAAATACTATCCTGTATGGGGACATTCCAATAGGAGATTTATAGGCAGTCCTGTAATCCCATAGTGCATCATCTAGCCTGACTGACCAATATTTCCTGTTGGAGCTTACTATCTTTTCGAATATGTTCTTTATCTCCCTATTGGATATTTTTTCTTGTCCATTTGATTGAGGGTGATAAGTCAATTCCATAATATGTCTGATTCCATATCTGCCCATGAGTTTTGCAAACAACTTGTTTGCAAAATGACTTCCCTCATCACTAATGATTGTCCTTAGGGCTCCAAATTTGCTCAAGATATTTCCTTGCAAAAACCCCACCACAGTGTTGGCATCATTCCTTGGACAAGCTATAACTTCCACCTATTTGGTTACATAGTCCATAACTAGGAGAATGTATTGATTTCCAAATGAGGTTGGAAAAGGTCCCATAAAATCTGTCCCCCATACATAAAAAATCTACACCAACAGGATCCCTTGCAGAGGCATTTCATTTCTTTTGTTTATATTGCCCATTCTCTAACATCTATCACAATGTTTAACCCATTCAACACAATCCCTTAATAGAGTAAAGCTAGTGCCCTCTGACAAATCTTTCCGCCGTTCTTTCTCCCGCAAAGTGTCCTTCATATATGGTGATGCATGATTACTCACTGATTCCACCTTTTGCTCATCTTCTAGCACACATTTTCTGATGATTTGATATGCCCCTCTTCTAAACAATAGTGGGTCATCCTCTATATATACTCTGGCATCGCTTCAACTTTTTTCGCCGGGTAAAAACTAAAATCCGGGTGGCATGATTCCAATAAGCTGCGAATTTCTGACAATATTTCAACATACCGGGGTAATGGAACGACAATCGAAAAGCCGGCCACTCAGGGAAATTTTCTTTAGTTTTTGTCCCTCTTCCTTTTGTAGTAAGCTTTTCTAATATTGACAAGTGATCGGCTATCACATTGTCACTCCCCCTTCTATCCTTGATCTCTAAATCAAATTCTTGCAGCAATAGTACTCACCTGATCAGTCTTGGTTTGGCATCTATATTTGCCATTAGATGTCTCCACTGTTGCATGATCAAGCAGGCGATAACATGTAGACTCTTTAATGTAAGACCTGAATTTTTCACAAGTTAAATACCATTGCCAACATCTCCTTTTTATATGTCAGTAGTTCTCTCAGCTTCATTAAAGGTTTTGTTGGCATAATATATGGCCCTAAAGATCTTTTCAATTCTTTGTCCCAAAACTGCTCCCATTGCATAGTCACTGACATCATATATGATTTCAAACTCTTAGTTCCAGTTTGGTGTTGCCATGATGGGAGCTATTACCAATATGGATTTAATTTCTTCAAATGCAAACCTGCATGATTCATCAAAGTCAAACTTTACATCTTTTCCAACACTAGCTTACATGGTTTGGAAATTCTGAGAAGTCCTTTATAAATCTTCTCGTAAAATTCAAGATGTCCCCAAAACTTTATCACTTTCACCATTGTAGTAGTAGAGTTTTTATGAAAGACACCTGAAGCTGGCCAACTTTATTCAATAAATCATGCCCTAAGACAATTCCTTCTTCTACCATGAAGTAACATTTTTCCTCACTCTAGCTACAATTCTTATCTTGGCACCTTCCAAGTGGAGTAGTTCTGCAATTTTCCTTTCACATGTCAAAACCAATCCATGTAACCCAGGCATGTGAAGAGCATTACATAATCCAACATCCTTCTAAAAGAAAAGGTTCCATAAGGACATGTGTAAGTGCTTTCCAAGTCCTCTCGCTATGGTGGCATTTGGATTTGTACTTAATACCTGCAGAGTAATGATAGGCAGAATCTTCAACCACCAACATCTGATCAATAAAGGGCAAAGGATAGTGATCCTTCTAGCTGCTATGCAGTCCAGCTTTGTAATTCACGCACACCTCCATCCCTTGACAGCTTCTTAACTGCTTTTATGTTTTCTCATTTCATGACTCCGTGAATCCACCATATTGAACCACATGAACCTGGGCTCACCCAAGGGCTTCTTAGATCGCATAGATAAATCCCGCATTTAGCCATTACTTCAATACCTCTACGATAACTTTCATCACTAGGTCTCACTTTCTTAATGTTCAATTTATATACCTTCCAATGATTTTATGCATGCAAATTGAAGGACCTATGCTTTCTCAGTCTTCTACTAACCAAGCAATGGTTTTTATGTTTCCCAGGATCATCGCTTTCTTTCTCATTTTCTCGCTAAGTCAGTCGTTATGATTACAAAGTTATGCCTTTAGCTCCTAAGAAGCATTATTTAAGATGTTTAAGTAATCTCTTAAGAATTAAATTCTTCATAATAACTTTTTTTTTTCACTTGTCCCTATCTTCTATTATTTTGACTTCTTTTTAATCGATTTCTTTAGACTAAGTACGTTTCTCTCTAATTTCAAAAACTCGAATTCAAATATTCAACATCATGACCCCTCTATATATGGGAAATTTATCTCATTCACACTGAATTCGGTTTTTGCCAATCTTGGATCAATTCGTAGACTGATGAATGAATTATTCTACAATCACACTTTCAGCTTTGTCGGCTTTGATTCGCATTGAAATACGCTTTCATCTCACACTCTAAGAGTAGTTCTCCTTCTACATCTACCAAGGCACTCCCTGGCTAGGAAAGGCCTCCTCTAGATAGCAAAGGGATTTGTTTTTCTTTACATGTCCATTACCAAGTCCACGTGGAAATGAATTTTCCCACCTTTACAGGTACATATTCTAGGACCCTTTCGTTGAGCCATAGTCCATCCTGTCATCTGTAGGTCATAGTAGTTGGAGTAAGCTCCCCTAAACTTAGTCTCTTCACTATAGATATTGGCATCAAGTTTATGCTTGCCCTTGAATCACATAAAGCCTTACTAAATTCAAAATTCCCTATGGTGCAAGGGATGGTGAAGTTGCCAAGATCCTACATCTGTGCAAGGTAAACCTTCTTCTAAATTATCAGACCGTAGGTGGTCAGAAACTCGCCACTCCCCTTCGCAGATCTCCTCCTTTCTTACGTAGAATATCTTTTTAGAAACTTAGATACTATTAGGCATCCCCAGCTAATGCCTTCAAGAAAAGGTATGTTTTATCGCTCTTTGAACATGTTCCAAGAATTTAAATTTGTTTTTCCATCTTTGCTCTCATACCTTTATGAAATGGAACGAGGGAATATATGCTTACACCTCTTCTTTCTTCTTCAGTTTCTTTCCTTACTAATGTTCTTCTTGTCGTACCTTTTCTTCGCTTCCTCTTCGCCTTTTCTGAACAGCCTAGCTTGATTTCTTCTTCTTCTTGCTTTTCTTCCTCAGTTTTCCTCTTTTCATCTGCTTTTATTTTTTCAAATTCGCTGCCACTCCTTAGAGTTATTGCCATACTGTCCTTAGGATTCTTCTTGGTATCACTTGGGAAGGAATCTGATCCAATTTACATTGCTAGGCTAGCTACCCCAATTTGTGTCTCTAGAGATTTTAGAGATGCATTTATTATCCTAAACACGCTTGTGTTTTTGCCCTGGAATGTGCCTCGCTGTCGCAAACTGCTCATGAATTTTCGTAGGGCCATTTACCTTCCCACGAAGCTCAACATCCGTCTCGCACACTTCAGACCCCTGGCCCACTTTCGTGCTCTCTCGACTCGCCTGCATCGCTGTTGTCCCCTCGGAGTCTCGATGGAGCTCTATAGCGATTCGCCAGTCTTCTATAAGTCGGTCGGGCTCTCTTCAGCGACTCTTCAATGCTCGAGTAGCGTAAGTCAGATCTATTATCCCCAGTGTACCATGGCATGGTAAAATATGTCCATCTATATGTCGATCAACTATTCATTAAGTATATTTTCAACAACCTCTTAGCCTTTCCTAAGCATTGTAAAGGCTACCTCTTCGAACATGGCCGTAATCCTTTATCTCTTTCCCTCAAAGTGCGGTGAGGGAAAAAATCTACTCATGTATGCCTCTGCCCGCCTTCCTTAGTTGTTCATTATCCACAGGCGCGGACTCAAACCCAAGTTAAGCCCCCAGTCTCTCGCTGAGGCTGGAAAGAGCAACAACTTTATCACCAAGTTCACACCCCATTCGGCCACCGTGTCGCCATTCTAAAACCCACACATATGCTCATCGGGGCCTTCACCGGGATACCCTCAATATACCATGTTGTCAGAATCATTATGATAAGAGGCTGGCTTCAACTAGCACTACAGGCCAGTGGTAGTCGCTCACAGACATTCATCTCTCGATGATTGGATTCTAGAAATCTTCCATCATCCTCTACCTACGAGGTCTCTCAACGCCAAAGCCGGGATGTTTTGATGTGTTTTTGTTGCTCTCGCTGATGACCACCTGATTCAACACTTTACTTTCTCCCATTTCTAAGTCTTCCACTTATGTTCAGAGGCAACAATTCTGCTTCTGGTTTTCTATGCATGTGATAAATTCCTGAAATGGAAATACACTGAGATCAAGTGAGATCAATAGATAACATAAATGTATTATGATTTTCTTTCATAAAAGGTTAGTAGCTAAGTCAACTATTGTAGTTAAGACTATTTTTGAAAATTTTCTGATAAAAGTTAAAAGAAAAATGTCCAAACTAGCAATTTTCTCTTTGGTATGAATATTGATCTTTAAACATTACTACTAACTCTCAGAAACTACGCCCATAAACTCACTGATTTCTAATTTATAATATATACCAAAAACAACTAATGATTTCCTTGACTACCACTGTGAGATTTGTCAATCCTTAATATCACTACAAAACTTGTCAACTGAATACATAGAGAAAATCTGCTTTCTTTCTAATGTTTAAGTAATAATTTCACTGAATATGATCTGATCTCATCATGACCAGATTTATTGTATTTGGAACAAGTAATAAAGTGGATTTTTAAGTCCAGATATCATCTCTACCCAGGATTGATTATGTACCTAAAGATTAACTACTCACTACTAATAACTTACTATTTGAACTTCAAATTTCATAAAAGATTTATCTTCAAACAAAGTAATCAGCAAAGAAGGAAATTTCTAAAATACATGATTAGAGAGCCCATCGGATCAAATAACACTAGAATGAAAACAAGAGCCAGGATCATCACTTCAAGTTCCAACAAAATCTTAAGTACGGGACATGAACCTGTATTGTCCAAGACAAAAGTAAAGGTACCAATGGAATTCCTCCCACCACACATTTTACCTAAAGCTTACCACTTACTCTAGACAATGGGTCCTAAGAGCCATCAGAGCAAACTGATCCTCTTTAAAAATCTAACTATTTTTCATCTCAAGAGATTTACAATGTATCTTAGATTGAAATTACTACCGTATATAGGGTAATGCAAACACTCTCCAAATTAAATAGTACCTCATCCATCAATTAGATGGGAATTCCCTCTCCCATTGATTAGAATCTTGATAAACACAGGTCAGATTATACCTTCTAATTAGGAACTTCTGTAATTAATCATAGACTAATAGATCAGAGGCTAGAAACATAATTTGGTTACCAGAGTGGAACCTAAGTCGAGGTTAGATCATCACCAGTGATGTACCGGAGTGATCCAAAGAGTGCATTAGTTCAAATCATATTATTGTAATTTACCCCCTATGACCTTCTCGCTTTTGCAGAATTCATCTTCCTCATACTTTCAAAGCATTCTTGGAAATCGTATAATGATATAACTCTTTTCTAGGTACAAACACTAATATTCATTACACCATGTAGGAGTATAATACCACCAAAATCACCCAATTTCATACTCTAAACATCCTTAAAATTTAAATCAATTATCCCAACAACAGATTCTTTCCTCCAAAGGAGCTTAGCCTTTAAACTGGATCACAAATGACAATGACTATTTGACATCAAACAACCATTGAATCAGAGATCAAACCCAAAAAACAACTAGGAAATCATGATTCGATTAAAGTTCAAACAGGCAACAGAAGCTTCCTACTTTACATTCATCCAACAGAACCCAATAGATCATCACTCATTAAGAAACCAAATCAAGAAAATCAAACTAAAAAATTAAAAGAAAATAAGAAGAAAAATAAAATATGTTGGGCTGAGATCTCTAATTTCCAAAAAGATAAAATTTTACAAAGTTAACAAAAAATGGGCACTATTCCCTTAAGAGCTTTCTATTTATAAATACAAATTTCAAGCCTTAAAATCGAGGTGAGAATCAAGCACTTCGGAAAGCTTAGAAATTTTGCCCTGGCTACTGATGTTGTGGTGATGTTGTGACATCGGAGTTGTCAATGTCGTGAATGAATCTGATATCGCCATTGAAAGATTGTTGGGCATTTCTTAATTTTCAGTGATCAATCAATGTCGTGATGATGTAGCGACCCTAAGATGCAGTGTTGTAGATCAACTCTGATGTTACGACATTGCCTTTTTGATGTTGCTATTGAGTTGATATGTTTCGTGACACCACTGTTACTGACATTGCTCTGAATATTGAGGTTACTTTTGATGCCGCACCATTTTTCAGCTTTTTTATTCCATAACGTCGCGACATTAGTCGCTTAAGTTCATCTTGACAACCTTAAGTCGATGTCGCGATATTGAATTCGATGTTTCAAGCTCTCGGCCAATGTCACGCGTATTATCGCGACACGTCAACATCCATGTCGTGACATCAGATCGATCTCACCCATCTAGCTAATCGGGGTTTGATGTCGCAACATTGATGGCTCTGATGTCACGTACTGGAATGTTTAGATTCCGTTCAAGCCTTTGGCTAATGTCTCAACACGTTCGTTAGTCCCGTTGTCGGCGTCACGACATTAGCTCCATTCGCCGAGGTTTGTTTTGATGTTGCCACAATGTCGCGGGTGATGGGACATTGGTTAACTGATAATACCAGCAATCTTCACATGTTTCGACATTGCTTTGGTGGAGGTCGCGATGACAAACAGATTTCAGTCACTGATCACAAATCAACGTCGAGCTATGTCGCGGCATCGCAAGAGAGTGTCAAGAGACCTTCTCCAGCGGTCGGATTTGGAAATCTAATGTCGCGACATTGGCCTTTTTTCTACACCATGCTGATTTTTGCTCATTTTCATGTTAAATTTTGCTTCTTTTCCTTAATTTCCTGCAAAACATAAATCTAGGTGAAAGCTCCATAATTTTACATTAAACTAAGCTTTTAAGCTTGAGATATACTTGAAAAATGGCTTAAAAATAGATGAGTTTTAGACTCATCTATACTCTTACTTTTTACACTATATCAGTGCGTAAGCGCAGCACTACAAGACATGCTTACACTGCTTCACATATATGCCTTACACCCATCATCATAGGCTTGATACACTTCATAACAAACCTCGACTTTTCGACTCTCCAAGGGGAATGCTTTTCTTCCCTAAAATCTTAAGCAGGCCTCCCCCCCCCCCTCCTATCAGTAGAGCTATAGGGGTACAGTGCCATGCATTGAATTCAAAGGTTCCACAACAATGATCCATAACATCCTTTCGATCAGTGCAATGTATTTGGAACTTCAACTACCTTCTGCAGTTTTCTTCCTCGGGACCCACCTGATCTTATCATCACCATTTTTGAAATCAAAGAAAGAATCATAACAAGAGAGAAAGGTCGGACCTTTGGAAGATTCTTAAGGGAATATGTAGAAAAGGGGGCAAAGATTAGTCCTCGCTTGTTTTTTCAGAGATGGCCTCATCGCTTAAAACCTTGTGGTTTGGAGCGAGTACTCCTATGCACTGGTGGTGTTTTCAGACTCTCCCAGTGCCTGCCTCAACGCCTTTAGTTACAGCAACTCTGATGGCCTTAGTAGCTGTAAGGGTTCAATCATAGGTGAGACACCACCCATTCAATCTTCTCATCCCTTTTTAACACCGATGTTCAAACCCCGAGATGGTTTTGTAGATCTTCATTTAGTATTATCCCTCCTGTGAAGATTTGATTCTCCTAGCAATGTCAAGTATTTGAGAATAGTCTCCTCGACGCCACATCCTTTACTTTATTCTTCATCCATGCCGGATGTGTCCTTTCTATTTAAGGCTATCCTTATGTCTCAAATTACTAGGAATAACACCCCACGGATGGCTTCGTGTCTCAAAATACATTTCTCTGCATGTGGGTAGTTTCAACAACCAAATACTGAACAACGATCTCAACTAAAAAGTACTATCTCAGATGTATTTTCCAAATGAACTTATTATCATATGTTCTTTCATGTCCTAAGATATTCTCTCACACATAAATATCTTAAGGCTAGTTGTTGAATTCCAAGTATGGTCAAAACTGCACTCTTCAGGGTTAAGTGCATCAGTGAAGGAGTTTTTTAGTTTCCTATGGAGAAGGGTTCCTTCTATGGATAAATCCAACATTTATCATTTGTTTAGAATAAGGAATCTTCTTATTCTTTATTTAGACTGGGATGACATAGGGGATTTGTGAGAGTTCACTTAGAAGCAGGACCGCTCAAGATTGCATAGGTCAGTTTCGGAGATTCTTGCATAGATGCACGCTTTTCTATTGTGAAGCTTTCTCTCCTCTCTTAGTATCCATTGGGATCCATGTGGCACTTCTCAAACACACTAATTATCGTGACATATTTGCAAATCCAAGTATTATTGGCCTGTCTTTTCACATGAGTGATAATCCACCTGATCGCTTTTTCTTGCTCAAATCTAGTTAATTTCAATATTTTGAATTTTTGGTGTTGCACTCATATCTTGAACCTGATAATGTGTTCAGCGCTTTTCTTTTTTATTTCGTTTCAACCGAGGCTGGTACTCACAATAAGTAACAATTGTCTAAGGTCCTTTGTCATTCTATAAATAAATAGTGTTCTATTATGCATAAATATTTAACTTGAATCAGAAGGTGATTTATCATATCTATCACAATCGATCATGTTCATCGTGAAGTCCTTCAACGAGCATCACATTCTTCACACAACCAGAATGACCAAGGATCCGTCTCTATGACTCTCCCTCCTTTAGCATCGTCCTCTCAAAGCTTACACTATCCTAATTGTGAGGGTCAGAGATCAATCAATATGTACTCGCTTTCACAGCGTACAAGAACATCCATTATCAAAATATCATTCTTCTTGATCACATTTCTAAAGGGAAGGGAAGACACCAAATTTTGTTTGTTTACGCCTTCACTCCGTCCCGATCGAAGAATCCTTTTTCAACCCTTTCTAATGACTCACGACAACTTTTCTAAGTGCTTTCCATTCTTCTAATTGAAAGTTTGATTCTCGCAGTTGGTTCGCACTCATCTTCACGCATCCGCAGACTTTAGTTAGTACAAATCTTCGCAGCAACTTGGACTTGTAGCCACTTCGCCTAATCTTTTACTTTCCTCACTCACCCGATGTGAGTATCCGATTATTTTGTTCAATTGCTATCAAGTCTAAACGATCCTAACAATCTAACGACTTTGCTATCTTTTTTTCTACCCTTTGTGAAGTAGCTTCTTCAATTTTCGATAGAGCTCTATTACGTCTAAACCTTTCTTGATCTCCATGATCATCTTCTTTTGAGATCTCAGATTGAAACCATTTCAAGGTTCTATCATTGCCTTCATTCTTTAGATTTATGCATCATGATCCCCCAAATGTTACTCAGAGAGTAGTCCCATGCTTCCTTGCGTCGGTGTAGAATGAGTTCAAACATCTTGTCATCCATACTAATATCGGATGAAGATAAAGAGCTCTGAGTTTAGACAGGCTACTTTTTTTTCTTCATACTGCCAGATTTAGATTTGATCACTGATTATTTCGCCTTCCGGTTAGGACCGATAATCCATATTTCAGAAGATTTGCTTCACTTCAAATTATAGTGGACTCATTATCAAACTCATGTATATTTCAAATAGCCATAGTTCAGACTGCCTAGTCGTATGGCACTTAAGGAATATTCATTCTGTTAGATCCATATGATTTTAACATTAAGGAATCTGGAAACAAGCCATCTTCACTTCAGTAACTTAAAGTGACCCTCTACCAAATGACAAATATAAGTGTGTCAGATCGCACCTAATGTTCCTGCCAGATCTTTGCTCGCATTTATGTTAGTACGTCCGAACTCCTCCTAGACTGTGTTTTAGAGCATATGTTAACATTTTGTAATAAAGTAAAAATACATAATTTTTACATATTTGACAAATCATCTGCTATGTGGTCAGGTTTAGATGAAAGAGAATCTTCATTGATCTCGATTCTGTTAGCTTACAATTAGTCGATGGTACATGACCCCTTTCACTCCACAATCCTTCAAACTTAACTACCATTGTGAAATGAGATGAGTTCTCTCCATCTCTTTCTTCATACATCGCACACCTATAATCCATAATACATCAAAATAAGATGAAGGAAATATATGCCATCAGCTTTTCACCAAAGGTGAAAGACTTCTAACGTGCAATACCTTAATCGAGCATCTTGACTGCACTTCTCAAGATACATCCCATTTTCACTTGTTCTTTTCTGCTCTACTCCTCAATTCAGACGAGCATCTTCCAAACCCCCGAATTTATCTTGTGGATTCATTCTGTAAAATCCAGATTTGGATGATTATCCCAATATGACTCAATCTAACGATCTATTTTCTATTCTTTCCTTAATCTATCACAATGGAAATGTGAAACTCTGCCTCAAGAATCCTTTTCGTATCAGAACTCTGCACGTCTTCCACCCTAGCCTGATAGCCAGATGTCGACCTTCACATTTGAAATATTATTCACTTACAATAGATCCTGATAGCGAGACTGGTCTGAACTTTCATGATTGAAAGATTTATTCACTGGGCGAAGATCCAGCCGCCGATAACTTTACTCCCCCCCCTCTGCCCCAGCCTCCTGCCAGCGCATCAACATGTCCACAATTGCTTTGTTTAGTCCGAACTTCCTATATCTATATGGCCTCAACACATGGTTGCTCTAACTGAACCACTTTTGTTCCTGCTTGTAATTTGCACGCTTTTTTTCTAAATTTTTGACAAATTTAATCTCGGGTAAGACGCCATTTTCGTGGGAACCCTTTGGAACGAAGACACAGGACAATCTTAAATAAATAACGTTTAATAGAATTGGTCGCTATAATTTGTTTCTTCCTGTTTTTTTTACAACCAAGGCATTTTGTTACAATGTGGTAAATTATCCCACCTTGAATTGAATTGTGAATCTTCCTCCCATCATTTCTTTAAACTTTGAACGTTTACCAACTAAGCTTAAAATATGTAGACATTATTTTTACTCCAATATTTGTTTTTATTGCACAAAAGTCAAAATAAAACATTATTCCATTTGTTTAGAAAAGTTAAATTTTCTATTTACTAAAATTTTATGATGTCATAAAAAAAGTAGATACAAATAATATAACATGTGCCTCTAATGCAGATAAACCCTGCCACTTAGTAACTTATTAAAGTCCATGCCTGGTCTGATTCTATACAACATTATAATACTGTCTTCATATTACTTATCAGATTCGGTACATTTTTATCATAGACTCAAGTCCCTGAGACACTTATTATATTGATATACGATACACTTGAACTCAAGCCATCGACTTATATTTTTTTGCCACAAACCACTTACTTGATATTGAAAAGGCAGCCCACTCTCCAGCTCCAAACAAGAAGTAAGCCCAATGAAACACCTAAGCCCCGGCAAATCACTCTAAACAAAGTCACTTCCTCGGACTCCAAATATAACATGGGTAATTGGGAACGCCCACATTCCACAAATCAGACTAAATATCGCCAATAAGGGAAGTAGGATAATTTCTGAATACACGCTTTATCCTCAGAATCACACTCAAATCTTTACCACTGTGTTGTTGAGGATATTTTGAATAATCACTATCTGGTAATCAAACCATCTACCAATAAGGAAAGTAAGATATTCTGTATCAACCGCTTATCCCAGAATCAAACCAAATCTCTACCAATAAGGGTGCAAGAGGATTCCCAATAATCGTTTCCACCTATCCCCTTATTAACTGACAAATACAAAGGAAAGAAAATCCTCCATCCACAAGAGGAGAATCCTTATCACCATCCACAATTTGGGAAAAATATATACTATAAATACCAGCCACCCCATCTGAGTTGGGCATCAACACATTCGCCTTCATATGAGTCCATCTTTTCTGGGAAAGAACTGACTTAGGTGACTAGAAAAGCGCCCACTGGTGTAAGCCCTCATTAACCCCTTCTTTCGTTTTTTCAGAGTGCCACGCCTGGTTCACTTATCGCAAAGAATCCGCCGCCCCACTCCTAGTAGCAATCCAGAGCTTGCAGACCATCCCGCTAGCAGTCCAGGTCCAACCCAACGACCCTGACACACGCTCCAAATTAATTCCATGAAAGCATCATCACATACTATCCAGGGAATCACACCTTTACAATAAAGACTGATTCTCTCAATGATGGCATCAACTCTGAACACAAGTTGAGGAAAACAACTAATCCTGGGCTGAGACACGTGACCAACCAGCGACGAGATACCACCTCCCCGACATCGCTAAGCCGACGCAGGGCCAACACAGACGAGGTGGAGGCGCTCCGCGCCACCAACCAACGCCTGATAGGAGAGTTAGAAAGGCACCAGTAGATGCAACGCCTTCCGCGGAGGCGTGACAAACTCCGTGAAGGTCATAACCTCACCCTCATAGCGCAACACATTTCCCTGCACTCCCCGAGAGGAGTCTAAATGCAGGCAAGAGTCCATCCGAGCCAAGAGGCATGGACCACACTTAGCCCCTGGAGAAGAGGGCAACCGGGCAACACCCTGGGGCATGCTCTGAACGAGGAACTTCGCCATCCCCAACAAGTGACGAGTAGCGATCATGAGCAGATATTCGGGGAGCCCAAGAGAACTCAATCAGCATGAAGCTGCGGTGTGATCAGTCCAGTCACATGGACACTAGTGGCAACAGCCACCATCATTCAGTGCCCACTTCCCTTCCGCCTGGGTTCGTAATGCCATTGTGGAAGCTGCCTGATGGTGCCGATCCCGCCGCCGACCCCAACACTTTTACAAGAATCAAATGAGCCTATGTATCAAGATCCTGTGAGATGCAGCTTTCACTATCACACTAAAAGGCCCAACCTTGGCTTGTCTAAACAGCGCTCCCGCCTCATCACTTCCCTCTATTCGTAGGCCATCCATTGTGTTCTGGGCTCTCCCACTTCATCAGCCGACTGATACATGTGCCAAGTTAATATCCGGCCACCATCAAGCAGAGCTCGCAAGAAAGCCTGAGGTCTGCGTTTCAGATTCCAATGCCGAGTCTCGAAGGTGATATACCCGACGGAAGTTCGCCATCACCGCATCTACACCCGGGCTGGGGAGGCACTAAAGGATTGATGTTCTCCGCATCTTAAAACCTCAAAGTAGCACATGTCCAAGGTGCTCGCTAAAGGAGAAGTACACAACGACGGCAAGCCTCAGACGAGAAGTTCGCCTAGCGAAGAAAAAAAGGATCGATAAGCTACACTGAGCCTAGAGACACACAAAGACAGAACGTCCCCGAAAGGCTCTCGAAGCATCGTGATCGCTGGTCCACTCCTCACCCGAGCATGACGACAAGATAGCCTCACGCCATTGATCGAGCTCACTGGCTTGCTTCGCTTCATGTGCCCTAAGAGTCGATCGCCAGCATCTTCCGCCATAAGGCCTCGCCGAGCCCAACAAATTTCGCTTGACGAGCTCGACTACTCGCCGTGCCATGCAACCCAAGAGTCGATCACCAGCTATATCGCCCACAAGGCCTCGCCAGAGCCCAGCGTACCAGGAGCCCAACAACCAAGCTCGACGAGCCTCGACCACTCCCACCAGCCACAACTCCAAGAGTCGATCGACCGAAGAGAGATCGCCTGAGCAAGGCTCCACTACTGCCTCAGAAATTTCACTTTGACGAGCCCGGGGACCACCAAGACAAGCCATGTTCCCAAGAGTCATGATCAATAAAGAAGACGCTCAAGGCCCCGTCAGGAGCCCAACAGCCTCGTATTTAGGAACCTGGGCCACGAGCTCGACATCTGAATGCTTCGCGTACCTCAAGATTCACGATCAGCTCAGCTATATCGCCACAAGATCTCAATGAAGCCCAACAACAAATGACGAGCTCGACTACTTCCCGTCAGCCAAAACTCCAAGAGTCGGGACTGAACCACAGTGCTGAGAGGTCGCTCAGGCCAAGGCCACAGCGTCTGCTCAGAGGCTGCAGACTACTTCAGCCCCACCGCCTCACTGCAGCATGCAGCTCAAGAGTACTCATTCTAGGCCATCACCCACAAGGCCCCTGGGGCCACTTTTGCTCCCAGTAGCTGCGCTGGACGAGTTTACTACTCGTCAAGCCATGCAACTAAGAGTCAGATCGCTACAGAGTCGTCGCCAGCGCGCCATCCGGGGCTCAAGAATGCGATGTTATAGAAACGGCAGTTTAATCACCAGTTATATCACCCATGGCGTCCCTGTGGAGCCCAAGAATTTCAGCTGAGAGTTCACTTCACGCCTGATTTCAAAGTTACAAACACTCAAGGATGGATCACGCCGAAGAGACACACATGGCCTCAAACGTCGAGTCAAGAATTCGGGCCGACTGTACTGACACTGGCTTGTGCTACATGGAGTCAAGAGTCAAATCACAAAGATATCATTCATAAGTGCAGCCGCGGCTCGAGAGTCAGAGTCATCAATGAGTTTCGACTGGCTCGCTTTCAGCTTTACATAATGGCAGCCGATCAACTCAAAGTTATTCAACCCATAAGGTCGAGACTTTAGTCAAGAAATTTCGGGCTGACGTGAGTTCGGTCACCGCTGGGGCCACGAAATTTATGAAATGATCATCAAAGATTCAAATTTATAAGGCTCGCACCCAGAGCCCACAGCTCAAGGCTTTATGAGTTCCAATACCTGCGCACCTGCGCCACACAACCTAAGACAGCCTGTGATCACCAGCCATCTGCTCATATAGCCTCGTACTGAGCCCAAAGAGTCACTTGACAACCCGACTACCCACTCCAGCCATACACCCTAAAAGTCATATCGCCCTGCCATTCAACCGAGGAAGGCCCACTTCATCGTAAGCCCCGAGAGCCTTGGGTGAGCTAGCTGGCTCGCCACCAAAACAAATGGTCAACACTGTACCACGCAAGAGCTGGGTGAGTTCAAGAATTTTCAACTCAAACAGGCGATGCACCACTAGAGCTAAGCAGAGAATACAGATTATATGTAAATGAATCCCAATAAACACATGCAGCCACGAGCTAAGTAGCTCAGAGCCTAGTAGCTCAACCAACAAAGACACAGAAATTATCAAAGTCATAAGAGAACAGAGATGCCACACAGCCTCAACAACAGCTATGCAACCACTTAGAGCTGGTGGCCTACTAAACAAAGCCATGAAGCCACAGCCACAAGAATGCAGAGCTCCAGCCACAGCTCACCAAATAAAGCCATGCACCCACTGAGCTGGCAATGGGGGAGCCCAAGACTACCCTAACAGCCATGTGTACTCTGTAGAGTCGGGCTTCAAACAAAAGGCATTCAAATTTCACTAAATCTTTGAAGGTAGCGCTTTGAAGAGCTCAACTACTCAACCGGGAGTGTCCAATTCCAAAGGTCTGGCTTCATGCAGACAGAATAAGAGGCTACAAGTAGAGGCGAAAGTAGAAAATAATAGAGCAAGAAAAGGCCATATGTCCTGTCCCAAGCTAAAAAAAAAAAAAAAGAGTCTCAAGCAAAAACGCCAAAAGGACTCGCATAGAAGGTCTCATTCAATACGAAGGGAAAGGGAAGTCCG
The DNA here is from genome assembly GCA_016808115.1 of Tetrastigma voinierianum. Lineage (NCBI taxonomy): Eukaryota > Viridiplantae > Streptophyta > Magnoliopsida > Vitales > Vitaceae > Tetrastigma > Tetrastigma voinierianum. The sequence goes on along the minus strand of JAEQBH010000838.1, from coordinate 151,292 downwards.
AATCCATGCCAGGAAAACAAAGAAAAGCTTCGCACTGCGGAACACAAAGACTAACTACGAGGATATTTTCTACTAAGAAACATAAAGAAATTGAAATAATTGAAGAAATGAGCGTGAGATGAACCGAAAAGTCATCATTATCACTTATATATGATTTTGGCTGAGCAAAGCCCAACTGATCAAATGAGTTGGTTAGTGAATCACACTACACAAGAGGCTTTCGCCATGCACCAGATAGCGGCCTGGGCACCGATGGTTTAAAAAGATGACCCCACTCTCCAGCCCAAAGAAGAAGTAAGCCCAATTGAAACACTCCAAGCCTGCAAACGTTCCCCAAAAATAAAAGCCTAAATTAATTAATAATCTGGAAATAGATAAATGGGTAATTAGAAGGCCCACATTCCATAAATCCAGTCTAAATTCTTCATTAAGTAAGTATAATTCTAATAACTGCTATCCTCAAATCACACCTCAAATCTCACTAATATGAAAAAGAGGGATATTTCTAATAATCGCTTATCCTCAGAATCAAACCAAATTCGCTAATAATGATAGTGAGAAGATATTTCATCGCGATCCCAGAATCAACCAAATCTCATAACAAGTAGTATAATTCTACAATCGTTTCCAATTATCCCTTATTAATCCGATTAATAATGATGGTTAAAACTTCCCACTGCTAATAAGCAGAATCCTTGTATCACCATCCACTGAAAATATATACTATAAATAACAAAAACACCTCACTCAAAGCCGCTTGATTTAACATATCGCCAAGCACCCATATCTTCAAGAAAGAACTGGGATTAGGCACGGAGCTACACCCGCCAGCCCCCTCGCCGACCCTTCTCTTTTTCTTTGTTATAGAGAAAAGCACGCCCAGCCGCACTCGAAGATCAGCAAATAATCCCACTTGTACTTAACGCATCTGCGAGAGTCACAGATCAAATTACCACAGCCCAGTTCCATTTTAACTACTCGACACGCCCAAATTTTAACCATCAGTAAGATCATCACTGCGATATTGTCCATTATGATTTAAACCAATTGTCACTACAATCGAAGGTCACTCCCTCCACAAATACAATATCACTCTTTATATTTATTTATTTATTTTCTTATAATACCTCAAAAAGTAGAATGGTTGTCTTTAGGTTTGTCTTGAACTCTGTTATTTATTTTAAGTAGAAAACCATCTTCTAGCTATAATTTACTCAAATTCACCAATTATACTGTTTATATGATTTATAAATGGGTAATTTTCTGTGTTAATTTAATTTTCCTCATTTCTACAATTCAATTAAACCTTCAATGTGTTTGTTATGTATATGTTGAATGGTTAAACGAGAAACAAATGAAAATTTGTTGAGATATAATATTTCAGTATGAAAATTAACTAAAGAGAGCATGAATTAAATTTATTTATTTCGCCGGTACCAGAGATAATGCAATTGTGCTATCTTGAGTGTCTTTCCAAAATCTTTCATAAAATTTATAACATTCGTTAACCTTAACAACAATAATATACACAAGAAAAAAATCTGAAAATAAGATTTAAAGTGGGTTGACGATTAGATTATGATCCTACGCTTATGACTTTTTTAAAAGAAAAAACTAAAACAAATATGTTTGAACCTATAAATTATATATATACATATATATATTTATATCATATTATAAAAATTTCGAGGTTCCCAGAGTTTGATCGATGCCAATCAGACCCCATGAGCTTTCTGTTGCTTCAGCCTTTCAAAATCCCGGACAAAACACAATGTCTGATTTCAGACTTCACAAATGGAAATGAGATGGGCACACTTTGTCTGAGAGGCACATGATTTAGTACATTGACTAAAAACTGAACAGATATCACCCATTAAGAGTTCACTTAAAGCAGGCGCTTTGGTGATGATAGTTTCTAAAATATTTTTGCTAAGACACCATACTGCATTACAAATACTACTATAATATTCTACAAAAGACACCATAATCATATGCTATAATAATATCTAGTGTATATTATAGATAAGATTTATATTACGTGTTATCAGTAGATTTAACCCAAAAACGAATTATTTTGAATATGTATTAATTAATCGTTTTATTTCCTAATCTGATTATCACGCCCTGCTATTTTAGATCACTTTATTAATACATACTTTCCCCAATTTTGCTGGTGGTAATACTAAGAGTCAATTAGCTAGCATATTGGTACCATGTTTTCCTAAATGAAAGATAAGATGCATCAATGCCTAAAATTATCATGATTATCCTATTTGACCCCTAAACTTTTTTTTTTTTGGTCCAAAGATACTTATGACGTTTACTACCGTAACTCATCCACATCCATCCCATTAAGAAAATGCACAACCAAGTTGAAAACTTCGACATGTGTGGAGTGTTGAACGGGCATTTGAATGGATGTTTAAACATATGTTTAACACATTTAAACAAGTGCCATCCATTTGTATAATTTTCAACATGAGGGGCATAAGGAGTTAGATAGTAAAAATCATTAAGATTCTAATTAAAAAATAAGTTTATAATGATATACAAACTGAGAATTTAGCAACTTATCCCTCAAATGGAATATCAAGTAGCACAACATTCACACAAACTCAAAGGATAGAGCATCAACTATGCTGTATTAGTGAAGGTTTTGTATGTACATTTTCTTATGTATACGTGCGTGTAACATGAATGATGTTATTATCAAACACGTCTCGATTCGTAGACCGATTCCTCAATCCAAAGAACAAAGTAAAGAAAAAAAATATAATTTGATTATAAATCTGGTAAAAGTAATAAAGTGATAAAAGTCCATAAAATAAAAGTCCCAGCATCCATTTATACTCCTAGGTATAATATGGGCATGATTTGAAAAAATAATATCTCAAAACAATAATACATTTAAATAATACTTCAAAAACAATAAAGGGAAATAGAAAAAAATATCCCAAAGTAATAATATAAAAGAAAATAATAATTCCCAAACAATATCAGAAACAAAATAATATCCAAAAAATAAAGATAGAGACCTCAAACAACCAAATAAGGATTTTGATTGATCGATATAACGCCCATCACACGATCTCCACTGCAGCAACTTGCTCTGCTATTACCGGGATATTCAAGACTCATATATGGCTGGAACAAGCGTAAGATTAAGAATATCAAAGTCTTCAAATCCCCATCCAACTGGCAAAACAAATCACAAGTATCACGTTGATCTTCTTAACACTGGCATCATCCATACTTTCTTGTTGAAGCTTGCTATGGTCATCCCCTATCTTGAATGCTATCTTCACCCACCTAGATGGATTATGATATGGGATGATAGCCACCCCAAATAATCTTGCTAAACAAAACTACTCCACTCAATTGATCAAGCATATAATCCAACCTTGGAATATGAATTCTATATCCAATGGTAATTTGGATCGTCCCAATATGAATGATACATTCTCTGTACATCAACAAAGGTGGAACCACACATTGTGACGCCTCAAAACTGGGGGTCCCGTTGACACACCACAACCCGCGAAATACTGCGACGTCTGTAACCCGACACCACTCACGAATCTGCGCACCTCCTTTGTACTGAACCTATCCAAGTACAAACATGTCCTAAATGACCACAACAGATCCACATTTAGTAAAACAATGGCACTGGCCTCATGATCAATATCACAAAATACACTTCAACTATATGCAATAGTTCAGAGTTAATAAATTACTCTTCCTTACAGACATATATTAAAATTTACAATTCTAATACATATTTATACAAAATCAATACCACAACCACAGTTTGGCTTTCTTCTAAAAAGCAACGACCTCTAGCGAGAGGCGCCGTCATGTGTACACTCTTTATTTTTGAAATGGTGATCCCTCAACAATTGAGCAAAGCCCAGTGAGATAATTTCCTACTGTGGTTCACTCCCTGGCGTCCTAAGTGCACATGCACCATGACAAACAATCTGTTCAAAGCAATTTCATGAACCTGCTCGAATGTCTACATGCCCAAACCCATGTCTCGAGTCCTCACCGACTCCTCACACATGCCTAAGCCCCCGAGGAATGCGAGTAAAAATATTATCAAGTTTTCACAAAAGCTTTTGTTCTTGAAAACTTACTACGGATTCAGTATATAAATATTGGACGCTACCCTCAGAAACGAATTCTTTGGATAACTCTCTGAAACATTCATGGTCCTCATCCAGTAGTCTGTTGAGCGTCCCTCAAGGGCAATTCTTGAGAAATCCCATCGAAATTCCTTTCTAAACATTTTCATTTTATTTCATTTCATGTCATGCACTCACTCCTAATATTCTAGGGTGCCCCGATTACTATAGAATGCATGATGCCAATTCAATAAACTCATGCTAATATATTCACATGCATATATATTAACATAATTAAATCACATAAATCATATATGTAAATTCACCATCAATTACACCAAAATTAGCTCACACATTTCATTAACAAACCTGAAACAATTCATTTTGAATCACTCAACCAAACACATTTTCACCAAAAAATTTCGTGTTACTATTCATGAGCAGGTTAAACCCTTGAGTTCTCTTATTGCGGCATATAATAGGAATTTTACCAACAGGTTAGCTTTTGTAGTAGGAGTTTGCACGACTAAAATAATACCGGGAACATTCCTAACCATGTACATGGCTCCTTGTAAGATGCGCATAAGTAGGAAAAAGATCCTACCTCTTGGAGTTGTCGAACTCCATCAATCGGACCTTGCGCGTAGTCCTCACCGCGTAGAGCAACTTTTCCTTCTTACTCGAGTCAACCACAAATGATCTGTCGGTGTGAAAACCTAGAGAAGGTGCTCTCTCTTTCTCTAAAAATATCAAAATCAACTCTTGCATCACCTTGTTCAGCCTTTGCCCATTTTTCTCTTTTAATTTTGGAGAAGTCAACTATTCAAGTTTGTCTTATTATCATTAACAAATTCCGAAATTCCCATCATGTCCCTTCTTCTAGATTTTTGACTCTTGGCACTATTTAGGCCGTCCATTTCCATCATCTCTCTACTCTTGCAACATGTATCACATGAGTACATGTAGTGGGTGACTTTTGTCACATCACATCTCTAAACCAGTTTATTTGATACTCGATACCTCAAAAATGTGAAATTATTGTCACCGAGGTCGACAGTATCTGGCGATGATAGCTAGATTTCACAGGAGCGATTCAACGGTGAAATTCGTTTTGTCATCACGAGATCTAGTAAAATTTGGTTATCTGCAAAATGACCAATTTACCCACTTTTTAGAAAATTGGAATTTTCTCAGGTCTTACATTCTCCCCTCCTTAAAAGGAATTTCGTCCCAAAATTTTGGACAATCACAACATAACACATGCATATGCAACGTGCACTACCTCATGCATTAAACTAGTCCCAAATGATAAGCGACTAAACCACATGCAGCCATCCCTAAAGCGAAGGGATAAGGTGGCCCGCATCATGTCCTCGGCTCCCACGTTGGCTCCTCCACTCCACGGTCGCGCCGCCTTCCCCTCACTAAGCGTCACGGTCTTGCGTCGCAAAACGATTCCGGCTATCCACAATGCCTGCTTGGTCCCTCCTCCAAGGGTCCCATCCGTGTTAACCTCAATCTGTCCCCAATCCACTACATGAGCTGGATCTGGAGTGTACCTCCGAAGCATGGAGACGTGAAATACCTCGTGGACACTTGACATACTGGGCGGTAACGCCAACCAGTACGCTACAGTGCCTACCCTCTCGAGTATCTCGAAGGGCCCAATAAACCTTAGCGATAGCTTCTCGCGCTTGCCGAACCTAACCACTCCTCTCTTAGGCATCACCTTCAAGAAGACGTGATCACCAACCTCGAACTCTAAGGGTCGACGTCGTACATCAGCATAGCTCTTATGCCGGCTCTGAGCCGTGAGAAGACGCTGTCGTATCAAACTCACCTTCTCGGAGGTGTCTCTAATCAAATCAGGACTAGTGATGGAGCTCTCTCTACCTCGGTCCAACATAACGGTGACCTGCATGGCCTCCCATACAATGCCTCATATGGTGCCATGCGGCCATACTGCTTTGACGCTGGCCATTGCGGCGAATTCCACTAAGGGCAAATGTCACACGATTCAGTCCGACCGATTATGGATCGCAGGAGTTTGGGGTGCGAGACCATATACTGGGATTCTTTACCTGATTTTTTTTTTTTAAAAGCCGAACTTGTACCTGTGGGTATGTCCCACATCTTATAACAGAATCAAAATATTATATACAAAACAAAAGAACTACCACCGGAGTGGTGTCCATCAAAATAAGACTTACGTATCTTGAGTCCCATTTACTTATACATATACAAAAACAACTTTACATTCCAATTACATATTCAAGATGCGGGGACTACGTGACAGACCCTTACTAGTGTGTTGGCCCGGGCGTAATGCGGATGTTTCGAGCGTCTTCTCCTTTGTACCTACACGGATTAAAAACCCGTGCTAAACTGCGGCTTAGTGGGAATATATCTTATCACATTAACACATGCATTTTAAATTGAATCACAAATAACATAAGATAATGCGGACCAGGAATTCTTCGAATTCATATATGATTAATACATATACTTGTTATCATATAACAATTTGCATATACTTATCCTTATAACAAACTTATGCTTATTCACATCTCGTATGTAGGATTGAACTTTGCCTATTTATAACAAACTTATACTTACTTGGGTCTTACACTTATGGCAGACTTATTCTTATTTAGATCTTATACTCATAGCAGGCTTATTCTCATTCGGATCTTATACTTATAGCATTCGGATCTTATACTTATCTCCCGTAGGATACATACTTATACTTGTTTCCCGTATGACACATACTGATACTTATTTAGATTCCTTATATACAGTTTTGAACTTATACATATACTTAGACGGAGGTACTTAACACATACTCGTACTTCTATCTATCTAATCTTGAGTTCGGATCTCAGTGAGTTACATAACTTGCCTTATCTGAGTTACTTAAACACGTCTTGGTACTTATATCTATCTCAAATCTCCACGTGAGAGTCTACGATTTATGCTTATACGGTACCCTTAGATTTTCCTGGCTTCGTACTTATACCATAGGACTTACTTATGCTATGGAATTACACTTGTTGGGGTGCAGTGGGTTTTTCACGGAGGAGATATTGGAATGTATCTGAGATTATTCTGAGAACTTATCCTTATACGGAGTACCCGTGAGTACCTGCGAGGTTCATCACTTATCAGGAACTATACGGCGGTGCACAGTAAGATCTCTGAACCTATACTTATCTGAGGTACCCGTGGAGTACTACATAATTTAATCAGGATCACAGAGATACGTGGAATTTCTGAGGAGACTTATACTTGTACCTCATTATCTTATGCTTGTACTTTCTGAGCATATCCTTATTACGGATCTTATACTTGTATTATAGAGTTTATTACAGTGATTTGGATCTTATCCCCAACCTCTTCACTGAGCATATACATGTATTTCGGATCTTATACGTGTATTAGGAACCTGCCATCTTGAGATATCTGCCATATTCGGAGCACTTACTTGTATTTCGGATCTTATACGGAGCTTATTTTGGTACAAAAGTACCCGTAGGTACTACACAAATTCATTATACGGAGGTACCTGTAGGTACATTCAGATCTTTACCATATTCATTTCTTTACTCTTATTCTTTATTCAGAGTCTTATCATATAAGCTGACAGATTACTGGTAGTAATACGGAATGAGTGGGACATAGCACAATAAGTATGCGAAGGTAGTACAATACTAAGTGCCGTGGCACAAAGCGAGTCTTAGAAGCAGCGACGGAGAGTGTCGTCGCACTAATCGGAGGAATGCAGAAGTACTAATCCCGATCACCGAAATTACTAATCGAAATCTTGAAGTACTAATGTGCGGAAGCCGCGGTCAGGAGGTGTCATCGCACTAATCCAGTCTTAGGAAGTATAATGCGGAAACACGGTCGGAGTGTCGTCGCACTAATCGGAGAATGCCGTACTAATGTGCGGCAGGAAACACGACGGGAGTGTCGTCGCACTAATCAGAGAGTATTGAAGTACTAATGTCTTTAGTACGATCGAAGTGTCGTCGCCTTTAATCGGAGGAAATCTTAGAAATGCGATCGTGCACGCGCGTAATATAGGTGCCATGTCATTCAATAACTGGTCTTAGGCAATTTTACAATTATTTTAGTTCAGTAACTTACTACCTTATAATAGGGGCTTTCTTAGCCACATTATATTTTTATGACATATTGCCATTTCATGTTCATGTTCATGTTCATATTTCAATTTGTTTTCATGTTTCATATCGAATTCATGTTTCATGAACATATTTATACATATTGCATTTCCTATACTTTCCTTATTTCATGCCTCTTACATATGACATTTCATTTACTTATACAGGAATACTTACGTATTCACACATCATTCATGTATTCTTGTTCCTCGATGAATCAACTTTACTTAGCAATTGGAATCATTCCAATCGGATCCTCCAAACTCAAGTTATGGCATTTTCATGCCAAACTAGTCGATTACCGATTACACTAGAGACAAAGTTTAACTACTCATTTTTCTGGGGTCTTAACTTCATATTTATTTATCTCTTTGTATACTTTTAAATCTAAGGTGGGGTTCTTCTCAGGTGAATCACCCAAATTGGAGCACCGAAACTCGAGTTATGTTCAAAACAACTCGGACTACTCTATGATCAAACTGATGCAGGAATTGGCTTGCACATAGCCCCACTTGGAGTGAATTTTTGGGCTACCTATCATCAGAATGGGACGATGCCTATTTCTGGATGTTTGGTTCTCCTTGAAGTCTATTTTAATTATCCACTTGAATAACTCAAATCGGATAATAAATGAGTAAGTTATGGCTACAATACGAAAACTGGTCGAAATAGGAAACAGAGCATCACATGTACGGTACCACGACTGTCTTGGTACATGTTAACCCAAAAATGACCAAACCTAACGTATGCAGAGTACATGTTCAAGGTGTACCGGTACATGTCACTGAAAAATGCCCAGAATGTGTGTTTTTCTCCCATTTTTCCATATTTTTCCACCCAATTCAACTCTATACTTCATACACACATCAAAACCATTACCTATTCCTCTTGTAACCTCTTTTCTATTCAATTCCTCTTTCAATACTTACCTTTACTTCAAAAATCTATCATGAATTACTCTCAAACCAACTATAATATGGATTTTAACCCATACATAACCTATTATGATGAGTTAGGGTTATTCTACCTAACGATTACTTGCCATTGAACTATGAATCCATCTTCAAAGAGAGGATTTCATATGCTTCTTGTACTATTTAAGGTTTTACCCACCTTACTTTCCATACAAAATCCATATGATCTATACTAGAATTCATACCCAAGGTTAGTTCCATACCTTTTATCTTGGCTTCTCCCTCTTCTTCTCCTCTCTTCTTCTTCTCTTCCTCTTATAACTGTAACTGTATTCTCTCTTTCACTTTTCTCTCCCTACGGTTTTTGTTCTCTTCCAAATGAGACCAATTTTTGGTCTTAAATCCCATGTTTGTTAAGGCCATGTTTGGCCAAGACAAGAAAACCCATTTTTGTTTTAATTTTCTTTATTTGCTTTTTGGTCCTCCAACTCTTGACCATTTGTATTTCAAGTTTTCTTTATTTCATTTTGGCCCCAAATCTTGTTAACTTATGACTTTTAAGTCTCTCTTTAGACAAATTACAATTTTATCCTTAAATCTTGTAATTTTCGGGTCTCTCATTTCCATGTTTCGCATTTAACTCACGAAACATTCAAATTACGCTTACAAAATACCTATACGAAATCTAAGGCACTCGGTATATTTGGAGTGTTCTGACAAATGCTATTTCTGACTACCCTTATGATCTAGGGCCTTTGTCTTCGCCTTTATGTCCTCTAACACTGTATAGTCCTCTGCGTGACCATCCAGATCTATGGGTGGAAAGAATTGCTCATGGTCGATCGTGTGCCCATAGCCTTTTAGGCTCTTCCAAAAGTGTGTGCCATAAACCTCGGGTCTCTGTCAGAGCACTATGGATGCGGTACTCCATGTAGCTGGGACTATCTCTCGAATGTATAGCAGGTGGGAATTTCTCCAATGTGAAGGTCATCTGCTAATTAGAAAATGCCCGACCGTGAGGCGATCCACTATCACCCATACCGCATCATGTCCTTGCGATTGTCGTGGCATGGTCACAAATCCATCGTGGCGTGCTCCACTTCCACTTAGCCACCTACAATGCGTGATAGCCACGGTAGCCGTTGCTTTCGACCTTAACACATTGACACGAGACATTGTCGAACAAAGTCCCCTACTTGTACGTTCATTCCGCTCGGTATCTTGTGACGAAGATCACCGGTACATCTTCATGCCACTGGATGCACACGCGGCAAATGGAGAAGCGGTGAAACTCCACGGGAATCTCCCTCTCTCGTCGGTCGGCGGCGAACTACTACTCATCGCACTCTATACAGAAGAGTACCATCTACATGGATGGTCCGGCCCTCGTCACCTATACGACTATACTGTCACACACGCCCACGAATCCAGTCCGACCCGATTGGAGGATCCGAACGGTTCAGGGCGAGACAAATCTGCGAGACTCTTTACCTGATTTTTTTTTCAAAGCCTTGAACTTGTACATTGGGTATGGCCCACACCTGGTTTAAAATATTATACAAATCGAAGAACTACCACCGGTGGTGTCCATCAAAATCTATACACATATAAGCGAGTCCCATTTACTTATAAAAGCGTACTTTTCCATTTACAAATGTCGAACCACGGAACCTACATGTAGTGAACCCTTACAGAATGTGTTGGCCCATTTGTATCGCGGATGTTCTTGGCGTCTTCTCACGTACCTACCGCAGTTAAAGCAGGTGCTAAACTGCGCTTGAGTGGGAAACATATCTTATACAGAAACAAAAATAACGGATAACAGTAACAAATATCAAAATCTTTAGGAATTCATATCACATATTTACATACATAATTGTTCTTGTAACAAACTTAAGCAGTAAGATCGTCACGATGCTTGAACTTATACTTGCATAAGCGGTCTTATACTTACTCGGGAATTACACTTATAGCGAGACTTATCGATTAAGATCTTACTTATATGGAGATTTCTCGTATATGATGCTTGAGCATACATGTATACTTTTCTCAAGCTTATACTTATTTCGATCTCCATAGTAGGAATTCTGAAATTGCGAGCATGCTTATCTCACCAGGTTACACTTGTTGGTACGTAGGTACTCACGGAGATATTCACGGAGCATTATCTTGGTATTAGCGGGAACTTACCCTTGCTCCGGTACCATCTAAGTACTACAAAACTTATCACGGTGCCATTATCTTATACTTGTTCTCTGAGTAAATCCGGTCTTGCCAGACTTATACTTGTATTCTTGAACTTATTCTTGTAATTGGATCTGTCTTATGGTCGGATCTTAATGCTGTACTTGGATCTTACGAGCTTATTCGATATAAAAGTACTCGTGAGTTTTCTGAGAGATATTACAGCTTGTATCTTGTGTGGCGGAACTTATCCTTATACGGAAGTACCCGTAAGTACTACAAAACTTATACTGGTACTTCGTATCTTATACTTGTTCCACGAAGTATATCCTGGTCTTACGGATCTTATACTTGTATTACAGAACTTATACATGTATTTCAGATCTTACATGTATATTACGGAACTTATACTGGTCTTACGGAACTTATACTGGTATTTCGGAGCACATACTTGTATTTCGGATCTTATACGTGTATTACAGAACTTATACATGTATTTCAGATCTCATACATGTATTACAGAACTTATACTTGTCTTCACAGACCTCCCGGTCTTACGGGTATATACTTATCTTACGGATCTTATCCTTGTGAAGGTACCGTGAATTACAATAAGTCGGAACTAATCATAATCGTATCACATACAAGATTCGGATAAGGCGTATGCGGATACCTACATCATCGGGTATGGTCCATTGATCATATGATCGGATCATAACGGATACATATACTTATTTTACCGTTGCGAGAGGTACTGAGTAGTACTACAAAACTTATACTTATTTTACGGATACGAGAGTACCCTTAGGTACTACTGGATTTATACTTGTTTTACCGATACGGGAGTACCCGTAGGTACTATTGGACTTATACTTATTTGGACCTCCTGTAGGAGTTACAAAGTTTCTTCTTATGCAGAACTTATACTTATAACAGACGTATGTTCATTCGGGACTCCCGTAGGAGTTACAGAGCTTATTCTTATTCAGAACTTATAATTATAACAGGCTTATTATAATTCGGGACTCCCGTAGGAGTTACAGAGCTTATTCTTATTCAGAACTTATAATTATAACAAGCTTATTATAATTCGGGACTCAATAGGATTCTGAGAGGCTTGTGCTTATTCGGACCTTATACCTATTTTTACGTCTGGGAGTACCCGTGGGTACTACAGAAATTACGTGTACAAAAGTACCCATGGTACTCTGAAGAGCAAATCTGGTGCAGAAGTAGGTACTCTGAGAACATATCTGAGAGGTGCAGTAGATTTTATTCGGATCTTTAATATATTCATTTCTTTTATTCTTATTCATTATTAGGAGTCTTATCATATAATTGTTGGATTGCCTAGACCCGATGAATATACGAAATGGAGTAGGACACATCACAATAAGTACCCAAAGTGCAGGTATAGTCTTGAGGTGCCGTAGCCTGAAAGCGAAGTACCAAGCCTGACAATGAAGAGTGCCATCGCACTTATCGGGCGTCTGCAGTACTAATCGATGCCAAAGTACTATCATCAGAAACCTGATCGAGAGAGTCTTAGTAGCACTAATCAGAGAGTCTTAGAAATTGCTAATGTGCGACCCGGTCAGGAGAGTTCCGTGTACTAATCGAGAGGAGGTACGAGAACTAATGTGCCGAGGAGCCTGATTAAGAGTGTCGTCGCACTAGTCGAGAGAAATGCTAGAAGTCTTATCGTGCACGCCCACGTATGGAGGTGCCATGTGCATTCAGCGGTCTTGGCGGTTTTACAGTGCCTGAGTTCAATAACTTACTATCTTATAATAGGGCATTCTAACCACATTATGTGTTCATGAATATTGCCTTTCATATTCTGTGTTCATGTTTCTATATTCATATTTGTATTTCATAGACATCTATACATATTGCATTTTCTATATTTTCCTTGTTTCATGCCTATATATATATGGCACTTCATATACTTATAAAGTATGATGTCTATGAAATCATACCTCATTCACATATTCTTATTCATCTATGAATTTACTTTACTTAGGAATTGGAACAATCGATCGAATTAAATCAATAAAGTTATGGCATTTTTATGTCAAACTAGTCCATTCTGGAATTACACTAGGGACAGTTTGTATTACTCAATTTTCCAGTTTCTTGACTCCATATTTGACACTAGTTATTTGTTCTCCTTTAAATCTAAGGTGCTAAGGGTTCTATTCCTTCTGGAATCACTCGATTCGGAGCACTGGAACTCAAGTTACGTCTGAAACAACCCGGACTACTCTATGTTCAACTGATGCAGAATTTGAATTGAACATGGCCCTACTTTGAGTGAATTTTTGGGCCACTTATAGTCAGAATTTGAAGATGTATATTTCTTTAGGTTTGATTTTCCTTGAAGTCTATTTTAATTTTCCACTTGAATCACTCAAATCGGATAAGAAATGAGCAAGTTATGGCCAAAAATCACGAATTTGGTCGAAATTGGGAAAGCGAGCAGGGTGTCTGGGTACACCTCTTCTTTTTGTGCCGGTACATGTGCTCGAATTTTGCCCAGAATGTGGGCTTTTCTCCCATTTTCCACATTTTGCTACCCCCGAGCAATAATGCCTCCACTATACACACATCAAAACCTCTTCAAATTCATCTTATAATCTTTTTTCCTACTCAAATCCTCTTTCATTACTTATCTTTCTTCCAAAAATCTTCCATGAATTTCTCCCAATACCATTCTAATATGGGTTATAACCCATACCTGATAACTCTAAGATTTGTGGGGTTTGTTCTAAACCTAACTCAATTACTTGCAATTTAACATGTGAATCAATCCTTAAGAGGATGATTTCATACTTATCTTGTGCCATTTAGAGTTTTTCCAACCCTACCTTCAATAAATCTTTGATTAGGATGAAATCCTAACAAACCCCTAGATTGGAACTCATAAAAATTTTCTAGATCATACCAAATTCATATGATCCATAATAGAATCCATACCCAAGGTTAGTTCCATACAAAAATCTAAAGTTCCATACCTTGGCTTTCTTGGCTTCTCTTCTTCATCTCTTCCTCTTCCTCTTATCTTCCTCTCCCATTCTCTTCTCTCCATACGGTTTGTTCCCCTTCAAAACATGAGACCAATTTTGGTCTTTAAATCCAAATGTCTCTTAGGCCTTGTTTGGCCCTCCAAAAACCCATTTTAGGTTATTTGCTATTTGCTTTTAGTCCTCCACTTCTCTTATTTTGCAACACACCATATTTATTTCACTTTGGCCTCAAATCTTGTCAAATTATGACTTTAGGCCCCTCTTTGGAGAATTTACAATTTTATCCTTAAATCTTGTAAATTTAAGGTCTCTCGTTTCCGTGTTTAGCATTTAAGCTTCGCAGCTTGTCCCAAATTATCTTCTAATACCCTAAACATGCCAAAGCGACTAGGGTATATTTTGAGATTACACGATTGCTGATGGACACTATCTCCGCGTCCACGTCACGGGACTCAATCCTTTCTACTTTCAGCGAGAGCGGTGTTGATACTAAACTCCCAACATACCCCGAGCCTACTGGCGATCTTTGTAGCCCCAGCGTCACAGGTCTCGAGCATCCGCCACTCTCGGGAAGCTATACTAGCTAATGCTCCCTGTGACTTTCGATTGAGTGCATCAGCCACCACATTTTCCTTACCAGGATGGTAATGCAAAGTGAAGTCATAATCCTCTAAGAACTCCATCCATCTGCGTTGCCTCATATTGAGGTCCGGCTGCGTGAAAATATACGCCCGGACTTGCATAGTGCAGTACACCTCGGGCACTCCTCGCCAGAGTGATAAGTAGTGGCGCACCAAATCTTCAAGGCGAAGACTACGGCCGCCAACTCCATGTCGTGTGTGGGGTAATTCTGCTCATGATTCTTCAACTGACGGGAACCATAAGCTACTACCCTCCCGAACTGCATCAAAACACATCCTAGTCCGGCCCTCGAGGCATCACAATACACTGTGTACCCTTGTCCCCTGTCCGGGACTATCAAGATAGGAGCTGTAGTAAGCCTCCTTTTCAACTCCTAGAATGCCTCCTCGCATCGGTCATCCCAATAAAACTTGACCTCCTTCCGGGTCAATCTCGTCATAGGTGTCACTAATTAGGAGAAATCCTGATAGATCTCTGTACTACCCGACCAATCTAGAGAAACTCGGTGTCTAAGTGACTTCGGCCTTTCCCAGCTACGTCACGGCCTCGACCTTCTGCGGGTCCAACGGCACGCGTCGCGACACCACGTGTCCCAAAAATCTCACCTCAATAAGCCAAAACTCGCACTTACTGAACTTGGCGTACAATTGATGGTCTCTCAACAACTTTAACATAATCCTCAAATGATATTCATTCTCCCACTCTGACTGGGAGTAGATCAAAATGTCATCCACGAAGACTACGACAAAGCCCGATCAATAGAGGTTGGAATACCTATGCATGAGGTCCGTGAATGCATTGGTATGTCGTCGATCAAAGAACGTGCAGTAAACTCAAAGTGCCATACTTGGCGTCTAAATCTTTGTCTTGGGGATATATGTCTCCCGCAACCCTCGGTGATGGTAACCCGGTCGTGAAGATACATCTTTGAGTAGACTCGCGCCTCTCAGAATTGATCGAACAAATCCTTGATCCTCGGCAATGGGTACCGATTCTTGATGTAACCACATTCAGCTATGCGTAATCAATACCTGTTCGAAGGGTCTTATTCTTCTTCTTCGCAAAATAGAGGCAGATTGCCCCATGGTGAAGTGCTTGGTCTAATGAACCCCTTCATTAGCTCCTGTGATTTGGAATCGAGGTTCCTGCAGCTCAACTGGTGCCATCTATGCGGAGTCATAGAGATGGGTGAAGTACTAGGGTGTAACTTCGTCACCAGAGTCTGACGCTGCGGAGGCGATCCGTGCTCATCACGAAATACATCTCCCATACTCGCAAACTACTTTCGAGGTAGATCTAAGTGCGGTCTCACCTCGTCCTGCAGATGTGGGCTTGCTGGCCAGAGCAGCCAAAGCGTCATGACACACGGACTCGTACAGCATGCAGGGCAAAATATCATACTTGTCCCACGAAATACAATCCCAGTCTGTCTTGCGTGTGAGTAACCCTCCTACGCTCCTGATCGGTGACGGTGCTTGTAGATTTGTCGACCCGATCCATCCCGAGATGACATCGAACTGCGACATGTCCATGATCCTCAGGTCCCTTTGTATCTTAAGTCCACGAGATCTTTAACTCCTAACCACGACATATCATCCACCCGTCTGTACTAATCCCTATGAGAGAACTGCATACAAGGGGCTCCTCAAGACACACTCGACCTCTAAGCCCAACTCTATCACAATCCTAGTCCCTTGCTTCAGCTCTAGGAATCCCTATAGGCCTTCACGTGTCTCTTAATGTCCGGAAAAATGCCATGAAAGATCATCAGATGCCGCCTCCAGAATTTCCAGAGTGCAATCTCCATGCCTTTCTGGGCCTCACCCTCTATTTGGGCAACGGCTAGTCTAATCTGATGGTAATCGAGGTAATCTCCATAGCCTCCAACACCTTCTCAACCTGCATGAACCAATGGTCTGCCACCATCGGATCTCCTCCCCCTGTGAATGTCGGAGGATGATGTGCCCTGAACCTTTGAAAGTTACTCGGACCTCCCTGACTACCTACTACACTAGCACATTGCAATAGCGGTCGCATGCAGCTCAACAAGGCCCTCACCGATCAAATCTCTTGATTGCCTGACCCGGTACCGTGGACTTCCCCTCTACGGCCTCGCCCTCGACTAGCCATCTACACATGTCAAATGGTAAGTTTATATTCAATGCAGTATCTCTAAGGCTTAAACACAGTCTCGAGACACTATTCATATACAGAAAAATATTTTATACACAATGTCCATGCATTTATAGGTAATGTAAGACATGATTTCATTTTATTAAATCATATTCAACATCAAAAATTTATTTTTTGAGAATTTCATTTTAAAAAAATTTATTTCATGTGATTTTATTTTATTTATTTTATTTTAAAAAATTTTGTGAACAGTGTTCATGAACAGTGTCCCAAACAGTGACTCAGAAACAATGCACTAAGTCCAAAATTGGTTGGGTGCGCCAGGTGCACACCACCGCCCGACGCATGCACATTAGCGCCATGTCGGAGCCCCAGCGTAGTGTCACAAGCACGGGCGGTCGTGTCGCCCAGCGCGCCGCGTCGCGCGCCTGCGGCTGCGTGTTGCGGTGCTTCCCCGGTCGTGTCGCGTCTATGTCGGCGACTGGCTTCGTGACAAGCGCTTTGCCCCACGCCACGATACAATCGATTGTATCGTAACACGCCTCGGCCGGATTGCAGCGTCCACGCGATACAAAGACATATCGACTGGCCCCTGACGGCCCCTCGTCTCTGTCACGATACAGCACGGTGTATCGCGACACAGTCCACCATCCATTCAAACCGCCACCTGTCACGATACAACCGATTGTATCGTGACACGCTCCCCAGCCAAACTGCATGCCATGACTGCTATGTCACGATACAATTCATTGTATCGTGACCTGATTAGAAGCGATAACCCATCAATTTACGCCAGTTTTTTTCTCATTTATGCTCACCCCGGAAAAACTACCCCGAAAAAAAAAAAAAAAAAAAAAAAAAAAAAAATATATATATATATATATATATATATATATATATATATATATATATATATATATATATATATATTTTCATTTCCCGATAAACCAAAATAAATTTATTAAAATTTTATTTTATCCATTTTTCTTTTTTTCCAGTTTTACACATTGTAAAACCTTAAAAAAAAAAATTTCTTCACACCATTTTGTTTTTCATTTAATTTTGGACTATTTGCCCAAAATTCCTCAAACACTTGTTCTCACACTAACCCTAGTGTTCAACAAATTTGTTTTCTATGTGCTATTTACCTAAGCACACGATTCACACAACATTCACAACAATCACACAATCACATAAAACACAGTGCATGTTGTGTTCTAATCTTGTCCCGTGATTTCCTAGGTAATCACATACCTAAACCCTAACATTGAGCAATACCAAGCTGTGATGTTCTTATACCTTAATGACCATGGCCTAAACCCAAGTCCCTCAAGCCCTAGGTATTCATACCTAAGTTCTACACTCCCTGCTACCATTGGCCTAAACCCAAGTCCCCGAGGCCTAAGTACTCGTGTACCTAAGCTCGATCCTGGCTGTGAAGTGCCCCAAAACCGGGGTCCTGGGTTGACAACCCGTAAACCAGCGGAATACTCGTGGATGTCAGATGTGGCTTCCCTCATGAAAATCGGGTAGAGTCTCAGCATGCGGGAGCTCTGCCCAAAGTACTAGGCTTGTCGAAAGTTACAATGACCACCTTGAGGGTCCATGCGAGTAAAATAATGGACACTTGGGCCCTTGCATCAATATTCACAAAATACATCAACTATATGCAATAGTTCAAGAGTTAAAAAATTACTCTTCATACAAACATATATTAAAATTCATAATTCTAATACATGTTATACAAAATCAATACCAAAGCCACAATCTGGCTTTCTTCTAAAACGCGGCCTCTAGCGAGGGTTGTCCTCGTGCACACTCCCTGTACCTGAAATGGTGATCCCTCGACAGGGTGAGCAAAGCCTTGTAGAGATAATTTCCTACATGGGTTACTCCCCACCTAAGTGCACATGCCATGACAAACAATCACATTCAAGCAATTTCATGAACCTACTCGAATGTCTACATACCCCGAGCCCATGTCTCGAATTCTCATAGGCTCCTCACACACATGCCTAAGCCAATATGCGAGTAAAAATATCCAGTTTTCACAACAAAAGCTTTTTGTTCTTGAAAACTTACTACCGAGTTTCGGTAAAAATATTGGACTACCCTCCGAGGCGAATTGCTGGATAACTCTCCGAAACAGTCATGGTCCTCATCAGTGATTTGTTAGGCGTCCCTCAGGCAATTCTTGAAAAATCTTCCGTCGAAATTCCTTTCACAAACATTTTCATTTTTGTTTCATTTCATGTCATGCACTCACTCCTAATATTCTAGGGTGCCCCAGTGCATATAGAATGCATGATGCTAATTCCAACAAACTAATGCTAATATATTCACATGCATATATATTAACATAATTAAATCACAGAAATCATGTTATGCAAATTCACCATCAATTACACCAAAATTAGTTCACATGGGCTAATTAACAAACACGAGCAATTCATTTTGAATCACTCAACCAAACACATTTTCACACCAAAAAATTTTGTGTCACTATTCACGTGAACAGTTAAACCCTCGGGTTACTGTTCATGACCACACAAATAGGAATTTTCTCCACTCGGTTCAAAGCTTTTGAGACCGAGTTTACAGAAAAAACAAGCCTCAGAACATTCCTTACCATTTACATGGCTCTTAGCCAAAGATTAATGCAAGTAGGAAAAGATCCCTACGTCTTAGAGTTTTCAGAACTCCACCAAATCGGTGCCCACGCGTAGTACTCGTCACGTAGAGCAACTTTCCTTCTTGCTTTGTCAAAAACCGTCGGTCTGATCGGTCGGAAACCTAGAGAGAAGGTGCTCTCTCTCTCTCTAAAAAATCAAAATCCAGCTACTGCATCACCTGTTCCAGCCCACTTCCCATTTTGCTCTTTTAATTTTGGAGAAGACAACTATTCAAGTTTGTCTTTTTATCATTAACAAATTCCAAAGTTCCCATCATATCTCTTCTTCTAGATTTTTGACACTTGGCACTATCTAGGCCGTCCATTTCCATCATCTCTCTACTCTTGCAACATGTGTCACATGAGTACATGTAGTGGGTGACTTTGTCGCATCACATGTCTCTCAAACTGGATTCTGATTTTAGTCTATAGTGCGCCGAAAAGCGTGAAATTAAATATCTTTGGAATTTGACATGGTAGCTAGATTTCACGGGGCGATTCAGCGGTGAAATGTTTAGTCATCACGAGATCTAGAAAGAAAGGAATTTTGGATTTTACCAAGGCCCAGCCATTTTACCCTTTTTCCGAAAATTGGAATTTTCTCGGATCTTACACACATGGGTTCATACTAGCCTGAATATGCCCCTTGCTTAGCAACTCTTCTACCTTCTCCCTTAAGATTTCATTATCCTTAGGACTCATCATATTATGAGGCAGATTAGGAAGAGAAGCACATGGAATCAAATCTATATGGTGGTGTATGTTGCGCGTAGGAGGTAACCCTATAGGTAAATCTTAAGGAATTACATCATCAAACTCTTCCAACAAAGTTTGCACCTCAATCGAAATTTGAGCCCCGACTAAATATCTACTTTATATCTATCCCTTCATAACCATCAAATGCACTTCTCAGGTCTCCTTACACTTGCCTATAAGTGAGGATGGGTCATGCACATAGTTAGAAAGTTTCTTCCCGCAACATAAAGCCTTAGGTTGGATTTCTCACGTTCTTATGGCGATTCCTCTCTACGATCCTAAAAAGTGTGATATATTCATTCACCCTCCTGTTAACATGTGTACAACCCTGATAAGTATAAAAAAAATTATTGTTCATATTTCGGAGGAAAAAATCTACCTTGTAATAATTTCTTCATCAAAAGTCATGTTTGAACCAGACCATGCCCATCTCTCATCCTCATCCCCCTCAATTTATCCCACCATACTGATACTTCCCCTTTTAACCTATAATCAACAATTTTTTTTGGTTCAAAGATACCTCTGACGTTTACTACCTACCGTAGCTCATTCATATCCTTCTCGTTGAAAAATTCACAGGCAACTAAAAACTTTAATACATGTGGAGTGTTGAACATGCATTTGAATGGACATTTAAGCGGGTGTTTGAATGGATGTTTAAACGAGTGTTTATCCATTTTTATGACATTTTCTAACAATATGGGCATAAGTGAGTTACGATAACATCAGTAGTATCTTGGAACAAAAAAAAGTTTAAGGACATAATGGAATAAAAGCAAAAACCTTAGGGGCATTTGTGCACCTTATCCCTCAAATGGAAGTACAAGTTAACACAACATCAAGTAAAGACAAACTCACAAATAGGATAGGAGCATCAAACGTTTATGCTGCACAAGGTTCTCGTGGTTATACTCTTTGGGCCAAAAATTTAGACGAATGGACTTACCACGTCTAGGGATGGCAACAAGGCGGGTTTGGGATGAGGCAACCCCATCCCAACCCCGCCTCGTTTGTTTTTTTCAATTCTCAAATCCGTCACATTTTTAAAAATTAAACAAGGTAGAATGGGTTGGTGGGGATGGAGAAACTCTCATACCCTTCCCGTTTACATTTTATTTTTGTTTTTGTTTTTTTTATATATTTTTATAGTTGTTCTTATTTTTATTATATTAAGTGTATATTTTCATAAAAAAATAAAAATATTATGAATTTTTATAATTTATTTATTAAAAAATATTCTAATTATTATTATATTATTATTATTATTATTATTATTATTATTTATATTAAAAATATAAAATAAAATAATAAAATTTTATTTTTAAACATAATTGGGGTGGGACGGGATGGACATAATAATACTTGAACCCGTTATAAACTCGATTATGTTTAAACAAAACCTATTCTATTAGGGACAAAATAAAACATAAATCTAAAATAACCTTTCCCTTTATCATCCATAATCACGGCCATAAGGACCCATTATAGCAGGTAAGACCACGAAGGATCTATAAGCTCCCACTTTTTCCATTTGAAACTGCCACCCACATATCCTCCCATGTCAAATAGACCCCACACCTTGGTGTCAAAAATAAAAAAAATAAAAAAATAAAAAAAATAAAAAATACCCCACCCTCACCATCACTACCTGCAACTTCTCTCGGCTTACTGGTCATAGGGTTATTATGAATCTGCACAGCTGCATGGGAATCATACTCAATTTCAAGGTGCAAAAATTAATTGTAAATATAGTGTTTCTTAAAGAAAAATCTTGAACAAGGTAGTTTGGAGAAATATTTAATACTGACTTACAGTACCTACTTTTTATTACTTGAAAAGTTTCTTAAAGACACTTTTTAAAATTATAATGATTAACAAATTTTAAGAAACTTTGGTCATATTTGCTTCTTATTTTTAAAACCTATTATTAAGAACAGTTTTGAAAATATAAGACCATAATTTTGGTGCTCGAAAGTGGCCCCTACTCTTTATTTAATGTTTTTCATGTTATTTACATTAAAAAATAAAAATAAAACTTATTCTCTCAATTTTTTCTTTTTTATTTTTTTAAAAAAAAACAAATTTTAAAATCTATTAACAAACAAACCCTTTCTAACATATAGGACAAAAAAAAAAAAGAAGATTGCTGCAAGTCAACAACCCATCATTGAAGGTGAAAAAATCAATTGCAAATAAAGTCTAGTCCTTGAACAGCCAAATGGGAGAAGCTTATCCCCTGCCATGTTTTGTAGAGTGAATGGAGAACCTCATGTTTTTCCCTATTCCTGACGTGATGATGTCTACCATTAATTGATGGAAAAAACGAGGCGGCAACAATAGATATTTTTTGTTAGAAAATATTTTATCACTGTGGATATGCTCAGGACGACCCTGGATCACATGGTTTAAGCGATCTAATCGGCCATAAGTGTTGTTTGGGTTTTTTTTACTTAATTCTGAAAATTATATTTAAAAACTAAATATTGTTTAATAGTATTGGGTGCTATTAATTGTTTCTTAATTTAATATTTCGTTTTTATGAAATAATAAAAGTAAAAAATAAAATCAACATATTGTTCTTTTTATTTAGAAAAGTTAAATTTTCTATTTACTAAAGAATTTATAATATGTCATAAAAAAGTATATAAGCAAATAAATTAATGTAC
Source organism: Tetrastigma voinierianum (assembly GCA_016808115.1). Classification (NCBI taxonomy): domain Eukaryota; kingdom Viridiplantae; phylum Streptophyta; class Magnoliopsida; order Vitales; family Vitaceae; genus Tetrastigma; species Tetrastigma voinierianum. Next base: position 127,998 of record JAEQBH010000838.1, on the reverse strand, counting down.
AATTTTGGCAAAGGGCTGATAAAACTCTCTCCTCTTATGGCAATTTGTTGGAACTTATATATTTATTCCACTCTGCATTGCATTTGGATACACACCTACCAAAATTAATATAATATTATCTATTTTAAGATCAAACCCTCAATGATGTTTTTTGGTTTCCTTACTAAAGGCCTGGTACTAAAGTTATTGTCCATTCTTATATAAATCATAATTCTCCCTGTTGGACTTTGGCTACACTCCCCACAAAAACATCACTCTTTTTTATTTATATTTTCTCTCATTTGTCCATTCTGAAGCAATTTTTCCACATTCTGGGACCACTGCAATACTGATTACACATGACATATAAAATTCGAATTCCTCGTTAGAATGGAATAAGTCTAATATCTTATGTGTCACATGAATAAAGTCCAACTCGAAAAGCTTGAACAAAGGTTAGCATGAGGGGGCTTGAACCCAAAGTGTCATACCCAATCCCTGATACTATTATTTCGAGTACCTACGCAGGAGCACTAGTTTGACATACTTGTCACAGCACCCTAGACATGACATTTCTCTAGCCCGAGTACCAAAGTCTGACCAGTTCGATGACTGACCAAAGCATGTAAAGCTGCGAAGACCCAATCTTTATCGATAATGTAAATTTAATCAAGACGTGAACATTAATTGATATGTGGACTACCATGGACTCCCCTCCAACGAAACGTACTACACATTCCATTACCATGATGGATTAGGAGCTAGTTGTGGAATGCCACATGACGGACTCTAATAATATAAATTGATTCGATTGTAACCTAAAAGATAAATGCAACTTTTCCTACAACTTGAGAGAAATAAAAATTCTTTGGAAAATTAAGCTTTCCACTAATTTCTACAATTCAATTTAAAATCCTCATCAAAGCTTGTTAAGTATGCATACATGTGCTTTAAATGGTTAAAATGAGAAACAAAAGTAAAATTGTTGGAGATGAATTTCATTATTTGAAAATTAACTAAAAAATGTTATAGATGGAAGCATTTATATGTATGGTGAATGACCACACTTACATTCATGAAACACATTTACATTCATTTTACACGAATGAACCTTCATTAACTCCATTTATGATATTCATTGCTTATCTTTAATATGGAGTAATTGAGGGTCTAGTTGTAAGCCTATAAAAGGCCTCTTTCACCCCCTACAAGAGCATCCAGGAGAAGTTCTCTCATCCTGTTCTCTATATCTCCATCTCTCTCTCTCTCCCTTTCTCCTTCTCAATTCTCTCTATGTCTTTATCTCATTAGTTCTCTCTTTGGATATTTATATAATTAGAGATAAATATAATTCTCTTTAGTTTGTCATTTTGTCACACTATTTTACAACACGTTATCAGCACGAGTTTGCTCTAAAGGTAATTTCCTAACCCTAACTTGAAGTTATTTCAATTTCACATATCTCTATTTATATTTGGCTTTGATTGTAAACCAAAATCTGTACTGCTATTTTTTTAAAAAGATCATAATACATTATTATCAAAATTTTGTCAAAAATGTCAAATCTCATAAAACTTGAGTTTGTAACACTTGACATTACTGGAAAGAATTATCTATCTTGGATCCTTGATACTGAAATACATCTTGACACAATGAATCTTGCATTTATATAAATGAAGAAACCAAGCATCTTTGTAAGGACCCTTAAAAGCGTTGATTTTCCTTGAGCTCCATATCCATGAAGACTTAAAAAGTGAATACCTTACAGTAAAGGACTCTCTCGCTCTATGGAATGAGTTGAAGGAGAGATATGACCGCTAGAAAACTATGATTCTCCCAAAAGCACAATATTAATGGATGCACATGAGGTTGTAAGATTTTAAAACAGTAAGTGAATATACCTCCACATTATTTAAAATCAGCACATAATTGAAGTTGTGCGGAGAGAGAGTCACAGAAGAAGACATGCTAGAAAAATGTTCACCACATTTCATGCCTCGGATGTGTTCCTGTAGCAGTAGTATCGAAAGCGTAGATTTATGAAATACTCAGAATTGATATAATGTATTCTTGTTGTTGAGCAAAATAATAAGCTTTTGATGAGAAATCACAAGTCCCGTCCAACTAGATCTGAACCATTCCTTGAAGTGAATGTGATATTGTCCCAAACCCGTGGAGGTGGATGAGGACATGGTCGCGGTTGTGGAAGGAATTTTTGATACTATGGAACTCATGGTAGTAATCATTCAAATTCTCAGAAAATGAAAACCTCATGGAACCACCTAAAGGAATAACACAGAGGTGAAACAAGAAAATGGGAAATATATACAAAATACACCTTCTAAGGCCCATGAGAATATTTTTCATATATGTGATATGAAAGGGCATTGGTTGTGTACATGTCATACTCCCAAACGTTTGGCCGATCTATACCAAGTGAAAAAAATGATACTTTTTTCGTTGGAGGTCCTAGTGAAAAAAAAATGATTATTTGATGAATGATGAAAATACTACTACTAAATGATGCTTCTTATATCAAAATTAAATAAAATACCATTTTGTTATTACATCTATTACATTGCTATTTATATTATCTAGAGTTTTTATTAGTTTTATGAGGAAATCCACTGTATTGATCTCAAGATGAATGAGGGTGATGTATGTCTTCTTAGCCCATTTGTGCAGCCATACACCGCAGGTTCTTCCAAGATAAAAAACACTTTCTAGATTTGACTTTAACAAATGTCAATGTAAGTACTATCTGAATCTTTTGCCAAACTTAATTGAAGGCAGGTACACATTGTAGAGGACACAGGGTAAAAAAGTGTAACAATAGATTACAGATTTATAGTGCAGTGCAAACTGGGGCCGATTTATATCTCATTATAACGACAAGGACCACACCATTGAGTTCGTCTCGTGAAATCTAGCTGCATAGTCGAACTATGTCCAATTTTGGGACAAATGAAATTTCACGTATTTCGGGGCAAATTGGTGACACATGACACAAGGACACATGCCATATGGCACGAAACAAGTGGACATTTGGCACATGGGAGCTCCGGAAGTGTCGCCCATACGTAATCATGCTCCACCATGCAAAAAAAAAAAAAAAAAACAATTGGGATAGAAGTGGCATGGGAGACACATGGCATGATGATTGCCATGTGTCACAATGATTGAGAAAAGTGTCCTACACCTAGATCAAAGTGAGTTCGTGGGAATGAGAAAAGAAAGAGAAAATATAGAAAGAAAGGAGAAAGAAAGGAAAGGAAAATGAGAGAGTCAGGTTTTCCTCTTGGTTTTCAGTGATTCGAGCACGAGAGTTCGACGCTTAAGAAGTGAGCTGGATTGAGCTCCAAGAGGTAGGGGTTCTCTCCTACTCTGGTTAGTCCTTGTATAAGGGTCATTCGATGGCCATGAGGTGTAAGCCCCTAAGTTGGGACTGGTTCAAAAACGATTGTGATCAAGCTTGTTGGTGAATTACGGACCACATAAGATCATTTACGTTCTCAAAGCGCATTTCTAAAAACAATTTGTACTTCTTGGAAAATGATGGCTAGAAGTATGGTGATTTTATGGCGTGTCGATCTTCGGACATGGGCGACATGTTGACTGATACGAATCCCGAACAGCTGAATCCCGATTTTGTGTGTTGTTGCTTGATTAAATAACATGCAAGTGTATGAAAAAACAATCACGTGGATATATCTTGAAGCGATGTTTTTACATGGGTTGTATTATGGATGTAAATTGTATGCTACAGATATGATTATCCATGAATCATAAATGTTGCATATAGCTCTCATCATGCATTTAACATGAAAGAACATGCAATGACATTCTGCATTGCATATGGATGGGGACATCGCGTGAAACGAGTGTGAGTGCATGGCATGAAAGAACACTGTGTTCGGTGTTTAAATGGTGGGCTCTGAAAAAGGGACGACGTCCTAGAGTTGCACGGTTTGAAATTACGTTTTGAGTAGTAACAAGAAGAGATAGACACATCGTCAAGTGAAAGGCCTATATTCGTGGTCAGACATATGCGTCCAGCGGTGAAAGTCCGCGAAAGTGTCGGAAGGTGTACGATGCTTGTGGTGAAACCCCTGAAAGCTCGTTACCCATAAAAGACACATGGCTTATGAATAAAGCGGTTTTAATTTGTCCAAGGAGTTGAAGCCTCGACAAAAATTGGAAATGAAGGTTTTTCCTTACATGATGTGTGTGCATGTGTGAAGTCGGTGGGGACTTGGGACATTGGCATGACATGAGAGCATCCATGTAGAAATGCATATGTTTTGCTCAATGTGTTGATAAATGTTAAATTATGGCATTGCATGTGCACTTGGGAGGGGAGTAACCCTTGTAGGAGAATTTCTCTACTGGGCATTGCTCACTCGGTCGTGGGAAAATCATTTCAGTGCTAGATGTCCACTAAGAGATGGAACATGTCTGAGACCTTAGTGGTGAAGAAGGCTAGATCTTGGCTTATTTTTGTATTCTGTAAAATTTTGGATAGTGATCTAGTTTCTGTTATGAAAAAAGGAAGGAGTTGTAATAAAACTCATTACAAAATTGTTTTATGCGGAGTTTAACGAGGTTTTTCAGTACATTTTGCCTTTGTGTCTGAGAGGCCATGTTTTAATTTTATAGTGTTTTGGGAAAGAGCTGGAGGTGAAGGATGGGCCAGAAAGGCTATTGTAGGTTTGGGTGAGTTTTAGGCCGCGACAGGAATTCCTAGTCATGACAAAGTTTTTGGTCCTATGTCGTGATAGGGTTCACTGTGTCACAACATGATTCTCAAGCTGCATGCAGTTTCTAGGTCGCGACGTAGTCTTTCCATGTCGTGATAGTGTTTTGTTTTCGCCATGAAGTGACAATGTGCGATGGGGTTTCCTTTGTTGCAAGCGAGAGACAACCACGACAAGAAGTCAGGTGTCACACCCTTCATGATATGACAGAGTTTGACCAAGGCCAAGAGTTTTCTTGTCGCGATAGAAAATTCCTTGTCGCAATAGGGTTTGACCTTGGTAACATAATTTTCATATTGTAATGAAGGTGAAGAATTCGATAGTTGCGGCGTGGTCAGATAAGCACCAATATTTTTCTATTGTGATAGCAGGCCGCTGCTGCCTTCAAGCAAAGAAGTCCAAGAACACACGATAAGGCCAAAGGCAGCGATGTGACACTGCTAAAGGCACGACAGAGGTTTTATCTTGATGTGACTTCACAATAGTAAAAAAAGGACCCTCGGGGTATTAAGGTGTCACAAAGATGTAGTATCGTAGCCTAAAGCCATAGAGATACCTAGAACCTATTGTCTGGCTAACAATCTGCAAATTAGTATAAGGAAATTTGGGGTATACTACTATCTTAGACTGATGGGCATGGGGCTTAGATCATGCATTCATCAGGCATTCCGATGCAACATTATGTGTGTGACTCTACATGAAAGTGTGTTATATACTATGTGTAAATTATATATCAGTGAATAATATATAGAGGAATGTTGAACAATAGGGGTGAGAAAATAACGAAGGGTTCAAGAAGTAAATAAACATGTTAGTTCGTGATCAGGATGTATATTAAGAAGGGCACATGCACTACTAATTAAACAAGGAAAAAGAAATCCTCAATATGCTATTAGAAACATCTAGATGGAAAGTTTCTATGAAGGACGCCAGGGTCGCTTCATGAGGCAACAGGCCGACCACCACCGCTTAACCATTGTGCCTCATAGAGGCCATGGGTGCTACAATCGCTTCCATCGCATTCGTGCTAGTGCAATCGGGGGATGTGGAGGACTGTGGTACCTCCAAAGGTTTATGGCACATCATCCTCCGACATTCACAGAGGGAGGGGATCCAGTGGTAGCTGACCATTGGTTCCTGGAGGTCGAAAGGGTTTTAGAGGCCACAGTACCACCTCCGATCACACGAGGACGTGCCAGCCGTTGCTGCAGGGTGAATCCTAGGTATGATGGATCGGGACAAAGTCTTAAGGGATCCGAAGATGATGACATGGAGAGAGTTTCGAGAGCTCTTCATGAGTAAGTTTTTCCCGGCATCTACCGACTACTACAAAGTCTCTGGGAGTTCCTCGATTAAAACAAGGAAGTATGACTCGCATTTTGAATACGAGCAAGTTCACCGACTAGCACGTCGGTGGATGATTTATGCAGCCACCGATACGGCTAAGGTGAGAAAGCTCGAGGGACGGTCTAAGCTTAGATCGCGGACCTCCCAAGACATGGACCGCGAAAGAGAGATATATGATGCACGGAGCATCCGAGATACGGGTGCTGGTGACGAGAGGAAGGAGGGTAAGCCTTCTTATAGTTCGGGAAAGAAACAAAAGATTTCTATCTACCTAGGATTTCAGACTAGGGTCGCGTACTATCGTGGCCATGCTGGATTGGGTTCTAGTCATTAGGACCAATGACATGTTACCGCTTATCATAAACCCTGACACATCAAATGGAATCGCCCATGAGCCTGGATCCCTGGGAGTTACGAGGTCCCACGGGCCTCAATCTTCCTCGTGTGAGGCACACTTTGATTACGCTTGTTCTTCCACCAGCACGCCGAGAAACCGGGTGAGATAGTCTCGTAGCATTTCCACACAAGCGCCTACCATGTCACAGCAGCCAGAGAGGTCGAGAATGGTCAGTCGAGGGCGTGGCCTACAAGACAGACTTCAGGACCAGGCGTGAGTCGGCGCTACATCAGACCGAGAGTGCAGATCAACTTGCCATATGGTATCGCTTCTACTCTCGCGCCTATGTAAGAGTATTGTTTGACTCGTGCATCTTACTCATTCATCACGTGACGCGTGAATGTTTCAGCTTAAAGGTTGAATCCTTGGGAAAGTCGTTACATGTAAGCCTTCCCAGCTTGGTTATAGCGAGGACTGATCGATATGCTCTGGATTGTGGAGTTACATCCAGTGATTCGCTTACGGATGGACCTTCTCGTGATGAACATATCAAACTTTGATGTCAGCCTCGCATGGATCAAGTTGATGGCACATCGCGCCATCATCGATCGTGATCGCAGGAGGATTACCGTCAACGGCCGCAAGATGGTATTTGTGTTACTTTTCAGGGGATAAGATGATGTTTACCCTAGGCCGTACGACTGAAAAGTATGGGTAGTTGATGGTCAATGAAAGCCCATCCTAGAGGACGACGCAAGACGAGTTTCCTGCCCACCCAAAGAGTTTATGAATATGAGGATGTTTTTCCGGATGAACTACCTGGATTACCTCCGTAGAGGGATGTATACTTCACGATTGACTTCCATTCTGGTACGTTGCCCATTTCTATAACTCCGAATAGGATAGCGTTGGTTGAGTTGCAAGAACTCAAGGTCCAGATACAGGAATTGTTAGACAAGGGTTTTATTAGATCGATCACTTCACCTTAGGGCACTCCAGTTCTGTTTGCTAAGAAAAAGGACAAGACCCTTTGATTATGCATTGACTACTGATAGTTGAACAGGTTACGATCAAGTATCGATATCCTTTGCAGATGATTGATGATTTATTTGATCAGCTGAGAGGGGCATGGATCTACTCTAAGATAGATCTCCGTACCGATTATCATCAATTGAGAGTTAGAGAGCTGATATCCCTAAGACAACATTTAGTACGCTTGGTGTATTTCGTTCATACGATGCCTTTCGGATTGATGAATGCGCCAAAAACATTAATGGATCTCATGCATAGGGTATTCCAACCCTATTTGGATCAGTTTGTTGTATTCGTTGACGACATTTTGATATACTCCAAATCTAAGGAGGAGCATGAGGATCATTTGAGGGCCGTTCTTTAGGTTTTGAGAGACCATTAGTTATATGACAAGTTCAGAAAATGTAAATTTTGGCTTACCGAGGTGAAGTTCTTGGGACACGTCAGGTCCCGCTCTGTGTGCTAAGAGACCCGAAGGTCGAGGTTGTTATGAGTCGAGAGGTCGGTCGCCAAGATACACGCTCTGGGTCGCAGGTACTATAGAGGTTCATCGAGGATTTCTCCCATTAGCAAAGACTTATAACCAGTTAACCCGAAGGAGGTCAAGTTCGAGTGGAATGACTGGGGTGTAACAGGCTTCTCTCCAGAATCAAAAGAATGATTACTTCAAATTTATTTTGATAGTCCCTAATCCAGGATGAGGTACATAGCTTATCAGGATGCCTTTAAGGACTCGATTGGGATGTGTCTCTGATGCACCCGAGAGGGTTGTGACTTATGGTTCTGATGTACCTAAAGAATCATGAGCAGAATAATCTACACACGACAAGGAGTCGCACCATAGTCTCGCCTCTCTTAAAGATTCGAGTCACTACTTGTATGGTGAGCATTTTGAAATATTTTCATATCACAAGAGTCTGAAGTATATTTTCACACCACAAGAGTCTGAAGTATATTTTCACAAAGCGGGACCTCAACATGAGGCAACGTAGATGGATGGCGTATCTGGAGGACTATGACTTCACCTTGCTAACCATCTTAGTAAGGCAAATGTGGTGGCTGATGCACTTAGTCAAAGCCTGTGGGGAGTATCACAAGATAACTCTCCTCAGAGTGGAAAATACCGGATTGTGGGACAACAACTACGTGACAGCTGATCGCCCAAGGTGTTTTGAGGAGTTTAGTGGCTACGCCTTCCCTACCGAAAGAGAGCACCGAGTCCTAGAGGTATAATACAGAGATAGTGGCTAATGTGTGGACCGGCACGCATGTTCCGTGACTACAATGGGCCACATGCGTATGGCGCCTCTGTGATAGGGGATAAGTCTTGGTTCCCAATGGATGTGTCCGAGAGAGGAGATCCTTAAGGAGTTCCATCAAGCCTCAGGCGCCGCAAGACATTCGTGGGCACAAGATGTATCAAAATCTTCGTCGCCAGTATTACTGGAGTGGGATGAAGAGGCACGTTGGGGACTTTGTCCGACAATGCCTCACGTGTCAACAGGTAAAGGTTGAGCATCAAAGGCCGACATGACTACTCCATCCATTGGAGATAGTTGAGTGGAAGTGGGAACATGTCATGATGGGACTTTAGACCCACTCACACGGCTATCGCAGGCATGATGCTGTGGGTGATAAGGATCTGCACACTCCCGGCAAAGGGGATGACCTTCACATCGAGGAATTCTCGCAAGTTATACATGCGAGATCAGTTCCGGTTACACGGATACTAAAGGTCCGTAGTATCGAACAAGGATCCCAAGTTCACGACACACTTTTGGAAGAGTTTCTAGAAGGCCATGGAGACGCATTTGACGATGAGTACAACGTTTCATCCACAGACGGATGGTCAGTCAAAGAGGACCATACAGGTCTTAAGGGACATGTCACAGTAATGTGGTCTCTGATTTTGGCGGGTAGTCAGGGCAGAACATTCGCCCTTAGTATAATTCGCCTACAACGCTTATCGTGCGAGTATACAGATAAGACCCTACGAGGCCTTATACGAGAGGCTGCGGCCGCCTCCTGTCTGGCCGGACTCCGAGTCGGGAGATGCATCCACCACTGCCCGAATTTGACGGTAGACACCTCCGAGAAGGTGATCGACACGGCGCATCTTCACCTGGCCAGCTAACAAAAGAGTTACAACCGATGATCGCTACGACCCCTCCGGAGCTCAATAGCTGCGATCACGCCTTCAAGGTGATACCTAAGCAGGAGGGTCAGTTCGAAAAGCTGAAGCCGTCGAGATACATCGAGCCCTTTGAGATACTTGAGAGGGTGGGCACAGTTGCATATCGATTGGCATTACCGTCGAGTTTATTGTGTGTCCATGAGGTATTCCATGTCTCCATGCTCCAGAAATACACTCCAAATCCAACTCATGTAGTGGATTGGGGCGAGCTTGTTGTTGATGCAGATGGGACCTTCGAGGAGGGGCCTATGTGTATTTTGGATAGCCGAGACCAAGTCTTACGACATAAGACTATGAGGCTAGTGAAGGTGTTGTGGCAACACCGAGAAGTAGAGGAGGCAACATGGGAACGCGAGGACACAATGTGTATCAGTTATCATTTCCTGTTTGAGGACAGAGGTAAGTGGTTTAGTCATTAAGTGTTAAATGACTGTTGCATATGTATGTGATAGTATGTGTAGGTGTGTGAGAATTTTGGGATGAAATTCTTTTAAGGGGGAAGGATGTGAGGACCCTGGAAAGTGTAACGATAGATTACATAAAGACAGCCGCATGCCCGAGAATTTTCTAGACATCAAATAACAAATGGACCACACCGTTGAGCCATTCCCGCGAACTACCACTGGGGCCGAGCCACGTGAACCCGGACACACTAAATTTCAAGTATTTGGGAGGCAATCGCGGACACATGACACAGACACGGCTACGTGGCACCAAACAAGTGGACACTTGGCACATGGGAAGCCAAGTGCCATATACATGTCATACTCTACCATGCAAAAAAAAAAAAAAAAAAAAGTGGGATGGAAGTGGCATGGGAGACACATGGCATGATGATTGCCATGTTTCACAATGATTGAGAAAGGTGTTCTACACTTAGATCAAAGTGAGTTCGTGGGAATGAGAAAGGAAAGAGAAAAGATAGAAAGAAAGGAAAGGAAAAATGAGAGGAAGTCTAGTTTTCTATTATTTTCCAACGCTCAACAAATGAGCTGACTAAGAAACGGCCTGGATTGCGCCTAAGAGGTAGGGTTCCTACTGCTAGTCCTTGTCTAAGGGCTATTCAATGGCCATGAGGTGTAGCCCTAACGTGGGTTGGTTTAAAATAATGTGATCAACCGTTGCGGAATTACGACCGCCTCTAGGTCCTTTATGTTCTTAGAACTGCAGTTCTGAAGTAGGTTATACTTGCTAGAAAATACGAGCTTGAGTATGGTGATTTTGTGGCGTGTCAGCGTTAAACATGGACTGACATGGTGAACTGTGTGTACTGTTATAGGTCTGAACATGAAGATCCAATTTTATGTGTTGTTGCTTGATTGAATGACATACAAGTGTGTGAAAAAAAAAATCATGTGGATAAATGCTGAACTGATGTATTTACATGGGTTGTATTATGGATGTAAATTGTATGTTGTAGATATGATTATCCATGAATCATAAATGTTGCATATAGCTCTCATCATGCATGTAACATAAAAGAACATTCAACGGCATTCCCGCGATTGCATATGGATGGGGACATCGTGAAACGGTGTGAGTGCATGGCATGAAAGAACATCGTGTTCAGTGTTTAAATGGTGGGCTCTAAAAAAGGGACGACGTCCTAGAGTCGCACGGTTTGAAATTATGTGTTGGGTAGTAATAAGAAGGGATAGACACCCCCTTAGGTGAAAGGCCTATATTCTTGGTCAGACATGCGTCTAGCGGTGAAAGTCCGCGAAAGTGTTGGAAGGTGTACGACGCCTGTGGTGAAACCCCAGAAATCTCGTTACCCACAAAAGACACATGGCTTATGAATAAAGCGGTTTTTCGGAGACTATCCAAGGAGTTGAAATATAAAACAAAAATCTTTTTGTTTTGGAAATGAAGGTTTTTTTCATACATGACATGTGCATGTGAGGGTTTGAGGGCTCTGGACATTGCATTTACATGAGCATTCATGTAGAAACAAGATATGTTTTTTCAGACAGGTTGATAAATTATAAATTATGAGACAAAGATGTGCACTTAGGTGGGTATGACTCAAAGATACCCTAGCGCTTTCTGACTGCTTAGGTATATTAAAAAGCTAAATGAATTTTTCTGGAATAAAACGAGAATTTAATTAATAATAAAGCCAAGGTAAATATGTAATTTACCACTTGAGGATATGAGAGGCATAAATCAATAAGGATTATATGTAATTGTGGATTTGAGAAAGATGAGGGTTAATTAGAATATGATATAAATCCTTTGCAAAAGAAAGGAGTTTAAGGACTAAAGGCAAATAAGGAAACTTAAACAAAAATGGGGCCTTGTCTCGCCAAACATGGCCTTAACAAAAATGGGATTTAAGACCAAAAATTGGTCTCATTTGGAGAAAGACCAAACCGTAGAGAGAAGAGGAAAAGAGAGAAGAAGAGGAAGAGGAAGAGAAGAAGAAGAGAAGAAGAAGAGGAAGAGGAGAAGAAGAGGGAGAAGCCAAGATCAAAGGTATGGAACTATGACTATGAGTATGGAATTGTATGGATCACATGGATTTCTTGTATAGATACATGTTTGTGGGTTGTGGGTTGTAGGAAACCTAACCCTAATGAGTTCTCAGGAGGAAAAGTAAATTCTAAAGTTTTCAGATGGATTCTATGATTTTTGGTATGGATATGACATGGAAAGTAAGGATCTTATGGTTTTGTATGGAATTCTAGAAATTTTATGAGTTCCAAACCTAGGGCTTAGTTAGGAATTGATCCTAATCATGTTTGAAATACTGAATGAAATCTAATATGGGTTATGACCCATATTAGATTTGTTTGGGAGAAATTCATGGAATATTTTAAAGGAAAGATGTGTAATGAAAGATGAATTTAGTAAAATTAAGGTTTCAAGATGAATTTGGAGTGGTTTTGAAGTGTATATAAAGTATTGAGTTGATTTGGGTGGCAATATATGGAAAAAGTAGAGAAAAACCTACATTCTAGGCAAATTTCGAGAACCTGTACAGGTAGTGTTCTGTTTTTATGTTTTGACCAGTGTTCGTATTTTCGCCATAACTTGCTTATTTATGATCCGATTTGAGTGATTCAAGTTGCTAGTTAAAATAGACTTCAAGGATAACTAAACATCCTGAAATAGATACCTTCAAATTCTGATTCTATGTGGCCCAAAAATTCACTCAAAGTGGGGCTATGTTCAAGCCAAATTCTGTTCCAGTTTTTTACCATGGTAAGTCTAGGTTGTTTCGAGGATAAGTAACGAGTTCCGTGCTCCAATTTGGGTGATTCCAGTTGGAGGAGAACCCTTAGAACCTTAGCTTTAAAAGATTGTAAAGAGACAGTGTCAAATATGAAGTTAAAACCCTAGAAAAATGAGTATTACAAACTGTCCCTAGTGTGTGGTAGATGACTAGTTTGACATGAAAATGCCATAACTTTAGTTTTGATGATCTAATTGGAATGATTCCAATTTCTAAGTAAAATAGGTTCATGGAGGGACAAGAATACTTGAATGATGTGTGAATACATAGGCATCATCACGTACAAGTATCTGAAATGCCATATGGAATAGGCATGAAACATGAACATGAACATGAAAAGCAATATGTCATGAACACAGAATGTGATAAAGATAGGTTATGAGTTCTGAAAGACATATGATAGTATGACTACCTAGGACCGAAGAGTGAATTTGTGGACTTTTATATGAAATTCCTCCTTGAAATTTAGGGTTTGAGGTGTTAGGGAGTGTGATTACTTGTTAGAGATATGGAATCTTCCGCTTTGAGGATGGATTGTAGAATTTGCTGGATATGGAGGTTTGGTTTATTCCTACTTTTGGGGTGATTTAGGATTGATTGGATGGTTTTATGCCATGTGTTGGCATGTTTAATACCATATTGAGCTTATAATAAGTCAGAAAATGACAAGACGATGGCTGGCTGTATTTATTCAGTCTTCCTTAAGTTCTTTGATTTTCTTGACTTCTGACTTGCGTAACTCCTTCGTTAAGGACTCAGTTTTGGGTGTTAGGACTACATGGAAATCCATTTGAAGTCTAGAATCCATCCATATATAGCTTGATACAATATTGAGCATAATAAGTCCGAAAATGACAAAATGCGATGGGCTGGCTAGCTGTAGCTGTGCGAGTCTTTGCAAGTTGCTGATTTCTTCATGGCTTACCAATTTGCATAACTCCTTCGTTAGGACTCCGTTTGGGTGTTCTTGGACTCTATGGAAGCCCTTTGAGCCTAGAATCCGTAATATAAAAGCTTCATACAATATTGAGCATATAATACACCTGAAAATGATAAAATACGAGTAGCTTATAACTTCTTTTGCTTGAGTCTTTGCAGGATTCTTCGATTTTCTTCGTAGCTTGCCCGATTTGCATAACTCCTTCGTTAGGACTACGTTTGGAGTGTTCTTGGACTCTATGGAAAGCCCTTTGAATCTGAATCCATCAATATATAGCTTGATACAATATTGATCTTATAATATACCTGAAAATGACAAAAGGCAGTGAAACAACAACAACTCTTTAAGTGCGCAAGTTCTTCGATCTTCTTGCTGGCTTGCAATTTGCATAACTCATTCGTTAGGACTCCGTTATAAGGTATTCTTGGATTCGATGGAAAGCTCATTGAGTCTAGAATCTAACCATATGCTATTTAATGTCATTTGGTGCCCACATCTTGTCTGAAGAATTGAATTGTTGTACCGGGTGTGCAATAAACTGGTTAAAGTTAATTGGAATACATGGTAAGAAGGATATGATATGAATAAGAAATAGTGATATATGTAGATTTCGTATGTAAAGGGAGTATAGATAAGAAAAGTACCTACAGGTATCAAGGAAGAGTCTACGTACGTACTCCTACGGGAATGGAATGATCGATAAAACAAGAAAAAAACATACGAGTATAGGAATGTATGGGTATGGAGTCGTAGATATGATAGTAGATAAAAATCTGTGAAGATATAAGTTAACAAGATACTAAAGATGTTACAAGTAGAGGGACATGATATGAATATAAGAGTATATGATATGAATATATGATTGTCATACATAAACGAATAGATGGAACATGATAGGAACATGCCAGTGAGTAAGCATACATGGTAGAAATATAGAAAGTACGCAGATAGCTAAATCATGATAGAAGCGCATAAAGGATATGATGCATAAATGATATAAAAAGGATATGAATAGATAAAAGATATATATATGAATATATGAATATAAGAGTGCATAGATGCATTCATGATATATGATAGGATTACATATATGATCACGAGAATGAAAACTAATGATAGAAAAGATATGAATATCGTATTGTAAAAGAAATATGAAACAGCAATGCGAAAATTTAAGAAATATGTGAAGGTATTACAGACGAAATAAATAATAGTGTATATCTCATCAGCATACATGATAACAATAGTTATTCATGTAGATGAGATATGTACAGAAAATGTAATAAAATGGATTAATGCACTTAGAGCACGGTAAGAGGATAGATTGGCATGCTATTAAGGGAAAAATAAGTGCAGCCCAGCATGCGATTAGTTGGCCGTTTGGGTTATTACAGCGCCTTCGGGCCCTTATAGATGGTCATTGTCTCGTACAATGAAGCCTTCGGGCCCTTATAGATGGTCATTATCTCGCCGCAATGATAGCTGCGCCTTCGGGCCCCTTATATACCTTGTTTGCACGGTGGTACGGGCGCAACCGGGCCCTTATGGTTCAGCTGTCCAGCTTAAGGTTTATGCGAGACGTAAAGCTTATCTAAAACAAATGGTTGCATATGACATGTGAAAAGATATTATATGATCGAGAAGTATAAATCTTGCTATGTGATGAAGTAAGTTCTGTAACATGAGATTATACGATCTGACATGATATATAAAAATGTATAAGAATGTAAAATGATCTGAAAAGTTAATATGAATACAGTATATGGAAAGTACAAAGTACAGTACACGAAAAGTATATGAACAAGTACAGTACATGAAAGGGAAAGTAATATGAAAAGTATAACAGGAAAACAATATATGAAAATAGTACATGAACAGTACATGAATACAGTATATGATAACAGTACATGATAACAGTACATGAAAATAGAACATAATAAGCGGGTATAGTATATGATGCATGAAAGTAATATATGTATACGAATATGACATACCTGGAATAGGATATCTTAATATGAACCGTTAGAAGAGAATAGTCGAATGATAAGTCTTAGAATAAGAAATAAATGATATGAAAGGTTATATGTCAAGCGTCACATGATAGAAGTGTACGTTATATGAAAATGATAAGATAAATTAATATTTGTTGAAACGATCGTAGTTATTGGTAGAGTCCCACTGTATATGTTTCCAAGCGTAAGAAAGCAGCACGGGTTTAATCAGGTGTAGGTACGCGAGAAAACAAGGATAGAGGATAGGACATCTGCATCGAGCGGAAGCGAGCTGACTCGGAGATAGGTGCTCACTTAGCCTTGCAATCTCGTATTTTTGAATAGGTATAAGCTTTGTTTATTGAGAAGTAATGGGACTCGATGTATAGAACATGAATACCACTATGGTGGTATGTATAATGTATATGTAAAAGAATTTTTTTTATTATTATAGAAATTGTGCATATGAATGAGAAAACAGATACAGTTGTCAGCTCTGAGAAAGAAAAGGTTGAAGAGTCGGTCTGAAGTGTGAGCACACCTAAGCTTAACACCCCTGTCGGGTCTTAGGGTTGGGCGCCCGTGGGGAGTAGCCCTTGTAGGAGAATTTCTCTACTGGGCATTGCTCACCCTGTTGTGGGAAAATCATTTCAAGTGCTAGAGGTCCACCAGGAAATGGAACTCGTTTGAGACCTTAATGGTGAAGAAGGCTAGATCCTGACTTATTTTTGTATTATGTAATAGTGATCCAGTTTCTGTTATGAAAAATGGAAGGAGTTGTAATAAAAATCATTACAAAATTGTTCCGTACAGGTTTTTCCCAAATTTTTATTTTGCCTTTATTGTGTAGAGGCCATGTGTTAATTTTATAGTGGTTTGGGAAAGAACTGGAAGTGCAGGATGGGCCAAAAAGGTTGTTGCAGGTTTGGGTGAGTTTTAGGTCGTGATAGAGTTTTTGGTCGGAGTGTTGCGACGAGGGACCACTTTAATCGCTGACGGTTCTTCGGGCTCTGGCGATTTGTAGGTCGCGACATAGTCTTTCCATGTCACGACAGTGTTTTGTTTCTTTGTTGTCACAATGTCGCGATAGAGGTTTCCTTGTCACGACCAAGACGACCACGATAAGAGGTTAGGTGTTGCACCCTTCTTACTACGATAGAGTTTGGCCAGGGCCAAGATTTTTCTTATCGCGACAAAAAATTCCTTGTCGCGACAGGGTTTGGCCTTGGTGAGAGATTTTTCATGTCGCAAAGGAGAATTCGATGTTGCCACAAGGTTGGACAAAACCAATAGTTTTTCTATCGCGATAGTGTGGCGCCGCATTGCGCACGACAAAGAAAGTTAGGCGCGCACAACATGGCCGGGGGCTTGCAATTGTAAGACCCGAGAAATTCCAATTTCTGGAAAAAGGGCAAAATTGTAATTTCGGTTACAAAATTGTTATTTCGGTTAAAAATCCGAAATTTAATCTCTAGATCTCGGATGACAAAACGAATTTCACCATTGGAATCGTCTCGCGAAATCTAGCTAGCACGTCGAATTTCGTAGAATTTCGAGATAGTCGGAATTGGCACGTTTTTCGAGGCATCGCGTTTCCAGTGCCGTAAAACGATTTTCAATGCTACGAAAGTCACATATAACACGTACTCATGTACCATAAGTGGCATGAGTAGAGAAATGATGAAAATGGACGGCCGAGATAGTGTCGAATGTCAAAACTGGGAAAATGAGGATATAATTGGTATTAATGGAAAAGTTTAAATGACACTATAGGACAAAATGTCCAATAGTAAATCTCTTCAAAGAGAGAAGGGCAGTGGCTGGAGCATAAAAGCGGAGGGAGCAATGATTTTCATTTATTTTTAAGAGAGAGCCCCTTGTCTCTAGTTTTAGGCCAAATCAGACCATCGAATTCTTCGGAAGCGAAGAAAAATTTGCTCTACGCCTTCGAGACCTACAGCGTGGGCAGGTTCTGAAGGATTTTGATAGCTCTCATTGGGTAAGTTATCTCTTGGTTTATTATTTATTTAAGTGTATTTATGATGTTTGAGTTGATTGAGGCGAGTGAGGGTGGTTTGATCGATCAGCGGGGCCAAAGTATTGGAAATTAATTTAGTTCAAGTGGACAGTCCGTGACTTTCCACTGATTTTCTATGGTTAATTATGGTGCAATTTGTGCTATAAATGATGTTTTGAAAATGTATAAGGCCGGGAATGATATGATTTCGGGTTCCTAAGTGAGCAGATGATTGGTATTCTTAGGGAATAATGTAGGGGTTTCACTATTCCTGAGAGTAGTGTTCACAAAATAATTTTGTGAAATAATGTTGGTTGAGTAATTCAAATCAGGCGCGTGTTTGATCATTAGCCCATGTGAGCTAATTTTGATGCTGTCGATGGTGAAATTACATGACATGTTTGTGTGATTTAAATTATGTGAATATATGCATGATTATATATTTGCATGTGTTATAAAAATGAAATGAAATTGGTATCATGCATTCCATATGCATTGGGGCACCCTAGGACGATAGGAGTGAGTGCATGAGGTGAGTCTAGAGAAAATGGTTTCGGAGGGTTGTCTAAAAATGATAATTACTCGGGAAGGAGTAGTCGGGCTAAAAATATGTCGTCGGAGGCGACCAAATTGATATACATCGGAAGGGTAGTCCATAAATAATATCAATCGTCGGAGGCATTACAATTGATATATATGTACATCGGAGGTTGTCACAAATAAACATAATAATTTTCATACAGGAGCACAGGCGAGTGTGAGGGAGTCGATGAGAATTTGGGGTATGAGATGATGGGATTAAGATGTGAGGCGGATCAGCATTTGCTTGAATGTGTGTTTCTTTTGGGCGTGCGTATGCGGCTTGGGTGGAGAGTAGGCCCGACTGGGTGATTCCTGCGGGAGCATTAAGCTCACCTGTCGAGGAACTATTTTTCGAGGCCTCGAGGGCGTACGGAGACGGCTGGAATCACAGAGGCCGAGTTTGAGAAGAAATAGGGTTGTGGCTTTGGGTTCATTTGTGTATACATGTATTAGAATGTTTTTTTCGTTTTTAATATATGTGTTGTATAAATCAAATCATTAGCTCTTGAACTATTGTATATAGTTGGGAATTATTAGGATGAGTATTGGTTTGTGGGCCCAAGTGACCGTTTTACTCATGGATTGTTATATTGGATTGTTGGGACAGGTTATATACAGGTTATATACAGGTTATGTACTAAGGGTAGAGCTCCCCGTACAAAGGAGACTGCGATTTCGTGACAAATGTGGGTCACCGGAGCATTCCGCGAAATGTTTAAGTAGGTTGACGGGTAGTCAACGGACCCCGAGGTTTAGAGGCGTCGCGAAATAGGCTATTTGGCGCGCAAACGGTTCTCTATCGCGAGCTCAAGCTTCTTGGTGGTTAAAAAAAAAAAAAAAAAAAGGGGGACCCCTCGGGATTTGGGTGTCACACACATAATGCTACCAAATGGAACTAGGATCCATAACAATGATGCATTATATTATAGAAAATAAATCCACAAGGAATTTTCTCATCCTTAAAGATATCAGCAGAAATGGTTGTCATATTAAAACCATGAATGGAGGTAATACAAAATATCTTTGCATTACCTTTATTATTTGTGGAAAGAAACATATAATGGAAAAACTCTTAGCCTACTCCTCTAGGTTATATCATACAAATATAAAGCCTATCGAGTCATATGTTGTTGTGAACCAGAAGTTTGATGACCTAAAGACTTTCGTTCTTTGGTATGACAGGCTGGGTCACCTTGGGTCCTTAATGATGTGAAGAATCATTGAACACTCACATGGGCATCCACTAAAGAACCAAAAGATTATTTTCTCCAATGAATACCCATGTGCTACTTACTCATAAGGTAAGCTGATAGTCAAACCATCCTTTAGCAAAGTCATATTTGAGTCACTAGTCTTCTTAGAGAATACATGGGGACATATGTGGACCTATCCATCCACCATGTGGACCTTTTCATTACTTTATGGTCCTAATAGATGCCTAAATGAGGTGGTCACATGTTTGTCTTCTTTCGATGCGAAATGTTGCCTTTGCTAGACTCCTTGCACAAATGACCAAATTACGAGCTCAATTTCCTTATTATCTAATTAAGACTATCAGACTTGACAACGTAGGTGAGTTTACCTCCCAAACCTTTACCGACTATTACATGTCAATTGGAATAAATGTTGAGCATCCTGTTGCTTATACTCACACCCAAAATAGCTTGGTAGGGAGTCATATCAACGTCTTGATTAATAGCTCGACCATTTGCAAATGAAAACCAAATGAGTCGACTTTGCCCCCAGGGACATGCTATTATGCATCTTGCCAGCTTGGTTCTCATTCGACCCGACTGCAACCATGAATACTTCATTTCACACAACTTGTCTTAGGCCAACAACTAAATATTTCTCATTCTGAATCTTTGGTTGTGCGGTCATATACCAATGCACCTACAAACTCAAATGGGTCCCAACTGACTGACTTATGAGATTTATGTAGGCTTTGATTCTATGTCTATCATAAAATATCTTGAACCCTTAACATGAGATTTTTTATAGCCCGTATTGCGGATTAACATTTTAATGATAGTGTATTAATGCCTCATTTTGATCCTTGTACAAATCAATGTGAATTGGAAGTTCAAAAGATAATTCATTTTCAAAATCTTGCAAATCAATTACCAGATGCTTTTATTGATACAAAGAAAGTGATAAATTCACATATCTCGATTGTGAATGCTCCAACACGGATTGATGTCCCTAAAGGACAATTAACAAATGAGTCTAAAATATGTCTGAATTGTGGTAGACCTATTGGCTCAAAAGATATAACTCCTCGGGAGAGGATAACACAAAGGAGAATTGATACCCACAAAAGGTCATGATAAATGAGGCCCTATGGGGCATATGATAAACAAAAGGTCCTTGAAGAGGTATATGGTGAACAAGAGGCCCCTGCAGAGGCATATATTGAACAAGAAACCCCTGAAGAGGTTCGAGATAAAGAGATATCTCTTGAAGAGGCAGAGGTACCTGAAAATTATGAGATCTCAATGAGTTATGTGCACAAGGAATATCAATGGGATCGAAATGATGTTGTTATCAATAATATTTTTACCTCCCAAATGGCCTTATACATCATAAGAAATGATGAGGATCCCGAACCACAAAATGTGGAAGAATGTTGACATAGAATTATTAGCCAAAATGGAACGAAGCTATGCAGGCAGAATTAAAGTCATTAATGAAACGAGAAGTTTTTTTACTTGTAGTCTAAACACCTAAAAGTGTAAAGCCTATTGGGTACAAATGAGTATTTGTATGAAAGCATAATGAAAATAATAAGATCATAAGATATAAAGCGTGATTAGTAGCACGAGGTTTCTCACAAAGACTTGGTGTTGACTACAAGGAAACATATTCACAAATCATGGACACAACTACTTTTCGCTTTTTAATAAGCTTGACAGTCTTTGAAAGATTGGATACACATCTCATGGATGTCATTATAGCTTATCTATATGGATCCATAAATAATAACATATATATGAAAATCTCTTGCAGTTTAAATTTGGCAGGCAAATAATACAAAGCCTCGTAATAAGTGTTCAATCAAATTACAACGATCTTTATATAGATTGAAGCAATCCGGACGAATGTGGTATAGTCACCTTAGAGAGTATGTATTGAATGAAAGGTATTGAAACAACCCCATATGCCCATTGATGCAAGGATGGGACCGTGATGGATGATCTAACGGTTTTGGTAAGTTAGGGATGGGTTTGTTGTAGTTTAGAGGTATAGGATTCAACTTTAAAAGGTAAGGGAAAGACTTGTTCCCAAAGGTTATAGAAGGGCTAGTTTGAGGGTATATATATATGATCATTATTAAGGTTTATAATGAAGGATTTTAGGTTTGGAAAGGTTCAATTTTGATTTGATGCAAAACAATCTTATTTTGAGCTAGTTTACAGTTTTCGGGTTATTTAATTTTCTAAAGTAGGATAGGGCTATGCACAATTTTGGGGTTTATATAATGTTAGGGATGATGGTTTTGATGGTTTCTATGGTGAAACAAAGTATATGGAAAGGTTTTTTTAATTATGGA
Organism: Tetrastigma voinierianum; assembly: GCA_016808115.1. Classification (NCBI taxonomy): domain Eukaryota; kingdom Viridiplantae; phylum Streptophyta; class Magnoliopsida; order Vitales; family Vitaceae; genus Tetrastigma; species Tetrastigma voinierianum. The sequence goes on along the minus strand of JAEQBH010000838.1, from coordinate 106,040 downwards.
ACAAGATTTGGAAAGTTTTGGGTTGTGGTTGGAGAATTCGTTATGGAATGGTTAAAGAGAAGATGATGAAATTGGAAGGAGTAGAAGAGGTAGAAAAGTAGAGGAATAGGAACTTACTTTGCCACCCAAGGAATCCACCTAGGGAATCTACCAAAGATATAAGAGAACAAGAGAGAACTCTTAAAAAAGAGCCTCTAATAAGAGTACATTATGGGGTATATATAGGCCCCTTACTTTCTAAAAAAAAATAAAGCAACTCCTACTTTGACTATGAATACAAAACTTTCTAAATTGAATAAAGTAACTCTTAAATTAGAAACATGACTCTAAATCAAACCAAAAGTTAGAAAATATATAAAAAAAACTAATAATTGACTTATTCAAAATCTACTTCAAGCCTTGATCATGTCCTTAACTCCTTTCAAGTCTTAACTGAAGTCCAAAACTTTCATTTTGATGATCCTACAGCTTTGCAACCTTCTAAATCTGAATTTTACATAATCAAGGTCAAATTTTCATTGGTTGTTGTAGATGCTCCTACATCACCCATGCATCTTTATCAATAAATCGAAAAGCCGAATTTACAATTACTATTGTGTATGTTGATCATTTAAATATTGTTGGGATTCCTAAAGAGCTCTCAAAAACAAAAAAATATTTGAAAAATGAATTTGAGAAGAAAGATCTTGGGAAAACAAAATTTTGTCTTAGCAGATCGATCAATTCCCTATTGGAGTGTTGGTTCACAAATCAGCATATACTAAGAAAATTCTGAAGTGAGTTTATATGGACAAAGCACACCCTTTAAGTTCTCCAATGGTTTTCCATTCACTTGATGTGAAAAATGACCCATTTAGTCCTTGTGAAAAAGGTGAAAAAGGTGAAAAATTACTTGGTCCTAAAGTACCATATCTTAGTGTCATTGGTGCACTAATGTATCTTGCTAATTGTACTTGGCTAGATATTGCTTTTTTTGTCAATTTATTAGACAGACACAATTCCACTCCAACCCCAAGACATTGGAATGGTATCAAACATATGTTGCGCTACCTCCAAAGAACAATTGATATGGGTCTATTTGACTCAAAGGAATCAAAGAAATAATTGTTTTCATATGTTGATGAAGGATACCTTTCAGATCCATATAAAGCTAGATCACAAACAAGGCATGCGTTTTATTGTAATGGAACTGCTATTTCATGGAAATCTTTTAAGTAGACAATGGTGGCCACATGATTGAATCATTAAGAGATTATAGCAATTCACGAAGCATGTCGTGAATGTATATGTCTAAGATCGATAATTCAACATATCCAATAATCATGCAAACTCACCTCTATCAAAGACAGTCCAACAACATTATTTGAAGATAATGTTGCATGCATTATGCATATCAAAGGAGATAGAACAAAACACATTTCTCCAAACACTACAAGAATTTGACAGTTTACCTACTGAATTTACCTACTACCGCAATTTTGTAGGTAAAAATAGGGATTTACCGACAAATTACCTACAAATTCTTGGGAAATATGTTTTCAACAATTTACGTACAGAATACCTACCATTTACCTACTAATATTTACCTGCTGGAAACTGGTTTAGTCAGGAATATGGCGCCTAAATTTTTGGCGCAAGATATTTGTGACAACTTACCTACAATTTACCTACTAATATTTACCTATAATATTATTTAGTCTAGAATATAGCTGCTAATTTTTTATGCAAGATATTACCGACAATGTATACATACAATTTACCTACTATATTTATGATTCCATGATTACCTACCTAATTTGTTGTGGTAAATTAAAAATATATTTTTTATTTCTCATTAGTTTACCTACTGCCTTGTTTTGTAGGCAACATACATATTTTTAAATTATTTTGTTAAGTAGTTACCTACTAAAGTTTTGTAGGTAAAATGAAATATTTAAATAGGTAAACACACAATTATTTTTATAAATAATTTTACATTTAATTATATATTATTTTAGTAAATAAAAATTTAAAATCAATTCCCAAACTCGACCTCGTTTATTGTTTTCTAATTCCCAAACTCGCTATATTTTGCTGATTTTTGTTTTTATTTTTTTATTTTATATTTGTTATTTTATTATATTAAAATTAATATATTTCAAAATAAAATAAAACAATTATGATTTTAATTATTTATTAAAAAATTTACACACAATTATTATTTATAATAAAGTATAAAATAAAATAATAATAAAAAATATTTTTAAAATATAATTGGGGTGGCGGGGTGGGGTGGGACACACATTCGAACCCGTCCCAAACTTAGTTCCCTGCAGAGAAAATAAACATGAACCCATTGAAACCCGACATAATTAAACTAAACCCGTCTCTATTAGCGCTGAAAGGAACTCGAATAACTCACCTGCCATCCCTACTACTACCTTAACGTTAAAAAACAAACAACTTAATACTTAACGCATAAGACTATCAGCACTAAGCTCAAAAAAATTTTTTATTCAACATTAAGTAAAAATTATTTTAATAAAACCTTATTTATTTTAATTTAAAAAAAAATTCCTTTCCCTATTAATTTTGTTATTCCTCCCTCCCTCTCATTTTTTCCCCTTTCCCTCCTCCTCTTTCCCCAATTTCCCTACCCACTCCCCCTTCCCCTTCTCTCTCTTTGATCTAGGAATCGACCTAGCTTCCACAAAATTCCCTCCCTCCCTCTCCATTTCCTATACGGAATGAAAGAACACCCCCCTTCCCCCCCTCCCCCCTCTCCATTTCCCCATTTCACAACCTTCTCCCCTTCCCCCCTCTCCATTTCCTCCACGAACAGGGAACCCCCCCTCTCCATTTCCCCATTTCACAACATTCCCCCCCTCCCCCCTCTCCATTTCCTCTACGAACAGCCCACCCCTCCATTTCCTCTACGAAATGTTCCCCACCCCCCCCCTCTCTCTCTTCATTTCCTTCTCTCCCTTCCTTTGGATCTAAGAACTTGGAAGCCGCCTTATAGGAATCGTATGTTTTCTGGTGCATATTAATACAATCATTTCAGACACTACCATCAGTAAACTGATTTGATGTTGTATGATGAATTATTTTTCTGTTTTTCTTTATTGAGATTGTGAGCATTCATTTTCTCTATTTTGCTTCCAGATTTTAAAGATGATGTTTTCATCAAACCAAAGTCTGACATTTTGGTTATCTTCTCATTCAAAGTTTCAAGCTTCTCAACTCGGCTGTTAGATCTTACCTCTTTGGAGGAGAATGGAATTGATTTCTATTCCTATTCCAGAATTTTCTATTCCTATTGGTTCATTTTAAACTAATTTCTCTAAAAAAACAGAAAAAAATCAGAATGCCAAAGAAATATTAATTTATGGGATCTTCTTTTAATATGAGACATATGTTGCTTTTCTACTGTTAAGATTAGGTTAAATATATGTGAAGGTTTCTTCTAATTTCCAAGATTAGGTAAATATATGAAGGTTGATCCACTATTCTATCAATGCTATATTCAGTATATGCTAAGATTGAGTATAATATATGTCAATTTGTTCGATATGTCATCCGAGGTTGCATATAAGCTATACTAATAACCTAACCTATGACCAAAATATTATGTACCAAATTAAACCTGTTGTCAAATTAAATACATAATTAAATTAAGGTTGGTTTCATATAAGTCAAGGTTTTTTTTATCTTATGTCAAGGTTTGATCAACATAGGTCAAGGTTCGATAAAAAAAAATATTATTTCAATATAATTTCTAGTTTTTAATGGAAACTGAATCTGTTATGCCTAATTTGAAATTAAATTTGCTTCCTATTTAGGTATGATACTAATCATCAAGTCCTAAAACAATGCACATAAATTACTATTTAAATGATGGGGGTGGAAATTATTATTATACATACATTTGAACAAGAAATACATAATCCCATAAATCTTCTTCTGCTATACTCTTCATTTTATACATTTAAAACAAAACTCAATAAAAACAATCAATTAAAAATATTACACTAACTTAAATTGAATTCTAATATTTCTTCAAAAGAGGTATTCTTTGTTTCTTCCTTTTATCTTATTGTTAGATTTTTCAAGCTCGATAAGATGAACAAAATATTAATAAAACTTGAGCAAAAAATATAAAAATTATAATTGTTTTCATTGAGAATACATTAACCTCTTCAACATCCCAAAGATTTGAACCAGTGAGACCGAACCCTCCCATGCCTTTTGGAACAACCAGAAGTTTATAAAATTTAAAATTTGTGTAATTTATGCATATTGTAAGAGCCACGTCATATAAGTGTGAAGATCTTCTCCCAAGGATTTCACTTTTTAATGGTCAGGGAACCCGCATCACATACCCGGATAAGGAGGAATAAGAAAGAATAAATTATTCTTTTGTCAATATTAAAAAAAAAAGAATACATTAATTAAGGAATGGTATTATATAGTAGATGGAGATTAAATAAAACCTAAAAAGACATACTTGAGGTCAGGTTGGTCATTCGTTTGCTTTATGGTCGAGAAGAAGCAAAACAAGCATGTGGGCAATGATGTATTGGGGAAATTCTCCCCCCCTCCCTTTCATTGCTTTGCTTGTCAACTCAATTGCAGCGTATCTCCCTCCCTAAACTTCAGAATTTCCCCCCTTAAAATAGTAGCAGAATCTTCCCCTAATTCCACTCAATTCGCAGTCCCCTTTATTTTTCTGACCTGGAGTACCATTGTCTCCTTCCTCTTTGTTTTCACATACTTAATGAACATATAGTTCCAAGATTAAATTAGCATATAGAATACTATGTCTCATTTCTCAAAGTGTTTGTGATGTCGTGGTCACTGTGCTCAGGATTGCCAACTTTTCTCATGGTGATCAGATGCTAGGTGGTTTTTGTTGTGTGTTGCTGGAAAGGATGACCCTAATGTGAAGTTGTGTGTTGTTGTGTATTGTTCGTTTTGGACTAAGGATCTTCATTTGGAAGCATTTAAATTTTTTAATAGATTAGTAATTTTTTTTTAATCTTGTAAGACCATAATCTTCTAAGCATTAGTAAGGGTGAATTACATTTTTTTAATGAAAGCGATAATTGTAATCAAATCAACTTCTCTATTTGTTGGCTTATGTTCTTGGTTTGTAATGAGTTTCTATATTTATGTATATTTAGGCTCATAAACTCGGGTCAGCCCACTACACCAGAGCTATTTCTGTACACATGCACACCAAAAAAGGTGATGGTAAGACATTTGTTGATAAGAAGTCAAAAACTGTAAATGTAAGCTAATTAATTTGATTAATGTATGACTTTCTTGAACTTACCTTATTATGATAATCTAATTAATTTAAATTTTTACCAGGATGCTCTTGAGTCTAGGAGAGCGCAGTTAACACAATGCAATGAGACAATAGATGAGAATAGCATGTTTTTGGATATTGTGGGTGGAAAACAAAGGAATGCAGTTTATGGTCTTGGGTCCTAAGCTAGTGCGTACTATGGGACTAGTGGTGCATCTACTTCAACAACGTCCCCTTTTCCTCAACAAAATGAAGAAGAAATGCAAGAGCTACGAGAGAGGCTTACTCACCAAGAGGAGGTAATTAATAAATTGGAAAGCCTAACATCACATTTATTACAACGTATGGATGAAATGTCAAGAGCTCAACAACCACCACTAGTCCCTACTCGTCTTATTTCTGACCCCGTTCATGATGATGATACAGATGATGACGATGACGATGACAACAATACAATTCCAAAGTAGTATCTATTGTTGTCTCAAGTTTCAATCTATCATGTTATGCAGCTATCAACTTGTTATTATTGCCACTTTTTATTTTATGTAAGACTATACTTTAAGTGCACTTTCTAGTTATATTTATGTAATTTGAATATTTTAATTGCACTATTATTGTCATTTTATTACAATTTTGAATCATATATTAATCTACTTTTATTGTAAATTTATTCTGTTTTTATCAGGATTACAATTAAATTAAATTAAATATGTAAAAATGTTTTCATATTATTTTAAATTACCTACAGATTACCTACTAAAAATATAAATGAATGGATTATTACCAACAGATTACCTACTAAAAGTATAATATGAATGAAATTATTACCGACAGATTACCTACTAAAAGTATAAATGAATGAAATTATTATCGACAGATTACCTACTAAAAGTATAAATGAATGAAATTATTACCGACAGATTACCTACTACAAGTATAAATGAATGAAATTATTACCTACAGATTACCTACAAATCTAACCATTACCTACAGATTACCGACAACTTTACCTACTAAATCAAGTAAATTAGGCAACAAACTTACCTACAGATGTTACTAACAATATAGCAACTACACGAAAATTACCTACCAATTGTACCTACGTGATAGTTACTACTAAATTTACCAAAACATTACCTACAAAAACAATAGTAGGTAAAGTAATTTCCGACAAAATATGACATGATATTACTCTACCACTTACCGACTAATATTGTTGTGGTACTTACCTACTATTGCACTTTTTGTAGGTAATTATTTTTACCGACAGAGATATTGCCTACAATGGTGTTCTAAAGAGGAAATTAGTATAACCGGATACCTACAAAATTTTCAACAATGATTACCACCAAATGCCCAAGAGGTAAACTCGTTAATTCTTGTAGTGAAAGTTCTTTTATACATATGAACTCAAGAAAAGTGACGAAATTGATGTTCAACAAATACTCTCAAGTGATAATCTAATATACTTATTCACAAAGTCATTGTCAACCTCAACATTTAAGAAGCTAATATACAAGATTGGAATGCACCAATTGAAGGATATTGACATGAGGGGGAGTATGCTTATGACATGATATTAGTGTATTGTCCTCTTTTTTCCTTGTCCTGATTTTGTCCCACTAGGTTTTACTGGCAATGTTTTTCACGAGATAGTCCTAGCAAACCAAGATCATTCTACATCATCATAAGAATATTGTACTATTTTTCCTTTATTAGGTTTTATCCTATTGGGTTTTACTAATAAGGTTTTAATGAGACTTATTCTTGTGGTGATCATTCAAGAGGGAGTGTTAAAAATAGAAGCATTTATATGTGTGGTGATCATTCACGAGACATATTTTTACATGAATGAACCTTCATTAACTCCATCTATGATATTCATTACTTACCTTTAATGTGGAGTAATGGAGGGTCTTGTTGTAAGCCTATAAAAGGCCTCTTTTCACCTACAGCATCCTGAGATGTTTATCTCACTCGTCTCTATGTCTCCATATCTCTCTCTCTCCCTTTCTCATTTTCAATTCTCTCCCTATATCTCTCTCATTCATTCTCTTTGGATGTATATAATAAAGAGAATATTTATTTTTTATTTGCCATTTTGTCACACTATTTACAACAAAATATATTAATTAAGTTTATTTATTTACTTTTAATTATGAAAATATGTAAACGCAATTGTGATAGCTTTCTTGAGCGTCCTTTTCCAAAATCTTTCATTAAATTTATATCGTCTGTTAACCATCACACTTAAAAAACATAAGTAAAAGAATCTGAAAAATAAGATTTTTAATGTGGTTGACGATTAATGTGATCCTTACGTCGACGTTCTCTTTAAAAAGGAAAAAATACCTAAAACAAAATAAAGTTTAAACCTATAAATTATATATAACGACAAAATCTTTTTATCACTACATATAAAATTTTTTTTTTTTGAGAGTTTGCCCTTGTGAGCTGATTGAGCAACTTGACTCTCATGAGTTTGCAGGGAGATGAATCCCATGAGCTTTGTTAGAAGCCGAGTCCTAAAAATCCCGGACAAAACACAATAAAACTGATTTAAGGCTTCACAATCAGAAAATGAGTAGGGGCATAAGTTAATTTGAGTGGAAAAATAACTATCAGTATATTGATATAAAATAATGGGACATCAATGATTAAAATAGAAAAATATGTATTTCAGTGCATCTCTTAAAAATAATTTTCTTTTAATTAAATACTATGTTATGTGAATAATTTTTTCTATAATTTCATAAAAGTCAAATGTGAAACTAAAATGTCTTTTCAAAGTACTTTTTTTTTAATATAAATTAAAAATTTTAATATTTATTACTTTTGAAAAAATTATGAAAAAGGTGTTTTTAATATCAAAGACGAATTTTTTTTTTTAAATTCCTCTTTATATTGGTAAGATATTTTTCACCTGGGTTCAAGCATTCATGGTTTTGTTTAGAAACAATAATGTTAAAGTGTATTATTATATGAAAGAAAAAGGAACCCAACTCATCCATATAATTGTGAAATGTATTATCTATATCAAATAATAAAAACATGCACTTTATTCTTATTAAGACGAAATTACCCTTAATAAGTTAACCCATAGGCCTCGTTTATTGGACACATAAGAGAGAGAAAGTCATTAAAATAAAATCTCCCACTTGTCTCTCTTTACTTCAACTTAATGTAACATATTTTTAACATAAATGTAACACAGTTATAAGTTATAACACTAATGTAACACTGTTATAACACTAATATAACACAATTATCTTTTAATATTGTTATAACACCAATGTAACACTTGATAACACTAATATAATATATTCATCCTTAATGATTTAAATGACATCCTTAATGTTTTAAATGACTTTCTCTCTCCTAAGTGTCAAATAAATGAGGCTTGTTGGCCAACTCATTAAGGACAAATTCGTCTTAATAGGGGCAAAGTACTATTTTCCTTAATTTGGAGTAGATAGTATATTTCACAATAATATGAGTAAGATTGGTTATTTTTTTCCTTCATATTAATCCAACAATGCACTTTAACTTAATTGCCCCTTTTGTTTTGAACTTCATTCAAAATAACTCATACCAATTGGATATTATCCTTTCTTATTAACTTATAATCCTCTATATTTTTAACCATTTCGGGACTTTGAGTGCACTTCTAACACAACTAACTATATTTTTGTTTGTTTATTTATTTTTTCTCTCATGTATAAGTCATGTCAAAATTAATGGTTGTCTCTTATGTTTATTAGAGTTACGGGTCAAACTGACCCTTCTTAAAAATCTTTTAAAGTAAATAGGAATTCTCCCAAAATATTTTTCAAAATAGCACTCCCTGACACATAAGAAAAAAATCTTTCACTTTACTCCCTTTCTTCTTCTCTTCACTTTCCCTCTCCTCCTGATAAACCCTAAGTGTTTGGCCCACTCTCCAACTCTACCTCCTTACCAAATTCCCTCCACCTTCGTAGAACCTTAAATGTTGGCTCATCTCTACTTAACCAAGTTTTTTTTTTGTCCAGAAGCTGCACCGGACCATAATAACGGTTGGTTTTTTATTTTGTTTTTATTTTTATTTTGAAAGTTAATAATGATAGTAGTTAATATTTATTTCTCATTATCTATTGTTTTAAAAATATTAATACAGTTTTTATTTTTTTTAATAAATGATTTTTTAGGTGTTTGTGTATTTAGAATTGAAAATATTTGGAAGCACTTCATGGTGGACCATTAAAAATCTTCATCTCCATCCACCATTATTGATCAAGTCTACTTTGAAGTTAGTTTTTATTGATAATAATATTTCTCAAAGAAATTAATAATTGTTATTACAATGTCTCTTTAATATTTATTTTATATTTTTTTAAGTATTCCGTTTTGATATAAATGATTTAAGAATCCCATATTTTTTCAGTTTTTTTTTAATACTTGCATTTGATGGATTTCATAATGTCTTTCTCACCATTTTTTTTTAACAAAATGAAGAGTTTTATTTTATAACAATATATAAATAAAAGATTCATGTCCACTCTTCATCTATTTTTTTATATTAATAGGTGCAAAGTATATATATATTTTTTTTCAAATTTTTATATTTTGTAGACCATTAAATTTTTCTAGTATAAAAATCCATAAACAATTAATTTGTGCCATGGAAGTCAAACGAACAATTAATTGAAAATTTGTTATATCTCTATTGAAGCTAGTTATCCAATTTGGGTAGAATTCATCGAATCTCAAAGTTAGTTGTCCAAAATATATATATGAAAGTAGTTGTGCTTATTTATTTATCGTTGGTTTTGTCGATTAAGCTTGTGACGCCCTAATTATGGGGGTCATTTATTTATTTATTTTTTATTTGGCTACTAACATGTCTGTCGCGACAGAGAAAACTCTGTCGCAATAGAACCCCTTTGTCGCACCGTCCGTCTGTCGCAATAGAGATACCCCAATTCCGGGGGTCATTTTTTTTTTTGGACTATTGGACAAGTTTGTTGTGATAGAGAAAACTCTATCGCGATAGAACCCCTCTGTCGCACCGTCCAAGTCTGTCGCGACAGAATCTCGTCGTGCACGTTCGCGCGCGCGCGCCAGGCCTGTCGTTCTCGCGTGCACGCCAGGCCTGTCGTGCGTGTGCCCAAGCGCTGTTGCCGCACCCATGGCCTGTTTGCGACACGACACCGTGCCTTACTATGGCGACATAGGAAGCTATGTCACGACATGGAAACCCTATTTCCTCGAACTTTCTGTCGTGACCTAAAAATACTCAGTCACAATAGAAATCTTCCCTACCTGACCAACTATGTCGCGACATAATTTCTCCCTATACCGAACAACATTGTCGTGACCCAAAATGCTCTGTCGCGACATAAAATATCTCACTTGGCCATACTCTATCCTGCGCGCATCCCAATCGCAAACGGATGCATGTCGTGTGCGCCCGGCTCTGTCGTGGGACAGCTCTATCGCGACCTAAAATCCTTTGTCACGACAAAAAACTCATGGCCTGGCCAAACTATGTCGCGATATAAACTATACTATCGCGACAAGAACCTTCAACCCCTGACTCGAACTCTGTCACGACCTAAAGTTCCCTGCCCAAGGCTAAACTTTGTCATGACACAAAACACTGTGTCGCGACATGGAAGCCCCAGGCACAACCAAACCTATCGCGACAAGGAAAAGCCATGTCGTAACATTTTCTATAGCTTAAAACTAGAAACTATGTCGTGACACAAGGAAAATCATGTCGCTACCCAGAATACCCTTGTCGTGACCCAAAAACACCCAGCTAGACCAACTCTTGTCGTGACACTCTACCCATTGTTGCGACATGGAACTGGAATTCTTTTCATCGTGATTCCGAATCCGAAAATGGGCAAGAGCCCACTCTTTGCATTACTTCCCAGACTTCCAACCCTCTTCCAATGCATTTCATGTACTACTACCGTCAGATACAAATTCTACAAGCAAAGAAAACTGAACTCATTAACACTAAACTAACAAGTCCGGGGCAATGCTTTACAAACTTCATGTAATATACAAACTAGATATTCTATCCAGAATATTACAAAATACATGAATAGGCCACAATCTAGCCCGTTTCACCAAAATTCTCTTGGACGTGTTTCATTTCCCTTGTGTACCTCCAGTATTTGAAAATATTTTCCCACAATGGGGTGAGCAATGTCCCGTAGATGAATTCTCCTAGAAGGGCCACTCCCCACCTAAGTGCACATGCAATGGAAAACATACATCATACCATATTCCATACTAAAAATGCAATCTTACATGGAATATTTCATGTCATGAATGAGATGAGACTCCTCATCCCATAACCCTAGTCCTAACCTACTCCCTCACACATGCGACGCCATGTGGAAACCAAATATTTGTGTTTCAAATCTAATGACTTAACCTACTGACAACCCTCCAATATTGATTTTAATTTATCAAATCCCATGTGTTTATGGGCCACGTATTTTTCGGGTTTACATCGCAGGATCGTTGCACGCTTTCCCAATATTTTTACGGTCTTTCGCCGCCGGTGATCATGTCTAACCGCGAATGAATTCCGTATTTCACTTGGGAGGACGCACCCATCTCGCCCGCCCATAATACACACAAGATTTATTATATATATATATATATATATATATATATATATATATATATATATATATATATATATATATATATATATATATATTTTTTTTTTTTTTTTTCATGTTGTGGCAACCGTGAGTTCCCAATTTGACGTTGTCCCATTTTCGAGCTCACCACACATTCACCAAGAATAGTGAATAACCAGTACCATGCACACACACCCGACTCAACACGATGTTCCCATGCATATGAAATTCGAATATGCCATTTCATGAATAATTATATTTTCTACATATAATTTACATCCATCATAAATTTCATGCTAATATATCAAATAAGCATATATCAACATAAATTCACACAACTAACATGTTATTCAATTTTTACCAATAACACACAAAAACAACACACATGAACCAATAACAGTCTGAAAATAAGTCCCGGGATTGCCCAAAACAGTCCTAAAAATTCAGTTTCGGACAGCCCAAAAATAGTCCTCAAATTCAGTCCCGAACTGTCCAAAACAGTCCCGAAAATCCATTACCGAATTGTCCAAAAACAGTCCCAAAAATCCAGTCCCAGACTGTCTGAAACAGTCTCGAAAATTCAAGGATTTAGTCCCAAAATTTTAGGACTGAACTACACGGCCATTCACAGCCCCAAACACCCCATCCATTTGAATGGCTCTTAGACTAAGAATAAAACCGAGTATGAGAAAAACCCCTACCTCTCGGAGTTTGGCGAAACCCATTGATTTTGGTACCCCACGCATGGCTCTCGTTGCGTGGACAAACTTTGCCTCTTGCTCCAATAAGAACCGACGGCCTGATCACCATGAAATATAGAGAGAAGTTTGAGATTCTTACTCATCTTTTCTTTTCTTCTTTCTCTTTCTCCCTCCCCAAATTTCCTGTTGGTTCCTTTCTCTCTCACCTTATCCTCTTATCCAAAACTTAGATTTCCTTCATCTAAGGGCTTGATGCATGACCATCCCTTAGAATTTCCCATTTTGTTTCACTTGCCTCTCCATTAGACACTTGGCTCTAAATGAGCCACTCAACCAAGTGTCATGTATCACTTGTTACACCTGGTGCCTCGAAAAAACATGAAATTATGACTATCTTGGAATCTGATGAAATTCGACTTGGTAACTAGATTTCGCGAGACGATTCCAACGGTGAAGTCCATTTTTTCATTTGAGATCTAGAAAAATTTGATGAAATTCAACTGGGTAACTAAATTTTGCGAGACGATTCCAACGGTGAAGTCCATTTTTTCATCCGAGATCTAGAAAAATTCAAGGTTTTCAACTGAAATGACCGTTTTACCATTTTTTAGAAAAAATATATTTTTCCCGGGTTTTACAAAGCTTATTGTTGATTTATTATTATCTATGAAGGCAATATGACTGATTCTATGGTGGAAGTATTGTGTTATTGGAATTGAACAATTTTGAAAATAGAAACAAATTTGAGGTATATCGGAAATGATGTGGAGATTGTACCTATTGATGTGCTTGTTCATGCGACAATTACCTATTGAATATGGTATATGATATTTTTTGTGTTGACAAATAATATTAATTGATATTAAAATGTCATTATCCAACTAGAGTAAGCAAATTTCAACCATTAGGGGTTAGAAATGATCAAACATTAGCACATATGCTAGTAGTGTCGTCGAAGTATGGAATGTTGACAGTTGAATTATTCATATAGCATGCTCCTAGTCGCCCTCATTTGAATAATGAAAATGATAATTTCATACAATTGTTTATAGACGGTATTGATGTTGATGAGGAAAATAATGAAGATAAGGAAGATGACAGATATGATGTAATTCATAATAATGAGGTTGTTTTGCCTAATGATGATGAAAATTGTGGTAAAAAAGAAAGCTTTGATTTGATTATGGTCCAACAAGTTATGGAATTTGAAAGTATAAGATACGTGAACCTTGAAGTTGGTGCTAGGTCAAATGATCCTAATGGTGAGGTTGAGGTTGAAAATACATTACAAGTTGTTTCCCCACATGGCATCCAAGTTAATATCTCCAATGATAATGTAGAGGAAAAAATTGCACATGTTTCATACCATATGTCTTCTACACCACAATTTTTGAATACAGATGGAGCAATTAATTGTGTTTTAAGTGATTGGACTCCATTGGAAAACCAACCTTTGGGAAATATTGAAAGACATTTGTCAATTGGCCAAATATTTCCCTCAAAGGTAGATTTGTAACATGATGTAAAGATGTATTCTAGGTCACACCATGAGTTTAATGTTGATAGATTACATGTAAGTGCATTGGTCCTCAAATGTAAAAATGCATCGGATTGTCAATGGAGATTAATGAAAATGGTCGTGAAAGATAAAACCATGTTTAAAATCACAAAGTTTATGAGTCCTCATACATGTGTTAATCCATATATTAATCAAGATCATTCACAATTGAATTCTAGCTTTATATTTGAGTTGGTTGAGACATTGGTGAAGGCAAAAATGACCATTATTGTTGCTACAATTCAAGTTATTGTAGTAGAAAATTTTGGTTACCATATTTCATATCAAAAAGCAATGAAGGCAAAAAGGAAAGAAATGACTCAATTATTTTGTGATTTGTATAAGTCTTATGCAGTTTTACCTCGTTTTTTTTCTTGTTTTGAAGCAATCAAATCCTAGCTCCATTGTGTATTCCAAAAAAATTCTTGGAAACAAACCAAATGAATAAATTTTTCATCCTATTTTTTGGGTATTCTCTCCATCCATCAAAGGATTTGCACACTGTCAGCCATTTCTTAGTATTGATGGGACACATGTATGGAAAATATAATGGGACATTGATGATTGCTTAAGTTGTGATGGTAATAATCAATTATTTCCTTTTGCTTTTGTCATTACAAAAAGTGAAAATACAGATAGTCAGAGATGGTTTTTGGCATGTATTAGAGTTGGTGTGACACAAAGGAAAGACTTATGTTTGATATCTGATCATCATCCTGACACTATAGCTTTTGTAAATGACACTTATTCAAGATGGACTAAGTCATATGCTTATCATAGATTTTGTATGCGTCATTTAGCTGGTAACTTCAACACAAGATTCAAAGATAAGACTTTAAAGGATCTCATGTGTAGGTCTTCAATGGAGAGCAAAGTTAAATTTTTTTTTTACTCACATGGATATAATTGAATGGATAAATGTTGATGCTATAAATTGGTTGGAGCAAATTCCTCTTGAAAAATGGGCACTCTCACATGATGGTGGAAGGAAATATGGGATTATGACAACTAACATGTTTGACGTTTTTAATGGTGTCCTTAAAAGGGGCTCATAACTTACCAATAACAACTTTAGTCCAATTAACTTTTTATCGAGTTAATAACTACTTCACAGTCAGATGAGAGCATGGTGCAAGCCGACTTACTTTTGATAAAGAATTCACTCCATATAATGATGCCAAAATAAAGGCTAAGGTTGTTAAGGCTTGTTCACATGAGGTGCTTTTGTATGATCATGTGCAAGGACTTTTTCATGTTAAAACAAGACACTCTATTTGAATATGTAATAGAAAACCTCGCACTTATCATGTTAACCTTCGAACATTGTTAGGATTCCCATGTTCACACATTCTTGTTGCTTGTCATTGTCGTTCAATTGATTTTCGATAATTTGTGCAACGTTATACCACACAATGTTATTTACTAACATAGGCTTCCTTGTCTTATCCCATATTTGATGAGAGTGATTGACCTCAATATGATGGAGCAGTGATTATACCCTTTGATACAATGAAGTGTGTAACTTATGGTCGACCAAAATATAGTTGTCTTCATAATGAGATGGATGCAAAGGAAGCTAAAACTCAACAAACATGTGGACTATGCAAGCAATTAGGTCACAATCGATGTTCTTGTCCCACTAGAGAAACAAATGATAGGAATTGATGCACTATATTGAACATCTTATTGTATTGTAATTTTTTTCTTCCATAATTTTTAAGACATGTATTGTTATAAACTATACGTATTTGACCTTCTATTTAATACTTTAATGATTGTTTTTTTTTTTTACAAATGATGTTTGTTTGTTAAAATTTTTTATTTGTTGATGATTTATTCGTACCTGTTTATATCAGGTTACTTGGAAATTTTGGAATCTCCCATTTTTAGGGGAGATGGTGCTGAAATTTAGGTTACTTGAACATATTGTACTTCTGTTATGTTTTTATGATCATGTTGTGTCCTTAATTTTTATAAGCTATATGTATTAACATCTTATTGAACACTTTAAAGATGTTTGTTTGTTAATAAATTGTCCATACTTATATATCAAGTTACTTGGAAACTTTGGACTCTCATTTTTTTAAGGGGAGATGTTGCTGAAATTTTTTTTTTATATCAAATAACTTGGAAATTTATATATATTTTTGTTAACAAGTAGAAATGGACACCCGATCATTTCCTATTTGTGCTAACCTTAAGGATGCATTCGTGCTTGGGCTTCAACATTGACATCGATCAACTACCATATCTAGTGCTCTAGATATGGGTGAGATTTTGACTTGTCGACACAAGTTCCTTCGAGATTGGAAATTGGATGATCATGTTTGACCATATATTGTGCAGTTCGGATTTTATACCTTTCACCGAGTTGGTGACATTCAGCTTGATTGGCCATTGATTATCGCACTAGTAGAAAAATGGTGCCTAGAGACACATACATTCCACATGCTAGTTGGTGAGATGACGGTGACATTGCAAGATGTTCCTATCTTATTTAGATTGTGTGTGCATGGTCTTCCAGACACTAGTACAACGGATATTGATTGGCATACACTTTGTGAGGAATTATTAGGTGTTCGACCAATAGAGATTGAAATTCGTGGAGCATCTAGTAGAGTACGTTATTACTATCCATTTCTCACACTTACCTTTAGGGGTTTTAGATGAAGTCACCTTACAACGTTATGCGAGAGCATACTTTTTATTACTATTAGGTAGTTCATTATTCCAAGATAAGAAGGGTCTTCATGTCCAATTAGCAATTTTACACATGTAAAGAAATTTTCACGAGATTGCACAATATAGTTGGGGGAGTGCAACATTGTCATGTCTTTATAGAGTTAAGGTCGAAAGTGCTTCAGATAGTGCTGAAACTGCATCAAGGAGACTATTACATTTGTTATAGGTATAGTTATAAGTCTTATTAGTAATTTTGTCTTCATTTCTTATCATCTAAACATAATTTTGTTTAATTTCTAGTTATGGTCATGAGAGCGATTACATGTGGGTTGTCCTAATAGATCACATCTCTAAGTACCAGGATCTTCAGATGATGGACTTCCTATAGATGCATTAGGGAGTAGGTGGAGGGTTCCATTGTCCCGTGCAAACACTTCTCATCGTGTCTTGATCACATACAAAGCTGAGTTTGAGTTTGATAAACAATGATCCACTCAAGTTTGTACTAAATGCTAAGTTTATAAAGATGTTAATAATTATAACATTTAATATGATGATTTAAACTTATTATATCCATGCTAAGATTTGAATATAATAGGTACTATGGTAGCCTTACATAGATAATGTACTAGCATCACTATTTGTTTAGTTGATCAAGATATTTGGCAGACGATGTCTCCACTAATATTTTTTATATTGTTTAGTGGCATCGTCTTGAGCAAGTGTTATGAAAATTTGGACTGATGCAAGGTATTCCTTCAACATGCTCCATAGATATTGAGCTTCACTCCATGGATCGACATTGTTGGACTTAGCATGATTGAAGGTTGCATCATGAGCACTATGTGGCGTTATGGAATGCTAGGGTGGAACATATTGTCAATGTAGATGCTATAAAGCCTCAAATGGACTACCATACTCCATACATGATATGGTATCATCGTATCACACGTTGTTTTATCACTTCCATGGACAATGTTGGATCTATGGGATACCAGGCTACTAGCTTATATGCTACCTAATTGATTTATATTACTTTAATGTTATTTATGTATTGCATATAATATTTATTTTAACAAATAAATTGCATATCATTTTATGTGGCAGGTTGAAACCATGACATCGATCATATCTCAAGGAGGTCATGCATTAGAGGACTCTAATAGTGGTGATGCTTGTCGCAATGGTATGGTTGATATTATTCGTATGGTGACATATGTTCTACACAATATTTGAGAGGATTATCGTCTACCACCATCGGTGCAATCTCCTGCCTTTTCAGACCCACCATTAGTGCGACCTCCTACCTTTTCGGTGTAGCCTCCTACCTTTTCAAACTCACCTTCAATGCAACTCCTACTTTTTTAGATCCACTATAAGTGTAGCCTCCTACTTTTTCAGACCCATAATTAGTGTCTACCTTTTTTAAACTCACCTTTAGTGCAGCCTCCTACCTTTTCAAATTCACATTCAATGTAACCTTCACCTTCAAAGTCTGTCCCTATACTTATAGAGTGTGACGGCCCGCGCCGCCGTACCTAACCCGACCCGGAGGCCGAACCCTTACCTAAGGACGCAACAAAAAAAAGTCTTGTCGTGACATAACATTCAGAATTCACAACCAAGTGCAACAAAATCTCTGTTGCGACAAAGATTATTTTTGTCGCGACAAAAAAAAACATGAAGGAGGTTAATTCCATGTCGCGACAAGAAGCTGAAGAGCAACAAAGAAATTCTTGTTGCAACATAATCAAGAGTTGAAGGCAAAACTTGTGTCGTGACAGAGAAATTTTATGTCACGACAATAAAAGCTATGTGATAAAATTATGTTGCGACAAAGAAAAAGTAGGTCGCCACAAAAATTGAAGAAGAATCAGAATGGCTAAGCAGTAATCAGAAACAGAACATATAATTCTATGTCGCGACAAGAATCGTAAGATGTATATGTTAAGTTACCAAGGAGTTTCTTGTCGCTACAGAAATTGCTAAGGACTTAAAGAAATCCTATTGCGATTAAAACCCCATCAGACAGAGTTGGATAAATTAAAAGAAAAATACCACAGCGACAGCGGAAAATTAAGTGTCGACAAACTTTAGAAGAACAAGGACATGAGAAGTCGGGTGCAAACAGTTTGTGCTTAAGCGACACAAGGCATTCCTGTCGCGACAAGAAGAAGACTACTGAATACAATTTATGTCGCGACATTATCAAAGTATGTCGCGACACAATGCAAGAGCAAGCCTAGAGAACAGGTCGCGACAGAATACAAGAAGATAATGGCTGCAGGGGCACGATTAAAGACTAAAAAGCTCACACTAATGCACCTTCTATGTCGCGACAAAGAGACCCATTTGGGCCATAATTTTGGGAGTCCACAACGCAATTCATGAAGTGAGGCCTAACATTGGAAAGCCTATAAATACATGCTTCTAAAATGTGCGCAGCTCTTTCTAAGAGTCAGAGGATTTCGTAGTTGAAGACTCCTATAAATTTTTATTTTTATTTTTTTCACTTAGTAGATTTAGCTTAGTACGCTTTATTTTGTTAGCTTTTCCTTTACTTTTTTGATTTGGGTATTATACCAAATGCAAATCATGTCGGTATTTCTTTATAAATTCTTCTTTTCATTTACTATTTGATTTAAATGGATGCTAGAAAGTTTCTGGAGTTCAATTATTTCAGCTCGTTTATGATTTCAGTGAATTTTCCTGATTACTTAGTCACTGATAAGAGTAAACCGGTTTTGAAAAGTTGAGCTGATTGGAAGTGGGTCATTGATGTAATCATTTTGATGCATAAGGTGGAAGAAAGCTTTAATTAGAATTCTTGAATTTATTTGATCGGTATTGTTTATAAATTTACTTGTTCTCGCACTAGTACCGGTACTAATGCAAGGTATTTGATTCTCACTCATTTCAGGAGGCCTCGCTGATATAGAGATGGAAAATTCTCGAGAGTGTAGAGAATTCAGGGGTATGGTAGATCAATACTATGGAACTAATGAACTTTAAAGGATTACTCAAATAGAACACCAACTTTACTTTATAAGTTGAGGAAGGTCAATTAAGTATCTGCTAATCACTCATAGGTCTCTATATTTTTAAGCGAATTGATTTTTGATACCTGTTAGCTAAGATCTTAATCAAGGAGATGAAAATTTTCACGTAAGGTGTGATGAGGTGTCAATCAAATCGAGAAGGCTTGCAATATCCTCGTCATGGGGTAGAATTTTTAGTTTAAGATCCGAGTATGAAGTACTCAAAAGGAAAAAATACTTTAAATCTTTAGAAAGAGGGTTACATATTACAATTATTGATTAGAATCATGTCATAAATGAATATGAACCTTAATCGCTGAAAAGTATGGTTGAGGGAGAAACCAAATCTATACTACTGTACTCTTGACAAACTCAAGCCTCCAATTTATGGTCGAGCTGAATCGAAATATAAGTAAAGTGATTGGGCTACAATTATCCATTTCTAGTTTGTCTCACCTGAATTCTCAACCCTAAATTTTATTAAACTTTTACTTTTGAATATATAAAGGATTAAGCTTGGGACAATATTTTTTTAGTCCTCTTATCATCATACAAAGTGGAAGTCTAAACAGTACTGATTTTGAGTAAATGTAGCTAGTCTTTGATTTATTATCTTTCCTCGTGGGAATGATATCTGGACTTAAATATATGCTTTTATTACTTGAACGACTTGTGCACTTGCAGTGATCGAGACCACACACACAAATTTTAAATGAGTCATTTTAAAAACAAAGAACAATTCCATCTTTTCATACATATGAAAAATGGTCTTGACAAGTTTTTGGCATTGTTACCATGGATTGAAAAGTTCTTGTGTGGCAGTACCAGAAGATTGGCATACACTAGTCAATCATATAGTTTAGTTTGAACAAGTTTTTGGCACCGTTGCCTGGGATTAGGTCATAGTCCTTTGGTAGTAGTGTCATAAATCTGTATATATCATTTGGTCTTAACAAGCTTCGCACCCTTGCCTAGGAATAGAAATGGACAATTAAAGATCAATATTCTAACCAAAAGGGATTTACTAATTCGGGACATTTTTCTTTTGATATTATTTTTCAAAAAAAAATCTATTAAAACACTTAATGGCAAAGATCAAGAAGCTAACGACATGTTTCTATGAATCCAATGATATAACTAAGCTTCCCACATAATTCATTTGATCTTAGTGTGTTTCTATTTGAAGAAGATTTTATATGCATTGAAAACCAGAGGCGATTCATCATGAGACACCGAAATTGAGAGAATAGTACAAATTCGAGGAAGATCACAGCCATGTAATCCTAACTATGGAAAATCAAAGAGAAAGATTGCAGGCTATTCCAGAAAAAGAAGAAGAAGAAGAAGTATAGAGAACTTACAGGCCTAATACTATGGAGGACTTTTGGAGGCCTATTATTCAAGAGGAGTACTTTGCAGTAAGACAACCTACCATAGAAGCCAACAATTTTGAGTCGATTTAACTGGATTACCATGGTACAACATCATTAGCCACCGGGCTAATCCAAGATCCCAATGAGCATATGGGGAAATTCATGAGGATGACCGACACAGTCAAACTGAATGGGGTGAGACCAAAAGTAATCAAGCTGCAACTTTTTCCCTTTTCACTGAGAGATGTGGTGGCAACATGGTTTAAGTCATTGCCAATGGGATCAGTGAACGCTTGGGAAGAATTGATGGAGGCCTATATGAGCAGATTTTTTCCTCCATCTCTAACTGCTCAAAGAAGAGGAGAAATAATTGTCTTCAAACAGGGGGAAGAGGAGAGTCTCTTCAACGCATGGGAAAGATTTAAGAGACTGTTAAAAAGATGTCCTATGCATGGAATAGATCTGACCACTCAGATGGATATATTCTATCATGCAATGAATTATGCCTCCAAGGGAATAATTGATACATCTTGCTATGGAGCTTTCAAAAGAAAAAGTGCAGAGGAGGCAAGGAAACAGATTGAAGACCTTGCCAAATGCAACTACAAGGCTCCATCCGGCTATAAATGTGATCGAGGGGAAGGCGGACGATCAGCCGACGTATGACTACCATAGAATCAAAGATAAATGTAGTGATGAACAAACTGGGAAGCAATGAAAGGAGAATGCATACTGCACATGAAGTGGGAGCTGTAAATGAAGGAACTAGAAGCAGTGCTGAGGGACCAGTTGAAGAAGAACCCTACAAAGTTGAGGAAACCAAGTATATGAGTGAGCAAAGAAGTTATCACTTCAAGCCTAACCCCAACTTGCCTACATTACTATACACCAAAGACTAAGGAAACCATGAAAACCTTTCATATGGTGGAGGATCACACAGGCCTCTAGACCTACGGTAACTACCATCGTGCAAGCCAAACTAGGTTCCAAGAATAGTAGCAGTAGAGGAACAATAGAGAAGAATATCAGGGTTAAAAAAGGACTCAATCATTTGAAGATTAGATGCTGCATTTTATGGGGGGAAACAAAAGGCTTCTAAACATACATGAATAGAAGTTTGCTGAGCTAGCAGCATTCCAAGCAAATACAATCGTGTTCTAGGCAAACACCAATGCCTCTTTGAAGAATCTAGGGACTCAGATAGGGAAGCTGGCTCTGAATATGCAGAAACAGTCCAAGGATTTGGTTCCAAGTGAATCAAGGAAGGATTTGAGGGAATGTATGGTAGTAATTCTGAGAAGTGGCAGAGAACTGGAAGGGAGACAAGTTGAAAAGAATAACACTGAGGAAGAGAATTATGCTAAAATTAGAGAAGAATTTAAGATGCACAATTCAAAAACTACAGAGGAAGAGAAAATAGAAAAGTTGCAGTCAGAGCAACAAGTGGAAAAAGGGAAGAGGTTAAGGCTTATGAACCTCCAGTTCCATTCCCTCAAAGGCTGCAGAAGGTAAGGCTAGAAGAGCAATTCTCTAGATTCTTAGACATGTTTAAGAAAATAGAGATCAACATTCCTTTCTCATAAGCATTGAATCAAATGCCTCTTTATACAAAATTTATGAAGGAGATATTGAGTAGAAAAAGAAAATTTGTTGAAGAAGGAATAGTGACCTTGACAGCAACCCGTAGTGCAGTAATTTAGAATTCTTTACCAGAAAAGATGCAAGATCCTTGTAGCTTCACTATACCCTGCAAAATTGAGCATGCTGATGTGGGAAAAGCATTGTGTGATTATAGTCGCATTAACTTTGATGCTCTTGTCTGCTGCTAAAGACTACATGGGGGAATGAGGCTTCATTTCAATCTCAATCACAGCTTTGAAACAAATTTCTAAACTAAGTGATCGATGATCGTGGATCAGAGAAACAAAATTCCCATCAATTCTGAACTGATCAATGAATGTATTTTTCATAATTCAATGAATAAGAATGAGATGAATTCCTAGTATCTTAGCATCTTGAAGTTGAATTTCTGGACTCCAATGTAAAATTGAAAAAGGAAGTACTCAGTGTTGAAGAAAATAATATAGAAAAATACAACAGTTATGAAAATGAAGATGATGAAGTAAACAAAAGTTCAGAGGGTTTAATTCTAAAAGAATTACCTGAACATTTGAAGTATGCTTTCTTGTAACCAGAAAAAGGAAGACCCGTCATCATTGTAGTTGGACTAACTGAGCTTGAAGAACACAAACTTCTGGAGATTCTCATAAAATATAAGGAAGCAATAGCTTGGTCCATAGAAGATCTGAAAGGAATCAGCCCTTCTATCTGTATGCACAAAATCCTGTTGGAGAAGAATGCTAAAACCTCTATAGAACATTAGATAAGACTGAATCCAGTCATGAAAGAAGTAGTTAGAAAATAAGTTCTGAAATGGCTAGATGCAGGTTTCATATTTGCTATCTCAGACAGTCCTTGGGTGAGCCCAGCTCATGTGGTCCCAAAGAAGGAGGATCCATTTTGATCAGAAATGAAAAGAATGAATTAATTCCTACAAGAACTGTGACAGGATGGAGGGTGTGTATAGATTACAGAAAACTAAAAACTGGTACCATAAAGGATCATTATCCCTTACCTTTCATTGACCAAATGTCGGATCAAGTTAGTGTAATTCCACATCAAGCTTTCGATGATATTATGGTTATAACCAGATTGCTATAGCCCTAGAGGATCAGGAGAAAACGACATTTGGTATGATTGTCCTGCGGCACCTTTGCTTTAATGATGCCTTTGATTATGTAATGCTCCCATTTAATCTTTCAAAGATAAGGATGTCATATTTTGATCTTTGGTGGAAGAGGTTATGGAGATCTTTATGATGACTTCCTATGATATGGATCCGGGCTTTTAAGCATTGTTTGGAAAATTTAGAAACGGTACTTTAGAGGTGTCAAGACAAAAATCAAGCTCTGAATTGGGAGAAATGCCATTTTATGGTAACATAAGGTATTGTCTTGGGACATAAGATTTATGCTGCTGGATTGGAAGTAGACCAAGAAAAAGTTGATGTTATTAAAACTCTTATGCCACCTACAACAATAAAGGGGATAAGAAGCTTCCTTAGACATGCTGGTTTTTACAGAAGATTCATAAAGGACTTCTTGAAAATCTCCACTAATATTATATAGATCATGGAAAAAAGATGCAAAATTTGATTTTGATGAATTATGCGCATATGCATTCAAGAAATCAATCCAGATTAGGTATAGTTCCCACTACAAGTTGACACCACATTGGAAATAATGATTTTAAATTATGTGTATTAAATGGAGTCGATAGGACAAAGTAATCGAAAAGATATTCAAGGCCATATACTATGCTAAAGAAAACTCTTTAATGAAGCAAAAGAAAACTACCTAATTACGTAAAAGAGATGTTGGTAATGGTATTTTCTTGTGGAAAATTCAGCCTTCCATATTTGGTCTCATGTTATAATATTACACCGATCATGCCATAATTAGATATATAATGTATGAAGCCAAACCAAGACTGATCGATGGGTATCATTACACAGAATTCGACATCTCGAAGATAAAAGATAAGATGGAGAGATACGTGATAGCGCGGCATCACTTGTCTAGATTGGAAATGACTGGCGGAAATGAAAAAGGAATCGAAATAACATAAAATTTTCCTGATGAGTAGCTATTTTGTCGGGCTTCAAACACCCCGGTATCGATATTGTCAATTACTTAGCTTGTGGAGTCAGTTCCACTCGACCACTACCAATAGAGAAGAAAATTGAGAAATCGATCATTCTAGTATTTTGGATGACCCACTACTTTATAGATGAGAGTGATATTATCATAAAGATACAGGTCTGGTGAATTGTAATACATGGCTATGGAGGAAATGTCATGCATCACCATACGGGAGGATAATTTGTGAGACAAAACAACCTAGAAAATTCTGCAATCAGGTTTTTATTGGCCTACCCTATTCAAAGATCAAGGAGTGGGTAAAACCATTGTAATACTGTCAATAAAATATAAGAAGAAGAAATGAAATTCCCCTACAAGGGATTCTGGTGGTGCAAATTTTTATGTTTGGGGAATAGACTTCATAGGACCTTTTCCATCATCATTTGGTAATATATACCTTCTCCTAGTTGTGGATTATGTATCCAAATGGGTGGAAGCATCAATTGTCTCAGAACGATGCCAACGATATGGTGCGATTTATACAAAGAACGTTGAGCAGACTGGGAGCACCCAAACAATCATCAATGATGAAGGAAGCTTATTTTGGCAAATAAATTTTTTTTGGGAAAAACTCATGAGCAAGATATGGAATCGTATATGTGATGGGTTTTGGCATATCACCCGCTCAAATAGGCAAGAATTTCTGGGGTCAGGAACAAAGGAAAATCCCAGAGGAAAACAAGAACACAAGCAAAGAAAAAAAAAAAAAAAAAAAAAAAAAAAAAAAAAAAAAAAAAAAGTGAAGTTAGACCGGTCTATAAAGCTAGGATGGATGCATTGTGGGCTTATAGAATCGCTTACAAGACTTGTACTGAATGTCCCCATTAATAATTGTACTTGGAAACCTCATATCTCCCTTTAGAACTGGAATACAAAGCTATGTCGGACATCAAGATGTTGAATTGTGACTTTCAAGCTGCCAAGGAAAGGAGACTACTCCAAATGAATGAACTAGAAGAGTTGAGAAATGAAGCTTATGATACGCTGCACTTACAAAGAAAAGCACCAAGAGGTGGTATGATCAAAGGATTTTACTATGACTGGCTACAGAGAACAAGGTCCCCATACAACCTGCATCTAAGCTATTTCCAGGGAAATTGAAGTCAAGATGGAGTGGTCCTTACATAGTGGTAACAAGTACCCCCTTTGGAGTAGTAACACTAAAGGATGAATTTTGAAGTGAATTCAAAGTAAATGGTCAGAGACTAAAGCATTATCTTGGAGGAAGCATAAATGGAGTATATCCAGATTGTGAAAAAAGGAAAGCGTTTTGCTAAAGTGAAGACATTCTGTAGCAAGTGTCTGGCTAAGGACATTAAACTAAGAAACTTCTTGGGAGGCAACCCAAACATAATTTTCATTTTAATAGTTTGATTTATGTTGATTACTTTTATGAGTTTGAAGTTTTAATATTAATTTTTGTTAAAATTTTTTTATTAGGAAGTTTAATAGATTGGTAAATTTTTCTTAACAGTAGTATCAATGGTCGATATTATCACTGAAGCACACTTTCTCAACTAAAATGTGCAGAAAATAGCTACAAGGGGGAGTATTTCTATTTCCTTCAATTTGTTCTTATTTAGAATGCATAGTTGAAGTTTGGGGGAATTTAAATATTTTTAGAAAGATAATTGTTAGACAACTTTTTAGCCAAATCGTTTGAAAACTCATTGAAAACTAGAATGAAGATATTGAATGAAGATAGAGATTTGTTGTTTATACTTGAATGGAGGTTGTTTGAAGAAATATGTGTTTTAACAAGTATGAGCTAAGTGGAAGACTTTATTGCATTATGTCATTTGGGTTGAATGGTTGAAAGCAAGAAATTATGTAAAGAATGTGAGGCAAAACAAAATTCTTTCAGACAAAATTGCTATGCCGCGATTAATCGGTCAACTTTGCAGTTAAAATAGAACAGTTTTGTTGCGACATTCTTTCTTTTGTCAGAACAAAGTTGGTGCTAAAATAGATATAAGAAAGTTTTGTCGTGACATATTTTCTCTATGTCACAATTCAATAAAGAAACTCAAATTTGCAAACATGTCACTATTAAAATTTTGTATGTCGCGGCAGCAATCTGGATTGCAGGGCTAGATAAAATTGTTATGTAATTTATCAAGGCTGTTACGACAAAGAATTGCCTTAGTCTAAACTTAAGTGCAAAATTTATGTCTTGACATCACTTCTATATGTCGCGACACCAATTTAAAAAAAGGTAATACTTTAGGGTCAAAATTATAAGTTAATGGCAACTGATTACACACAATTTTCGCCTATAAATAGAAAAAGTTCAAAGATCAATAGTCATCCACATCATAACCTTCTAAACCATTCAGCTTCACCGATTCTCTCACTATCTGAAACCCTAGATGTCCAACTGATAGCCCTGCTAATGTTCAAGCTTAAACCCGTTCCAACCCCTCCTAAACGAAATCATGAAGAGTATGATGAGTTGAGAATGAAACAGCTCAAGCCACTGTAAGAATAGTGGGCAAGAGGAAGAAAGAGTTTAAGGTAAATGATGAACTTGAGATAAAGGGAAGAATATAGGAAAGAGGGAAAAGAGAAAATGAAGAAGTAGAGAGAGCAAATGAAAAAAAGCTAGTGACTGGTCTCCACATGGCTATTGAGAGACAAGCCACAAGACAGTAGACTTCATCTGGGAGAAGTCATCAAACGCGGTTTCACCACTCCAAGAGTCAGTCAAAGCAAGGATGTCATCTCTGCTCGCAAGCATAAAAAGCCCTGGATTTGTGGACGTGGTGTAAAAGATTCATGCTAACATGGTGGGACAGAAGATAAGGATGTCTACGCCAAAGGAAATGGATACCCTCTTTTGAAGAGAACAGACGGGATCAGACGTACAATCTTCAAGAAAGGAAGAATGTCAAAATTCAAGACCTGTGGAAAACTTGACTACCGTAAGATCACTACTAATCGATGGTAAAGGAAAGTGGAATGCCACTAGGATGATCCCACACGAGTCCATCGCCAGAGGAGCACTGACTAAACCAACAAAGGTGTGGTTTTATTTTTTTATGTTCAGTCATGCTACCTTTTAAACATTTATGCACGGTCAAGAAGAAGAAGGCAGTATTATTATTTTCCATCCTCAAAGGCTATAAATTCAGTGTGGGAAAGATAATAGAAAATTCAATTATGAGTTATTACAGGAGGTTGGCAAGGTCGACCTCACCCAACACCGATTTCAAGACTCCCATTAGGGGTGTCCAAGGAGACTGGAAGAAGAGAGAATCGCCCCAAGACACGCCTTACATTAACCTAATCAAGGGGGCCTAAAAATAGGAAACAGGGAAGACAGGAAGCCGTATGGAAGAAGAAGAACTAGTGGAAATACAAAGAGTTCCCAAACAAGATTAAGCACCCGTAACTCCCATAAGGGCAGAAGTGAGCCTAATACCGACTTTCTCCTCGACAGACAAGCCTAACCAGCAGGTGAGAGCTTAGAGCCCTTAAGTAGCAGAGCTGCAGTGCCAACCTTGCTACAGACCATGAGACAAGAAATGGAAGAGAGGGACAAACAGCTGAAGCTCCAACTATAACTCAGGGATGAGTACATGGAGGCTTAGTTGAAAAGGAGGGATAAAAACTCGAAAAGGCCCCAGCAGTAGGGACGGAAGAATGAAAGTAGATGGGAACAAAGGGAATAAGAGCTAAGTGCAGAACTGAAGGCGAGAGAAGATGCCTTATTCTTTCAACAACTAAAAAGAGAAAGTGAGCTAGTTAAGATCAAGAAGGAAAGGGAGGATGCTATGGAGAAGAACATGTTGTAGAAGGCAGATGCCTTTGGGTACCTGTACAAAGAATATCATAAGGAAATTAAAGCTTTAATTGAAAAAAATGGATAAGGAATTGGAGGGCACCTTGAATTATAGGGAGAAGTGTTGGACAGAAAGCTTAGAAATGATCAACAAAAACCTGATTAAGATGTACTCTGCCCATGGTGAGTTTGAGGGAAACTAATCTTTTCAAGGGCAGAGAAACATGATATGATCAAGCACCACTTCCTAACCATGGTGTGGGGCAAATGAACAAAAGTGGAAAAGATAGTAAATCAAGATAGCCACAAGTCCAAATCCATGAGTTCTCACCTTTTGCAGCTGGATATAAGTTAGATCCAGTTAACCTACCATCCTCCCATAGACATGAAAGAAAAGAAAATAGCTCACCCTGCTCTTCCATCTCATCTCCCTCTCTGTACCTAATGTCCATTCTTGAAACATTCAATGAAATATAAATTGTGCATTTTTATGTAGAAATGTGTGTGTATCTGTTGACCTATTTTTTTATAGAGATCAAATTTATGCTACTATTACCCAAGGAATATTACTTAACTCTAATAAAGGCACTAAAACTTATTTGGTATTCAATAACTCAGATGCTCATAATAAAATGGATTTTGTCAATGAATCTTATTGGAAGATTTAGTTTGGTCATAATGCTACAAGTGCATTGTGTCGTGATAAGTAATAAAAAGTGGACTATAAGTTTGATATCGCTCCCAATGTAGATAAAAAAGAATTTAAAATTCAACTACCCTAACTACTCAAGTTCCACACTATTTGAACTTCTATTTCATAAAATTTTCAGTAACCTAACTTCTATTTCTACATCTATAATAAAAGAATTTTTTTTTAAAATCCTATATCTAAATCGGACCTGAATCCGTATTATTGCCGGGAAGTAGATTACTGGGATTTCTTATCATTGAAATTATCACTCTGCAACATAATCTAATTCTATTCTATCATGAATTAGAATCTGAATTTGTCAAAAAGGTAAGGTAGTATAGTTTGGATTTCTCCCTTAACCATACATTTTATTGATTAGAAAGTCATGTTCATTTATGAAACATGTGTCTAACCAATTACTTGTAATCGTATTTCTTATAAGATCCGGTATTTTTCTTTCCAATACTTCATACCCATTTCTTATGATCACAGATTCAGAGCCCCAAGACAAGGC
This sequence comes from Tetrastigma voinierianum, assembly GCA_016808115.1. Lineage (NCBI taxonomy): Eukaryota > Viridiplantae > Streptophyta > Magnoliopsida > Vitales > Vitaceae > Tetrastigma > Tetrastigma voinierianum. The sequence continues at coordinate 76,010 of JAEQBH010000838.1, read as the reverse complement.
CATTACTAAATTTCTACAAGATCAATGATGTCTCATCCTTTGAGATCTTAAATAGCCTTCTTCTTGATTATATCTAAGCTAACACAGGATCAAGATCATTCCTCAAGACCAAAGAGAAATCTCTAATTGATTCAATTGATAGATCCCTCAACCGATTCTCAAACCATGAGTAAATTGATGATTTATCTAAGTAATCTTTCAAAGCTCATTAGTTCTTCAATATTAGTCTACCATACCCCTAAGTAATGCATCAATGCTCTCAGGAATCTCCAACTCTGTGTCACTCAAAGGGCCTCTTAATGTATTTACAAGGCCCTTAATCGATATAAGCACAATGTTAGAACAATCTTCACTTCATGAACAATTCATTCAAATAAACTTCAAAATTCTCAACTAAGAAATCTTTTTCAATTGTGTGAAATACCATAACTAACATCGATATTTCCTATTAAGTTTTATTTCTCTAAAAACTCAATCACAAATGAACATTAAAAATACTGATAAGAAATTTTTAATGCAGAACTGTATTAAAATCCAAAGAAATGAATCCAGCTTTTATCTAGACTTCATTAGATTCAAATAGTAATCAGAATTGATCTTCAACAACTTAGCTCAACTTCTAAACTTCTGAACAATTCATTGTTTCAAGTCCAGTAATCAAATTGAAATCCTACTCTAAATCTAATCTATGAAGAAAAGAAAAAAAAATAAAAATATAATACAAAAGAGTCCTTAGCTCCCTAGATGCTTTGGTTTTTCTGCCGACTGACTACCTCGCTTTCCTCAAATGTTTCTATTTATAAAGCCCTAGAAGTTTGGGCCCTAAATTCGAGGCTGCATTATGAATCCCTAAAATTTTAGCCCATATTGCATTCTCGGTCGCGACCTGAAAAGTGTTGTTGCGACAGAGTTTTAATTATTTGTTGCAGGTCTCTGTTACTGCATGTAATAGTCTGTCGCGACCTGCTCCTTGTGCATCCTTCGTTCAACATGATTAAAGTTTTTGTGGGTCACATAAAGAAATGTTTTTTCAAAAGATACTTATTTTGTCGCGGCTGCAGGGAAACAATTTGTCCCGCAAGGTCTGCTCTATCCATTCTGATACAAAGCGACAATCACTACAAGAAGTGCCTACATCGGCTATTATTTTTGTTGACTTAAGCCCATATATGTCATTATATATTGTTTTAATCGACAACAATGACTTTTATAATTTGTGTGTAGGAAACCATGACATATATGTAAATAAAAATGGTGAAAATCATTTATCATTTAGCTAGCTTGACTAAAATGATAAGTCAATATATGATTTTAGAAATATATGTCATTGCAATTTTAATATAAAGATCTAGAACGACCTATGTATTATAAGTTAAGATATCATTATTATAATTATCTGTCAAGATTCCTTATGGTATTTATAGAAAACAATCCCTTATCTTCTCAAACCCCAAATCTGCTTGGGAGCTTAGGTATGACTCTTTGCTCGAATCCTACCTAATAAAATCTTCCTTCCATTTTGGTGTATAATCCCGACTTTACAGGTGGAATTTCTGTTTGAGACTCAAAGGTATGAAATTGGAGCTTAAGTTTCCTATATCTCTTGAAATGGGTATGTTAGGTTTAGAATAAATTTTTTCAAGTTATAGGACTAGGTTGGTTAGGTTTTGGATTCTCACAATCTTGTTTTGGAATTATCTTCTTGTTAGGCTCTATGTCAAATGGGTTCTCATTTCATATTTTCATGGTTTTGAATGGGTTTTTACCTCTTCTAGACAACCGAGGTGAAAATCTTCGGCCTTCGGCCTTCACTATCTCAAAAACTGCAAAACAAAACAAAACAACGTAAAATCTTCATTTGGATGTATAATTTAGATATTAGTTTAAGTGCTTTATTTTCTAAGTATTTTCTATCCCAAATGTAAATGGGGGATGACGAAGGTGGAGAGAGATGCAGTTTTTCTCTTCGTCGACATTTGAAAGAGCAATGATAACATAAGAGTTAGTTAACCTGACACAAAATCAAAGAATCTTTTAACCTTGACATACATGTCCGCTGCTTGATTTAACCTTGATATAAAATATAAACAACTTTGACTTATATAAACGGTCAAGCTTTGTTTTTAAACTTTTTGTAGACACTGGCATAGATGACATATATGAAAAGTAACCTATCTTAACAGATATACCTTATCTTGACGGTGAAAAACTGTCAATGTAAGCCCTTTTTCTTGTAGTGAATCTTGTGTGTGTTTTCTGTAATAGTAATGTTGCAACATCAACAATTGTGTCGCAACATTGTTTATATGCAGCTTCTTCAAATTTGTGTCGCGACCCAATTTTTATGTCGTGATAGCATTTCTGTTGGTTCTTGTTGCAATGATGTTTCTTGTATTTTAAGCATTCCTGTCGCGACTAAGAAAGTCCTGCTGTGACAGTAGTCTCATTCCCCACTTAACCTCGATTTCGCTGCAGCCTTCATTTCATGTTGAGACATAGTCTCTCAGCGTTGTAGATGCTCTCTGGTCGTGACCAAGTTTTAAGTGTCACATAAGACTTTTGCCTTCAACTCATCTTGTGGTTACGACCTAGTTCTATTATGTCGCACAAGACTTCTTCCTTGTGTGTTTGAATCTTACCGTGACATGGAAAAAGTCTGATATGACCTTGTTTATTAGTGTTCACTTTATCTCGTGTTGCGAATTCAAGATCCTTCACGTAAATATAAAAACATCTCTTCAGCTTGAAGTATGTCGCAACATTGAACTCTTTTGTGGCAACCAGGTCAGTTCACTAACTCAATATCCTTGTCACGACTTTGTTTCTTTATAGACTTAAACCTTATCTCTTCAACAACGCGACATTCATTACCTGCATCATGTAATAAACTAGAGGTTTCATACAGATTGCCTTGTCGCGAAGAGAGAGAGGTCTTTCTTCAGACATATTTCCTCGTCTCAATGTGCTTTTCCAAGTTTCAATAATCAATGTCGCGACATTGAGAAGATTATGTCGCGACATAGATTCTACCTTATATTTTTCATTATGTCGCAACATACACTGATATGTCATAGTATTCTTCAGACAGTTTTACTTTGTCACAAAGAATTTCGCTTTCCTATTTCTAGTGTCGCTATTGCGTTTTTTTTCTTTTATGTCACATTGTGTTCTAGTGTTGACGCCCAACTCCAGACAAACTTCGTCGCGAATATTTATCTTCTTCTGGTTTCACCAATTTGTTAGCATTCTTCCCATGTTTTGTCGCGATACGTCATTTTTGTCAAGGCGGTTACATTCTTCCCATGTTTGTCTCGATACGTTGTCTTTTGTTGCGACATAGCTCCTCTTCTATATTCACTCCTTTGTGTTGTGACAGAAGAAATATTGTCGTGAAAGATTTCCTTAGCTACGATTGATCGCCACGCAATGACATTTAACTCGTCACATGTATCACTCATAATTGCTCTTCTTTTTTCTCTTATTTCGCTGAAATTTTCCTCAATTAAACTCACAACACAAAGTTGGTAATAATCCATAATTATGTTTGAGATGACAGACCAATATATACCAAAAATAAAGCTTTAAATATGGATCGTGACGTGAAGGTCATCCCCGCGGCTAGAAAATGTGCCAACTTCATGTCCATACCGCATCATGTCCTCCGGTGTCCGTGGCAAGTGGGTCACAAAATCCATCGTGATGTGCTCCCACTTCCACTCAGCCACCTCCAATGGTTGAAGTAGCCTTGTCGTAAATTTAGTAAGGCCTTTAACCTCGCCGACACGTTGAGACATCGCCAAAAGTCCTCACGTGTCTCTTCATTCGCCTCCAATAGTATCGGGCGATCTAAGCTCGGGCACATCTTCGTGCCACTTGATGTACGCAAATCGTGAGAGCAAAGTGGAAACTCCCAAGAATCTCCTCTCAAATTGGTCAAATGGGAACCATTGCCTCGCCCCTCTATATCAAGACTACCATCTTGGCTATGGACGGTCCAACCCTCGTCATACGTATCTGATCGTATCTGTCCCTCGATGGACACTATCTCAAATATTCCACCCGACTCAACTTGAATCAATAACAATGACTATAGTTACTGAACTCCGAACGCACTCGAGCTTGCTCGCGCATCAGAGTTCTAACCCATCCCATACTCGAAAGAATCCACCACCCCGAAGCTTGCATAGCTAATGCTCTTATGATCGATCGAGTGTATCGCGCCACCACATTTGCCTTACCAGATGGTAATGCAAAGTGAAGTCATAATCCTCTAGGAACTCCATCCATCTCATGTTATCTCATATTGAGGTCCCGCATTTGAAAATATACTTCGACTTTATGGTCCGAGTACACCTCGAACCGCTTCACCATATAAGCAAAGGGCGTGAAATCTTCAATGATGATCACGCCGCCAACTCCATGTCATGTGTGGGGGTAATTGTTCAGTGATTCTTCAACTAATCCGAACCATAAGCTACTACCCTTGACCGCATCAAACACATCCTAGTCCGCCTCGGAAACTAACACACTGTGTACCCCTATCCCCTCGTCCGGACTATCAAGATGAGTCAAGTAAGCCTCATCTTCAACTCCCGGTCGCCTCCTAGCATCTATCATCCCACTAAAACCCTGACCTCATTCCGGTCAATCCGCCAGGTGCTTCTAATCGAGAAATCCTTAATGAATCTCCTGTAGTACCAAGCCAATCCCAAGAAACTATGTATCTCGAAGATGGACTTCGGCCTTTCCCAACTCATCAAGGCCTCGACCTTCTCTGGGTCCACTGACACGCCTGATGCTAGCACCATGTGTCCCAAAAATCTCACCTCGCAAGCCAAACTCGCAGACTTACCGAATCAAGGTATACCGATGGTCTCTCAAAGAATCAGAAATAATCCATGATACTCATGCTCCCACTCGAACGGAGTAGATCAAAATGTCATCCACAATACTACGGCTAAACTCGATCTAGATAGGCCGAATACCCTATGCACGGTGGTCCATGAATGCCGGGCGCATTTGTCGACTGGGGCGGCATCACCAACCTAGCGCCGATAACTGTCATGAACGCCGCTCAGGGATATATTATTCCTCACCCTTAGCCGATGGTAACCAAAGGTGAAGGTCTATCTTAGAGTAGACTCGCTCCTCTCAATTGATCAAAACAAATCAAGCCAATCCTCTAAATGTACCGATTCTGATCGTAAATCGCTCAATCACGTAATCAATGCACAAGCCAAAGGGTCTTCGTCTCTTCTTCTTCACAAATAGAACCCGGGAAAAATTTCATGGTGAAAGTGTTTTGGGCCTAATGAGCACCTTGTCCAAGAGTTCCCGTAGGATGACTCAGTTCATAACTCACTGGTGCCATCATCCTATGAGTTTATAGATGGCGAATTACTGTGGTGTAACTAGATACCTAAGTCTACAACCCCCACGGAGGGTATCTTAGGTAACTCCGTCCTAAAAACATCCTCATACTGAAACTACTCGAGGTAGATCTAAGTCCGGTCTTTCACTTTCGTCTCTAGGTAAGATTTGCGAAGCCAACCCGCCTAACTGCCCTTCCTAACACTGACTCAGAAATTACCGGGAAAACACCATGCTTGTCCCCCCCGAAATACAACACGAGGTACCATCCCCGCATAAACCCTCCTACGCTCACAATCGAGCAATGACTCTCGTAAGCTGCCACCCAATCCATACAAAGGATGACGCCGGCACTGGAGCATGTCCATGACCTCCTCAAGTCCACTCCAGTAGAATCCCCGAGATCTCAACTCCCGCAACCATGACATATCATCCCTATCCTCGCCTAATCCCTAGGGAGAACTCACATACAAAGGCTCCTTTGCTGTCTCTAACCTCTAAGCACAACTCTATCATTAACCGATGCAACATTCTAAGGTGTAAACACGAAATGAGACATTATTCACATACCGAAAAAATTATATACTATGTCCATGCATTCATAGGTACTGCAAGACAATAATTTCATATTTTAAATCATATACAAGAAAAAATTTTATTTTATAAAATTTTATTTTAATTTATTTTTATTTTTTAAAAAATTGTATTTTATATATATATTTTTCATTTTTAGTAAAATTCAAAAGAAGTTATTAAATATTTTTCTTTCCTGCTTTCTTTATGCTACTGTAAAACTCCATAAAAAATTTTTTCCTCAACATAATCTATTTTTTTCATCTCCAAGAATCTCCTTGCTTATTCCTAAATGCAGATTTTGAACACTACAATTCATACAAACTCAAAATTTCGTGGAGTTTAATTACAAACTCTTTTTCTTGTGCAAAATCAATTTTTTTCTGCACTTCTACAAACTTACAATCAGCCTACGTTTCAAACTGAGCTTTCATCGTTCAGAATTTTATTTTATTTTATTTTCGATTAATTCTGGACTATTTGACCAAAATTCCTCAAACAACTTGTTCTCACACTAAACCCTAGTGTTCAACAATTTTTTTTTCCCATGTACTATTCCACCAAGCACACAAATCACAATAATCACACATCACACAACACCATTATACAGAATGCGTGGATCTAACCTGCGGCCCATCAAGTCCTAGGTAATCGCATACCTAACTTATTGACACTAAGCTCTAGGTATTCATAAACCTAAGCTCTAATACCAAGGTATAAAGCTGGTATCAGAAGCATACTTATAAACATACCCACCAGAGTTCTGCTGTAATCATTTGGTCAGGCTCCAATACTGTCGTGACGCCCAAAACCGGGGTGTTCTGGCTTGACAACCTCAGAACTTCCTATTCGCGGCATGTCAAAGTGTAACCCGACACCACTCAAGGAAAACCTGGGCAAGAGTCTCCTTTTACGGAGCTCTACTCAAAATACAACCTGTCCTAATCACATGGCAACTTGTCCTAATATTTTACTGCAGACCACACCGGGTCCATATACAATTGTAAATGAGTAAAAAATGGCCATGGGCCCATGCATCAATACTACTAAAAATATCTGAATTAACTATATTACATGGTTCAAGAGTTAATAAATCATTTTACTTCAAACATATATTAAAATTTACAATTCTAATACATGTTATACAAATGAAATGTCAAAGCCACATGTCGCTTTAAACGTTGCCTCTAGTAGAGCTCATCTCTCCCGTACTCCCCGCGCACTGGGGCCATGATCTCGACAGTGCAGGAGCAAAGCCCGGCAGAGTGATAATTTCACATGGGTTACTTCCCACCTAAGTGCCATGTCATGGCAAAACAAACACGCTCAAGAAATACGTGATCCTACTGAATGTCTATGCCTAAACCCACATGTCTCGAGTCCTTAATCGACTCCCGTTATTCATGCCTAAGCTAAATGCGGTAAATCACAGTTTTCAAAACAAAAGCTTTTTGTTATGGAAAACTTACTATCGAGATTCGGTAAATATATTGGACTACCCTCCGAGGCAAATATATTGGATAACCTTCCGAAACAATTCATGGGCCCCTCCGACGTGAATTGTTGGACAATCTCCCAACACAATTCTCCGGAAAATCTCCGTCGAAATCTTTCACAATATTTTCCTTTATTTTCTTTCATGTCATGCACTGACAGAATATTCTAGGGTACCCCAAAGGTATATGGAATGACATGCCAATTTAATAACTTTGGCGCTAATATATAAAACACGATATATTAACATAATTAGTTCACACAATTCATGTTATTAAATTCACATCAATAACACCAAAATTAGCCTACATGGGCTAATTAAAAATTACAAGCACCATTTTGAATCACTCAACAATACAAAATCACACCAAAAATCACATTAACCATTCCACCTCGAATCAAAGTGGAAAACCCCGGGCTGGCACCGCTCACGGCCACACAATTAGAGATTTATTCACTCTGGCTCAAAGCTTTGAGACCATCATCACTGCCCTCTGCCCCGGCAATAAATCCCTATCCACAAAACCCGCCTAAATGTGAATAAACCAAGATAGCAAAGATTCTACCTCTTGGAGTTGCCTAACTCCACCAACCTGTCCACGTGTAGCCCTCGGGCCGCAGACGACTTTGCTTCTGTCTGGAGAATCACACACTATCCGAACTAGTTTAAAATCTAGAGAAGTAGCCTCTCTCTCTCTCGAAACTAAACCAACTCCATCGCTACTTTTTTGCCTCTCTCCCGCACGTTTTTGCTTTCAAAAATGGAGAAGAAGACTATTTTTAGCTTTTTAGTCTATTCTCATTAAACATTTACATAATTCCCAATGTGTCCCTTTTGTCTTGATTTTTTGACACTTCGGTACAATCTAGACATTCATTCCTATCCTTCCTACTCAACTGCGGCAACATGTCACATGGCATAGCGTATTGTGTGTGACTTTTTCACATCACACGCCTTTCACGGTACCGCTTTTATCAAGACCTGAGATCGATGTTCTAAAAACGCGGAAATTTCGGACTGCCTTGAATTCGGGATGGTGGTAGCCAGATTTCTTGCAAGACAATTCCAACTATGAAGTCTGCTTGGCCATCCCCGAGATCTAGAAAAATTTCGGATTTTGACCTAAATTACCATTTTGCCCTTTTTCATAAAATTGGAATTTTCTCAGGTCTTGCATAAACCAATGTAAGGTTAACAAAAGCATAATGTTCTTTCATCTTTGCATCAACCATCTTCATACAAATGCCTAATTGAAATTCAAAATCAGTTAAAAAATGCAGAACATTTGACATGCACCAAATATATTACTAAAATGGAAAACTATAATGCAACTAAGTTGATAAAAAATAAAGGCAGAAGTTCTTCACCTCAAGGGTAGAATATGATACAAATTGGTTGACACTTTGATGAGATTATCATATCCATATATCTTCTTTCAAGAGAAAGTTTCTAAACCTCTCCAAAAAACATCACTCTTGGAATGTTGGTTTTACTTTTGATGATTGAATATTAGATCAACTAAGTATCAGGTTCTTGATATCTTGAGGATTTTCACATTTTCTTTTAATTTATTTTTGTACTCCTTTCTATTTTCACTTTGACTTCCTATAAAATATTCAGGATTTTTATTTTCACTTTTCAAACAATTAATAACTATAGTCACACAAACAAGAAGCCACCGAACAACACAAATGGGCTTGCTCAAAATAGTAACAAATCATATTATTTTTCGCAAGAACTCTCCCCCAACAAAATGTCACATCAGGTTTGGATTGGAAAGCAGAGAAGGAAGTGATATCTCTTGATGATGTACTCGTTGTTGGATAGAGACTTCGTAGCTTCCATCGAGATCCTTATCTACTCCATTTGGGCTTCAAATGAACAAGTTGGAAGAAGAAAAGAGAGGAAAAAAGTGACCAGTTGGAGCATTTTGAAAATTACACCTTCATCAAAATTTCAAAAGTATGCTTTCTGGCTATATTAGGATTTTACACTCTCTAAGCTTTCCAACGGTACCAAAATTATCCAAAACGGAGTTCGAATGAAAAAGTTATAGTTGAAACAAAATCAGACTATAGGTAAGTGCGAAAATTTCGCATCCTGTGAGTGAGAATTTTCGCACTGGTGCGAAAATTCGCTTTCGCATGCGAAATTTTCGCACACTAACCTGCAACCCCATTTTGTTTCGACCATAACTTTTTCATCAAAACTCCGTTTTGGGTAATTTTGGTACCGTTGGAAAGCTTAGAGAGTGCATAATCTAAATATAGTCAGAAAGTATACTTTTGAAATTTTGATGAAGGTGTAATTTTCAAAATTCTCAAACTGGTTATTTTTTTCCTCTCTTTTCTTCTTCCAACTTGTTTGTTTGAAGCCCAAATGGAGTGAATAAGGTCTTGGTGGAAATCTTATGGGCATCCTTATCCAACAACGGGTACATCCATCAAAGATATCACTCTTCACTACCTTCAACTGAAAGCCCCATTTCTCGGATAATGTGACATTTGTCGAGGGAGAGTTAGCGAAGGAAGGGCTTTTACATTTATGTTTTCATTATTCATGTCGAGCAAGCCCATTTTCGTTGTTCAAAGGCCGTCAGCTTGTCTTGTTTGTAGTTTAGTTACTTTGAAAAGCTGAAAATATAGCCATTTATTTTTATATACATACTATACAAATTTTACACTCTAGTTTAAATCTGCTCTAGGCAAAATCCCATCGTACAAATGTGTATTTGTAATTACACTGCTTTCAAATTCAAAGTAAATATAGTATTAAGAGTTCTATAAATGATTTGGTGGAATCCAAAACAAAGATCATAGAGACTTCTAAACCTAGAAACATGACCAACAAAAAAATGGAAATCTCAGCTACTTCAATCTTATAACAATGTCGGGCATCCCGAGATGAACAAGATTCAAGGTACAATTGTCATTCAATAAGATTCAAGATTCAATTAATTTATTAAGTTTAAACTCATTTTATTATCCTCTATAATTCTGGCTTCCTTCAACTTTCCTCTATATTTTCTTCCTTAATACTTCGGATTCCCAATGGAGCCTTATGAAACATATGAGATATGGATATAGTAGTCAAGAATTAACCATTAATATATATTTTTGAAGTGATTTATTGAAGATTTGGAGAGTCTATAGATGAACACTAGACTAATATGAGGACTTCTATCTAATAAATTTGATATTTTTTTTATATCCCAAGTTCTTGGTTTTTTGTAAGTGGAAGGCATAGACTCTGAATGTTGTAGACAACCCAACTATGGAATCTTTTTGTTTTCTTCTAATTAAGAAAGCCTTGGTTTAAAAGTGTTTGTTAATAATCTACTCTACAATCTTCCATTTGCTTGCACATAAACTACTTATAAGGTTTTTTAGTGTTTGGGTATTGAGAAAACAAATAATGCTCACTGACATAAGTCGCTACTTAATGCAACTCGACTCAATTTCAGTTTTAGCATCCATAGCCTTCTAAATTTTTTGTGTAAAAATTAATTACATGTAGATTGATACTAAGTTGAAGATGTCTAACCTTGTTGGAGTTTATTTTTTGCACACAATCTTCAAGACATGTAACCTATAAAAGATCAAAATGGGGCTTGGGAGAAGGTAGAAGAACCATTCATCATTGAAAGTTAAATAAAAAATTTAAAAACCTATTGTTTTCATTGAAGACTGGCTTATTTGCATTGTTTACCTAGTTAAGTAAAAGACTAATTCAAGGGACTCTTGTCTATAAATTACATCTACTCCCATGCAAAATTTCCACCCTCACCTAAACTCAAAGAATTCACTTAGCAATGAAGAAGGGTGTTAGTTTCTTGGTGACATTTGCTCTCATGGCCTTGGCTTCCTCTCTAGACCGATTCGACATTCAAGCTCATCGTAGACACCTGTGTTGTTATTGTCAACCCAAAAATGCTGGTATTTACATTACTTATCAGCATTTTTCAACCCTTCACCATTGATAAATGATGCTAGTAATGATGCTAATGACCCTCTTTTTCTTTATGTAGTTTTTTTTTTGTATGGAAAGTTCCGCAAGATCCCAAACTTGGACAACGGGCCAGATTTCGATTCAGCTAGATAAGTCTGAAATACATCAAATCCAATGGATCAAAGAGTCACCTTATAAATATTGCTCAAATAGTAGCATGACTCGACACTTTTGCATATCACTCGGTTCATATGTGATTCATGCACCATATGGCTTAACTCCACTCTCACACTCACCTCGAGCCACATAGATCCTGACTGTCTTAGAGGGAACTCTCTTAGTCAGTTTCGTCACATCCAACCCAAAACCGCCTAATTATCAAAAAGTCCTCTCACATGGCTGATGTTTTTGTATTCCTTGTCAGTCTCATTCACTTCCAATCACCGTCAAGTATGTTACCTACGCAGCAGAACCATTGTCGCTCTAAGGAAGAAAATCTTTGTGTTATCACCAATATCCAAAGCAATGTTTGGATCAAATTCAAACATCAAACCCTTGACAAAGAAAAATAGAACAAAGGCTCCTAGATTACATTTTTTTTTATATATAGAACAATCAAACAGATTAAAATTTAGACAATCACTAGTAAGTTCGGCAAACCATAATCTAGGAGATTTTGGTTAAAGTCTAAACAAACAATCTCCATTAATATTTCTATTTATATTGTTATATCTGCAATATCAAAGTACAACAACAAAACTAAATCCAAACCATGAGTGGCTCCCAAAATAGATTTACAGAAAATCTTCAATGCTTACAAGAAAGTCCAATGCGTATAAACCGAATTTAATCAATTCCAGAAAGGAACTTTGCCTCAGCAAAATCCCATCGTAAAATGCAAATTTAGAATTAATCATAGCTCAAATTTAAAGAAAATATAGTGTTAAGAGTTCTATAAAAGATTTGTGGGAATCCAAAACAACACTATAGAGACTTTAAACCTAGAAACATGACTAACAAAAATGGAAATCTCAAAGAAATTTCATGAGACAATGTCAAGCATCTTGAGATGAACAAGATTCAATAAGGTACAACTGTCATTGATAGAACCATAGAGAGATCAAGAAAGCTGTGAAAGAGATGTTCATACTCAGAAAATCAGAAGTTGTGCACACATACTTGAGAGACCCCTTCTTCTTCCTCCTGAAATATTCAATAAAAATATGTGGATATCTGGTCTCACCCCTCTCTGAAGTATCCTAGTTAGTGCATTTCTCCGAAACCACCCAACCCCTTTTATTAAAGAAAAGCTTTGATCTTGCTCCTAAATACTAAGAAATCTCCCTTTAAAATCACCATCTGATGTCTTTTGAGACCAAAATCAACCCACAAAGATCTCTCGCTCTCTTTCTCTCAGATAGTTTCATCACACAAGAAAACGAACATGAGATTTCATGCCCTCTCTGCTACATTTTTTCTCCAACTTCTCACGACATTAGTCCCTAATGCTAGGAACCCTAGCACATGCCTTCATGATCTTGACCTCTCAGAGGACCCTCTCCATCATATGCAAATATCTTGATTTTCTTCTCCAAAAATACTCCCATGGATAGCCTTTGAATGTGAGAGGTATCGGGTTTGAAAAAGGATATCAAAGATAGGTTTTTTTTATAGATTTTATCAAGCCTAGGGAAAAAATGTAAATTATGAAAGTTTTAGGAAAATAGATTTTTTTGTATGACCTGTAGAATCATCATGGGATTTAGTCTACAAGTCATTTTATAGGTAACAATACTCTTTGAAATATGAAATCTCTAAATAGCTACATCACATTAGAAAAATTTTTCACAAGACAATGATATTTTTATTGCTTATCAGTTAATTATAATGATAATGACATTTTTTTTGAAAACGTCATTGTATGAAGCATCATGTGACGCCCTAAAACCCGGGGGTCCGTTGACTACCCGTCAACCCGCAGAAATATTTACACGTCTCATATTACGAGACACACACATGAGTAATTTTGCCACTTAGGCCTACATGTCATACTCATCCAAATCAATTCAACCAATTATATTACATGGTTCAAGAGTTATACCTCACTCTTAATACAAATACATATTAAAATATATAATTCTAATACATACTATCCTAAAAAAATCAAGCCACAACCCGGCTTTCTTCAAAATTGGCCTCTATGATGAGCCGTCTCCTCGAACGCTCCCTGTACCTGAAAAGATATTCCCTCGACAGGGCGAGCCATATCGCTTCAAGAGCGAATCACCCTAAATGGATTACCCCACCTAAGTATGCAATGATCCATCGTAAACACACACTCAAGTAAATACGCATCCTACTTGAATGTTTACATGACCAACCCATGTCCCGAGTCCTCACCGACTCCTCACACCGCCTGGCTTACGCATGAAAATCAGTCTTTCTTTTTTCATGACTCACTCACACCTAATTTCTAGGTTACCCGCTGTATATGAGAATGCATCATGCCATTTCAACACAATTCATATAATACATGCAAATATATCATCATGTATATATTTACAATTTAAATCTCAACAACATGTTATATAAATTATCAATCCATATACAAAAATTAGCTCGTCATAGGCTAATTATCAAACACTGCAGCAGAATCTTAATTTGAATTACTCGACCAAGCACATTTTCTCACAAAATATTTCGCGGAATACTCATATTCACATGAACGCTGAAACCTCGGTTATCACCACGGCCAATCATCCAATCATCGGTTTCACTTTGTGAACTAAATCCATGGCCCTTCAGGCCTCATACGCACTAACACACAATTTATTTCATAATTTATGAAACAACCACCCAAAACAGCCCCAAACACGCCTGCTACGACCTATTCAAATGGCCTAAAATTCCAACAATCCGGCTCCCAAGTTGAGACTAATCAAACGTCCCTCACTGACCTCAAATCAACTCACTCATCCACAAAACACTTAAACAAAGTAACTCAAGTAGGATAAACCTCTCACTCATGGAGTTTGTCGAAACTCCAAGAAACCGGTGCCCACGCGTTGCCCTCGCCGCGTAGAACAACTTTCCTTTTCGGCCCAAAGAATTCCAACTATCCGATCGCCCGGGATCTTAGAGAGAAGTGGCACCCTCTCTCTCTAAAAATCAAAGAAACCTAAATATCCAGCCTACTGCATCTCCTCTCCTTCTCCTTCACGTTTTGGTCTCTTTTTGAAGGAAGAAGATGATCACTGTTTGCTATTTCGTCTTTTCCTCATTTACAAATTCCAAAATGCCATCCATGTCCCATTTGCTTGATTTGACACGCAAGTACAATCTCTACGGTCCGTTTCCATCATTTCTCTACTCATGCAACATGTGTCACAAGAGTACATGTTATTGGTGACTTTTATCACATCACATTTCGTTTTACGGCACCCGATACTCGATGCCCGAACGCAGCAAATTCCACCCAGCCCCGACTTGACGAAATTCGACGTATTAGCTAGATTTTCGAGAGACGATTCCAACGTGAAACTGCTTCATCATCCGAGATCTAGAAAAAAATTCGGGAGCCTCAATCGAATTACGATTTTGCCATTTTTCCATAAATTGGAATTTTCTCGGGTCTTACACATCATCAACTTTGATTTTTGTAGTAGTGTTAGAGCAACCCCCAAAACTGAAATAAACAATCAACCTCATTTATATACCAACTTAGGGTTCTTTTTAAACCCAAACACAACATTTAGGAAAGTTAGGGTTTGATTCCTTACCTTTAAATCTTTGATTCTTCAACACCAATCTTCCTTCTTCCTCTTGATAACCTTAATTCTTGATTTCATGGAACAAAGACCACTAATCTTCCTTCTCACAACCGAAAAAGGCCTAGCACTTTCTCTCCCCTTCTTTTGCCAACTGTGCAAAATGCCTCTCAAAGACCAATATTTGGTTTTTAATCAAAATCCTGCACTAAGCCTTGTTTTGCTACACACTAATTCCCATTTTTCTCATTTTTCTCATTTTAAAGCTTCATTTCAATTTCATTCCCACTTCATTTCATTTATACTTTGACACTTACATTACTCATTTATGACCCTTTGGTCCTCATTTGACATTTTACCAAATTTATTTGGCTCCTATAAAATTTTCTAGTTTTTATCATTTTTTCGTTTTTTAACCATTTAAAATCCGGAAAAAATATAATATAATTTATTTTACACCCTGAACATCTTATAAAACTGTTAGAGTATTTTCAGGGCGTTACATAGAGACTATCATATCTACTTAGCTAGATTTACCCCCAATCGTTTCGAGAGGTAGACGTGGTTCCTGTCGACCTACATTGTTGCCTCCACCACCTTTATTTCAAGTTCCATCACATGTAATACATGCTATAGTTAGAGAGGGGTGACCAAAAAGGAAGAGATTACCAGTTATACATAGCTTCTCTCCTTATGGAGGCATTTGAGATTATATATTTTTTTGCTATATAAATGTTGAAGGGTAATTTTTTGTTACTTTATGAAATTAGTGACTATCATATTTTCTAGTGGAATTTTTCTAATTAACTTCAAGAATTCAATTTCAAATTGTTCTTTCTTTATTTTATGTTGTGTGTATAAATAATACCTTTTTTAACATGAAATTATAAATGACCGTTTGGAGCAATAAAATTTTGATATGGAAACTTAAGAATATAATATTATTTTGATGAAGATAATTTTTATTTATAAAAATAAAAATCAATGAATAATTTCATAGTACCATAAATCCAATATCTTAAATTAATACATTGTTTAATTTTAAATCATATTTGATTATGTATCTTACATTAATAAATTATGTCATATAATTTAATTATTTTAATTTATTTAATTGAAGTAATATTAAATCCTTAAAAATAATTTTTTATTATTAAAAAATGTATTTTAAGTTTTGCGAATAATTACAATTAAATACATGAAAATTTTAGTTATGAAACCACGTTTGTAGAAACTACTGCTTGGTTCAGCCACAGAAGTCGTTATAATTTTCTAACTACGACTTTGATTAAAAATTGAAGCCGTAGTTAGAAATTGTGGCTTTGGTTCAAAGTGGAGTTTCTCTCTCCTATGTGGCATCTTACAAGGCATTAAAAAGGCCAAATTCATCATAAGTTTAAAAAATGGGCTAAAATCAAATTATTTTTTTTTTCAAAATAAAGGTTATGTTGACACAAAACTCGGTTTATTGAACTTCTGTTGTAGTGCATTTCTGCTCGTATCTTCTGAAGCATTTTTTCCACATTGTCTCTGAGACCACTGCAGTACTGCTTTCACATGACGTATAAGATTTGAATTCTTCATTTCTACAATTATTTAAAACATTCATAAAAGCATGTTAGGCATGTATGTACGTGTGCTTTAAATGGGTAATAAAATGAGAAACAAAAGGAAAATAGTTGGAGATAGAGTTTTCAGTCTTTGAAAATTAACTAAAAATATAGGGAAAATATGCAAAAAAAAAAAAAAAAAAAAAAACCGTGTTTTATCAAATATCTTACTTACACCTTGAACATTTTTTTATCCAAAGAGGCCACTATAGTTTACTTACACCTCTTAGACGATTAAGTCTTGAAAATAAGAGGCCAAACTCTGATACCAATTGAAGTTCAATATGGCTTAGCAACCTAATTAAGAGTGGGGGAGGGGTTGAATTGGCTTTCTTAAAAAACTTTTCATAAAACAATAAGAATTCTTCAACTTAATGCAATAACAATAAATAAAGATATAAGGATAGAGAATGCAAAACCCGGATTTATAGTGGTTCAACACACCCTTGCCTATGTCCACTTCTCCTCAACCTTCAACCAATGAGGGTTCCACTAGTGTCAGGCTCCAACCCGGACTTCTTTCTTTACACTTGGATTGTTGCTCCAATGGGCACTTCACAAATCCTTAAAGCTATACACATTTGAAGAGGTTCAAGCTCCAACCCGAGTTTATTCCTTTCAAACTTGGATTTTGGCTCCAATGGGCACCTCACAATTCCTTCAAGCTATACACACTTGAAGCTTTCTCACTTAAGCAAAATGAGACACTCTCTCAAGCTCTCAAGATATTTCAAATGCAACTCAAGCTTTTGATCAATACAAAGGTGCACTCTACAATATGCAAATGAAATGAATGCACTAAGAATCTCACCTTGAGAATTGATTATCAAGAGAAATGATGGTTGAGAGAATACACAATAAGTCTCTTATCCATTAAGTGATCCCCAACACTATATTTATAGAGTGGGAACTCGGTAACAATTAAGCTGCCAAACGGACAACCGTTTTCTGTAAACTAGCCGTTGTGCACTATATGTTACCATTTTATAGCTGCGGAAATATGATTGTTAGACGATTTGGTGACCGTTTCACTCAACCGGTTAACCGTTTCCTATCTTGAAACTTCATATCATTGATTGATTGATTTTGTATAGACCAAATTGTTGTTAATCTTGTTGGAACATTGCCACTAGAGATTTGTTTAGAATCCCCAACAACAATGCCAAAAACTTGATTGTCTAATGATGCTGTTTTTATGTTTTTTGTTAATAATAATATATTTAAAATTCAATTTGGTCTAAATCACTGCAAGTGCACAGGTCAACAAGTAATAAAGTGAATTATGAGTCCAGATATCATTCCCATAGGGATTGATGAGAAAATTTAAAGATCAAGTACCCTTACTACTCAAGATCATCACTATTTGAACTTTTAATTTGATGAGTGGACTAACTAGCATAATTGAAATAAAAGTATTTTGATCAATTTTTCTTTAATGAAAAGGATATTCAAATTTAAAGGGATTAGAGGTTTCATTGAGATTTAATAGCACTGGAAATGGGATCAGTGTTCTGATCATAAATTTGCATATGGTTCAAAACCAATGTAGTCATGGGCTTGAATTCTGGATTTGTCCAAGAGAATAGTTGTATAGCCTTGGAATACCTCCTGACACTACATTTCACTATTTAGAACACCATATTCCTAAACCAGGTCAATGGGTTTAAACAATTGCTTTTAGGATTTGATCCTCTTTAAGAGTTGGTTGTCTTTCCTAAACCAATACTCATCAACCATTTGTTAGAACTGAAATCCACTTGCCCCCATAGACAAGGTAACACAAGCCTTCTTCAATTTAATTGATATCCCTATCTACACTTTGGTAAGAATAATCACTCTCATATTACAAGAGCACAGACATTCTAACAAACTGAGATGAACTCTTTAAATATTAAAATGATCAATCACCAAATGGTCCTTAGTCCTCGAGAACACACTTCTACTATCACCGAGAAGGGAACCTTGAAGTCAGAGGTTAGAACATCACCTGTGATTCATCACAGTGATATTTAGAGTGCATTAGTACTAAAGGTATCGGTCTAGCATACCAATTAGATCAGTTCACTACAAGAACAATACCAATTAGATCAATCCAGTTTTCACACCCACAACATTCATTTAAATACTACAAAATGATAACCAAATACCAATCCCTTCCTAGAGGGAGCTTAGCCTTCCATAACTGGATCACAAGTGACAATGACTAGTTGATCAAAAAAATTCATTGAAACTGTAATCAAAACTAAATAAAATGGGTTCCATAAATATTTCCAGACTCCACTCAAGTTTAGACATAAATGAAGCTTCATATACAAAGATCCCAGCTCAATATTGCATCTCAAATCAACTACTCTAATCCTCAAAAAATGAAAATGAAAGATATAAATCAATGAAAAGAAAAAAAATAAAAATATGTATAGAAGCTCAGTCCTCTCTCATCCCCTCCTAATGAGGTGGTTTTTTTTCTCCTTGATGATGATCGATCCCCTATTTATTCCCTATCTTATTCTATTTATAGGCTCAATAAATGTTAGGCCGAAATTCTGGGCAGATTTGTTGGGATTCTGTGCAGGCCCAGTTGGGTAACATTGTCGTGACATATTTAGCAATGTCGCCACATTTAGCATTTGTCTTTGTCTCTTGGCTTTGTCGTGGCCTTGTCGTGACATTGTAGCTTGACATTCACCTTGATTGATTGTCGCGACAAACTTTTTATTGTCGCGACAAACTTTTAGTAGATTTTGCAGGTCCTTTCTTTATTTTTGTCGTGACAAAGGTTTAAATGTCGCGACATACTTTCTCTGCCTTCTAAAGGATTCTTCGCAATATTTGTCGTGACAAAGTTGGTGAATGTCGCGACAAAGTCTAGCTGACTCCATCTCATAATTGTCATGACAAAGTCTAGCTGACTCCATCCCATAATTGTCATGACAAAGTTTCAAATGTCGTGACATTCTTTTCTTACCTTACATTGTTGATCTATAACATTTTTGTTGCGACATAAGAAACCTTGTCACGACAATCTTTCTTTCTTTTGCCCTATGTTTTGTTGCGACAATCATTGCTATGTCGCGACATATTTCCAATGTTTCTTCAGGAGTTCTAGTCATCTTTTGTCGCAACATATTTCCATTGTCGCGACAATGTTCTACTGTCATTTGCCTTGTTCTTTGTTGCGACAAGGTTTTGAAATGTCACGACAAACTTTTACTGCCTTCAACCTTATATTTTGTCGCGACAATGTTGCGAAATGTCGTGACAAAGTTCAATTGTCTTCTCAAGGCCTCCTTCTTAATCTATGTCGACTGCGTCTGATTATTGCAAATATCTATCTCTAACACTTGCCTTTGGTTTGACAGAGAATGCTGAATTTGGCTGGGACATTCCGCACTTCCCGCCTTTAGTCATTTTGACTGAAGCCTCAAAAACAGCAAATCTAGGTGAAGATTCCATAATTTTGCACTGAATTGGACATTAAGGCCTCAATTATGCATTAAAAATTAACTTACAATTAGATGAGTTTCACACTCATTAATCATTGTTTTCTAGCCATTACAATTTCGACTGTTGCATTTAACTGGTGACCATTTCACACAATTCCTCAATCAAGTTTCTTCCGTTCGATGAGCTACCGTGATCCAACCGACCGAAGTTCACACCTCATCCGCACATTCTAACCGCCTGACCATTTCATCAAGAAGTTCCAGATAGAGGCTATTGGATCCAATCGATTGAGTTTCACCACTCTTTCGGTTCCAACCGATTGACACCAACCGGTCGACTGTTTCATTCGGTATGCCACAACCAATTGACCAACCAGTCTACCTCATTCAGTCAACCCTAACCGGTCGACCGTTTCAACTAGTAGACCATGAATCGGTTGCCCTTTTAAATGTTCAAAATCATTTTTTTTTATTTAAAAAACTTCTAAACCTTAGATGTTTCATTGAAGTACATTTTAGGATTATAAAGTCTGGGTTTTATGGTGAACTAGGTTCAAGATATGACATGGTTTTGGCAGGGTTGTAAGTGATATGATAAATGATGATATCTAAAAAATTGAATGATGCATTCACCTTATAAAGATTCCTAAGCTAACAAAGTCTTCACTTGATACTTGATCTTTGAGTCTTGGTTACTTGTCATCTTGGTTCTTTGATTTGAGTGAGCTTCACTTCCAAGTGTTTGATTAAATCCATCATAGTCATCTTTACCTTGTAATATCTTCATTTGATGTTTGATCACTTTCAACCTATCACTCAACTCAATTTTAACCATTAGTAACCAATAACCTCGGTTTGTTATCATCAAAACCTCAACTAGAGGTACCCTTAGGCCAACAATTGATATTTATCAAAATTTATATTAACTTAATACATTCAAATATATTATTATTTTTAAATAAAAATATTTAATATTAAATATAAATATTAAAACTCATCATTTAAAATAATATTTAATCTTAAAATATCATTTCATTTTTCATTTCATAGACTTGAGATTTAATGATTTTCAAAAATAATTTATTTCAAAAATAAAATAATAAATTAATATTTATATTTAAAAGTAATTATATTTGAATTTTAATTTAGTAGATTTAAAAAATTAAAATAAAATTTTTTAGTAGATTTAAAATAATAAATAATTTATTTATATTTTTAAAAATAAAATTTGAAATTTATTTAGTAAATTATTAAAACTAAAATAAAATTTTAATAAAAAATTAAGAGTTAAAAAAAATAATATAAGCTTAGGCAGGTGCTAATTGGGTGAGTGGAGCGAGGTGTTGTGGTTGGCGGGTTTGGGTCCAACTTAGGGGTTTGGGGAGGGAGGGAGAGAGGAAAGAGAATTGAGAAGGGAAGAGAGGAAGGAAAAAAGAGGAGAGAGAAGATGAAGAGAGAGGAGAGTGGGTCTCACGGTACCATATGAATGCCACATTAGTAATTAACGGCTATTTTAATACTGTTTGACCTCTTTAACCATATTAGTAATGGTAAGGGCTAATTTGGACCATAGAAGTAAACAACAGGGACATCTTTGGACAAAAAAAAATCGAGGTGTAAGTAGGATTTTGGTAAAAACATGGTTTTTGCACCTTTCCTAAAAATATATTAATTAAGGTTTTTTTTTTACATCAATTAAGTTTATTTATTTACTTTAAACACAATTATGCTATCTTCAACATCCTTTTCCAAGATCTTCCATTAAACTTTTATCATCTCTTATCCATCACATAAAATACACAAATAAAAGAATCTGAAAAAAAAAAAAAGACTTTTAATGTGATCCTTACGTCGACACTCTCTTTAAAAAAAAAAAGAAGCTAAATCCCCATGAGTCCTTAAAATCCTGAACAAAACACAACAAAACCGATTTTAGGCTTCATAATCAGAAAATGAGTTGGGGCATAAGTTAATTTGAGGTAAAAAGTATGAATCAGTACACTGATACAAAAATAATGGGATATTGGTGATCAAGAATGAGAAATAGGTGTTTCAGAACATGTGTTCCAAAAAATAATTTGTTTTTTTGGTTAAATACTGCCATAACATATTATAAATACTGCCATAATATAATGCAAATATTACCATAACATAACATACATTTATGGTAGTATTTTGATGCAGAAGCTTCTATAACAAACATTGAGAATTTGATTTTAATTATGGAAAATTCATATTCGAGAGCCTGTGAAACCTTGGAGACACCAAATATGTTTCTAAATCCAAGTATTTGAGTCTTATTACTATTTTGATTTGGAGTTGTTTTATTTTAGAAAGATTTGTTATCCAAGTCAAAGTAGTAGTTGCTTTATTTAATTTATAAAGTTTGTTTTCCTAGTAAAAGTAGGAGTTTCTTTTTCTTTTTAGGAGTTGCTTAATTTAAATTAGAAAGTCTTTGTTTTCCTAGTTAAAGTAGGAGTTTCTTTATTTGATTTTGAAAGTATGGGGTTATATCATACCTCACAATAGTCTTGGACAAAATCGAGTTCAGTTAATGTATTCAGATTCCTCCACTGATTCTCTAACATTTCTCTTATCTCTTGGGTGGATTCCCTTGAGTGACGGGTTCATTGCTTCTTATCCCTAGGTGGATTCCTTGGGTGGCGAAGTATATATCATATTCTTTAATCTCTTGGGTGGATTCCCTTGAGTGGCGAGTAGTGGTGGATTCATTGCTTCTTATCCCTAGGTGGATTCCTTGGGTGGCGAAGTATATATCTTGTTCTCTAATCTCTTGGGTGGATTCCCTTGAGTGGCGAGTTCGTGGCTTCTTGTCTCTTGGTGGATTCCTTTAGTGGTGAAGTAAGTACCTATCCTTCTATAACCTCTTCTCACTACAATCAAATTTTGATTTGGAAATCAAAGATGTTTTAGATGTGACGACTTTGGTTGTTGAAGAAACCGAAAGTAAAAAGGAAACACCACTCGAAGTGAAACCGATTCTAGAATTTTTTGATGTAATGCCCAAGGAAATACCACATGGTTTGCCACCTATGAGGGATATTCAACATCAATTAGACCTTATACCAAGTTTGGTTTTTCCTAATAAGCTAGCCTCTATAATGAACCCTTAGGATCATGAAGAGTTTAAGACACAAGTTGATGATTTTCTTGACAAAGGGCTTGTCCAAGAGAGTAAACATTCTTATGTGGTTCTCACTATGTTGGTGCATGAAAAAGATGGGTCTTGGAGAATGTGTTTGATTGCCCGAACTTGTGACTTTTGATTCATGAGGAAGTAAGATTGACATAGAGGCGAAGAGCGGAAACGATATGAAAAACAAGTAAATGAAGGTTATTAAAGGCTGGTATTTGATCCAAGAGGAAGGATTTTGTTACAGATGATAAAAGAGAGGTGTTCCAAGTTGCGCACAAGAATAGATGGTCCTTCCAAGATTATTAAGGAGATCAAAAAGAATGCTTACTAGTTGGAATTGCCCAATGAAAACAATATCTTGCCTACATTCAATGTCAAAGATTTGAGGCCTTATCATGGTGAAAACTTGAGGGCAAGTCCTTTTTCCCAAATATGGGGGATTGATGCAGGAGCTTCTACAACAAACATTGGGAATTTGATTTTAATTATGGAAAATTCATATTCGGGAGGCTGTGAAACCTTAGAGACACCAAATATGTTTCTAAATCCAAGTATTTTAGTCTTATTACTATTTTGATTTGTAGTTGTTTTAATTTAGAAAGATTTGTTCTCCAAGTCAAAGTAGTGGTTGCTTTATTTAATTTAGAAAGTTTGTTTTCATAGTCAAAGTAGGAGTTTCTATTTCTTTTTAGGAGTTGCTTTATTTAAATTAGAAAATCTTTGCTTTCCTGGTTAAAGTAGAAGTTTCTTTATTTGATTTAGAAAGTATGAGATAAATATTACCCTAATGTAGTCTTTGGACGTCAGTTCAAGTTTAATAATATTTTCAGATTTCTCTTTTTGTTCTCTTATCTCTTGGGTGGATTCCCTTGAGTGGCGAGTTCGTTGCTTCTTATCGCTAGGTAGATTTCTTGGGTGGCAAAATATATATCTTTTTCTCTAACCTCTTGGGTGGATTCCCTTGAGTGGCGAGTTCGTGACTTCTTATCTCTTGGTGGATTCCTTGAGTGGTGAAGTATCTATCATTCTATAACCTCTACTTATCTCATCATCTTTTCTTTTTAACTTTCCAAATCCATGTTCTCCAACCACAACCCAAAACTTTACAAATCTTGTTCCATACTTTTAAAACCTTTCCATATACTTTGTTTCACTCTAGGAACAATAAAAACCATCATCCAACCTTGGAGAAATCCAAATTCATCCATAGCCCTAGTCTACCTTAGAAAAACTCGAAAACCTCAAATTAGCTCAAAACAAGGTTGTTTTGCATCAAACCAAACTCAAGCCTTTCCAAACCTAAAATCCTGCATTCTAAACTGTAATTCCATCATATATAAACACTAAACTAGCCTTATAACCTTTGAGACCAGAACCACATCCACTTACCATCAAAGCTACACCCCATCACCTAACACCGTCGTTAGATCATCCGTCTGGTCCATACTTGCATCATATTTCTGAGTATATATGGTGATATTATAATATGTTATGATAGTATTTAACTTAATAATTATTTTCTTAGAACATGTATTAAACACTGTTCTCATTCCATAATCAATTGATCACGTTACTTTTGTGTCCGATTGTCTTGATACATACTTTTCCCTAATTTTCAAGGGTGATAATAAGCCACGAGTCAATTGGCTAGCATATTGGTAATTAAGTTTTACTTGATATGAAAAGGATAAGGTGCATAAATGCCCCTAATATTTTAGCGTATGTCTCACTTTATCTTGGATTTTTTTTTTTTGTCCCAAGATATCCCTAGCGTTTACTATCATAGCTCATCCATGCCCCTTCCATTAAGAAAAGTCACAACCAGACTAGAAACTCTAACACGTATGGAATGTTCAATAGGCATTTGAATGGACGTTTAAACAAGTGTTTATCCATCTGTGACATTTTCTAATTGGAGGGATATAGGTGAGTTATGACATTAGAATTGGAGTATCTTAGGACCAAAAAACTTTAAAAATAAAATGGGACATAAGAGAAAACCTTAGGGGTATTTGTGCACTTTATCCCTCGGATGGAAGGACAAGTTAGCACAATACAAGCAAAGACAAACTCACAAAAGGATATGAGCATCAAACGTTTACAATGGCTAAGGTTCTCCTGTGGTACATTTTCTTATGGCACACTTAAAAAGGACCTCATCATGTTTTTGACACGTGTCAAAAAATTCTTATCCTTGTGATGATACTCTTTGCCAGCTATAATATTGGAAGTCTTTTTATTCATTTAATTATTTGTTATTAAAGCGTACAGCAACTTCTCTCTCAAAAAACAAAAAAAATGCGTACAACTACTTTGGCATCGGAAGTTTAAGAGCACAATTTAACCACAAAAATAAAATAGAAACAAGATTTCAATATAATTGGACCAACTTTACCTACATTTATCAATAAATACGAATCTTTCTATACCAGAAAAATATTAAATAAAATAACAGATATTTATTGAGTTCCTTAAAAAAAAAATTCTGCACATTTTTATTCACCTTGTACAATCTTTATTATCCTTCGTTTCATAATCTTTTCTTCTCATTAGCTCATAAAAAATATTTATAGAAATATTTCCAATAATTCTCTTTATTTCATAAGAAAATATAAAATTATAAGAATATATCATCTTGGAAAATATTTAGTGTAACATTTCAATAAAATCATACTTAAAAACAAGAAACTATCTAACACAGACCAGGAAAAGGATTATTGCAAGCCTTCAACCCAACACTCAAGCTGCAAAAATAAATTGTAAAAAGAGTCTAGTCCATGAACAGCCAAATGGGATAAGCTTAGACCCTGGCCTGTTTGATAGAGTGAATGGAGAACCACACGTGTATCTTGTAAGAATATACATCATTCAAAACATGTTTCTAACATTGAAACTTACATCCCCCAAGTCATTGATGTCTTTAAACTCTGGACCACAAAAGAATTAACCCGTATAACCTTGTTCATATTTTTTCTCTTTCTTTACTTTCACAATATGATGAAAGTCTGAAAAATGTCTAGTGAAGCCGCAAGAGAGGACCCGAGATCTATTTAGAGATTCTCCCATAAAAAATCACATCATTCAGGAATGATGGCTGAATTATTACCACTTTAGAATTTCAAATTCAGAAATTCAAAAGTTTAAAACTCAGAATGAAGGGTTGAACAATTTCAGAATGTTTTAAAACATTCTCTCACTTAGTGCAAATGTTAATCAAAATCATTGAGTAACAAAATACATGCATCATATAGATAATTCCTACAATCATGATTATTATCAACTACGTATCAAAATACATTTTGCTTCTCAAGTACTTAATATCACCTCTGGATGTACCATTTGATTGGGATATGATTCTATGTACCTAATGAAGCCCCAAAATGTGTAAAAACATCCTATATATATACAAGATGATTGATAAAAAACAATGTGCAAGTTTTGATTACAAATTTCATTCAATAAATTATCTACCCTATTTTCTCTTCCATTCTTGGATGATTTTAGGTTAGAATATCACTTATGGTTGTTATTCTACCATCCATGAGTGAGTAGTCGCCCTAATCTTGGGGTTGGGTGGATCTAAGTCCTACCATGATGGATCCGGAGGGGTGTACGCGCTGAAATCCTAAGGAGGAGATTGACACTATAATCCACATTGCTTAGGAAGTTGAGATAAAGTCTTGGGAGCTCTCTAGGGGTTGAGCGTGACACTCAACTCATTAGGGCCCATGTAAGCATTCAATAAAGGAGTTTTTCATCTCTATTGAGCACTACCCTTCTTCATACTTGGCAAGTGAGATTTTGTATGTATATAGACCGATTATGCTACCTTTTTGTTTCGTTTCATTGAAATACCCAACAACAATGCTGCCCTGAAATTTGTCACTTGTTTTGGGACTGAAATTTCCACTGCTAGTTTTCTCTATGTGAAATACGATTAAAATTGTAGACTGGTCTAAATAAATGTTGTAAGTGCCGCAGTCGTACAAGTAATGAAGTGAACATTAAAAATGGGATATCATACCAGTAGGGATCGATAAGAGAATCTATAGATCGATTACCCCTACTACTCAAGGTCATCACTACTTGAATTTCTAAGTTTCTAAGGATGAAAATTAAACTAAAACTCAAATGTAGAAACTGAAATAACAAAATCTAAAATTAACATAATAAAAATCAGTAAAAATATCTTTGAAATAACAAATTCTTTGAATGTAATCCAAACCTTTGAGATAGGATCAGTGTCCTAATCATAAATCTGAAACAGGTTCCTTGAAAATAGGTTTTTGTTATAGGTTTGAACTATGAACTTGTTAAAGAGCAAGGTAGTATAACCTTGGATTCCTCTTGACACTAGGGCCTAATCTCTAGAATCTTGACTCTGCACTTGATGTTGCGACATTCTCCACACGATGTCCTGACATTGGGCATGTGACCATTTTATGCTTATTGTTGCTTATTTCCTTCAAATTCCTACAAAACATAAATTTGGGTTAAGACTCCATAATTATGCAATAAAATGATCTTTAAAGCCTTAAATATGCATAAAAAATGGGCTTAAAAGTATATGAGTTTAAGACTCATCAAACAGCCCTAAACTTAAAGTTTTGCTTGTCCCCAAGTAAAGAAAATACTCCTTGCTTGCCCTCAAGCAATTCATCTTTTAAGGTCTTTTTTTTTTCAAGTTATCTTTCTCAGTTTATTCATTATTTTAATTCAAATGAAATGTAAGTTGTGATATAAATTCTAAAAAACCTAAATTCTAGAAATAAGAAGATCAGTAGTTAAGTTCTCTTACAAACCGATAATTCACACAATGTGAACAATTTAGCTTTGGAACCCTATTTTGTGAGTGTGTGTGATGGTGACTCCTAAATCGAGAGCAAATGCAAGCTAGATGGTGTGGGGCAGGATAGTGCGGATCCCCCAGATAATATATTTTGGGTTCCATAAGCTTGTTGTTCTTATCACTCTCCACTAATGTAGGCTCACACAACTTTCAAGATCAAGTAGGTCTTTACAGGATTGTAATGTAAGGCTTGGGTAAGGGTAGTTGAGTAGTCATTTTGAAACCGCTTGCAAACATACATACTTTTCTCCATCTTTGTTTTATTCCAACACCTACGGCTCTCAGAGCATCCCATAATTGTTAAAAGCGCGTCTTCGCTCAGCAAACCTCCTTTTATCACGATACACAGTTTTGCATTCTTTCAATAAAAACTAAGAAGCAATTTTATTTACAAAGTTATTAGAGTGGTGCAATGTCTAGACTCCCTTAAGCTTTCTACCAACCCTCAGTGAGATTTGGATCAGTAACTCCTAGACCAGTTGGCCTTAGGGTACCAGGTGTTGAAACACCCCTTGGGATTTACTTACTCTAGGGAAGGAAGGCTACGGGGCCAAACTCACTCCTCCTTGACTTTTATTCTATTTTTGCTTCTTTTAATATTTTTCTCATTTCTTTTCACCAATCCTCTTTTGATTTTCTATTTTAATTCAACCTAACCAGTTTGGAGTTATTTTCCTACAGGAAAAATAACTCCCCCAAACTTGCTTCTCACTAAAATTTTCAATTATGCTTCAGTCCTCAAGTTATGGGTAATTTTGGTTTTTTATTAAGGGATAGTGTTGTATAGAAAGGTTATTGGCTTCAAACTTGGTTCTTATCAAAAGAAATTTTGGCTCTTTAATGATCAGCATTGTGGTACTAAAGGAATATACATATGCATTGATAGGCACAAACTGTCCAAAGATGGTCTACATCATTTCTCAATTGTTGTGTTGCCTAGGATTTCGCCTCAAGTGATAATAAAACAAGTTCTAGAACCTATGGAGATTAAATAAAGATGGATTCTCATAAATGTTCTCCAACTCATGCATATTCATTTGTTAAAGTACTAATGACCATTTTCATAGTGCAGTTCATTAGAAATTGAATTGTTTAAACCTTAAATTATCGGCAATGAATTCTTTATTAATCTAAATTTCAGCTAATTATCATCTCTACATCCTGACCTTCGATTCATTTAAACTCATTACGCTTGTGGCTAAAATATAGGCGACTGAACAAAAAAAAGAAAAACAAAACACTAAAAACAGGAAAACTGAAGCTAGAAATTTTTAGCACATATGGAAATTCACCAAAAACACCCCAAACTTGAATTTCTACTTTGTCCTTAATGCATGAAACAACAAGTTTAAGAACAGAGGTCTCCCCTCGATGACCAAATATGATCATTGGGCTTAATGAGGTTGTTTTTGAAGAAATTCCCTTCTCTCATATTCAGCTTCACTGCCTTGAAAAACATAATCAAATAAATATTGAAAATAATAAATAAAAAAATCAACAATCTACTCTATCTAAAAATAACTAACTAAACTACTAAAAAATGTAATTGGATAAAAATTCTTATTTCTTAGGGGCTTGGGTTGCCTCCTAATAAGTTGCTCCATTTTTAGAGTCTAGGTAGACTCGTTGGAAAAGTACTTGATCTTTGCATTGGCCTTTCATCCTTCTTGGCTAATACTTCTCCATTATCTCCATCCGTTGTGGAGATGAGATTCTCCACTTTCAGGATAATAAACTGAAGCTCAACTGTCAATTCTACAGTGGGAACAAAATTGGTCTTCCATTTAATTCCTTCAAGAGTGTCCTCTTGAAGGATTTCTAGCGCTTGCTTTTCAAAATGAGGAAATGAGCTCTCTATCCACATGCATCTCAACTTTTCTTCATCCGTGAGTTGTATGCTTTGGGTGAGATTGATCTTCACTTTTTCTTGACCAACCAACAAGGTAGTTTCCCCATTTTCTATATCAATCCATGCTTGACTTTTAGACTTAGAAGATTTTCTTGATGATGAAACTTGTTGGTTCTCTTCTATGCCCAAAATCACAATGTTTATGGGAAAATTGAAGCTGTCAATCCCAACCAAAACAATTTCCATTGTGGTAAGTGGATGGTGCTCTTCCTCATTAATAAGTTTATGGTATTTTCTCACCGACCCTTCAGCAGGTCCTTGAGTTTCCTGCCCAGAAAGTCAAGGTATAAAGTCACCTTCTCTTTGTCCTGATCTTTGCTACTTGGGAGTGTCACAAAATGTTGATCTATAATGCGCGACTTCCCGTAGCGAAGATCCTTCTTCTCTTCATCGATAGTGCAAATCCCATGCGTGAAGTTTGTTGGATTTGTTCTTGCTCATTGTGATTTAAGCCTTCATGACTTTGAAATTTTTGACTTCTATAGGAGAAATTCTCATATGGTCTCCAATCCGAATGGTAATTGCTTGACATGATAGTGTGGGGTTGAAAGTGATGACCTTCATTGTAGTTGAGAAAATGAGATGCTCTTTGATCTTGTTGATTAAGCAGTTTTGTGAGAGCCTCAATTTTTCTCTCTAGTGTGGATAGGCGCTCTTCCATCGATGCATTGCACATTTTTGCGAATCACCTATAGAAAAAATAAATAAATAAAATAAAACAAAAGAAATATCTGAGAATAAAAAAAAATAAATAAAAAGTAAGAAATAACGATGAAAATATACATCTAAGAAACTAAAAGAAAGAAAAGAAAATGGTTAATTAACAAACGAAATTCCCGTTTTGTTAAAATATTGATCTATAAACTTCTTGAATTGATCCCCGACAACAGCGCCAAAAACTTGATTGACCGATTTTGTATGTATATAGATTGATTATGCTACCTTTTTGTTTCGTTTCGCGAAATCAACAGCCAGTCTTTTGCCACAAGAATTTATCACTTGTTTTGGGTCACCAGAAATTTCATAACTAGTTTTTTCTCTATGTGAAATACAATTAAAATTGTAGACTAGTCTAAATAAATTGCTGCAAGTGCACAAGTCGTACAAGTAATAAAGTGGACTATTAAGTCCAGACATCGTACTCATAGGGATCGATAAGAGAAGCTATAGATCAACTACCCCTACTACTCAAGGTCATCTTTATTTGAACTTCTAAGTTTCTAAGAATGGAAATTAAACTAAAACTAAAATGTGGCTGATAACAAGTCTAAAATTAACATAGAAAGAATTAGTAAAATAGATTGAAACCAACAGATTAGCTGAGATTAATCCAGGCATGGGAAGGATTAAGTCAATCAGATGTGGTATCTCAAATGGTTCATAAAACATCATTTTGTTATGGGTTTGAACCTTGAACTTGTTCAAGAGCAAGGTAGTATAGCCTTGGATTCCTCTTGACACTATACATTTCACTCTCCAGTTTGCCACATTTCTATCTATAGATAATGGGTCTGAAGAGCTACTTGTAAGACATGACTCTTTGAATCTGGTTTGTTTTAACCGATGCTTCACAACCATTTTTTGAAGAGCCAGGAGTGCGCGTAGACGGGATAACCTGACCTCGTCGATCTAATCGATACCACAATATGCAAGTTGAGCAGAATTCCCTCTTTCCTTGATTAGAATCTTATCTAACACGGGATCGATATTGTTTTGCTGAACTAAGATGACACCTCTAACTATTAAAATGATAACTTAGTAGGTGGTCCTTATGCCTTGAACACATACATTTATCACGAGGAACCTTGAAAGTAAGTTAGAACAATCACCTGGCGATTGTCGAGTGACATTTAGAGTTTATTAGTTCTAAATATATCAATCTAGCATACCCCAAGTTACTGCTCATGTGCTCTCAGGAATCTCCATCTCTATGTCACTCAAAGGGACTCTTGGAAATTAGAGCATAGATACAACTCTATTTTGGGTATAATGCCCTGATATCAAGAACCGTTTACTACATGAACAATATAGATTAAATCAATCCAGTTCTCAAAACCCAAAACAATCATTTAAATGCTACAAATCATAACCACAACTGCCCCAAACCCTTCTAGCGAGGCTTAATACCATCAACGGTTCCTGAGCATCTCGACAACTAGTTAGCGAACTAATTCATTGAAGGTACATTATCAGCAGCGAAGAAAAGGGTTCCATAAATAAATTCCAAAAAATAATTCCAGAAATAATCCCAAAAAAACCTTGAAGATCAAACAGAAAATGGAACTAAATATTCATTGATCTCAACTCAAAATTACAACTCAGATCCCTTATTCCAGTTCTAAGAAAAGGAAAATAAAAGAAAATACAAGAAGAAAATCAAAGAAAAGAAAAACAGAAAATTCTCCCCAGCTGCAAATCTGCTCCTCGCTACGAGAGCTAAGAAAAAGCCCTCAAAAGTTGAGCAAAAGCTCCCCCAAAGTTGGGTCAAAGATGCTCTAAATTTGGGACAAAAGCTCCATTCCCTTATCCATAGGAGCTTCTATTTAT
Source organism: Tetrastigma voinierianum (assembly GCA_016808115.1). Taxonomy (NCBI): domain Eukaryota; kingdom Viridiplantae; phylum Streptophyta; class Magnoliopsida; order Vitales; family Vitaceae; genus Tetrastigma; species Tetrastigma voinierianum. Next base: position 43,342 of record JAEQBH010000838.1, on the reverse strand, counting down.
AATCCCTAGATATTAGGCCCAGAAAACGAGGTGGATAACCTGGACTTCGAAAAACCTAGATTTTTTCCCTAGCCGCTAATGTCACAGTAATGTCATGGCCTTCTTTCGGTGCGCAACATTGCAGTCTAGTGTCAAGATTATGAGTTTTGAATATTGCTACAATGTCATGGTCGATGTCGCGACATTACAATTGTGATGTTACTACATTTCCCTTGAGTGCTACATCTTGATGTCGCAACATTGAAATTGCTATGTCGTGGCGATGTCGCGACATTGAATTTCTGATGTCGCGACATTAAGTTGTGATGTCGTGACATTGCTCTTTACCTTTCTGTTATGATGTCGCTACTCTGGATGTCAATGTCGCAACATTTCTCTAATGTTACCGCTGATGTCCCAACATTGCTCTTTGCCTTTTTGTTATGATGTCGCAACTCTGGATGTCAATGTCGCAACATTTCTCTAATGTTGCCGCTGATGTCGTGACATTACTCATTCAGTTATGCTCTCTTTAGCCGATGTCACGACTTTGCACTTGATGTCACAACATTCTGGACTTGATGTCATGACATTCTCCACCCGATGTTACGACATTGGGCATTTGACCATTTTATGCTGATTTTTGATTATTTTCTTTAAATTCATACAAAACATAAATTTGGGTAAAGACTCCATAATTATGCAATAAAAGGATCTTTAAAGCCTTAAATATGCATAAAAAAATGGGCTTAAAAGTAGATGAGTTTTAGACTCATTAGCAAGTCCAACAACTGCTATTGGATTGTTGTTGAAAGAGATCCTTCATCCAGTATTTTCAACTGAGATTGTATCTAGTCCAAACTGTGAAAGAACTAGGGTGAAAGCCTACCTGATGCCATTAAGATATTATAGCTATTAGAGAAGTTCTCTAAAGGCCATCACCTTTAGCACTTGTTGTATACCTTATTTTGAGAAATAAGAAGGCTTCTTCGTTAATTTGATATTCATACTTTGAATTGATAGCGATCTTTGATCAATTAATGAAGTCCGTGATACACAAACATAACATGAAAGAAATCATGATGGGATCATGATAATGAGATTTCTACCATGTGTAATTATGTTACTATCTAAACTATCTCTAGTCATAGGATCAACGAGATAGGAAATTGTTGATTTGAATAGACTAGCACATGCTATATTCCTTAATTAGATCAAGCAGTTGATCTCATAAACTATGAACATTAAGATGATCAAAGTTAACATGTGGATGCTTGCTAAGAGTAGTCAAGTACTTCAAAGACCCACTATGAGACAATCATATGGAGTTTCTATTCAAACATCTATGATAGTCTCATCATAGCAATGGTGCAAGTATCCTTTGACTTGAGGTGCTCAAGGATATCTTGGATGCTGATTCTGTACTTTGACTTTGATCCTTATTGCCTTTATGAGGTTGCTCATAGGTTGATGGTTAGATACAACTTGAGGTATTCGAAGGTAATTGAGTAGCCAATAGAGGATTCACCATTTCTGATAGAAGGAGGGTATACCCTAGGCCTCTTGTAGGGATCATTACTTGGAATCTTTGGCCATAGTAGAAATGTCATGAAGAGAGTCTTCAGTGGCATGCTTTATGAGTAATGGATCTCGAAGACAAGATAAAAACACTTGGGCTAGGTTTGGTATAGCCAGTCTAGTGGGAGTTGATACAAAGTCCATGCTCTGAACCAAGTTGGGTATAGTATGGAGAGAAAGAAATTTGCATAGTATATTGCATATGGAATGGTTTGCAGTCAAACCATTGAATCTTCCAGTCAATTGGGGGTCATTGTGTGTTGCTAGATATTGCTCATGACTTGCTCAAGATCAATGGTTGATTTGTGTGGCCAACATAACTAGAGACCTATTGGATCACACACTTAGAAGGTGTGTAGAGAGAATAAAATGGTATTGAATTTGATCTAACACGAGGAAAACCCATGGTATAGTACGTGATATGGATTAGTTGAATCCCGGGAGAAGACACAGTGATGAGCCATGAGAAAGTCTATGAAGGCTTTTGGGCTCGATCCATGAGCGTGGAGCACATGGGAGCGGCACACACATGCATGTGATGGATGTGCAGCCCACCCCCTTCATTAAGGGCACTCCTGTCCTTATGCACTGGTGTTGGATGATATAAATACAACATATCATAAACGTCACCACCACATGAGATCATACGTATCTCAAACATAGAGAAAACGTCCAGCAAAGGATTTGAGAGCTTTCACTCTAAGTAGCCCCTCTTAGAAGATCAAGTCTCGGCTAGCACTAAGTTTGAGTTTTCAAGTCGTCTCCTTGGAGGTTTCTCTCACCACATCTTCGAGTGGATCAATATTAGAGGTATTCCAGTCGTGGGATACTAGTGTTTACTACAGATCTTTTCAACCCGGAGGGAATCATGGGGCATGGAGTAGGCCCATATCTAGGCCTAAACGAGATAGGAAGCCCAAGTCCAATGAAGACTTTTATTACTATTAATTATTTATTTAATTTTATTTTTGGATTTATCCGATGGTATTTTTGGTTATCTATTAGTATTTTGGATTTATCTATTAGGATTTTGGATTTATCCATTGCTGATTTTTAAGGATTATCCATTAGGATTTTTGTTTGTGCTTATAAATAGCACCTTATGTTTATTTTAGTAGACTTGATTAATATTGAAAAATTCGAATTTCATTCCGTTTCTTTATTCGTTTTCTTTTTGTTCTTAATGTAGAGCTACATCGGTTTATTGCTCCAGGCCTAACTTTGATCCGAGATCAAGTTATTGTTTATTTCAAGTTCCGATCTCTGTTTGTTCCCATTACCACTTTTCCCCTTCTTGGCTGCCTTATATATATGATCCTTCGCCGATCTCCAGTTCTCTCTCCGCTGATATTGAATTTGATCCATTGAAATTCAATATATTTTGCTTCACACATTCAGAGATTTTGTACACATTCTATTTTTCACACCCACCCAAAAGAATTCTTCAGAAAAAGACGGCAAGCAAGTTTGAGCTTGGACTCTTTCACAAGAATCCGCATAAGGGTGTTGAACAATCCGGTCCAATTCACGCAGTTGAACCGCGGAAGGGTTTTGAACAGGAGATCTTGCTTAGTCCACAATCCGGCTCTTGCGTACCTCTTCATCACACCCACCGTGGTTCTTGCGGTAATCATCCTCAAAAACCTCTAGCCTTCAACGAATTACTGCATTTGGAGTTCTGTAGGATTGGGGCTTATACACACCCTTTCCTAATCTTCGGTGTTCTATTTGCCATAGGCTGGTTGGTAAATTGAAATTAGGGTTTCTTAAGAATCACGAGAAGAATGCATTCTTCGCCACGACCCGTATGCTGATTCATCACGGCGAGGACGATTCATTGATTTACGTGGTGGCCCCACGTGACACCGCCAGCCGCTGTCTTTGCCTGAATTTACCTTCGTGAAATTACGCGTCTCTGGCCAAACGTTATCGTCGTCTGACCTGAACGGAGGCGACATAGCAACCGGACCTCCGTCTCACGGACTTAAGGCTTTCTTTAAGGTCGATTTCTCACATATACTACAGCTGTTGGTTTCTTAACCTTGGAATACGATCAATTTGCTCTCATCCAGCAATTGCACCATGGTTGGATTCCCTTACTTGACTCACGCTCTAAGGAATTGTAGGCGTCCTAAAGATTCTTCAACGGGTACATTTTCTTTTACTTTGAAAACTCAGTTAATATTCGTGATATCTAATGCATATCTTCTTGATTTGCCTAACGACATGGATATTAGCCATGTTTTCAATGTAGAGAGCTTCTTCTTAGCCTGCAAGAGGCACGCTTTGAGCCTTCTGCTGCCTTGTAGTGTGTCTGCGGTGAAAGTAGCAGCAGTCTGCTATGCCTTCGATTACCATTTTCTAAGAGACGGTGGATACTATCGCGATGATGAGTTAGAGTGAGTTCTAGAGATGGTAGGTTTCGTGCGTTTCTTGTCAAATGGCATGGTAAGTCCCCGGTGCTACTTGAATCTGAGGAGGATGATCTTCGATCATTGGATTCTTCGTTGTTGGATTGCTACCTTTCCTTTCACTCTTCAGAGTCGAGTTCTTTTCAACCCGGAGAGAATGATGGGGCATGGAGTAGGCCCATATCTAGGCCTAAACGAGATAGGAAGCCCAAGTCCAATGAAGACTTTTATTATTATTAATTATTTTATTTTATTTGGATTTATCCGATAGTATTTTTGGATTTATCTATTAGTATTTTGGATTTATCTATTAGGATTTTTGGATTTATCCATTATGATTTTGGGATTATCCATTAGGATTTTTGTTTGTCAACATAAATAGCACTTATGTTATTTTTAGTAGACTTGATTAATATTGAAAAATTCAGAATTTCATTCCGTTTCTTTTATTCGTTTTCTTTTATTCTTCGTAGCCGAGCTACATCACCTATGACATGGTTATTCGATTCTGATGATCCAAGAGGATCTTTGGATTAGGGTTAGTATTTTTGTTTACTCTGCTACGCTCCGCATGTGATTTAGACCATAAAACCCCTACAGTGGTATCAAAGCCACCCTGGTATCATCAAAGTCTAATTTTTATATCTTGGTAGCATGTTGATTTCGACACCTAGTTTTCATCTTCAACCTTCAAAAATTGTTTTTTTTAATGGTAAAGATTAATTCTTTATGTTTTTTTCAAGTTTGATCTTTTTATTAAGTGAATATAAATGATCAAGGGTTGCTGCAAAAATGTTTGAATATGATTTAAACATGAAAATCGAATTTTGAAACCATGATTACAGAAAATCTGTGTGGGCTGCACATGTGCGTTTTTTAATATTGATCAATGGGCTGCTAATTTTTTGTGATTTGATCATGGAATTATGATATAGACATATATGGGATATTGTTATTGGCCTTGGGGTGATCAAAATGGTCTCCAAATTTTTTTTAAAATATCTACAAACCCAAAATTGCTATTGTTTGAAGTTCTAGCGCACATCAATAGAGATTTTTCTTTTAAAAATAGTTGACTTGGATTTTTCAAGGATTTGAATATAAATAAAATCTATACATCCCAAATTTAATTTTACGCTTTGGAATTATCCAAATATGATTTAAATTGCATTTTTAAAAAATTAAAAAAGATCATGCATGATTTGGCAAGGCACCTGTGAGCGCCCAGCCAAACCATTTTTGTAATTGATTTTTTAAAAAATAGTTGGTCTAGATATTTTCAAGATTTGATCTTGGAAAATTCTAGAATTTCCAAAATTAATTTTAGAATTTGGGTTATCAAAATCGGATTTAAAATGAATTTTTATAAAAGAAAACACTTGACCATACAAATTGGGCTGGGCTGTTGAGAGTGCCTAGCCAACCCGGTTTTGAAATTAAGCTTTGGGCTACCAAATCTCGATTCCAGCCCTTGAAGTTTGGTTCTTATGAAACTTGAGGATGTTAGCTTGATGTTTGAAGCTTGCGGAATATGATTCCGAATTAAAAATGTATTTTTTTTATAAATTTTTTATTTTGATGACGTGTTATGGTATGACCATAATGGTAATAAGCATGCTTCAAAGTTTTAAATGTTCAAAAGCATCAATTAACATGGGTTAGAAAAGGAAATTAATTATGAATTAATTTAGGAACAAATGAATTTAATTTAATTTGATTAAATTTAAATCATTTTGAAATTTGAATGAAAAGCCCAATTGGATAAAACTATACAAAAGACAATCTCAATTCAAAGAGTTGAACTATACCTTGGACCAAAGAGTTAGGCCAGGGTGCTTGATTTTTGAAAATAAAATCCCTAGGATGCCAATATCATTTTTCATGTATTAGATGCATGTTAAGCCTACCTTAAAGAAAAAGGCTGAAACTATGATGCTTGTGGGCTCTTATGGTTCTAAGAACAAGAAGAAGAAAAAGCCCATGAAAGTAAAGGGAGGTGTAACCAAGAAAAAAATACAAGGAGGCAGCACCAAAAGGCACTTGCTTCCATTATGGCCAAGATGGTCATTGGAAGAGGAATTGCAAAGCCTATTTAGGGTCCTTGATTAAGAAGGCTAATCAGATGCCTCATATACTTCAGGTATGTTTGTCATTGAGGTTAATACTGTTTCTAATTATAATCAATGGGTATTGGATACCGGTTGTGTCTCACACATATGTACTAATATGCAGGGTCTAATAAACAATAGGAGACTTAACAAGGGAGAGTTGAACCTACATGTGGGGAATGGAGCAAGAGCTGCTGCATTAACCATAGGGTCTTATGTTTTATCTCTTCCTAGTGGATTACGTTTAATTTTAGAGGATTGCTTTTATGTTCTTGCAATAACTAAGAACATTGTTTCTATATCTTCTTTGATCAGAAGAGGTTTTCATTTAACATTCAATAACAAATGTTGTACCATTATGTTGAGTGATGTTCTTTATGCTAATGGTACATTAAACAATGGTATATACATGTTGGATATGTTTGGTCCAATTTTACCTATCCAAGAAAATAAAAGACAAGGACAAGATAATTTGAAATCATCTTACTTATGGCATTGTCGCCTTGGTCATATAAGTGAGAAGCGTGTGACGAAGATACATAGAGATGGAAACTTAGGGTCATTTGATTATGAATCATATGTGACACATGTGAGTCTTGTTTATTAGGCAAGATGACTAAATTACCCTTTAAGGGAAAGGGTAAACTTGCTAGTGGATCTTTAGACTTAATACACACAGATGTATGTGGTCCAATGTCCACACATGCCAGAGGTAGTTTCATCTAGTACATTAGCTTTACTAAAGACTTTTCACGATATGGGTACTTGTATCTTATGAAGTACAAGTCTGAAGCCTTTGAAAAGTTCAAAGAATTCAGAACTGAAGTGGAGAAACAACTTGGGAGAAGTATTAAAACACACTTAGATCAAATCAAGGTGGTGAATACTTAAGCCAAGAGTTTCTAGATTATCTTGTAAATCATGGGATACAATCCCAATGGACTTTACCTTACATGCCACAACACAATGGTGTGGTTGAAAGGAGAAATCGAACCTTGTTAGACATGGTAAGGTCTATGATGGGCAAGGCAGACCTTCCCAAATCCTTCTAGTGTGATGCAGTCGCAGCTGCTATTTATATTCTAATTAGAGTCCCATCAAAGTCAGTTGATGTTACTCCATATGAGATATGGACTAACAAGAAACCTTATCTTTCTCACATGAAAGTATGGGGTACTTATCGAACTTATGTGAAGCGGATATTGTCAAACAAGCTAGAAGCTAAATCTGACAAGTGTCTGTTTGTAGGGTATCCTAAAGAAACAATGCGATATCAATTTTACAACTCTTTAGAACAAAATATGTTTGTTTCAAAGCATGCTGTTTTCTTAGAGAAAAAAATTTCTTCTAAGAAACAGTAGGAGCAAAGTTGAGTTTGGAAAAGTTTAAGGTGCTCAAATAGAAATAGATTAGCTACCAAAACCTGAGGTTGACATTCATAGAGGTGATCCTTATGAAGCACAAGTGCTTCATATGTTGATTAGGATACGCATTGTTCCAAAGAGATGGATTTCTCATTAGTGAACAGAGTGACGTATTGCTCATAGAGGATGATGAGCCTACTACCTATGAAGAGCATCTTAACAGTTCTGAATCTTACAGGTGGCCTATAGCTATGAAGTCAGAAATTGATTCCATGTATGGAAATCATATATGGTCTTTGATTGACTAACTCGAAAGGATAAATCCCATAGGGTTCAAGTGGGTCTTCAAGAAGAAGACTGACATTGAAGGTAATGTTGTTACCTGCAAAGCTAGGCTTGTGGCTAAGGGTTATCGTCAAACACAAGGAGTTGACTATGATGAAACTTTTAGTCCAGTAGCCATGCTTAAATCCATTAAGATACTCCTAGTTGTTGCTACTCATTACAATTATGAGATATGGAAAATGGATGTGAAGACAACTTTCCTTAGTGTAAACCTATATGAGGATGTGTACATGAAACAACCAAAAGGCTTTGCATCCAAGGATGGTAGTAAAGTATGCAAGCTTCAAAAATAAATTTATGGTTTGAAGTAGGCATCTAGGAGTTGGAACATTTGATTTGATGAGACAACTAAAGAGTTTTGTTTTTCACAAAATTAGGATGAGGCTTGTGTGTATAAGAAGGTTAGTAGGAGTGTAGTCTTTTTCCTTGTGTTGTATGCAGACAACATACTACTAATAGCAAACAACATCTCGATTTTATAATCTGCCAAAATTTGGCTATCTAAGAACTTCTCTATGAAAGACCTCGAAGAAACGACCTATATCTTAGGGATTAAGATATATAGAGACATATCTAAGAGATTGCTTGGTCTTGCACAATCTACATACATAGATAAGATGCTAAAGAGGTTTAGCATGAAGTAGTTTAAGAGTGGGTTTATTCCCACGACTCATAGGATTACACTTTGGAAGTCCATGTGTCCTTAGACACCAGATGACAAGACATACATGAGTATGATCTCTTATGCTTCGGTTATAAGATCTATCATGTATGCTATGTTATGTTCTAGACCTGATGTATTAAATGCTCTGAGTGTCACGAGCAGATACTAGTCATACCCTGGTGAGGGTCATTGGGTGGTTGTCAAGAATATCCTTAACTACTTGAGAAGGACTAAAGATGTATTCTTGATATATGGAGATGGAGATAATGATCTTCATGTGAAGGGGTAAACGGATGCCAGCTTCCAATTTGATAGAGATGACTCCAAATCTCAGTCAAGTTATGTATTCATGTTGAATGGTGGGGCAGTCGGTTGGAAAAGTTCCAAACCAAAGACGATTGTAGATTCTACAACCAAAGAAGAGGACATTACGGCTTCCGAGGGAACTAATGAAGCGGTTTGGATAATTATGTTCATCTTAGAACTTTGAGTGGTACCTAGCATTTTTTATCCAATGCCTATGTATTGTGACAACAATAGAGCCATTGCATAAGCGAAGGAACTACAATCTCATCAAAGGTCTAAACACGTACTCAGACGATACCATCTGATTAGAGATATCATTGGTAGACATGATGTAATCATAGAGAAAGTGGCCACTTATCATAATGTTGTTGATCCTTTGACTAAGCCACTTCCCCAAAAGAAGTTTGATTCTCATGTACTAGCTTACGATATTAGATAAAAAAAATGATTGGTTTTAATTCAAGTGGGAGATTGTTAGAGAAGTGATCAAAAGGCCATCACCTTTAGCACTTGTTGTATACCTTATTTTGATAAATAAAAGGGTTTATTCATTAATATGATATTCATACTTTGAATTGATAGCGATCTTTGATCAATTAATGAAGTCCATGATACACAAACATAACATGAAGGAAATCATGATGGGATCACGATAATGAGTTTCCTACCATATGTAATTATGTTAGTATCTAAACTATCTCTAGTCAGTAACCAATAGATCTCATAAACTATGAACATTGAGATAATCAGAGTTAACATGTGGATGCTTGTTATAGGTAGTTAAGTACATCGAAGACCTGCTATGAGACAATCATACGGATAATCTATTCAAACATCAATGATAGTCATGGTGCAAGTATCCTTAGACTTGAGGTGCTCAAGGATATCTTGGATGTTAATTCTATACTTTGACTTCGATCCTTGTTGCCTCTATGAGGTTGCTCATAGGATAATGATTGGGTATAGCATGAGGTATTCGAAGGTAATTGAGTAGCCAATAGAGGTGTTAGGTGTGCTTTAGGTTAGCCTTATTTAGGGCAAAATATAGCATAATTCATGATTTTGATGCTAACTAAGCACTCCTTTTATTTTAGTCATTTTCACGTCTAATCCCCTATAATTGTGTATTTTTTTATAAACGAAGAAAACAAGACAAAAAGCAAGCAATTTGGGTGAGAAATGAAGAAATTAAGCAAGGAAGAAGCCACGATTGCGACCTTAGTCATTTACAGTTGTGACCTCAAAGAAAAATTAACTATGCAGGATAATTTCAGCAAGGTCGCGACTTATACAAGCCGTCGGTAGTTCGTCAACTTTTGCGATCGTATTCTCCATCTCTTAAGCGAGTCGCCAACGCGCCAAGATTGCGTGGTGCGGCCCCTTAAACCCGTTTCTTTTCCATTTTAGGCTCGTTTTTTGGCCCACATTTCTAGATTACATTGGGGGTTTTCACACATAATTAGGGTTCAAAATTTTAGAGAGGAGACTCTCCTCTAGGGTTAGTTCTCCTTAAAGTTTTGTTCCATTTTTATATTAGGTTTTTGTAGATTTCTTAGTTTTAGGTTTTGGTTTTTGAAATCTCTTGTTTGTAATCGAATATTGTTGGAAAAACAACCTTGTAGTCATTCAAAGCTTATATCTCTGTTTTATATCTCTATTCCTTTTTGTTCTTTAATTTCTGTAGTTTTTGTTTGTCGACAACATGATTTTGTGGATTTTAATGGTTAAAATGTTAGGTTAATCATTCTATAGGGTTGGTTATCAAATTTGATGATTAGGTTTGTCTAATCTTTAGTTAGTTGGTTGATTTATACTTGACTTGTTGTGTTTGGTGTTATATCCTTAGATTATTATGATCTTGGTTAATTAATCTATGTTGAGAATTGGATCTTCGATCCTTTTACTAGGGTATCCTTAGTGACGCTTGGACTAAGCCCTAAAATCTGGTTTCAGTTCTCTTAAGGCGTAGATTAATTAATCGGGAGTCTAATTAACCTAGTTAAAGAGATCTAGGGAATTAGAAAAGTCTAGTATTAAGTGGATTTCACTAGGAGGGGACATCAAACCTATTAAGTGTGGATTACATGTATGTAATAGTGACTAATCTGAGCTTAGTCTAGGTAGCTCTATTGCAAGGACGTAACTGTGACCAATAGAGCTCCTAAGGAAAAATGTCTTTGAAAAGTATCACCCTAATGACCTAGAAGGACGTAACTGTGAATAGGTGGTTAGTGTGAGAAATCATAATGGGGGAACCTGAAGTGGGATCATATACCAAAGTCATCGAGGACCAACTCAATTAAGTAATTCATTCAGCAGGACCTTACCTAGGCAGATCCTTAGCATCAGTAAGATATGGCAGGATTTCCTTTATAAGTAGTTTTTCCTATATTTTATTCAATTACTCCCGTTTTCACAAAGCAATCTCTGTTTTTTTTTTTTTGTTTTGTTTTTATTAGTTTTTATAACTTTTTCTCAACGGCTTGAGTCACTCAAATAATGAACTAAGCTAGTAGCCGGGGTACTCAATCCACCACAAAACCCACATTCTTCGTGGGAACGATCTTGGTTAGTAATTGAAAACCTTGTATTACTTGTGCTACCCGTGCACTTGCGGTTAGCAAACAAGTTTTTGGTGTTGTTACTAGGGACTTTATGAGTCTTTAGTAGCTACACTAATTACTTAACAAGAGGATTCACTACTCCTGATAGAAGGAGAATATACCCTAGGCCTCTTGTAGGGATCATAACTCATAATCTCTATCCATAGTGGAAATGTCATGAAGAGAGTCTTCAGTGGCATGCTTCATGAGTAATGGATCTCAGAGACAAGATAAACCTTGGGCTAGGTGTGGTGTAGCAAGTCTAGTGGGAGCTGATGCATAGTCCATGCTCTGAACTAAGTTGGGCATAGTATGGAGTGAAAGGAAATTGTTATATATTATATTGCAAATGGAAAGGTTCACAGTGAAACCATTGACTCTTTCAATCAATTGGGGGTCATGATGTGTTGCTAGATACTGCTCATGACTTGATCAAGATCAATGGTTGATTTGATTGGCCAACATAACCAGAGACTTAATGGATCACACTCTTAGAAGGTGTGTAGAGAGAATAAAACGATATTGGATTTGATCCAACCCTTAGGAAAACCTATGGTATATGACGCGAATGGGATTAGTTGAATCCCGGGAGCAAAAGGACATGGTGATGAGCCATGAGAAAGCCTTGTGAAGGCTTTTAGGCTTAAGCCATTGGCTTGGAGCCCATGGGGGACAGCACACACATACATGTGTTGCCCACCCCCTTCATTAACGGCACTCTTGTCCTTTTGCATTGTTGTGAGATGATATAAATACATAATATCATAACCTTAGCCACTACATGATATCATACGTATCTCAAACACATAGAAAACGTCTAGCTAAGGTTTGGAGAGCCTTCTCTCAAAGCCACTCCCCCTCTTGGAAGATCAAGTCTCGGCTAGCGCTGAGTTTGAGTCTTTTAAGCCATCTCCTTGGAGGTGTCTCTCCTTGCATCTTCGTGTGGATCAACATTGGAGGTATTCTAGTGGTGGGATACTCGTGTTTATTATGGATCTTCACCATAGAGGGCAGCTGCCCTACCATGATCTCCATCAAAAGGAAGCACATACCAAAAGATATGGATCTTCTAAACACCTTATGGCATGGTTGTTCGGATTTGATGATCCAATAGGATCTTTGGATTGGGGTTAGAATTTTTCTTTGCTCATCTATATTCTGCATGTGATTTAGACCATGAAACCCATACGATAACTCTCTTACTCCTAGAAGTTGTTCTTAATCAAATATATATCAAGAGGACACCCCAATCACCCCTTGGAACCATTATGTATGAATGCTTAAGGAAACCAAGCCCCGGGATTACTTTTAAATTCTGATTTCACAACCAAATAATCAATAAAACCATAAATATCCAAACTTTACAAGAAAAAGATAAAAAAATTTACAAGCAAGATACTGAGATTGCTCAAACTCAGTAGAAAACCCATCCTAGAGGACGACCTTAAAGCCATTATACCTATAAGTAGCCCTGACTACTCATTTAAGGTGTAATTAGGTATTATAAATTTTTGTGAATTCCGGACCTGACCACAAGCGATGAATCAAGCATCAACAACCTATTCACAAGACTAGATTATTGCATCTCTCTCTCAAACCCTGAGTCTATAGAAAGCATTAAGCTTTGTTAACCCCTAGACCACTTAGGAGTCATAGAAATCTTTATTCGATGATCATCCCATTGTACTTCATTCCCGATCCCATCCTTCCATTTCCTTCCAATATCAGGTCGAATGATAAAATCATGTCGACAATGGCTAATTGCCCACAAGCATTAAGAACATAATAAAAAACTCAATATATTAAAAGAAATTGCGCTGTAAGATTAAATCAAAAACCCTAAAACATTGTTCATAATTTGGCTACATTGTAGCATTATATAAAAGAAACCTAAAACATCATAAAATGAATTACAAAGAAAAAATATATAGAAGACATAGAAGAAGAAGAATAATTATGGAAGTTCAGTTGAACTCCTTCGTCATTCTCTAAGCTCTTGTGTTCTCCTTTATATTCTACCCTTTTTTTTTTCTCAGCTTTCTCTTCTTTCTCTCCTTTAATAAACGAGCCTAAGGCCTCAGCGAATCCTCCTTGATTGTGCCTTTCCTTTCCTAGTCCACCAAGGAATCTTTCAAGCGATATGCATAAGTTGTCTTTCCATATTAGGCCTTTCTCATAATTTTCGTAGCAACTTAGAGTGGCTGGGAAATTTCCACATGACTCATAAGTGCCTATGAAACCAACCAAGGAGAATTTGATTGCACTAAGAATTTTTTCAATGACCATAGATCACTGGGAAATCATCCAGAGGCTACCCAATTGCATTGTGAAATTTTCATAATGACCATAAGTCACTACGAAATTGAATAGAGAATATTATAATACATTGTGAGATTTTCGTAGTCACTAGGGTTCACTACGAATTGACTGCAAAATTCCTCTAGGGCCTCCTTAAGCTTCCCATTTGGTTATGTCTCATATCCAGACATGTCCCATGCGTGCTAGCGACTTCGGGATTCTTGTACCTTGCCTCCATATGCTTGAAAAATTGCTAATTGCACCTAATTACCTACAAAATCACATAAACTCAAGATGTTCATTAGTTTCATGCTTAAGAACCAACAAAGTTCTAAATCAAGGGTTGTATTATGACAAGCACTTGAAAAGGGCTCAAAATATATATGCAAAAACACATAATTTGAGCACTCATTAGTCATATTAATCCTAACAAAATTCACAGTTTGGTTAAGAGTGGAATTTTAAATTCCCTGATCTTTAAACCTATACCATTATGTCGATGGGAACATTTTGTACTCATTATATTCCTACATTGTGGGTAGTTTTAGAGTGTTTTTAGTTTATAAATAAGTGTTCTAATGCTATTTTTGCTCATATTTTCCTTATGGTGAATCAGAGACTTATGGAGCATTATGAAACAAGTTGGAGGCTATTTGAAGATTAATTAGAGCAAAGCGGAGTGAAGTGCAGAAAATGCCTTCACATCGCAACATTTGTGCACCGCGACGTGGTCGAGAAGAAGAGCCCACAAGTCATGACGTCCGTGCCACCACATCTCGACTTGACCGTGGCCTAGCCCTAAGTTCAACCCATTCAAGCCATTGTTCGAGGGACCTATATGAAGAACACTTTAAAGTTTTTATAAGGAGGTTTTGTTCTCAGGAGAAAGGTGGAGAGCATGAAATAAGCCCCTAGGGTTTCTAACCCTAGGGAAAAGCTCTTAAAGGAAGAAGATTGAAGGAGGAAAAGATTATTTTACGTGTTCTTGTTCTTCTTTGGTTTCATTTCTCCATCCCATGTTTTGATTTTCATTTCTAGAGTTTTAGATGTAGTTTAGTTGCGATTATTGTATTTGAACATTGTTTTATCGTTTAATTGATATTTGAAGCACATTTCTATTAAATGTCCTTTTCTAATCTTCATGCCTATTTATGATTTATTATCATCTATATGCCTTGTGGTTCAATCTGAGATCTAAGAAGTGAGGATTGAATTAGACATGTTTAGGACATCACATTTCACCATTGACAAGAGATTCTCATGGTTTTTCTCATGGATTTTGTGTGGTAATTAGGGTTTCCTGATTTATTGCTCTTTTAGGGTTTTGGGGTTGAGTAGAAATGAAAAATACCTAAAACCTAGAAGTAGGTTGTGGCTTATCGAAAGAGATCCATACATGCAATAGTGAGACTTACCATTCATAGGTGATTAGAATTCAATTAAAGGAAAATTGGGAACTAATGCATGATTGTTAACTAAATGAAATCTAAACCCTATGTTTTTCCTTTTTATTTCACATCTTTGCATGATAGCTTAGGATTTAGTCTGCTAGTTGTTTCCATTTGCTATCCATCATCCGGATAAAGATAGGATTTACCCAATTTCAGTACTTTGTAACCTTTTTCCTCATGGGATTATGATGAGTCCTAAGCTCATCTAATTTTAATCCATTTTTCTAGCATATTTCTAGAAGTTTATGATTCATTTTAATGTTGAATTATGGAATATTCACTAACTTTGTGTTTTTCAAGTTTTAAATGAAAAAGAGACAATTCAGCTGAAAACGAAAAAAAATTGCCAAAGGCGTAAATGTCGCGACATAGTTTAGATTGTGTGACATAATCTAAATAAGACATTGAGATGCTATGTTACTTGACAAGCGGCGTTATGTCGCAACAAAGATTGTTCACGACATCTAACTTCTGTCGCGACATAAGAATTGAAGATGTGAGAAAAGCTTTATCGCGACAAAAGGCGACTACGTTGCGTCTGAAATTTAAAGTCGACATTGAAGGCAAGACTTTGTCACAACAGAGAAGTTTTATGTTGCGACAAACACAACAAAAGGTTGAGCTAAACTGTGTCGCGACAAAGACATCTATTGTCGTGACAAAAGTTGAGAAGAATTAAAAGAAGAATGTTGTGATGCAGAAAATTATGTCGTGACATAATGAAGAACTGAATGTAGAAATCTCTGTCGCGACAATGATTCAAAAGTTTTTAAACCACAATGTCGCAATATTATTAGCTCTGTCACGATAATGATCAAGCAATCGTAGTAGAGTTTGTTTCAAAAATATAATTTATGTCACGACAATAAAAACTACAGAGTAATAGATCTCTATCGCGACAAAATAAAATTATGTCGCGATAGAAAGTGGAAGAAAGTAGAACTGACCGAAACTGATTTTGTTGCGACCAGATTTCGATGTTTGATAAAGCAGTTCAACCATCAACACAAAGTTCAGTCTCAACAGTGCAAGACAACAAGACTATGTCGGTACAAAGAAAAAGTTTGTTACGACAACAACAACATCAAGCGTGAGAAACTACGCGCAACAAAGGTAAGAAAGAACTGAATGTCGCAACATAGCAAAGAATTTCGCGACAAAGTGGAAGAGGTGAAGGCAAAAAAAATTTCCACGACAAAGAAATTTATGTCGTGACATTTTTCAGGAGCAGCAAAGAATGACAAGTTGGTTGCAACAAAGTTTTTATGTCGCAACACAAGACACTCATGTCGCAACAATCACTAGATAACTTTAGCAAAACTATGTCGTGACATTGTCAAATTATGTCGCGATAAAATCCAAGAAGAAAGCAAAAAATCATATCGCAATAGAAACTACAAGCCACGACAAGAACTAGGGGACAAAGATGACAACTATGTGGCGACATAATTTTCGTGACAAAGTAACCAATTGGGTCAGAATTTTTGGGGATCCATAGTTTCAGCCTTGAAGTACAACACATCATTTGAAAATCTATAAATAGAAGCATCTAGGGCATTGTGCACAGTTTCCGCAACACTAGGAACTTTTGGGTAGCTGGAGAATCCTTTGTATATTATTTTTCTTTTATTATCTTTTATTCAATTTAGTTTTTAGAGTAGCATTTTAGTTAGTTTTCCTTGGAATTAAGCAGTTATCTGGTGTGAATTTTCGAGTTGGTTTTCTCTATAAAATTATGTTTTTCATTACTGTCTGATTTAAATGGAATTTGGAAATTTTCAGGAGTTCATCTATTTCAGTTCATTTGCAATTTCAGTGAATTTACCTGATCAGTTAGTCACTATTATTTGTAATCCAGTTTTGAAAGGCTGATCTCCCTCTATGATTGGATCGATGTTAATTATTATTTTTTGCTCAACTTGAAAGAATGTCATAGTGCAAAATCTTGAATTTATTTAATTAGTATTGTTCTTGAATTTACTTGTTCAGAATATTAGTAGCATGTACCCAAAAAAGGACTGTATCTTGCTTTGATTTCCAGGAAGCCCTCTAAGTGACACAGAGATGGAGATTCCTAAGAGTATGAAGTAGTTACTTGGGGGTATGTTAGACTAATATTATGGAACTAATGAACTATGAAAGATTACTTCGATATATCACTAACTTACTCATGGTGTGAGGATAGTTGGATGATGTTTCAATTTAATTGATTAGAGGTTTCTCCTCTATCTAATGAAAGGATCTTGATCTTGTGTTAGCATAGATCTAATCAAGGAAATAGAGAATTTTATCATATTCGATGGATGAGTTACTAATTAGATTGGAGAAGGCTTGTAATCTCTTGTCTATAGGGGCAAGAATTCTTTAGTCCTAAGATTTGGGGTATGAAGTACTGATAAGGAAAAATACCCAGATCTTAGAAAGAGGATTATATTTTACAAGGAACTGATTAGACTCATGTTTCGAAAGGAACATGGATCTCTAATTAGTGAAATGTATGGTGTATGGAGAAATCCAAACTATACTACCTTGCATCTTTAACAAGTTCAAATTTCAAACTAATGGCTTAACTATGTTATAAAATGATGCAGAAATTGATAATTATACATTGAACTATTTCCTAGTTTTAATTACCCAATGAACTTGTCAATCCAATTATTTTAAATTCTTTATATATAGTTATAGAATGTTATTTAATTTTTACCTTTCTTTAGTTTTAAACCAAATCACTTTTAACTTTGGAGTTAAAATAGCAAGGATCTTGAGTAGATGAGGTAATTGATGTTTAGATTTTTCATCAATCCTTGTGGGAACGATATTTGGACTTAAATCTACTTTTATTACTTGAATGACACATTACTTACGATTGATTTGGGCAAAACACATTTTGACTAAAAACCTTCTCATAAAATGAAGCAACATATCTTATATCTTTAATTCGATCAACAAGTTTTTGGTGTAAGTTCTTAGGAATTTGAATAGTCTTTAGTGGTAGTACCAGAAGTTTGGCATACTACTGAGCTCATCATATTTAGTTAATTTGGTCTTCAACAATTAGTCAGTTTTTGGTCTATGTGTAAAAATTAGTCAACAAGTTTTTGACACCATTGCCAAGGATTGAAAAAGATGAATTTGAATATGAATATTCTAACCAAAGATAGAATTTCTAATTTGGACATTTTTCTCTATTTTATCATAAATTTCATAAAATCACAACAAATATTTTATAACTGCAATAGCTGAGTAAGCTACTAAAAATATTTTATGATCTTAAATTGATATAGTTGTTTTCCATAGATTTAATTTGATCTCAATGTGTTTCTATTTCAGGAAGATTTCACATGCACAGAAAACTAGAAATAGAACTGCTGCCTTTGGATACAGAACTAGAAAGAACACTGAGGAATCTGAGAAAGGTTAAAAGTGCTTAATCAACAACTATGGCAAATTAGAGAGAAAGAATGCAACCTATTCCAGAAGAAGCAGAAGCAGATGGACCTTAGATGCAAAATGACTATGGAGGATTTTTGGAGGCCAATTATTCAAGATGAATACTCCATAGTGAGACAACCTGCTATAGAAGCCAATAATTTTGAACTTAAGCTATTTGATCGAATGGCAAACAACACCAATTTATCGGGGGCATCCTAGTTGAAGACCCCAACGAGCATATGGGAATACCGAACGAAGATGGAAAATACGCCTGTTGAATGGGGGTGCAGACTCAAGTGATCAAGGTGTAACTATTTCCATTTTCAATGAGAGATGTGGTAGTAACTTGGTTTGAATCACTACCTGTTGGATTAGTGAACAATTGAGAAGAGTTGGTGGAGGCTTACATGAGCAGATTCTTCCCTCCTACCCTCACTTCTGAAAGGAGAGGGGAAATCATAGTGTTCAAGCAAGAAGAGTATGAAAGTCTCTATAATGCATGGGAAAGATACAAAAGATTGCTGAAAAGATGCCCAATGCATGGAATAGATCTGACTACTCAGATGGATATATTTTATCATTTTATGAATTATACCTCCAAAGGTATAATTGATGCAACCTGCAGTAGAGCTTTCAAGAGAAAAAGTGTTGAAGAGGCAAAGTAGTTGATAGAAGACCTTGCCAAATGCAATTATACAGCTCCATCTTAAACTTCAGGGAGTAGCGGTAGACTGAAAGAAAGTGGTGTGATAGAGTTGAATCGGATGACTTCCATAGAAGCAAAACTAGATACATTGATGAACAAGATGGGGAATCATGAGAGAAGAATGCACTCAGCAAATGAAGAGGGAACAATTGATGAAAATGAGAAGAGGAATAGTGCTGAAGAGGGACCAACCCATGAGGGTCCCTATCAAGTTGAGGAGGCATAGTATCTCAATGCCAATAGAAGTTACAACTTTAAGCCTAATCTCAACTTGCCAACTCATTACACACCAACACTCAAGAACCATGAGAATTTCTCATATGGAGGAGTAGCACAACAAGGTCAAAGACCTAAGGAGAATTTTCAACAACATTATGCTTCACCTAGGTTCCAACAACAACAACAATAGCAACAACAAGAAAGTCAAAGAGAAGAAAATCAGGTACAAAGGAGATCTTCTTCCTTTGAAGATTCATGGAGAAAATGAAATTTGCTGAACATTCATGGGGAAGAAATTTTTCGATCTAAGCGACATTCGATGGCTGGTGTGTTTTTAGGCAATCTGAATATACCTGAAATGCAGGCACAGTGGGGCGGTTATTTGAAATCTTAGAATCAGTCCAGGGATACCTTCCCAGAGACACGAGGAAGAATCTAAGGATTGTATGAGGGTGGTGACTCTAAAAGTGGAAAGACCCTTGAAAAGAAGAAGAGAAGAAAAAGATTGAAAAAGTTAAGGGAGAAGAAAGCGGAAAACAAAACAAGTTGAGCAATTCAGATGTGGTTGAAAAGACTGAAAAAGAAGAGGTGCAAACTGAGTAGCAGGTGGAGAGAGAAGATTTGAAAAAGAAAGAGGACAAACAAACTGCTAGCTTGAGTTCCCTTCCTCCGAGAGCTTGAAGAAGCTAAAATGGAATAAGCGAGTTCTCACAGATTCTGGATGTCTTGAGAAGATGAGATTAATATACCCTTTGCGCGAGAAACATTGACCCAATGCCTGAATTATGCTAAGTTTTTGAAGGACATTATGAGTAAGAAAAGAAATTTTGTTGAAAAATGAGTGGGTAAAAGTTTGTGACTACATGCGTCTGATGATGATCAGGAGGAGCTTATAAGAGAAGATGCAGATCTTCAAGACATGTTCTCTACCATCGGAATTTTTGAATTCAAGAAAGCATTGTGTGACTCGAGAGCTAGCATCTGACTTGATGCCTTTGTTGAATGGTTAAGAGACTCGGTTTAGAGGGGGCTTACTCTATGCTTCTGACTTTCAGAAATGGTAGATGGGACATTAATGCAACGAAAGGGAGTCCTTGAAGATATGCGCCATCAGGTGGGAAAATTCATTTTCTTGTGGACTTGTAGTGAGTATGGAAGAAGACACACGGAGTTTCCCTCTTTGCTTGGAAGACTTTACGCCTGCTAAGGCTGCATGATAGATATGGAAAAGGAGAATACTCGGGGTGGGAAGAAGCGGTCGGCTTGGTGAAAACAAGCTTGGCTTGGTCGAGTGTGAGTCAGGATTATAGGCTTGCAAAAACAATAGTTCCCATGATTTAAGCGCTTTGGTTGTACTTTTCATAACTCTATAAATGAAAATGAGATGAATTTCCATTATCTTGATGATCTTGATAGTGAATTAAAGGAAGCTTGATCTTGATTTGAATAGAATGATCTGAAAAGATAACCAATAATGAAGAGGAAACAAAAATAGAACAAGTTCGAGAAAGGGTTAACCTTTAAGGAAATTACCAGGCAGTTCAAAGTGTGCTTTTTAGAGCGAGAAAAAAGAAAACTGTTATTATTTTAGGCGCATCAGCGAGCTTAGAAGAACACTTAGTGTTGAGATTATGAGAAAATATAAGGAAGCAGTGCTTAGTCAATAGAGATTTGAAGGAGTCAGTCTTTTATCTCCACATGCAAGATCCTTTTAGAGGGATAATCTGAGACCTACATTGAACATCAAAGAAGAGTGAGATCCGATAATGAAAGAATTTGTTAGAAAAGAAATGCGAAATGGCTAAATCGAGGCTTCCATATGTACAATCTCAAAGCAGCCGCAGGGTGGGCGGTTCATGTCGGTTCCTAAAGAAGGGGTGGATTCAACTGTGGTAAAAATTAGAAGAATGAATTGATTCTGTATGGCTGATGGATGGAGATTGTGTATAGACTAAATAAATCTAAGCAGCACTTACAGAAAGGATCATTATCATCCACCTTTCATTGACCAATGTTGGATAGATTAGCAGGACACCCCATTACTATTTTCTTAATGGATATTCTGGTTATAACCAGATTGCTATAGCTCCTGGGGATCAGAAAAAGACTACATTTACATGTCCTTATGGCACTTTTGCTTTTAGAAGGAAGCCATTTGGATTATGTAATGCTCTTACAACCTTCCAAAGATGTATGATGACTATGTTTTTAGATTTGGTGGAAGAGGCTATGAAAATCTCCATGAATGACTTCTTAGTATATGGATCCATTTTTTGAGAAATGTTTGGAAATTTTGGAAATAATACTTCAGAGGTGTCAAGACAAGAATTTAGCCTTAAATTGGGAAAAATGTCATTTCATGGTAATAGAAGGTATTGTCTTATGGCCTGAATTTACGAATTGGGTTAAGTAGACGAAGAAAAGGTTTCTATCCTTAAAACTCTGCTCTTTCCACCTACAAAAGTGAAAGGGATAAGAATTTTCCTAGGACATGCTGGTTTTTACAGGAGATTCATAAGGGACTTCTCAAAAATCTCTAGACCATTATGCATTGCTGAAAAAAGATGTAAAGTTTGATTTTGATGAATCATGCAAAGCAACATTTGATGATTAAATCAGATTGGATTCTGACTCCCATCATGGTAGTAGCTTGGTTGGAGCAGAGTTGAAATTGGCTGGCAGTACGATGACTATCTGATGGGGTTGTATTATGTGAAGAATTGAGAAGATGTTCAAGGCCATATCTTATGCTGACAAAATGTTCAATGAGGCCTGAGAGGAACTACTCGACATGCGAAAGGAGATGTTGGCAATGGTGTTTTCTTGTGAAAAATTTAGGCCTTACATATTGGGGTCCCATGTTATAATACACACTAATCATGTTGCAATTAGATATCTTATGGCAAAGAAATATGCCAAACCAAGGCTGATTAGATGGGTATTATTGTTGTAAGAGTTTGATCTAGAAATTAAAGACAACAAGGGTAGTGCCAATGTGATAGCTGATCACTTGTCTAGATTGAAAAAACTACTGAAGAAGAAAAAATAAGTGAAATAGTAAAACTTTCTGATAAGCGGTTGTTTTGTTATTAGTAAAACACTTACCCTAGTATGTTGATATTGCCTTGAATTACTTAACTGTGGAATTATGCTAGATGAATTAAGTAAATATGAAAAGAAAGTTGAGAACTTATAGAAAATTCTATATTTGGGATGACCCACTACTTTTTCGGAAAGAGAGCATATATGATTATCGGGTGTACTGCGTACGAAAGCGAGCAGAAAATTGAAATTATTGATAAATACCATGCATCACCATATGGAGGACATTTTACAAGAGATATAACAACCCATAAAACTCTCCAATCAGGTTTTCATTGGCCTACTCTGTTCAAAGACTGTTTTGAATAAGTAAAACATTGTGATAAATGTCAGAGATTGGGCAACATAAGCATAAGAAATGAGATGCCCCTGTAAGGAATCTTGGTGGTGCAGATTTTTTATGTGTGGGGGATAGACATCATGGGACCTTTTCTATCATCATTTGGAAATCTATATATTCTCCTAGCTATGGATTATGTATCCAAATGGGTTGAAGTAATAGCTTCTCCCATAAATTATACGGGACGGAGTGGCTAGGTTTATCTGAATATTTGAAGGCGAGGTTTGGAACACGAAACGATCATTAATGAGGAAGCCATTTTGCAAAAATCATGAAAGGCGGTGGAATCGGACATGCTGTGAGATTGGATTATCACCTTCGGAGTCAAATGGGTAGCGAGAAATTTCAAAGAAATAAAAGAAAATTCTAGAAAAGACAATGAATCTGAAGCATAAAGATTGGTATGTAAAGCTAGATGATGCATTGTGGGCTTATAAAGCGCACAAAACTCCCATTAGAATGTCCCATATAGAATTGTATTTGGAAACCTTGTCATCTCCCTTTGGAACTTGAATATAAAGCTATGTGGGCCATCAAGAAACGAAATTGTGATTTTCAAGCTGCTAAAAGAAAGAAGATTACTCCCAGAATGAATGAGTGGAAGGGTGAGAATGAAACATGATAATGCCAAAATCTACAAAGATAAGACAAAGTAGCACTGATCGGGGAGATTTTGAGGAAAAGAGTGAGTAAGGAACAAGTCCCTATTATACAATTCCAGTCTCAAGTTGTTTCCAGGAAAACTGAAGTTAAGATGGGGGTGGTCCTTACCACGGTATTATGAAGTACCCTTTGAAGTGGCTGACAGCGAGAGTGATTACGGAAGTGAGTTTAAGTGAATGATGCGAGATTGAAGCATTATCCCATAGGAAACATAAATGAAGATTAGTTCCAGTTTTGAAGAGAGAAAGGGAATTTTGCTAAAGGAAGAAAACATTTTGCGACAAATGTCACAGCTAGAGACATTAAAATGAGCGGCTTGGGAGGCGATCGAAAAATTTTAAATTTTCACATTTAGCTTGCTTTAGTAAAATTTTGTGTTTGAAAATTTAGTTTTAATTTTTTTTAAAAATTTTATTTAATGATTTTGTTAATTTTCGGAGACAATGAGGATTGTATTAGAGATGGATTTTTATTTGGAATCATTCCTTCTCGGACTTATCGATGAAGGATAAGTGCTCTGAGGAGTTTTTCTTTTTCTTAGCATCCTCAATGAGAATGAACAGTTAAAGTTTAAGGGAATGTAATTTTTTTTTAACATGAAATTTTAAATAACTTTGTAATTAACTCAATTCCATGACTACCTTGATGATAATCATGTTGAATTATATTAAGTGAATAAAAAGAAATGATTTATTCATACTTGAATTGAGGTCTTTGTGATTAAGATGTGTTTTTCACAAGTATAATTTGAGTGGGAGGAAAATATATCACTATTATTTTGTGTGTTGATTGAAAAATGTTAATTTATGAGAAATTTGAGGAAAGCCATGAGATTGTCACGACAGACAATCTCACGTAGCGACATTGTTTCAACTCTGTTGGGACATTGATTCTCTGTGTAATAGGTAGATGCTTTATTCGAGTCTTGGAAAATATGTCGCAACATATTTCAACATGTTGCGACATTGTAATCAATTGAGATGAGATGAGCTATGTCGCGACCATTTCCTCTATCATGGCATTGTTGTTTCTCTATGTAGAGACGAGTTGGCTCGAAACTCACGATCTTCTGAAAGTGTTTTATACTGACATTATCTCTATGTCGCGACATAAGTACACTTGAACATCATATTTTTATGTCGCGACATTCTTGTTCTGTTACAACAAAGGACTAACCTAGCCTTTAATTGATTGTAGAAAATATGTCGCGACATTATTTATCTATGTCGCGACATAAGATTAAAGGAGACAAAGCCATAAGGTTAGATTTTACAATCGTGACATTTAATGAAGAGCACAACAAAAACATTTGTATTAAATAGATAATTTTTAAATACGAGGCCACCTTCCTTATAAACCATCAATCCACTCATCTTTCTTCACCAAATATCTGCCCATACGCCTAGATTCCAAAAGCCTTATTCTAACCATGTATGAGCCCTTGCACCTTGTTCCTAACCTAAACAAAATAATGGAAGAGTACACAGAGGGCGAGGAAGAAACAACTTAAGAAACTCAGTCAGGAGCATTGCAAAATGAAGAAAGACAAGAAACATAAGCACAAATTGAGCAACCAGCTGAAGAAACTAGAAAGAGAAAAGAGTTGAAGAAGCCGAAGCTGAGCAAAGGGGGGAAAAGCAAGCGATCTGGTTTCAAAGAGGGCTTATTTCACTTGGAGGGACAGATTCGGATAGGGACTTCGTGCTTCGAAAGAGGTTTCAATGGGTTAATCTCTCCACCCTTCAAGAAATTATTGAGAAGAGGATGTCTCACCTTTTACGTGACACAGAATGTAGTTGTAGATTTGGTGAAGGAATTCTACGTAATCATGGTGGAGATGAAGGAAAAGACTGTGTAAATCAGAAGTAAATGGATATTGTTCAGCAATGAGAACATGGGCAGAGGAACTTTCAATCTAGCCAGGGAATGAAGAATGGTTTGAGTTCATGAACTTTGCAAGGAACCTAGATTTCAGAAGATTGCGAGATTTCTTTGGCGGAATGGAAGAAATGGAATGCCACAAGGAAAAATCCCCCATAGTCATTGGCTGAGCAGAGGCTAAGGTGCAGTTTTATTTTCATTTCTGGTCATTTACCTTGAAACATTTTGCTTGAGTACAAGCAGCCCGAGGGGAGAAGAGCGTCTTTTGTATGCCATCTTAAAAGGATACAAATTCAGTGTTGGAAAAATAATAGAAAACTCAAATTTGAGTTATTACAGAGGTAGTTACAGGGGATTAGTACTTCATCCAGCACTAATCACAAGGTTGTGCATTTTAGGCGATGTGGAAGGAGACTTGGAAGAAGAAGAGACCCGTCCTAAGACCTCATCCCACTGCTGTATTGTAGGAATAATTAAGGAGACTGAGTGACGAGGAAATAGAGGGAAGTAGAAATTGGAAGAGAGAAATAGATAACATAGAAATAAAATCAAATACAGTTTGATGGTCACGACTCAAAAGCGTTAGGCGAAAAGTTTGAGCCCCATTTTGGCGGTATCCCACGAATTTAAGACAATCCATCGGGGCAGATGAAGCTCGGGCATCATGGTAACAATACGAAATTGATGGAATCTTTGAAAGCTATGAGACCAGAGAGATGCAGGGGCAGACATCTGAAAATCAAGTCGATTGCGGGATGAGTACGGATCGCGAGAGGGGCGAGAGAAAGAAGCGTCGAAATTTGGAAGAAAGCGCTGAGATAGAGATAAAGAGTGGAAGAAACAAGCGGGAAATAAGAGAAAAACTCTAGGAGTGAAGAACTCGGGGCAAGGAAAGTAACTTCCTTTGCTATCAGCGATGAAGGACATTGAGGCTATAAGATCATGAAAGAAAGGGAGATGCTAGGTAGAACATGCTCTGAGCGGATGCCTTAGAGGTTACTTGTATAAAGAAAGCTAGGAAGGAAATAAGAACCCTGCATAGAATGAAGGAATGGAAAATGGGGCAACCACAACTATAGGAGAAATTGTGGACATAAAGTTTAGATATGATCATGATAATTTGTCCAAAATGTACTTTACTTGAAATTGAGTTTGGGAACCACTAGCTGTTCAGGCGAGAACAAAATGATCTTATTAAACAAATGGCTCTTTAATGGAGTGGTGTGCATTTAACGGGCAGAGAATGCGCGACTCAATGAGTCCCTGAGTTCAAATCCTGAATTCTCCTTACTGCGAGTGGTTACAAGTTTGAGAATAAGTGAATGCGAACCATCCCATGGGCATGATAGAAGAAGAAATAACTACGCCTTATTATCTCTTCCACTTTTCGCTGTACCTTAAACCAAATCTCTTATACTTGGAAACTTAAATGAAAAATCCTTTGCAAAAATTTATGTCCATTCTCATCTTGCATTTCTTTTATGGCTATTTTATATTTCTTTCCTTGATTTTAAATAATTAGAAATTGATGACTTTTAGTGTATAACTTTGCTGAATAATGGAGAAACTAGCTTTCCTGGGTTGATTTGCTGAATAGTTGTGAATTGTTTGGTAGAATTTGAAAGATGATGGAATTCAATTGTTGTTGTGTTAAATTTCTCTTAATTGAATGTTTTGATTTAAATAAGCTTTTAACTCGTAAAATAGCAAAGCAACATATCTAAGACGAACAAAGAATTTGATAGATAAATTGGGTGGATAAAATGAACTAAAATAAGGAAAGTTGTAAGGATATTAATGAATGTGTTTAACTTCAAGAATAAGGAAGATTGTAACAATTGAGTAAAGGAATAAATAGACCAATGATTCTATTTTTGTAAAGCATTTTGATTATTATGAATCCACAAGCCAAGCCCACTTTGCACATGGTCAAGCATGCCCTGCAAGACAAATTGTGAAAAGTTTTGAGGGACATCTTTTGGGATATGCAATTAAATCTCAAATGTCCTAGAACTTATTAGATTATTGTCAGAGGCGAAATCTAAAAGCAATACCACTTCTTGAGAAAATGATATAGGCCATTCTATACAGGAATATTAACCTTTCAAGCCTACCATATAATATGCATAAGCATACACATTAGTTCACTTATTTGACGATGATGAGTTTCATCTGTGATGAAGTAGCTAGATCCTCCCTTGAACATAATCCTACGATAGAACCACATATTACATGACAGAAAATACATCAATGATAAAGAGACAAGGATTTTGGGGGAATATTATTTCAAATTATGAAGGATAAGAAGGGTTAAGAGAGGAAAATCATTTGAGATAAGGAAAGATGAAAAGAATGAAAAAAGTGAAAGAAAGTATCAAGGTGAATAGATTTGGTGTATGGCACTTTACTCCCTTGAACAATTAAGTTCTTAGGGGTGTTTCAACGCTAGTACCTTAGCGGTATGGGAGTTTGTGAGCCTAAAGTTCATTAAGGGGTGGTAGAAAGATTGAAGTAGAAAACATTGCATTATTCCAAAACCTTGATAAAAAGATGAAAAATTGAAAAATATTTTTAAGATTAGGAGAAGATAGTTTATAATTGCAGAATTGTGATTCACCAAAAATACCACAATAAATAGTATGCAGAGAGATGAACCAATCCAAATGGGGATGTTAGAGAGTTGACATCAATGGAAAAAATCAAGGATGCATAATGAAGGCAAGTATGTTAAGTTGTAAGTGAAATTTGGGTAAAATTGAGCCTAAATTGTCGATTATCTACCCGATTACGAGCCACCACTCATTACTAAGCTACAAAGACCTAATTGATTCTAAAAGTGGTATATGCTTACATTAGTGGAGATTAATATGACAAACAAGCATATGGAACTTTAAAGAATAAAGGAAAAGTATGCTATATGAGTATTATCTCAGAAGATTAACTAATGCCCGAGGACGAAGAGAAGACCATCACCCTGATCACAGAAGCAGGGACTGAATAATTGGATTGTTACCTACATAAGTATTTGATTTGTTTGAGTGAACTTAATTGAAAATTGTCTGATTCTAGATTTGGATACATGTTTAGAAATAATTTTACAACTAACTTATGTTTACTTACCGGTGTGGATTCGACATAAAATGTCATTAAAAAATAAAGACATAACAAATTGTTTGAGAGACAAACAAGGAGTACTGCCCTATTTAGCAAGGAGACAAAACAAACTTTAAGTTTGGGGAATTTGATGAGTCCTAAACTCATCTATTTTTAATCCATTTTTTACGGCATATTTCTAGAAGTTTATGATTCATTTTAATCTTGAATTATAGACTATTCACCAACTTTGTGTTTTGCAGGTTTTAAATGAAAAATAGACAATTCTAGAAAGAAAAGCAGAAAAATTGGCCAAAGAAGAAAAATTGGCTAAGGCAGAAATGTCGCGACATAGTTTCAGATTGTCGCAACATAATCTCAATAGAACTAGCAGAAGCTATGTCACAACAAGCAGCGTTATGTCGCAACAAAGATTAAGCTTAACTAAAGCTAGAAACAAAGATTGTCGTGACATCTCACAAATTTATTGCGACATAAAGAACTGAAGATAGCAGAAAAAGCTTTGTTGCGACAAAGAGCAGTATATCGCGACACAAATTTAGAGTCGGTATTGAAAGGCCAAGAAGACTTTGTTGCGAGAAAGAAGTTTTTATGTTCACGACAAACACAACAAGGAGTTGAGGAGGTGAGCTTTGTTGCGAAAGACATGTGTAAATACAAAATTAAGAAAAATTAAAAGAAGAATGTTGTGATCACGAGAAAATTATGTGCGACACTAATGAAGAAGCGAAATGCAAAAGAGTATCTTTGTGTGACGATGATTGAAAGTTTTGAACCCTGATAACCATAGTATTAGTAAGCTCTGTCATGACAATGATCAAGCAATGGCAGTAGAGTTTGTATCAAAAATAAAATTTATGTCGCAACAATAAAAGCTGTAGAGTAATAGATCTTTGTCGCAACAAAAGAAAATTATGTCGCTATAGAAAATGGAAGAGAAATGAGACAAGCCAATACAAGTTTGTCATGACAAAGATTTCAATGTTGAAATAAACAGTTCGATACCGATGACCACGAGTTCAATCTCAGCCCGATTGCAAGTTAATAAGACTATGTCGCTACTGAAAAGTTTGTCACGACAAGCCAACAACGTATTACATTATGAGAAACTTTATCGCGACAAAGGTAGAAACCCGAAATAATGTCATGACATGCAAGAATTTTGTGACAAGTGGAAGAGCTGAAGCCCGAAAAATTTATCCTGACAAAGAAATTTGTAATCGCGAATTTCTTAGAGTAGACAAAAAGAATGACAAGTTAGTTGCAATAAAGTTTTTATGTCGCGACATAAGACACTCATGTCGCGAAAGTCACTAGACAATTTCAAATTATGTCGCGACATATTCCAAGAAGAAAGCACGAAATCATGTCACGACGAGAGGAATGCGCAGCCTGACAAGGTTGGGGGAACAAAGATGACAACTATGCCGCGACACTTAATTTTCTATGTTCTTGAAAAAGCAACGAATTGGGCTAGAATTTTTTGGGGATCAATAATTTTTGTAGCCTTGAAGCGGTGCGACCCATCATTTGAAAATCTATAAAAATAGAAGCATCTAGGGCAGTGCACACTTTGCGAAACAAGGAACTTATAGGTACTCCTTTGTATATTATTTTCTTTTCTTTTATTTTCTTCAATTTTAGTTTTTAGAGTAGCATTTTTAGTTAGTTTTTCCTTGGAATTAAGCGATTATACGGTGCGAGAAGTTTTGAGAATTTGGTTTTCTCTATAAATTGTGTGTTTTTCATTACTGTCTGATTTAAATGGAATTTGGAAATTTTCTGTTTTATACATTTCGGTCGTTTGCGATTTTAGTTAATTTACCTTGTCGGTTAATCAGCATTATTTGTAATCCCGATTTTGAAAGACTAAGCTCCCTGGGATTGGATGGAGTATTAATTATTGTTTTAACTACACTTGAAAGAATGTCATGGTTGTTCTTTAATTTATTTAATTGGTATTGTTCATGAAGTTACTTGTTCAGAATATTAGTAGCGTGTACCCAGAAAAGGACTGTATCTTGCTCTGATTTCCAGGAAACCCTCTAAGTGACACAAAGATGGAGATTGTTGAGAGTATGGAGCAGTTACTTGGGGGTATGTTAGACTAATATTATGGAACTAATGAACTCTGAAAGATTATTTCGATAGATCACTAACTTACTCATGGTGTGAGGATGGTTTGTCGATGTATCAATTTAATTTATTATTAAAGAGACTTCTCCTCTATCGATGAAAGGATCTTGATCCGTGTTAGCACTAAGATCAAATCGAGGAGATAGAATTTTATCATATTCGATGGATGAGTTACCAATTAAGATTGGAGAAGGCTTGTATCCTGTCTATAGAGGCCCGAAGATTCTTACGATCCTAAGATTTGAGTGTGAAGTATTGAAAGGAAAAATACCCAATCTTAGAAGGGTTAATATTCTACAGTAGCCGAGTTAAACTCATGTGTCAAGAAAGGAACATGGATCTCTAAATAAGTGAAATTTATAGTGTATGGAAATCAAACTATACTACATTGCATCTTTAGCCAGTTCAGATATCGAAGACTAATGGTTGAACTATGTTATAAATCATCTAGTGATATTAATACATTGAACTATTTCCACACGGTGTTACTTACCGGTGAAGAACTTGCAATCAAATTATTTGAAATTCTTTATATATGTTATAAATTTTATTAATTTTACTTTCCTTTAGTTTAAACCAAATCCTTTTAACTTTGGGTTGAATATAGCAAAGGATCTTAAGTGATGAATAATTGATGTAGATTTTCATCAATCCTCGTGGGAGCGATATCTGGAACTTAAAATCACTTTTATTACTTAAATGACATGCACTTGTTGTGATCCAGGACCGAGCACATTTTGGTGAAGGCTTCTCCATCTGAGGCAAACAACATATTTTATATCTTTGGTCGGTGATAGATTTTTGCTACATTCCTTTGGGGACTTTGAATTAGTCTTTGGTAGCACAATGTCGAAATTAGTCAACAAGTTTTTGGGCCGGATCTTGGGGGCGAATAGTCTTTGGTGGTAGTACCATAATTTTTGCACACAATGACCTCATCATATTTAGTCAATTTGGTCTTCAACAATTAGTCAGTTTTGAAGTACATGTGTAAAATCGACCAGCGAGATCAACCTCTTGCTTTCATACTATATTACTTGAGGCAGCCCAGCGTGCACTTGCGCACATAGGTGTATTTTATATTATTCACGCATCACGCTACCTATCAAGTTTTGACACCGTTCAGGGATTAGGTGCTTTTACTAATATTGATACCATGTAGTCATACTTTACTTTGGATATTATTTTCTAGCTTTTCTTATTTGTGCATATCTTTATCTTTGTTTATTTGGTTTGAAATTTTTGTTTTTGTTTTGTAGGTTTCAATCACAATGGACCCTTTTAAAAATTGACAACCAAATGTCCTTCTGAAGCTCGATGACTAAGTGAGCCAAATAGTCAGTGAGGAATCATCAAGAGTGAGAAATAAAATCACGAAGACCCCGCAATTTCTATGCATCGTGTTCGATATGGAGGTGCCCGTAGCAGGCAATTTTAATGTTGGATGGGACCCAATAAACAAAGCACATCATGGGAAGAGAGACAAGATACTTATCATTCTCCCACATGTCAGGAATATCAAACTTGAAAATACAACTAAATGGTTAGCAGCTAGATCGAGGCTGAATTTGAAAGATTCTACATTTCGAATGGCGAGGAAAGTCAACTATGGCTAAAGTATGAATATCTCAGCTGAAAATGAAATGCTGTGGGTGATATGGACTATTCTCAAGCCTTCAGAGTATCGTGGGTTTATGTCCCGAAATGAAATGGAGTCGACCTCCTGTGAAGAGAAAATATTTGCTTGGGAGGCAACCATAGAACTAAGAAGAGTTGAGAAATTTGAATCGACAACATCTCAAGCTCAATTCATGGAGAAGGTGTGCACACCTTCACAAGAGGAGTCAAATGTTGAAAGAAAAATGGATGAATTATCCATCACAATGGCTAAATTAGCTAAGTGTAGGCTTATGGAAGAAACGAGAACTAATGTTCAAATTTAGCCTATATCACTTAAAAATTACTCTAAGGGCCACTTCTTATACTAAAACCAAAATTGAGATACATCAACATCTACTAGATGAGGGAATGAGTATACTAGAACTAGTGGCCAAACAAATGAATGAGGAGAGGAAAATGGTTGAAATGTCCTTTGAAGGATAACATGAGAGTTTGCCATCCCTTTTTAAAAGTGATTAGAGAAAGCCGAGGGAAGAACTTGAGAAAATCACAAAAGTAAGGATGATCCCTCAGATTTTGAAAGCCTTGATTGTAATGGAAGAAGGAGGCAAAACTACTCAGAAATCCACACGTAAAATGATGCACTATGAAGTTCTAAAGACTATTCCGGAGATGGCTTCAAGGGGTGACATGCATGAAGAATTGAAAACTAAGGAAATAACCCCCATGTCCAAGGTGGAGGAGTGCATTATTCAGTTGAACAAGGAAATGGAAGCTACCATTGTGATTCATAAAGAAAAATAAATAAAAAAAGAAGATCGTGAAAGAATATATGCCCAAGATGCTATTGGAGAACAACTATCGGTTCTTTGGAATGATGGAGGCTTGATAACTAGCTTTGTTAGTTAATGAATTAGAGTTGGACTCTGAAGCGAGCAATTTCTTAAGAGGCAACTCAAGCATTTCTTCTTCCCTTTCTTTATTTTTATTTATTTTAGCTTTCTTATGGTTTTAGGGTTATTTTGAGTCTTTATAAGTTTAATTTTTGTTATTTTTGTGTATTTTTTTTGTCTTGTAGGTCCAAAGCTCAAGACTATACCATGCTACCGATGATGGAGGCAATACGAGTATCCCTTTGTGAGGGCTTTCTCCTCCCAACTTTGAAGATAAAATTCGCTATTTCCATCTCATTTGGCATTCTAGCCATCCTTCATCACCTCAAAATCCACCACCGAGCTTCCTTATCCAACCCTTATATTTCGATTGAATCTCGAAGCATATTGAACCTAAAAGGCATTTTGGTAGAATCATTTCGAATTATTACACTCAATTTGAGGGGTGTTAGATCCTATTTTAGGTTGCTGGTGTAGTTGAAGTTGTTGTGAGGTGTATTTATAGGATTTTGAAGGATCCAAACAGTGTTAGACAATCAAAGGAATTGACTACCAAACAACTGCTTGATCAGTGCCAAGCGAGTCTTGATGTGATTTTGGATTGCATAATAGAGTGCTGTGGTGAATCGACTAAGGTTAATTGCTTGAATGTGGTGGAGGTACAAGCATCAATTATTAAAATATTTGAGCTTCGCGTCATTAAGTGGAGTCCTTTCTTCAAGAGGTCGAGAATGAAAAAAGCTTCCGTCGCCTTCGGAGGAATATGATTGCACACGCAATTATCTCACTTGACTTGAGGTTACAACGCCTTATGAATAACAAGACTTCATCAAAGAGAAGGGATTTGAAAGCTCGGATGATTTCTTTCGAAGGGCAATAGTTAACAAGGGATGGAAAGACCTTTGCAAAGCTCCTAGGCCGGTAGTGAAAGAGGTGGTGAGAGAATTTTACGCCAACCTATGTGAGAAAGAAGATATAAAAGTATGGGTTCGAGGCATATGGGTGCCCTTCGATAGTGAGACAATCAATAGGTTTTATAACCTACTAAGTGTAAATGATGAGGAATATAAAAGGCCACTAGAGAGACTGACTATGTTGAAATAATCACAAGCCCTAACGATGCCCAGGCTCGTGGAAGACAAACTCGAGAGGGCCGTACGATACAAACTTGAGGCAAAGCATCTCCCTCATGTGCCTAGGGTGTGGAAGGAACCATTTTATGTCAGAGATCTCCCAACACAAATGTGTGCAAGGTAACCAAAGAGAGAGCCACAATGAATTATGACATCCTCAAGGACATCAAATTCAATGTAGGCAAGATCATAGAGGAGGACCATATGGTATAAAAGAGACGGGAAGATGAATTTGGGACATCCCTTCCTTGTCTTCAACTATGAAAGGAAGTTGGACTTCAATCTTTCAATAAAGAAGACTTGCTTCATCCAATCAAAGCAATACAAGTGAGTAAGAGGGAGCCCTTGAGCCTCAAGTCAACATAGATTTCGATCATGAAGCTATAAGTGAGGAAGATGAAACAATGAGCAAGATATTGAGCCTACCATTTAGCATGAGGGAGAATCCTCTACCTCCCATGATGCCTTAGAAGAGCTCACCACAAGAGTGGATGCATTTTGGAACGAGCACCATGAGTTTGAAGTAATTGTGAATTAACCAGCTTCGTGGAAGGGAGATAAAGAGGCCAAAATGTGGTATATTGAGGAATCGGGACACGATCTAGGAACCAACCTGGCTCAGCTCGTATCCATCATGCACCACCGCGCCTGTAGTGATCACTAAGATCAGTAAGGGAGTCCTCTTATGCCTTTGATTTTCTATTACATTGAGGACAATGCAAATTATGAGTTTGGGGGTGAGGGTTGGGTTGTGGTTTGGTTTTGAATTGTGCTTGCATGTGGTAGTCACGTTCAGCCTTATTTTATTTGTTTTGTGTTTAGTTTTGATGTAGTATTGTTGTTTTTGTTGTGTTGGTTAGTTTAGTTAGTGTCCTTGCATGCATGCTTGTTGCTTTTTGTTTTTGCTTTAGTTAATTTTTATGCATGCTTGTGTGTTTGTATATCTTTGCATGTGTTTTTCTTTTAATTTTAGTATGTTTTCATGTCTTAGTTGAGTTGAATTGGGTGCCATGTCTACCAATTGTAATGTGTTGAACCTCAATTGTTGTGAATTTTCATGTGGAATACTTGGGCACTTGTTAAATTCAGGATTTGTATGTATGATTAGCTATGGATGGCTTGGTTTTGTCACTGCTGCAGCACCAGAAGCTATTTCTTTAAGGAACTTATGCGCACACATACCTCCCAAGCATATAGATTGGTTAGGCCCCTTATTCTTGGGGAGTGGGTTTACCATGAGGAGTTGATAACTCTTTAAGTGACAGGACACCTTTAATAGAGAGGATTTCCAATGGGCCCTGCCGTGAAAAGTGCAAAAAACATTAAAATCAAAGGAATAAATAGAAAACAAAAATAAAAGAGTGAAATAAATTGGGATGATTGATCATAATCCAGGAGGCACGGTCAGGGGCCTTTCAAAGCCTAATCCTAAGCTTATTTGGCCAGGAGTCATTAACTTCTTGTCCTCTGAGGATGAGAAGATGTATCAATCTTGCAAGTAGGTGCTTTGGTTTATCTAGTTGAGTGTTCGAGGTGAATTTCGAGGGGAACTTAATGTCCAGTGCCTTTAACCAACTGGTGGGGGGTCACCAATGGATCCCATTACATGGACACTTCTCTATAACACCATATAATTCATCTAGCACAGGTTGTGTGTTTCAAATAAAAAGTGTTCTATCATGTCTGATTAGTTTCTTTCAAAAGAGTGAACTGAGTTTGAGTTTGTGGGTGTTGAAACCTTTTCATACAATGGAGATCTATGATTACACACTTTCACCTATTTCCTTTAAGAAAGGTCATTAAGAACATGGGGGTACTACTATGTTCACCATACTAATATGTGCCTTTTCCTTTATATGTGTAATGTTTTTGTATCCCCATGTTGGTTACATGTTATTTAAGAACTCATTCACTATG
The DNA here is from genome assembly GCA_016808115.1 of Tetrastigma voinierianum. Classification (NCBI taxonomy): domain Eukaryota; kingdom Viridiplantae; phylum Streptophyta; class Magnoliopsida; order Vitales; family Vitaceae; genus Tetrastigma; species Tetrastigma voinierianum. The sequence goes on along the minus strand of JAEQBH010000838.1, from coordinate 7,079 downwards.
TCCTTTTGATCAGTTGGCTAGCACCTTTTTCATCTCTATTTTGTCGTGAGTTTTTCTAGTTTTTCTGCTTGGGGATAAGCAAGGATTTTAGTTTTGGAGTGTCATTAGTACATTTTGTACTCATTATATCCCTAAAGTTCAGGGTAGTTTTTAGATTGTTTTAGTTTATAAATAGAATGTTCTAATTCTATTTTGCTCTATATTTACATATAGGTACAATACCAGGCCAAAGGAATCGTGTCACTCAATAATTGGAGTTGGTACACACTAATGAATTGGACCAATAGCGTTCTAGCGAGAGGCGAGTGTAGTACTTCATCACCTTTACTAATGACTAGAATATGGTTATGCTTACTAAGTTCCATAAGTCTGAAGCTTTTGAAAAATTTCAAGAATATAAAGGCTAAAAATTAAGAAAAACAAATTGACATCATATCAAGTAGCCGATCGACGAAAATGGTGAATCACAGCTAAGTCTTTCTTGGCTAAGAGGATAATTTCTCAATTATCATCTCCTAGAACACCCACAAATAAAATGGAGTCTCTAAGATGAAACATAGCCCTTTTAGATATGAGTGAGGTTGATGATCAATTACTCATCATTATTAAATTTGTTTGGGATATGCCTTAAGACTAGTTGCTTACATCACCGCTTAGTTCCGTAAATCCGTTTCAAAGACACCCAAAAAATTATGGAAAGGGCGCAAATCCAATTTGAACCATATTCGAATTAGAGGTGCCCCAGCACATGTCTTACCATAAAAATCATAAAAATCATAATATCATTAAAAAATGTGTATATTTATTGGCTACCCCAAGGGAACAAGAGGTGGAATATTTTATAATCCCAGAAAATAAAGTAATTGTGAGAACACACTCCACTTTCCTAGAAGAGGATTATGTGAACAATTTTTAACCTAAGAGTACAGTGGTTCTTGAAGAGCTCGACTCGGTTAGAGATCCATCAAAAACTCATAATTTTCCACCCATGTTTCTCGTTGATGTTCAAAAAGGGGGAATATGTACAATATCTACTCAAAGGTGAACAAACACTGGAAACCGCTGAGAACTAAGTTCAAGAAATTCAAGAAAAAGAGAATAATGAATTTGAAATCACTGAACCACAAACGATCTCTGCCATGTACATAACTAATGCATCAAACTCGTTGTAGGAGGATATCCGTAAAGCACACATGGCTATGCCTTATTAGAAGAGACATATCAAGCCGTTTTGGATAATGCTAATGACGACCCTACACATATGAAGAAGCATTAGAGGATGTTGATGTGAAACAATGAAAAAAGGTGATAGACCATGAGATAGAATCTATGGATTCAAACTCAGTATGGTGTCTTATAGAAACTCCTAAAAGGGGTCAAACCCATTGGGTGCAAGCGGATCTACAAGAGAAAAAGAGGACCAAACGAGAAGGTTGAAACCTTCAAAGGTAGATTGGTGCAAAAGGTTATGCCTAAAAAGAGGGGATAGATTATCATGAAACTCTTTCACCAATAGTCATGCTTAAGTTTGTCCAGATTCTCTTAGTTGTAGTACCAGCTCTCAAGTATGAGGTTTAGCAAATCGATGTCAAAAGAGCTTCCCCAAATGAGGATTTGGAAGAGGACATCTATATGAAGCAACCAAAGGGGTTCATAGAAAAAGGTCAAGAACACATGGTTTGCAAGTTGCATAGGTCCATTTATGGACTTCAGCAAGCATCCATGACATGGAACATAAGGTTTGATCAAGTTATCAAATCATACAGTTGTTAGAGAAGCCCTAATGAACCATGTGTGTGCAAAATGATTCAATGTACAGTGGTAGTCATCCTTGTTTTTTATGTAGATGGCATCATATTAATTGGAAACAATGTGAAAGTGTTCCCAAACATAAAAGGTTACCTAAAATAGTAGTTTGTCGCCCGAGAGACTTAGGTGAGCCAGCTATATTCTAGGAATCAAACTTTACACAGCTTAAGGAGAATAAAGTGTTAAACTTTGTCCCAGCTTCTAATAGCTAGTTGGCATGGAGATTTTGAGAGGATTTCTACCCTCCCGACATTGAATTCATCTTTCTGAGGGATAATCACATAAAACTCCCAAAGAGAAAGAACTCATGAGTGAGAAATCTTATGCTTTGGTTGTTGGTAGTCTCATGTATGCCATGTTATGCACTGGGCGAGATATTTTCTATGCAGTGGGAATCGTAAGCCGATACAAACTAGATCCCAAAGTAGAACTTTGGACTATAATGAAAACAAATACTCAAGTATCTAAAGAGAATGAGGGATTATATGTTGGTGTATTTCGAACAGGAGTCTTGGAGACACTTGATTTATCTTATTTCGTGTGAATCTTGTAAAATAGCATATGAGAACCTTGGAGTCTCTTTTACTAAGACTCCTACTGAGCATGTCTTTGAAGCATGTAAACTATCAAATCTAAGTATCTGACACTTTAGAGTAAGTGGGGTTAATTTATTATGCTTTAGTAGCAAGACTAAATGTAATTTCATTTTCTGATTTAATAGTGTGAATTTCTTGAATTCTTATGCACCCATTGGTTCACATATGAGGTCCAGATTAGTTATGCAGTACATGATCATAAGGATTAGTCCATAGAAGACATGGTCATAGGTTCTCATAATTAATGAATTGTCCTACAGTTGATAAATAAAGTTGGGAACTTTATTTAGACTGTAATATTCTATGAAATAATCTGTCTTGGTTATAGTAGAATATTAGAGTGAATTATATTGTACTCACTTTGAGAGGGTAAAGAGATTTAATTAAAGGTAATATTATGTAAAGAGAACAAATCTCATGCCATATTAGATATGTTATTTTTTCTTAATCTTTGAGTATATTATAAAGCAAGTAGTTGAGTGATTATCATTCTTTATGAGTTATCAATAAGTGAGTTCTCTTTTTAAAGACTAATACCTTAATGATTTTGGAATGTAATGATCATTTGACTACGAGAGTTATGGACATACAAAATTAATTTGTATATGAAATATTAATATGTTTTAGTACTGCGGATGTTGAAAGACACTAACCGGTGTGGATCCGTTAAAGAAGCCCCCGATAAGTTAAGAGAATAAATAATTAATCGATTGATAAGAAACCGTTGTGAGGTAATTATCGATACTACAAAGGAAAATACATTTGTATGTACATTATTGATCACCAGAGTTCACATGGGCTTTTGGTGGAATAGCACGAGATAAGATCACGGTCGAGACATGCGAGCAAGTAGAGATATTGTTAGTTATGCTCTAGAAACAATCTAGTCGGGCTGATGAGAGTCAAAGTATAATACAGGTTATTTAGATCTGGCTATCTAATTATTGATAGAGGTCATTAATTAATTTATATGAGGCAAAAACCTGTCAAACAGCAGTTTAGTTATGAGAGGCAAGAAACTTGGTAAGGCAGGAGTTTGGTTACTTGAGAGGCAAGAAACCCTTTAAGGCAAGGATTGATTGCTTAAGGGACAAATAATCCTAAAAGGTAAGGGTTTGGAGTCTATAAATAGACCCCTCTCCCTTGGACCTTCACATTATCTCCCTTCCCTATAGCCTTTCCACACATACATAGGTGTTCTCTTCTACGATCCTACGGAGTCAGCATACCTACATAGATTACCATGACTAGAATAGCTTGAAAGGTCTTAAGTCAAGAGATTAAGTAAGCACTGGGATGATGATTATTTAGAAACGCACCATGTTCAATCATGGTTCCAGGCTTCACCTGTACAGTGATTCCTTCAGTTAGGCAAACAACAACGATTAACCTTGAGATAGGTGGGTTGTTTAAAAACACATTTAGGACCAAGACACAATAGGATCAAGCTTGCCCTACGATAGGGTGAACTGGACTGCAATGTGCAGAGCATGACCAAAGTGAAACGAATTCAGACTATTGGAAAGGGGGCAAGACTAGGTCAGAAGAGACTAAAATCAGGATTGGAAGATTTAGTGCTTGGGAAAGGAAGATTAAATCATGAAAGACAACATTTTAACTATATGTATATGGCATTGGTGAATCGTCGAAATTTATATTCCTTGAATCCGAGGATAACTAAGAAACTACAAAAGGAATAGCTCACAGGCGAGAATTTACACTTCATTTTATAAAGGATCTTCAATCTATGTTTTAAAGAAGATTCCATGTCCGATGCAATTATCTGTACGTACTTTTAGATTTTATCTCCCATAAATGCCTAACAGATAATGCTGATTTACAAAGTGATCTTTGATCCATGTTTATAGAAGGTGTCATGAGTATTGCAATTATCTGTTGTAATCTAAAATTTTATCTCCGCAAAAATCTATTTGAATATTCTTCGATTTATCCCATAATTATCTCTTCAAATGTTCTCTTTCAAATTTTATCACCATAATTATCTCTTCAAATATTCTACTGCTTTATCGAGAAGCATCTTGAAATTTGAATTAAAATAAATCAGCTGGAAAGTACACCCAAGGTGCAAGACTCTTCTTTGTTAAGAGCCCTGGTAGAAAGGATAGCAACACAATCCTATCCAAGGGAGGATTTCTCAATTGATTAGAAAGTGCCAATAGTAGAGTCCTACCCAGAAACCTGGTCAACCATCTTGTACAAGCCTTGGTTAATCATCTCTTATATCGACCTTGAGACAACCTTTGTAAGAAATCCTTTAGTCTCATAATTCGATGGCTGACATATAACCTTGTTTTGTCTAAAATTATTCAATTGTCAGCTCTAACAAAAATTAAAAGAAAACATTTTTAAGTAGGATGGCTATGCCTTTATTCTTTATAATCGTTTCTGAAATGGGTTTTTGGGATGAAAATTTGCTATCTTTACTACACCCAATACGATTCACTGCGGGCTGTACCATCAACATCAAGTCCGCATGCAGTGAACTTAATTTCAGTCCCACTTGATTAATGCCTTTATTTGACTTCAATACGGCCTGAAAAATACATTTTTGCCGACCACGTGAAACACCATGGACGTATATATATGACTTTGTACTGCTTACCGTCTGCTATGATTTTCCCTTTTCTTGCCAATAAGGGATGATTTTTCTTTCCTTCGTAATTTTCAAAACTAAACACAACCTTAATACTTTAGGAATCAAAAGCGGTTTTAATAAAAAAAAATCTCAAAGAAAATCAAATGTAAATAAATTCACTTACACAACTGTACATATTCTTAATTTTTTAAATCTTTATATTATAGTGAAAATAAATAAAGTATATTTAAAATAGCAAATAAAAATAATAAATGAATTTTAACTCTATTTTATTTTCCTTCATTTTTTATTTTCTTTTACTTTTTTTCTTTGTTTTCTTTTCCTTACATTTTCCCTCAATAATAATTTTTTTTGTTTGTAAACCAATCATAGCTAATATGTTTAATTAAGGAAAAATAAAGTAATCTCAGATGAGCCAATAAAAGTTTATAGCCGTGTACTCAAATTTTTTATTTGTTATTTAAGTTATATTTCATGTGCAATGGAATTGAAAAATTAATTTTTATTTTATTTTTTTTCCTTAAATTTTTCTTTGCATCTTCAACTTCAACTCTAATTTGAGGGAAAATGCAAATAAAAGAAAGAAAGGAAGATTGCGGAAAAAATTAGAGTTAAACCTGTTTATATTATTTTTATTTTTACTTTAAACTCATTTATTATTCTTTCATTGATTATAAGTATAAAAAATTAAAATATATTCATTTTTAAGATATTTATTTATAACTGTTTCTTCTGATATTTTTTATTAGACAAGCAAACATGAGAAAATTATTCCTTTATTATTTTTTTTATATTTCCTTAATACTTCCAAGAACCAAAGGATCCACCAAAAAATAACTTCGCTATGAAAGCAGTTTTTTTTTTCTTTTAATGAAGGGAAACCACAAAACTATAAGCTTACAATATGATTGGATAAAGATCCGCTGTAACCAATAAAACTAATATAAGAAACATCTTTAGGGAAGTTTGATTGTCAAATTCTCGAATCTATAATACTAATAACAATATGTAGTTCTATTAGCTTCTGTATAGACATGATGACAACTATGAATATTTAGTTACCTGGATAACTTTTAAATATCTTCCATTACTATCCTAATAGAATGAGGATATCAATCCTCTCTTTTCATCTCACTATTTAGTCACCTTCAATTTCTAGTTTAAAAAATCATTGTGGTAGCTAAAATCAGCTATAAGTATCACACGATGCAGTATAATAATTGAAGTTGCCTAAGTGTTTAGAACCAGTCATCTTTATAATACTCTTAGAATATCTGTGAGCCCATCCTGAGCTCTATCTGCAGGCCCATAGGTGAACTTGAACATGCTGAATAAGGAAATCAACTTAAATCCATTTCAACCAATTGGAGACACCGTCTTCTCTTGTGCTTATATCTTTGATTGTCTTAAAAATTAGGAGAAAATGCGAGGAACCATGAGAAGAATGCCTTTAATCAAATAATGTGAGACCGGAGTTGACAAAAATGAAGAGGAATAGTCTTTGAAGAGGGACCCCAACACGAGGATCCTATCAGTTGAGGAGGCACGTATCTCAATGCTAATAGAAGTTAAAAAATTCAATTCTAGCTCGGCATGCTCATTACACATTACTGGGAGACATGAGGAATTCTCGTGGAGGAGGAGCATAGCAAGGTCAAGACACAGAGTGCTAAACATTGTTATTCTTCACATGGGTTCAACTGACAACAATAGCAACAAGGAAGTCGGGAAGGCAAAAAAATGGAACTAAAGGAGATCTTGCTAGCTGAAGGAGCAGATGTTGAACTCATGGGAAAATAAGGGTTGGAACATTCATAGTGAAAGTGCACAAGTATAACAACATTTGAGGCAAACACAACTATGTTTAGACTATCTGAATACCTCTCTACGAAAACTCCGAGAGCTAGTAGAATGGAGTTTGGCCTAGTAATGAAAGGAGCTGATCCAGGATGCCTTCACAAGTGACAAGGAAGAATGAAGGATTGTATGGTGACTAGCGTAGAAATTGAGAGGAACATAGAAAGAAGAAAGAAGAAGAGATGAAAAGTGAAAAAGTT